>OW121791.1:5190000-6432500 GCA_933228885.1 Leistus spinibarbis
TCCACAACCAGCGGAACCATGGACCGGTATCCGAGATGCTCTTGTCGAAGGTCACGAGAGTGTCTCAACACACATGATTTTCTTCACTAACATTGGAGACGAGGATTGTTTGACATTGAATGTATACACACCTCAGGTAATGCAAAAAATAAGAATTTGAATAAAAAGATACAAATTCTATTAAACTTCCATAATAGACAAAAGAATGTATGGGCTTATAATTTTCTTTGAGTCAATTCAAAAACAATTTAATTATCCTTCTCTCCCCACCTCCGCTAAAATTTTGGCAGAGGAGCAAATTTTCAAATTACTGTTTCTGACTTTCTTATACACAGTAATAAGTAAGGCTTGTAATTATGAAAAATTTCGAATTTCGAAATTAATAAACGGTTTGACCCTGACTGAATTGAGTGTGACTATTTTCGGATTGCCGTTTGTGTGTCTGTCTCTCTGTGAATGCTCTAGATCAAAAGCTGTCGAAAGTAAAATTGTGAAACTTCAAACTTATATGTGGTCAAGATGTGAAAGCTCTAATTTAAAAAAAAAAAACGGAAAGCTCATGTTTACCCTATGCATTATTTGTTCTTTCTCCAATATCACTAGAACCGTTGCACTTATGGAATAAATATTTCATAATGAGAAATTAATACACCGATATATTTTTGATATAACAAGCTGGTAAAGTTGAAAAATTTGTAAAAAGAAATAAAAACTGTTGAAAATTATTAGTACGTCAACTAGGGGAGGGACCCATTTTTTGAAGCAAAATAAATCGTAGCTATAAATTGGAAACTTGAGCAGATGTTAGAACAAATATAGCACTAAATATAATACGAATATTTTTGAAAAATATCAATGTTGAGGGGTGGGCCCCTTTAACAAAAAAATTAAGAGGATCATTTTATATAATAACTAAATTGTTTTTATGTTGTCTCAAATAACAC
Organism: Leistus spinibarbis; assembly: GCA_933228885.1. NCBI lineage: Eukaryota > Metazoa > Arthropoda > Insecta > Coleoptera > Carabidae > Leistus > Leistus spinibarbis. Next base: position 5,190,945 of record OW121791.1, read on the forward strand.
TTTTTGTCAATTTATTCTTTTGTCTGATTTACTGCCGACAAAAAGTACAATTTGCCTGACCTATAAGACGAATCATCAGAATTAAAAATGCCAAAGAAGAAATAACCCAATACTATTATATTTAAACAGAATATCTAGTTATAGAAATATTTATGTAGTACAAGTGAAGGCAAATGAAAAGACTTGTAAATTTCAGTTACCTAGCGCCACTAATAAAGCTCTAAAACCAGTTATGGTTTGGATTCATGGTGGTGGCTTTACTCAAGGATCTAATAGAAGCGAATTGTATGGACCAGACTTTTTAATTACCGAAGACATTGTTGTAGTTAGCATTAATTACCGACTTGGTATTTTAGGTAATTATATTATTGCATAGAATACAAAAATATAAATGTTGTCAAAGTCATCACAAAATAATCGGATACACTATATTTCTATTACTATTACTTTACGGTATTATGTTACGATTTTAATTTCCTTTATTAATATTCTAGTTTTTCCCGTCTTCTTTTACGATAATGTTACCTTTTAGTATTCTGTATATTTTGCGTTTTTATTTTCGTTGTTGTATACTCCTTATTTTAAAGTACTTGTTTCTCTATTAGGGTATACATCTTTTACGGTTCTTTTACTCTATTAGAATTTTCCTTCTTTCTCTTCTTATTTTATAACACTTTAACCTATGACAATTATCTTTATTTTACGATACTTTTCTATATTACTATTCTTCTCATTAAACGCTCGTCTTTACTTCGGTAAGTGTACTACAATGTTAATCATATGCCATTAGGTTTTCTAAGATTAAAAGACCCAACTTTACAAGTTCCTGGAAATGCTGGTTTGAAAGACATGGTCCAAGCGTTAAAATGGATTCAGAAAAATATTCAACAATTTGGTGGTGACTCAAATAACGTTACCATATTTGGAGAGAGTGCCGGATCTGCTGCTGTCCATTATTTGATCCTTTCGCTGTCAGCAAAAGGTATGTTCATCTATAGCCCTACATATTCCTCTTCCAATTTCTCCTCCCCAAAAGACATCATTGTCATATTCATAATTTTTCTTTTTGCGTTGTGTTATGCATATTTATTTATAAATTTGTTAAAGGATTGTTCCATCGTGCCATAATGCAAAGTGGATGTGCATTGAATCCGTGGGCATGCGGCATAAATGATTCATTTGAAATTGCAAGAATTTTAGGTTATGAAGGAAAAACCGAAAAGGATGTACTAGATTTCTTACAATCTGTTGACCAGCACAAATTCCTAGAAGCGCAGGATAAGACCCTTGATGTAAGAATTAATTCTAAAATCCGAAAAGGATATTACAGTATTTGTTACAACAACGATATAACTAGCCTAAATATCTCGCACGTTTCAATTGTGGTGTCCATGCTTTTGTTTCTTGGCGTCTACTTATGGGCGTCAATTGTTTATATCTTATTTACCGAATCAGGAGGATTTTTGTGCATTTATTTCAGCCGTTGACCGTTGACCTAGTGAGACCATTTGGGCCAGTTGTTGAACAACCAAATCCAACGGCTTTTATAACAGAGAGTCCCCTGAACATATTGCTGTCAGGAAAATACAATAAGGTTCCTTTGTTAATTGGATACACTACTAGAGAAGGAATGCTTCTGGAATTCATTCAAAAGAAAGCCTTCGGCGAAATCAAATACCCCTTAAATGATTTTGAAAGAGCTGTTCCAGAATATTATGATATTCCAAAAGGAAGTGATTTGTCGAAAACTGTTGCAAAGAGCATCAAAGAATTTTATTACGGCAATGCGACACCTACTCTAGATGATGTTGATAAATTCTATCTTGTAAGTAAATATCTTCGCTGTGAATCGAATTCAGGGATTTTTAGGTAACGCATACTAGTGCGATCAGCTGATTATTCATATTGAATTATTTATTTATTGAGACATGTTTATAATTATTTCTATAACATATTAATTAAATCATAAATTTACATTAATTTTGATTTCTTAGGTAATGGTACATTTCTTGAGACAATTTTTCAATCATAACTTATCGACATTCTAATATATTTAATTTTTATATGCAATTTTTCGCTAACTGGTGCCGTTTTCGATTCAAGGAAGCACAAAACATGTATTTCCGTTAAAAATGTTTCACCATCCTTTAAACATTGCCCAAGAAAATGAAATGTCAAAATTTATATTATTTTGGTTCTTTACTTGTGCTTATTAATTGTATCTTCGTTTTAGTTACAATCAGATACATTCTTCTGTCGTGGCATTCAAATTTCAACAAGATTGATGCTAAAGACTTTGAATGCTCCCATATTTTTCTACAGATTTGCTGTGGAATCTAATTTAAATCTTTATAAGAAAATTGCTAACATCACAGCACCAGGTAATTTGTTGCAACAAGGAAGAACGAAGAAGGATTTATAATTGATCGAAAAATAAATGATTATATTACAGGTGTAAGTCACGCAGATGATCTGGGATATCTTTTTAAATCAATTATTACCCCAGAGTTTGAAAATGATAGCTTAGAGGCAAAATCCATTCACAGGATGATTAAATTCTGGGCAAACTTTGCAAGATATGGTGATCCAAATCCAAAGGAAAAGGACCCACTTATCGATGTCATTTGGCCACCAGTGAAATCGGATCGAATTGAGTATTTAGATATTGGGGAAAACTTGTCAGTTGATACTGATCTAGATAAAGAAAGTATGACCTTCTGGGACGAAGTATCCGCTACCAACGGTATCAATTCAAAATTGTAATTGTAATTATTTTATAAACAATAAATGCTACAATTTATAGCAATGTTATGCAAATTTGTCCCATTTTGAATATAACTAAAATACTTGTGACATCCTCTCTCTATTTTTTATATTCATTTTCTAGTTAAGGCTGGCGTTTACCTGACTTGTATTTCGTCAATTAAAGACTTCATTTTAATTTCTGCTTTATTTATAATAACAATATCGCAAAACTACATCCAAAGCATTATTTTCTATGTGTTAAGTATTATTTCCTATAAAATTAATAAAATCGAAATTAGTTGCGTTAAACAGTTGACTATATCTTTCTTTTAATTTTTAATTTGTGAACCGCATATCACATATTTGGTCATTTACGCCCATTTTCGTCACATCGGAGAATTTTCGTGAAATCTAACACGTACGACTTCAATGGTCCGATCCTATAGCAAATCTGGTTGAAAATTTATTTTTAGATAAACAATATATATATATATTTTTTTTTAAATTCGAATAAGTAATTTATGGAACCAGTTAGGAAATACTTTATTTTGTGTAACGGAAGGGACAAATAATAATCCTAGATAAACCTTATCTTGTTGTTAGAAAATAATTTTTGGAAATGATTATTTAATATTTACTGCATACATATTGATATTGTTTGACATATTGATATTGTTAACTGGCGTAAACGCAACCAAGTATTTGTTGAATATCACTTGTGATAATAATATTATGACATACTTGTTCACACATCTATGTGTGTGCATGTGTGTTCGTTATTATGGTCGCAATATTGTCTGTTGTTTTCATTTTGATTTATTTTTGTTGGATGCATTGTCAGATTTAGAATTATACAATGAAACTATTGAATGTTAAGTTCCACACATAATTATATTTTCGAATTACATAATATTTATAAAATCGGTTGTAGCCAACACAAAACTTTCCTTTACGTAGTTTTCATAAGAAATATATATTCCAAACAAACTGTCAAAAAATACTAATACTACACAGTAATACCCTGAAATTGTACCATTTATCTTATTATTTTATTCTGTTATCAAATATGGTTTCTTCAATATGAAACATAGATGTTGATTCTTTAAGATTCACTGAGATTTCAAATATAATTATTAATACGTACTATTTTTCAAAAAATATAAAAAAAAATTTCATATTTTCTAGCATAGCTTTCATAGAAAATGTTAGTGCATTTCCATGACAAGATATTTAAGATTTTAGTAGTTTTCTCGTAACTGGTACCTTTTTTAAAGAAACTTTTCAAACAAAAGTGGTGCGAGATATTAATATCTTTCATTATGAACTTATGTATTTTTGTCATATGTGCAGCCGTTCTAGCTATATTGGAAATAGAATAAGAAATGCATTGATTAAACAAGCACTTCTGGTTATAATATTTTTTATAAAAATAAGTAGTGGACATTTAGACTATATACAAGTCTTAAGTTTGAAGTTTCACCATTTTACATGCGGCAGTTTCGGCTCTAGAACGTTCACAGATCCACAGACACACAGAAACACAGACATCATTTCGAAACTAGTTACACTCGATTCAGGGAAGGTGAAAACGTGTATATCCGTTAAAATCTCGAGTTCGATATTTTTGTAATCCCTATACTTACTTATTACTTCGTAAAAGAAACCATAAAGTTAATCATTACGATACGAAAAACATTGCTGTACTAAATTCGTTTTTTTTTAGCGACTTATCAGTGAATTTATATTTAGTTTGAAAGGTATTAAATAACGACTGTGTAGCTAATCATATGGCCCAGCAGTGCTGTGAAGTTTCGTTCCGTCCCGGTTCGATCCACTACCTAAATTTTAAGCGATTCGGGCCGCGTCCCTAGCTCACCTGATGTTAGGGACCGTTTTGTGACGCTTTATTTACATAGGATGCACGCCACATCTGGTGGAAGGGGTTTCTCAATACATATAATGCTTTCGATTTCACAGGTTTCATAAGAATATTTTTAATCTAAGTTAAACTTTACTTTGAACCGTTTTCATGGTATCAATTTCGAGATTTGTATGTTTACAGTTTTTATATTTGAAGCAAATTGTTTTCCCAAAGTACATTTGTCCTTTACAATGTGCACTGAAATCCCTTAATGTCCCGCTTTACTAGTCACATATTAGGTAGTGGCACGAATCTGGACGATACATCAGGTATAAATTGTGTGAGCCTATGGCGTGGCACGAAACGGTCCCAATTACAGAACTGACCCGTTGCGAATCGGTACCCCACCGTCTGAGATATCCCCTTTAAATACAAATACGGTTTTGATTCTACGCATACAGTATAGTACATGCATGCGCATAGCAAGTAGCACGTAACATTGGGTAATAGAAAATAATGAATCAAATAATAATTAAAATTGAAAATGGTGCACTACGTGGACGAATAGCGAATGATTATCGCGGGGGTAAATACTATAGTTTTCAAGGAATACCATATGCAACCCCTCCTCTTGGTGAACTTCGATTTAAGGTAATATTATATTATTGTATTACATTCAAATGCGTGTTTCTCATTTAATGCAGGAACAGCCAATGTCAAAATTCTTTTAAATATTACATATATACAAATACCAAAGTTTGAAAAAAGAAACATTTCGGACAAAAAGTGACATTGGTTGCTTTTGTTCCCAGGTACAGATTTCTGTACCACTTAAATAATTTGCATTTAATATTAGACCCTCTTCCTAATTGTATTATTAACATTAAAAGTAAACGATTTCTTCTATTTATCTATAGTTTCATTTAATATATCCAATTTATTATTAATATCTACACACACATTTCTTCTAATATTTAAAACCGGGTTCATATTTTTCAAATATTCATGACATTTTAATTATAATCTCAAAAATATTTGTCAGTAAATTTAGCGCATTAATTTTCATTATAAAAACTATTTGAGAAAACTGCATCACATTTCTTACTATGTTATAAAGTCTTGTAATCATGAAAAATTTCGAACTCGAGATTTCAACGGAAATACACTATTTTACCCTCCCTGAATCGAATGTGACTATTTTCGGAATGGCGAAATTTGTATCAATCTGTGATCGCTCTAAAGCCAATACTGACGAATGTATAATTGTGAAACTTCAAACATAAGATTTTATATGGTTTAGATGTGCACCTTCCATTTTAGAAAAGAATATTGAAAACGGAAGTGCATGTTTAGTCTATACATTCTTTGTCCTTTCTCTAATATTACTAGTACTGCTGCGAATATATGTTCATAAAGGATTGTTCACAGCTAAAGAATTAGTAATTAGGCTTAGAAATTATAAGTAATAATTCCAGTTTGTTGTATGACATACAAGGTTAACGTTCACAGCAACAAAATTTATCATAAATTGTGTTACTTGGAATGTTAACATTGCTTGTCATAATGCAAACTAGATTATTATTTGTCATTTTCTAAATTTAATTACTAATTGTTTCGCTGTGAACAATCTTTAATGAATGATATTAATAGACCGCACAATTTTTGTTTGAAAAGTTTCTTCGATAAACCTACCACGAGAAAACTGCTACGGAAAATCATTATTTTCTTAAATATTAAAATATATTTGATGTAGAAAAGTTTCTTCAGATTGATCACGAATACCATACAAAATAAGCTAAAGTGGCCTTCAGTCGACTTTCTTATACTGTCACAATCTATATGAAACAATGTCATTTTGAATTGTATCTAGGGAATGATAAATGTAATGTCGATTTGAAAATATGATTTTTCAGTAAATTAATTTTTTTTTAGAAAATCTTTTAATAAATAATTCTAGAAAATTGTAATTCCGTTGACTTTTATCGTAACTATTTTTTCTCTTACTCGTGCCGTTTTCAAGATATTGAATAAGAGCCGTCTTACACAAACGAGAATTAATAATAAAATTCCTTATGAGAAATATAGTGTTAAATTATGAATGCATTGGTATTACACAGCGCATAATTCTTGTCAGAATTATTCTGATACGCATGCACTTTTACTAATATATTCACACATGTATGTACATTAATGTTACTGTGGTTGCGTAGCTCTATCGAATAAAACCTACTTTGATAAAATTTACTAATTTTGTTAACGTATTGTACCGTCTGGAAGATATGTTTAAAAACAAACGTTGTCATTGGATAAAATATTGGTTACACACAGGCTCAAGTGAAAAAATCTATTTAAATATTTGATACCGACTCCATAACGAGTAATCTATGCCGCGCAATGATATTGATACTTATCTTCGGAATAATTTTTTTTAAGGCTCCTTTACCACCGAGTTCTTGGACTGGTATTAAAGATGCCCGGAAAGAAGGCAATGTATCGCGACATGAAAGTAATGGAAAAATTGTTGGATCAGAAGATTGTTTATATCTTAACGTTTATACACCTAAGGTAAGATTATTATTAATTTTTTTGTAATATTTTTATACATTTGCTGAAAAAATATCTTAAATACCAATACATTCCTTACCTACTTGTGACCAGGAGGCGGAGGCGGCGGGTTTTATTCCTGGAGTAGCTCCTAGTTAGACAAGTTTTAGTTCAGTCCCTTTAGCATATCACTGAGGAAAAAGTCCCAAAGAGTTAAAATTTGGTACACAGGTTCTCTTGAATTGCCCCCATAGATTTTTGCTTGGGAGCCCTTGATATTCCACCATAAAGTTTAAAAAATGCGTTTTTGTAAGCATCTCTGGAAATGTCAGTTTTATCACGAAAGTGGCAGTATATGAAATAAAGTTCGTTTAATTCTCTACAAAAAAGATACTATTCCATTTTTATTGCTTTATGCCCTAACGAATGCCTGTACTGCCATTTATTAAAATTGTCAAGTTATTTTTCTAGAAATTAGTAATTTGACCGATTTAATTTAATTTACCAAAATTTCAATGTAATTTTACTGTATTTCTTATTAATTGCATGATTTATTACTGTAACATTACAAGGAAGACTTGTATATTTACAGTGTAACTTATTTGTATTTACGCGTACTTCGATTATTACGAAGCATAATTTGACATGTAATTATAATGGCTTGCTTAATTTAAACTTATTTTTACAGTTTAAGATAGATGTTAATAAAAATGAAATGAAAAAATTGAACCCTGTCATATTTTGGATACATGGAGGCATGTGTATGACAGGATCCGGAAACACTGATTTACATGGACCGGATTACCTAATGACAGAAGACGTAATTTTAGTTACGATAAATTATCGCCTTGGAATTTTAGGTACAACACTCCATCGTAAATTAAGTTTATGTCTACATGTATTTTACATAAAAATAATCTACAAAATAGATTACTAATTAATATGTATATATATTGTAATTAATTTATATATTGTTTAAAATTTTGACGTTTTACTGCGGCTACGATTATTATGCATCAATTTTGTAAATGTAGTATTAGACTCAAATCATTTGATATTTGCTATTTGACAACGGTTATAATGAACCTACAATAACTAACGTATAAGAAAGTCTTGTGCTGGTCACAACCGATTTTATAATTAATAGCGATCAGTCGTATTATATAATGTAAGCCAATTTGTATTAAAATTTAAAAAGAAAATACTCGTTATTGTACCTAAAATAAATAAAAATACGTATAATTTAAAAACAATATTAACCATGTAGAAAATAGACTTATTTCAGGCAAAACTTTATCTTATTTAAAATGCCAAATTGAAAAATATCTCTATTCTGCCGTGTAGGTTTCGCCTATTAAGTGTATAAGAACAAAGAAAGTTCAACTATTCATATTTCTATTGTATTGCATTTTGTAAAGGGATTTTAGAAAGTCGCCTGGCATGCTTAATCATGAATAAAATAATTTTACATAATACAACTGTGTATAAAGTACAAGAATCATATAAATATAATTCAGTTAAAATATATTTAGTTGATTAGGGCTTATTAACAAGAAACTGTTAAGGGCGCTAATACATACTGTTTTTTTTTAAGGATTTCTGAATCTAGAAGATGCTTCATTGGGAGTACCTGGCAACGCCGCAATGAAAGACGCAGTAATGGCGTTAAATTGGGTACAAAGAAATATTATCCATTTCAATGGAGATCCTCACAATATTACATTAGCTGGACATAGTTCTGGTTCGGGCTTAGCACATCACCTAATGTTATCACCAATGACCAAAGGTTATTTCACCAAAGGCAAAACAAACTTCTTTATAAATATACCAAGTATTTGTAGGTCTCTTCCACCGAATTATACTACAAGGAGGGTGTGCCCTTTGTCCTTGGGCATATGGGTCACGACAATCAAAGAAAGTTGCAAAAATATTAGGATGTTTAAGTGAAGATGAAGCAGATATACTTCAATTTCTTCAAACAGTTGCTGTTGATCAATTACTTGAAGCACAAGAAAAATCAATAAACGTAATTATTTATGGCCTTTACTTTCTTGGACGAAGTATAAAAGGAAATATTGTTATCATGAAAAAATTCAAACTCAGGCTTTTGTTGACTATTGACTATTTTGGAGATGACGTCTGTGTATGTGTGTGTTTTCGCGCTCTACAGCAAAAACTATTGAAGATATAATTATGAAACTTTTAATATAAATGTTTAAGGTTATTTTTGACTAATTTTGTCAATTATTATAATTTATTGGTTGTTGAAGTCAATTTTTGGAATTTATAAAGAAAAGTTAGAAAGTAAAAACGTTGGTATATTATATATATACAGGTGATAATGTGTTGATCAAATCTCGCAATCGATGGTTTTCATGATCTTTATACTTTCATTATAAGGGTTACCGAATTAAAACTTATATAAACTCCGCCATAATAACTATTTATTTTAGACATCGCTCACTTCGAAACTACAACTTATCGATCCTGTGATTGAGCACACGTCAAACGAAACAGCTGCTCTACCACAGCATCCCGTCGATATAATCCAATCTGGGAATTATAGTAAAGTTCCTATGATGATTGGATATGGGGCCGATGAAGGATTTTGTAGCGAATTTATCTATAAGAAGAAAGAATTTGAAAATTTCACCAATTTCAAAAAATGTATACCACATTATTTTAATATACCAAAAAATAGTGAATTATCTAAAAAGGTTGTTGATAAAATTGTACAAGGTTATTATGAAGATTCCAATTGCAAAGAAGCAAAATTGAAGAGTTATTATAAGGTACCACTATATAGCGTTGTCTACGTTTACAAATTCCATGTCACTTAGTACGTCGCTCTCTTGCACGAGGAATAAATTATTATACTAGTGATTCTGTGATATCGCAATTTAATTATTTATATGTTTAACTTTTGACGAAATGTATGTGTTTTTAAGCTAGTATACAACATAATGTTCTACCCGGTAGCTTGAGATTGACCAAATTATTGATAGAAATCCGTTGTGAATTTTAATAAATTCTTTGGAACGTAGTGGAAATAAGACTTGAATTAAACCACACATCTTGAGTTCTATCTGAATCCTCTAAATGGATCTGGTTAATATTTGTTATCAAAGCCTCTCTAGACGCACATCCGTTGTCTGTATAGATATGTAATGTACCATCCAGGAAGTAATATAGAAGATATGTTTCTATTACAGTTACAAACAGATTGTTTGGTATTGATGGGACAATACTTTGCAATAAACATGCATATCCGAAATTTAAAACATCCAATCTATTTTTATCGTAATTCTTATGATACCAGTCTAAATGTTATCAAACAACTAACTAATATAAATATGCCTGGTAAGTTTTTGCACCAATAGCGTCTTGAACTTCTGTAAAGATTGAGTTACTTTATAATTATTTCGTCCAAAAATAAGTTCTACATTTGAGAAACCCTTTTAACTCGCCATACGAAGTATACATAAAAGTAAAAGCATTTTGTCGGTACCATTATCAGGTCAATAAATATATATTACTTATATACAAGGATGCATCACATTTTGGTATCCCATTTGGGAGAATTCGTAATTTTAACGGGCTGTTGGTATTTTCATCATTTGCCTTATCAAACTTTTTCAACTAGTTTTAGCCGAAGAAAGTATAATGTAATTCAAGTAAATGTCCTTTAAATATTTGTAATTTGTTATGACATTTTTGTTTTTATATAAACATATCAAATTTAACTAAGCTAATATAAAAACGAAACAATAAATAGACAAAATAATACAAAAGACTTAAAATAGCAGTCAGCAGGCACTTTATTGTCAAAATAATATCAATTCCAGGAACTTGTCATGGTGATGAATTGGGTTATCTATTCAAAAACGTGTACAGTAAACCGTTTGAAGAAGATGATATCGAAGCACGCTGTGTTAGTACAGTAATTAAACTATGGGCAAATTTTGCAAGATATGGAGATCCGAATGGGAGCGAAATGGGTTCACATATAGATGTGATTTGGAAGCCGGTTCAACCAAATACATACAATTTTCTTGATATAAATACTACACTTACATCTGGTCTTAATCCCGACATTCAACGAATGAAAGTTTGGGATGAAATTATACAAATGAATACGTATAATTCTAAGTTTTCAACGAATAATATTACAAGTTAATTAATAATTATTTATTGCTAAACGATTTGGTGTATATTTGATGGAATAATTAATTAAAAATATTTCTGTAATATTGTCACTGTATAATAGAATAATAAAGTTAATAATAAATTTATTTGCTTTTTTATCGTAATTCCTATAATACAAGTCTAAATGTTATCAAGCAACTAAATAATTTAAAATTGCCTGGTAAGTTTTAACACAAACAGATTATTATTGAATTACATTATAATTGTTTCGTCCAAAAATCAGTTCTAAGTATGAGAAACCCTTTTAGCTGGCCATACAAAGTATACATTAAAGTAAAAGCATTCGGTCGGTTTTCTGAAGCAATTTCGAAACAAAAAATGTCCTTAACAAAAAGTTATTGTCATGTTCTAAATTTAAAATATCTGGAGTGGTCTGCACTCGACATTCTTTTATGTAATTTCACTAGATATAAATGGTAGCGTTATAAGAACCGGAACCGGTAATTTGTGTTTTACAAGTAGCGGAACCGGATTCTGAACTGATATTTATAATATTGCAATACAGGAACTGAATTTAGTATCCTTTTTATTTTCTTTTACAAAGTAATAAGTAAGTATTGTAATAATACAAAATTTTACTAGAGATTTCAACACATATACACGTTTTGATCTTTCCTGAATCGAATGTTACTATTTTCGGAATTACATATCTGTGTGTGTGTTTGTGTGTGTGTGTGTGGGTGTCTGTCTGTAAACGCTCTAGAGCCGAAACTGTCGAACGTAAAATTGTAAAAACTTCAAACTTAACACATGTATATTGTCTAGATCTGCACCTTCCATTTTTGAAAAGAATATTCAAACCGGAAGTGCATGTTTATTCTATACATTTTTTGTTCTATCTTCAATATCACTATATATATTATAGTACGTCTGGCAAAATCAAAATCTTATGGCAAAAATAGTTAAGTTCATATAATGAAAGTTATTAATATTACGCACAACTTTTGGTTAAAACGTTCTTCAAAAAATTTACCATGGTCAAAATGTACCATCTGCAGATACGAGAAATCCACTACGAAAAATCTTAAATATCTTATTTATGTTGCCATAGTTATATGTCATTTCCTACCGGTTAGACTAATAGAACGACAGAACGTATTTGTAATAATTATTGCAGATAAATATTGAAATATATTTGAAAAATGGTAGGTCCGTAATAAAAATTATATTTGAAAATTGTTATTAATTGAATATTAAAGAATCAACATCTGTTCATATTTCATATTGAAGAAACGGTATTTGATAACATTATAAAATTAGAAACATATTGGTACAATTTCAGGGTATTGCTGTGGAGTATTGGTATTTTTTGAGAGTTTAGAATATATATATTTCTAATGAAATAAAAGTAAAAAAAATTCGAGCAGAATCGATATAGTATTTCGGTAGTAACTAGGGAAACGTAAATGGTTCATTTTTCGAAAAAAACTTTTTAAGCAAAAGCATCTAGAAATTTGAATATCTTGAACTATTATAAGTTGCACTGTTTTCTAAATCGTGCCGTTTCCAAGATATTGAAAAAGTAGCAATAGTTGACTGTATTTTAGTACCAACTAATATAATCAAAGAAAGCGATTTTTAACATTAGTTATAAGGCTGTTGAAGATTAATAGAAATTTACAATATATATATATATATATATATATATATATATATATATATATATATATATATATATATTACGTAAATTTTTGCCGGTTAACACAAATAGATCGATTGAGAACGTGTGTGTAATGTTTACATTGAAATATATTTTTAAGAACAGTACGTATTAAAAATTATTTATAAGGTGAATTTTAAACAATCAAAATCTATGTATCATGTTGAAGAAACAATAATTGATAGCATAATAAAATAATGGTACAATTTCAGAGTATTACTGTGTAGTATTATGATTTTTTGACAGTTTGCTTGGAATATATATTCCTAATGAAAACATGAGAGAAAGTTCTGTGTTGGCCACAACCGATTTCTTATATACCATTTTAGAAAATAGTTATTTTTGTTTCCCTGGTTACTATACATATTGATATTCTTGACTAGCATAAACGTGCTCAAGTATTTGATGAATATCACTAGATCTACTAGATCTAGTGATAATATTATGAAATAGGTGTACGTGCATACATGTTTGTGCCGACACGGTTCGTTATTATGGTCGAAATATTGTCTGTTGTTATCATTTTGGTTTCATTTCTTTGGATGCATTGTCAAAATAATTGCAAAAAACCACTAAATCCCACATAAATATATTCTCGCATTACATAATGTGCAAAAAACAATAAATACCTATATTTATTATGAGTAATATTATATAAAATTCATGGGTTTTTTCTTCGGTATAAATATATTTAGTTTGAAAATTATTCAATAGCGAAATGTGTAGGTAATCTAATGACTCAGCGGTGGAGTGATATTTCGTACCGTCCCGGTTCGGCCCATTACCTAAATTTGAACCGATTCGGGCCGCGTCCTAAGCTCACCAAATGTTTACCGTCAGGGACCGTTTCATGACACAGTATTTACTTAGAATGCGCTCCAGATCTGGCGAACTGGGCTATTAACGGTTGATTTTGCAATATATATATAATAATGTTTTCCAATTTCACAGGTTTCATGCGAATGTTTTATTAGGGCTTCGAATCGTAATTTTTTTGTTTCGGTTTTCGTTCTGGTTCAATTAAACAAAAAATTAATTTGGTTCAGGTTTTCGATCCAGAAAAAATATCGTTTTCTTTTAATGTTCTTATTAGTAATAAAAATGTATTATACAATTATTTTTGTTTAAACCTGTACCTAACCAAACAATTTTTAATTTATTTTTTTGGTTCAGTTTCGGTTTTTGTCCGACAATAATAAAGGTTTTTACCGGTTTACGGTTGAGTTCCGGTTCGAAGCCCTGGTTTTTATTCCAAGTAAACATTTACTTTGAACCGTTTTCGTATATATTATTCTTTGATTCTAGTATATACATTAATATATTATCGTAAATAATAAAATATATTACTCTTTTTTCATACTTAATATTTTACAGTAATATTGTCTCGCATAAACATAAATTGGCGAATAATTTAGAGAAATTGGTTTGGCTGTGTATTATTATTATTTATATAATTTTATGAATAAAAGTGATTGCAAAAATAATTCAAGTACACTTATAGAGAAGTTGCATGTAGTTTTATTTAAGAAAGTTTACCTGGTATCTATTTCGAGATAATTGTATGTTTACAGTTTCTTTATTTGAAGCAAATTGTTTACCCAATGCACATTTATCTTGTAGAATGTGACCAAAAATCCCTTAAAGTACTAGAAACTAAGCATAAAAGAGTAATAAATACAGTTTGTTGTATGACATACAATGCCAATGTTCACAGCAACAAAATTTACAATTAATTGTGTTAATTATGTTGCTGTAAATATTAATAATTGTAATTTTCTAAGCTTAATTAAGATTTGGTTCGCTGTGAATACAGCTTAAGACGTGGCACGAAACGGTCTCAATTCAGGTAGTGGCACGAACTGACGCGTCGCGAATCGGTATCTTACCATCTGAGAAATTCCCTTTATATACAAATACGGATTTGATTCTATGCTTACAGTATAGTACATACATGCGCATAGCAAGTATCAAGTAAAATTGGTTAAAAGAGAAAAATGAATCAAGTAATAATTAAAATTGAAAATGGTGCACTACGCGGACGAATTGCGAATGATTATCACGGGGGTAAATACTATAGTTTTCAAGGCATACCATATGCAACACCTCCTCTTGGCGAACTTCGATTTAAGGTAATATTATATTATTGTATTATATTCAAATGCATGAGCGATAAATGAGGGTCTGCCGCATTATATTATCTATTTTATCTCGTGTAAAATTTAAATCCGTATATTGATTTAAAATAAATATCGATTTTAGTGTTTTCGTACAATGCAGTTCAAAAGAGCATTAGTACTGTATCTGTAACATTCTTAGAATCAAAATATTTTGCACAGAATATTGTTTTATGTTTTTATTCCAAATATCATATAATCAAACTTCCATTTAAGAGGTGGTTACCTTGACGATGAAAAAAAAAATTCGAAGTATTGGAATAGTTACAGTCAATTTAATGCGAGCGCGCACCGTTTTAAATACAGGACATACGATCAATCATATGTCCTGTATTTCAATCGTAAAAAAAATTCATAGGCGTCAGTCATAATTCAAATTATGACTGACGACAATGGTTTTTCTGATTTTTGTTAATGAGCTATTGTTATTAACTTAACCTACACCTTATATGTATTACTATTCTATTGTTTTTTAGTTTTGTAACATCACCAGTATAATCTATTAAATTTTCTTTGAAACCTTTTTGTCTATTACTATTAGACCCTCTTCTTTTACATTTTTCAATATTTTTATGCGGTTTTACTTTAGCTTGTACTTCGATTATTGTAATGTAATTTTCTTGAATTCATAATTTTCATTTTATTTTTTATTAATTGAAACTTCAATACCTGATTTGACGGCAACTGCAAATGATATAAATCTAATAATATAATTTGTTTTAACATTAACAGTAACTGATTTTTTTTTTCATTTAATATATAATATAATCTCAAAAGATATTATCACTAAATTTAGCGCACTCAATAGGACCAATTTGACCAATCTGCATCACATTTCTATTTTCGTAATCGTAGTAATAAGAAACGGAAATACCCGTTTTAATCTTCCCTGAATCAAATGTGACTATTTTCGGAATATCGTCTGTGTCTGTGAACGCTCTAGAGCCATGGTGAAAACGTCTATTTCCGTTAAAATCTCGAGTTTGAAATTTCTCGTGATAGCTATATACATGCGTATACGAAAGTAAAAATCTAATTTAATATTATTACCCCACTAGGGGTAATATCTATGCCACTCAATGGTATTGGATACACACCTTCAGAATGATTAGACAATCATTGCTTTTACATTTATTTTAAAGGCTCCATTGCCACCGACTCCTTGGGACGGTATTAAGGATGCCCGGGAAGAAGGTAATGTAAGCGTATCGCGAAATGGAAATGGAAATATTATTGGATCAGAAGATTGTTTATATCTTAACGTTTATACACCTAAGGTAAATTTATTATTAATTTTTTCTTACATTGTTTTAAATATAAATATACTATATATATATATATATATATATCATACTTAAAAAAAAGTTGAGTGGCCTGTACTCGACTTTATTTACGTAATATTCACTAGAAATATATATCCCAAACACACTGTCAAACCACCAATAGTTCACAGTAATTCTCTGAAATTGTACCATTTAAATGTTTCTTCAATATAAAATATAGATTATTTCCCTAATATTCGCCTTATCAATATATTCAAATATAATATTTAATCTGTACTGTATTAAAATATTTATGTTCAATAAATCGCAGTCACACACACACACTCATTCACGCACACACACGCACACGCGCTACCACGCACACGCACGTACACACACACACGCACACGCGCTAACACGCACACACACGCACGCACACACACAGACACACACACACACATAAACACATAAATTAATTTTAAACATACATCCCGGATCGTAATATTAACTTTTGCATTTTAGATCATGAAGAAGAGCGAACTTAATTGATTCTACAAAAGGAATATCGTATTTATGAGAATTCATTTGTACCATCACATTATATTTTGTAATAAATTAAGCAATAGATTGTAGAATGGGGCTAAACAAAATATTTTGTTTTCAAATTATCTGAGAAATACCTGTTGACCAATCCCTGTAGTTTAGATATTTTATTATCGGTTTCGGTTTTATTTTTCTTATTTAAACTTTGCATTTACGTGAAATTCGATATTTACGAAGCATAATTTGGCTCTGATGGCTTAAACTTATTTTTACAGTTTCAGAAAGATGTTAATAAATATGAAATGAAGAATTTAAACCCTGTCATATTTTGGATACATGGAGGCATTTGTATGGAAGGATCCGGAAACACTGATTTACATGGACCGGATTACCTAATGACAGAAGACGTAATTTTAGTTACGATAAACTATCGCCTTGGAGTTTTAGGTATACCACTATTTCATAAATTAAAATTATATCTCAATGTTATATTAATATATTATGAATAGACAAACTGCATATATAATTTACACACAAATAATCTACAAAATTGATTCCTAATTATGTATATAAATTGTAAGCAAACATTTAATTTTTTTTAATATTTAGCTTCAAATATTGACCTGAGACGAGATACTACGGCTACAATTATTATGAATCAATTTTGTAAATGTAGTAGTTGACTCCAATCATTTGATATTTTTAAATATTATAGGATTCCTGAATCTAGAAGATGCTTCATTGGGAGTACCTGGGAACGCAGCAATGAAAGACGCAGTAATGGCGTTGAATTGGGTACAAAAAAACATTATCCATTTCAATGGAGATTCTCACAATATTACTTTAGCTGGACATAGTGCGGGTTCGGCCTTAGCACATTATCTAATGTTATCACCAATGACCAAAGGTTATTTCACCAAAGGCAAAACAAACTTCTTTATAAATAAACCAAGTATTTCTAGGTCTTTTTCACCGAATTATATTACAAGGAGGGTGTGCCCTTTGTCCTTGGGCATATGGGTCACGACAATCAAAGAAAGTCGCAAAAATATTAGGATGTTTAAGTGAAGATGAAGCAGATATACTTCAATTTCTTCGAACAGTTCCCGCTGATCAATTATTTGAAGCGCAAGAAAAAATAATAAACGTAACTATTTATGGCCTTTACTATCTTGGACGAAGTATAAAGGGAAATATGGTTATCATGAATAATTTCAAACTCAGGCTTTTGTTGACTATTGACTATTCTCGAGATAACGTCTGTGCATGTGTATTTGTGTGTATTTTCGCGCTGTACAGCAAAAACTATTGAATATAAAATTAAAAATATTTAATTTTAAAGTTTGTATGTAGCCCAGAACAGGTTCTTCTAGTATTGAAAACAAATAACAAACCGGTAATCCATTTACCGAAGTAATGGGTTGAACATTTTTGAAATTCAAAATTATAGTATTTATGGCTCTTTATGAGCGACGACTAACATCCAAGTTTATGAGTTAAATGTATTTTTGGATTCAAAACGACGTGAAAGATATTTTTTGGTAAGGATTTTTTTAATCCAAGAATGCTACAGACATACGATAGAATTCTTTTGCTATTTAGTACTTCGTAAGGCGATTTAATAACGCAGATTCTATAATACTATAATTAATGTAATTTTACTGTTTTGTTCTTAGTAGTTTTTAAATAATGCGAAATACATAAAATTACATCTTTAAGAAAATAGTCAAATCGTCCTCAGGGGTCAACCATTCAAATCTCGTAATCGATTGATTTCATAATCCCTATAATTTCTATATAATAGAAAAATGAAGTTACCGAATTAAAAATTAAGTAAACTCCGCCATAATAACTATTTTAGACATCGCTCATTTCGAAACTACAACTGATCGATCCTGTGATTGAGCACACGTCAAACGAAACAGCTTTTCTACCACAGCATCCCGTCGATATAATCCAATCTGGGAATTATAATAAAGTTCCTATGATGATTGGATATGGGGCCGATGAAGGATTTTGTAGCGAATTTATCTATAAGGAGAAAAAATTCGAAAATTTCACTAATTTCAAAAAATTTATACCACATTATTTTAACATACCAAAAAATAGTAAATTATCCATAAAGGTTGTTGATAAAATTGTACAAGATTATTTTCAAGATTCCAATTGCAAAGAAATAAAATTGAAGAATTTTTATAAGGTACCAATATATGTATATGCGTTGTCTACGTTTACAAATGACAAGCTCATAAAATACGTCTCCCTTCCACACTAGTACGAAGATAAAAAAATTATATTAGTCATTTTATGATATCGCAATTTATTTATTTATATGTTTAATTTTTGCCAAAATGTATGTGTTCTTAAGCTAGTTTACAACAAAATGTTCGACCCGGTAGCTTGAGAATGAGCAAAATATTGATCGAAATCGGTTGCTTAAAAAATTCTTTGGAACGTAGTGAAAATAAGACTGGAATTAAATCACACATCTTGGAGTTCTAACTGAATCCTCTAAAATGGTCTGGTTAATTTTTGTTATCAAAACCTTTCTAGACGCACATCCCTTGTCCGTATAGATATGTAATGAACCTTCCAGAAAGTAATATAGAAGATATGTTTCTGTTACAGTTACAAACAGATTGTTTGGTATTGATGGGACAATACTTTGCAATAAACATGCATATCCAAAATTTAAATCATCCAATCTATTTTTATCGTAATTCTTATGATACCAGTCTAAATGTTCTCAAGCAAATTAATAATATAAAAATGCCTGGTAAGTTTTTGCACAAAAGCGTCTTGAACATCTGTAAAGCTTGAATTACATTATAATTATTTCGTCCAAAAATAAATTCTAAATTTGCAAAACCTTCTTAGCTCGCCGTACGTAGTATACCGAACAGCTAAAGCATTCGGTCGTGTGTGTCTCTAACATTATCAGATCAATATATATATATATATATATATATATATATATATATATATATATATATATATATATATATATATATATATATGAATCGCGATTTAATCAAAATTTGCCTCACATATTCTTTGGTATCCCATTTGGTAGCATTCATAATTTTAACGGGCAGAGTAGTCCGCTGTTAGTATTTTTCATCATTTACCTTATCTAACCTTTTTCAACTAGTTTTAGCCGAAGAAAGTATAATGTAATTCAAGTAAATGTACTTTAAATATTTGTAATTTGTTATGACATTTTTGCTTTTATATAAACATATCAAATTTAACTAAGCTAATATAAAAACGAAACAATAAATAGACAAAATAATACAAAAGACTTAAAATAGCAGTCAGCAGGCACTTTATTGTCAAAATAATATCAATTCCAGGATCTTGTCATGGTGATGAATTGGGTTATCTATTCAAAAACGTGTACAGTAAACCGTTTGAAAAAGATGATATCGAAGCACGCTGTGTTAGTACAGTAATTAAACTATGGGCAAATTTTGCAAGATATGGAGATCCGAATGGGAGCGAAATGCGTTCACATATAGATGTGATTTGGAAGCCGGTTCAACCAAATACATACAATTTTCTTGATATAAATACCACGCTTACATCTGGTCTTAATCCTGACATTCAACGAATGAAAGTTTGGGATGAAATTGTACAAATGAATACGTATTATTCTAAGTTTACACAAGTAACATTATAAGTTAAGCTGGATGCATAGAAGCGATGTACCTAAGCTTGTTAAATAAAAAATGATTGCATTTAATTATTATGGCCTATTTATTAACAATTTGAAAAAAATGTTGTAGATATACATAGTCTTATAATATTTAATATTCCTTTATGGCATTTGGGTTAACAATATGCAATAAGTAATTATTATAAAAGTTAAAAATATAATAAACTCTAGACAACTTTTGTGATCAAGTTTTTTTTACTGAAAAATCACTTTTGAAAATGGTTATTATATATTTAGTTTTGCTTAGTTACAAAAAGTATTGATTTTATTTCATAGCTATCTTAGGGTGAATTTAAAATAAAATAAAGCATTATTATTGTAAATACAGATACTGAAATAACAACAAAGTCTTGTGAAGGTCACTTCAGCTTTTTTCCTTATTTAATTTAAATAGTACGATGTTATCTTTATACAAATATGATTTACAGTACTTACGTAAAAGTCGCAAATGCTCACGTCAAATTTTCACATAAACAGAAAACAAAGTCTGAATAATAATTTTAATTATTTAATTGTTAGCTGTGTGATCGTCTGTGTCTAAATTATGTTTTGAATCTTTACTTAGTAAACAACCTGCATTTGATAAAGTAGTTTATTTATAACTCCATTCTTACTTTCTTATTGTCAAGGTCAAATTAAGTAGGGGGTCTGCTGCATAGTTAGAGAAAACTAGACAGTGTGTTATAAATTGGAATAGTATTGCATTTTAGTATTATCTTGTTTGTTGTGATATCCAGTCATGAACGCGCCAATTGTTGAAACGAAGCAGGGGAAAGTAAAGGGAAAAGTTGCGAAAGATTATAATGGCAATAGTTATTATAGTTTTCAAGGTATTCCTTACGCAAAACCACCAATTAAGGAACTGCGATTTAAGGTAAATACATATTTATGCCCAATTTAAATAACTTTTATGTATACGTATTTTATAAAACACGCCTACCCTGGGTTATTAGGCTTGATCCGATGGTATTTGAATATTATTTACTTTGCAGTGCAATTTTTTAGTAATCCGTAAACTCACGTAAATTTTCTGTTTATTTTTGTTGTAGTACAACATATTACATATAAACTGACGACGAAAATGTGCGGTTTGTTTCTGTGACCACTCTACAGCAGAATATGTTGTGTAAAAATACTAGAAATCATACATTTTTATATAGCTCGAAAGAAAACCTCCTATTAAACTAAATTTAAACCAGTGGGGTAAAGTATATTCCTGCTACTTTTTACTATCTCAAAAACGGCACTTGTTATAGTGATAAATATAAAGTAAAAGATCTTAATATACCATCAAACTTAAGTTTGATGAAAAATTTAATTAGAGTAAGGTATCATTTACTGAAATATCACATTAAAATTAGTATATTTATGTGCATGGTTTTCGTAATTACTAAATTGTTGCAATCACAAGTTCCATGAAGGTCAAAATTTTCAAATATATTATGAGTCTTATCGAAATAATCATTCAGATTATATATATATATATATATATATATATATATATATATATATATATATATATATATATATATATATATATATATATATATATATATATATATATATATATTGCTTATCGACCAGTCGATTAACTGGTTAACCGATTAGTTTCTATTCGAAAATAATAGTAACCGGTTAACCATAAAACTTTTATTATAATATACGTAATATTCTACCCATGTAAATAAACTTTTATATCAGTTATATTCTGGCTAAACATAATTACCATGATTAATAAACCATAGTACTACCAAATTAATTAATTATAACCTAATTGATATTATTTCAATTATGGAATAGAGTTCATGATTCAGAGATAAACACGTTTAATTAAAATTAATGTTATTCGTCTAAAATGAATAATGTACACAAATACATAGTTCATATTTAAATCATATCTATATCGTAGAGTATTCAGACAAATTTATACTATTAATTATGTAATTTATTTAGGCTCCAGTCCCGCATGGCTCCTGGACTGGAATCAGAAATGCAACCGAAGAACCCAATGAAAGTTTGTCCAGAGATTTTATCTTCCGAGATAAAATTGTAGGGTCTGAGGATTGTCTTTATCTAAATGTTTACACTCCACAGGTAATTAGTTGTTGTATATAAGTTTGAAAAAAATAACAATATATGCGTACCTAAAAATACAACACTTTCTTAGTATTTATAATTTAGGACAATGTTAACAGATATTTTTATATATATATATTTCTTATTAGTCTAAAATTAACCATTTTCTGTCAAGGTATTAAACCTGTTAATATATTTTTAGTTATCTGATAATAAATCAACAGTTAATAAGCCGGTAATGGTTTGGATACACGGTGGTGGTTTTACTATGGGATCCAGTCACACGGATATATATGGGCCGGATTATTTACTGACAGGAGATGTTGTTATAGTTACCATCAATTATCGACTTGGAATATTAGGTATGATCAAATACTGTCCCAAACTAAATTTAACCGAATTGTATTATTATATGGAGGAAAGTTTTCTTGGGAAAAGCAGTCGTTTTTAATAGTTAATTTTAATCAGTAGGAGTTTGAAATTGTTAGAATTTAAAAAAAACTTCATGATGTACATTGACCCAAGATAATAAAATATAACAACACAGCTGGTTACCTCTTTCTTTCCCCTGGTCTATTATTAGTGATGACCATAATATAACATATAATAACACCTTATACAGAGTATTAAAAATTAAATTTCAGGATTCCTATGTTTGGAAGATTCTTCCTTGGGAGTGCCAGGAAACGCAGGACTTAAAGACATGGTCCAGTCATTGAAATGGGTTCAAGAGAACATTGCAAACTTTGGAGGTGATCCAAAAAATGTAACAATATTCGGGGAAAGTGCTGGAGCAGCTGCCTGCCATTTTTTAGTACTATCACCATTGGCTAAAGGTTCATTATTTTGTACAATCACACAAATTCGCATGAAGTCATTTTGATTTCTTTTCAATATAGGCTTGTTTCATCGAGCAATTTTACAAAGTGGCTGCGTATTCAATCCATGGGTATTCGGGTCCAGGAATGCTAAAGCATTAGCAGAAACATTAAACTGTAGTAGTAAAAATGAAAAAGATATATTACAATTTTTGCGAGCTGTTCCTCGTGAAAAAATAATGGAAGCACAGGACAAAATAAAAGATGTAAGCATATTATATTTTCTTTTGCAATAATGTTGTCGTTTGCCAAACATTTGTTTCTGTATGGTACGACTTTATAATATATATGTTAACAAAGAATTCCATTGATAAAGTGTCATGCAATCTGAGTAAATCATTACGATAGATTCAATGAACAATTCACTAAGCAACATCTTTTTAATCATCCATTTATAATCAAGTAATGAGAATTTTTATTTTAGTCATTAGGATGTGATGAGCAACGTCCATTTAGCGCTGTTATAGAAAAACTATCCGATGAACCAGCTTTTATCTCGGAAGATCCACTACAAATTATCGCATCTGGGAATTATAATAAAGTCCCAATAATGATGGGATACACCAGTCGTGAAGGAATGATTACAGAAATTTCGCACAATAGAATGCATGGATCGTTACAAATTTGCGATGATTTTGAAACGAAAATCCCATATTATTACAATATCCCAAAAGGGTCCGAGTTGTCGAAAAGTGTCGCTAAGAAAATGCAAGATTTCTACTATGGTCCTTCACCGCCAGCTATAGAAAATATAGATCAATTTTTAAAGGTTTATTAAAGATAATTTAATTTATTTTTATTTTCTGCCCAATTTGATTTATTTTTACTTAGCATTTTGTAAGACTATTTTTCTTTGTCCGTTCCCGCAATACCAAAAAAAAAAGAATGGTAACTTTAAAGAAATAAAATGCTAACAACTAATAATAATAGAATTCGGAAGATTACATTATCTTATTTGCAATAAATGTGATTTTATTTTCTAGATGGAGACTGATGTATTATTTTGGCGTGGTATATTTGTAACCATAAGACAACATTTGGCAACACTGGATTCCCCGATTTATTTGTACAAATTAACAGCGGACACTAATTTAAATTTTATCAAAAGAATCGCTAATTTGACCAGACCAGGTAAAACTAACCAGACTTCTTCATTTTAATTGATCAACAAACTACTTCTACTTTATTGCTACTAACATATACATTTTTCACATTACTACTAGTCAATATTATCACTGTCTAATTTTTATTTGTTAACCAATTAAAATAAATTTTATTTTTTATTTTTAGGTGTCTCCCATTGTGACGATATAGGATATTTATTTAAGACAGCAATGTTAACAGATATCGAGCGTGGTAGTTTGGAGGAAGAGTTAATGTTTAAAGTAGTAAAACTTTGGACGAATTTTGCCAGAACTGGTAACCCAAATCCTATTAAAGAAGTGACCTGGGAACCAGTACAAAAACAAATCTTTAATTATTTAGATATTGGCAAATATTTATCTGTTGCGTCCAATCCAGATTTTGAAAGAATGAAATTCTGGGATGAAATTTCCGGAATGACGTCTATTAATTCTAAGCTATAAATATGTGGGAAATATGATGATAATATATGTATATGGTGTTGATAATTAAATATATGGTTCTTACAAAATTAAATGTGTTATAATTTAAATAGTACTTTAAATTATTAAATTTGTATTTCAATAAGAGGTTCACAAGCGACATGCATCAAAATATATGAGTTACAAATATATTTAGTTCGTCGTACCATTCTGTAAATGTCTTGGATCAAGAAATTGTCTTTAAAAAAACTTCTTGTCTCGTGATCCTATTTTCGTGAATTATTTCGCTCGGCCGTAAATCCAATATTATGGACGCACTTCCTCTAAAGGTACAAAGCTGATTTTAACATCCAAGTAATGTCCATTGCAGTTTAAATCCAATAGCCCTTATACTTTCGGAGTTATAGTGCTAGTGTGTGTATCTGTTTCCTTGTGTGCGTGATCTAGAGCTAAACCCGTAGACGAAAAAATATATGAATCTTGCCTTAATACTCCGGAAGAAAAGCTATTTTTATAAATTATATCCTAACCGGAAGTAATGGTTACTATTAAAAATCAGTTCCTATACATTTACATACTGCTTCTATTTTGTATATTAATTGATTATGCAACGGCAATTCTTTTAATAATTAGACGTTTGATTCGATTTTGTCTTTGAATCAAATAAATAGCCAGTGGCGGGGCTTGACTTTGAATTTTGCAGTGCCAAAGTATTATTTAAAACTGTTAAATGGTCATATACAAACATTCAAATAAGTTTGAGATCAGTTTTCTCGATGTTTGTCAGCCGATTTTCACAATGACGCGAGTGCGTGTGATTACATGTAATTTTACTAATTTAAAATTACATGTACATGCAGTACTCATATTTCTTTATCATATAAAATCGATCGAACGCGGGCAATAGAAAACATTGAAAAAATGTAATTTTCAATATGTAAATCAAATCGGCTGTCAATGTATCGGTAAAGGGATGTTACTATAAAAAAAAGACTCTACATCGTTTAGTGTAATATTTCGTATGTGAAGTGAAACCACTTGAGAGTCGCACCAGTGCCCAAAGGGCATTACCATATCGGTAACAGGACACACTTGTCCATAATATATTGAAAAAGTATGTACGGAAAATACACATTGAGAATGCATTTTTATTAAAATTTTATCGGTTATGACTGCTTTATAGGCATTCCCAAACTCGTATATTGGTTAAATCTTTTAGATAATAGATTTTCACGCCATCGACTTGTCTTTTACATTCTATTCCATTTATATTTGCAATCTCAGAGTAACTGTAGGGTAAACGAGCATTGAACACAGTAATCATAAAGTACACCATCTTCCACCTCATTTTACTACTTTCCGTGCCCAATTAACTATCACTTCACAATACACCAGCCAAGTGTTTTACATGTTGCTCCTTGTTTACGACATGTTTGGGCTGTTTTTGTTTCTTATCAAATTGTTATCTCGTAACGACCAGTGACAATTTGGCGAACTAAAGGCATTGGTGCCTGTATTAATTCTTATTTTTTAGTATGTCTGCACTTACAGAGAAATAGTTATATTAACGGTATTAACAATTGTAACAACTATGGTTTCAATAATTTTCTCAAAACGTGAAACTACCATTTGTAAGAAAAACCCATTTCCATTTGAATTTCATAGACGTTCCTATAGCAATCATTTGGATATGTATTTCATCAGGTTTTACAAGAAAATCTTGTGCTGGTCAAACATTTTACGTTCCCGTACCAGGACGTCTAAGGGAATATTAAAGACACGGTCCTGTTTGTCGAGTTTCCTTACTGAGAAATCTCATTCTAGAAGCGCATTCTCTCAATGTCCGGGGTTAGATCCCGGTGTAAAATTGTTTCCGATATCTAAGAAATGCAGCTTGTCTCCGTCGGCTTCTGCTGCTCTTATACGGCCCAATGTCTATAAACGGTTTTCCTGGTGAATGAATGTCATTTGGAATATTGACAGCGTATTTGAAATTCGACCGGTTTCATCTCGCGATTGGAAACATTTCAAATCATAGACTGTAACTCCATAATATTTGTTCGGAAAATGGATTGTTTATATTTATTACCATATTACTTTCAATATGACTTCCTTAGGCTAGGCATATATATTCGGTTAGATTTATTATCTATAATTTCTGGGTTACTCAATTCTTTAGCAAACCGATACCTACTTGTTTGATATTTTACTAGTGATAATCACTACTTTATATTTTATTATCAATTGGATAAGAGAATTAAGAAATCGGCGACCGCGAAATACACTGGAAGAACTTAGTGAATCAGTTGCTTTATGTTTACCTAACTTTTATTTCGGCAAGTAGTGACTTTATCTCGAAAAATATAATACTTAGAGAAACAGGGCGTACCAGGTTTTGTTGTCATTTACAAAGCTACCATACGGCTATTATAGAGAAATAAAAAAAAAAAATCTTTTAAAATAATTACGTTTTTATCGCCCATTTATTACTTTCCTCGCGATTTTTAAAATTTATTTTCTTAATATCTAGAGATAAGTCGATCGTAGGGTCAACTACTGTCATCCAAAACTAGTTCGTTCCTCGCCATCTCCAATATATTTAGTTTCGCAATGCCGTACTTAGTTATATGAATCTTAAGACGTATATAAATCTAATTTACGCTACGCGACGCGTAATAAAATTAAATGTCCCAAGAGTTTCAGTGCCTAACCTGACATAACTATACATACATCAAGTGTTCAACATAGTGTGAAAAACAATGAACACATCGCAAGTCAAACGATTAACGACAACTTGCTTGCTCTTGCACACACACACAGACGCAAGCACACAAGATTATAGACAGAATTGTCGAGCACACTCTGTGAATATATAACGCAGCTAACGACTATAATAAATCCATTAGCCGGTGTCACGTGACATGGGCACGTGGCGCCTCCGTGGCCAAGTGACAAACGACCGCACTAACAACAACCAGGTGCCGTTGATAGCGTCGTCGGCGTCGGCGGCGTCGCGTCGCTGAAGGGAAATACAGAACATCGGTACTAACACGCGCCCATACTTCCTTCTCGCTAAATACAACACCTTCGCCTTACACTATTACTAACAATACACAATCAGAACCCGCCCTTTCCTCGTATACCCTTATGTTGTGTGTGGCAATTGGCAAGGAATGACACGTGAAATTAGTGCATTTTTTTATCCTAAATATATTAAAACTCAATTTGAATATGGTGATCCTAAATCTGTGCGCTAAATTGTAAAATTAGTTTCTGAAATTGAACATAAAGAAAATTTCTGCTAAAAACTGAGGAAAATTATATATTTACGGTATTTTTCTCAATAATATAGTAAAGAGAAACAAATATAGGTATAAACAACAATGCTTTTAGCTCGCCGTATAATTTATTTAATGCATTATTAAAAATATTCATCTATAAAGAAAAAATTAACTACTGATGTTCAAATGAAGAAAACTTATTTATAATTATCAATTTTGAAGAAATAAAATAATAAAGGCATAATTAATACATTAATAATAATATATTCACTTTATTTAATTTACGTGTTTGAGAAATACGTTATATGTTGAATGAGTACATGAATGAATGAAATAACCTATGTACTCATGCACTCATACCCACAAATTCCAAAAAAAAATTTTTTCTCAGGAAATGTGTACATTTTCTAATGCATGTGCATTTTTTTATTGTGATTAGATAAATGTATTTGCACAGAAAGTAGGTTCCGTCTATAAATTTAATATTTACATTCTTTTTAACGAGCTATTCTATTTAATCCTTGGAAATAACGTTTTTATCTAAAATTTTCAATATTTATTTACACTTGCATTGGGCAAACAAAAGTTTTAGTCTCCAAGTAAATACGGCATTATGATGAAATGATTATGAATGTTTACATTTTTATAACCACTGATTTTTTTACAGATAACCCAAGCTTTTGTACAATAATGATTGATGAGCTTAACACAATTCAAGATTCAACAATGAAGGCTTTGTTGAAAAAATATTATTATTTAAATTTTATTTACGGCCTTCAGATTTAATTTAAGGCAGCTTTATATATCAAAAATATTATTTCTTTTTGTAGATTACTTTTTTAAGTTTCAATAGACATGAAACGGATATATCTGCCTAAGTAATTTTTGATTCTGAGAATGTTATAAACACACGACCAAACATTGTTGTATATTCTGTACAAGCTAAAATATCGTAAATTTTCTGCAATAAATATGACAAACAACGTATTGTTTACCTATAAAAGGCAATGACTTTTCTCGGTATCATTACTATGTCACGACATCCGTCAGTTACAAATATGAGAAAATTCATACTACAAATTTTCTAGTCTAGTTATTTAAAAAAGAAAAACAAATGCTGGTAATAGTTAAATAAAAGAAGTATTTACACAGCAGTGTCAAAAACTATAAAATTAAATCTGTAGTGCTCTTCACTCGACTTTGGTATTAGTATTCATTATATATTTAATATATAGTGTGGTAACTAGGATATCGAAATGTTCTTTGGCTATTTGCATAAGCGAATTTTCAGTAAATAGTTTTTTTTTTTAGATTTAAATATCATTATCTTTTATTGAACTCATTATTTTTTCTCTAACTCGTGTAGTTTTGGTGATACTTAAAATATAACACGAGTAAACTATCATTTTTGGTAAAAATATCCTTTTCAAAAATAAGAGTTTATCTTTCCCACGACATACAAATCGTAAACATATTGCCTGTAGGGTGTTCATACACATACAGACAGACACACACACATTGGAAAAATAGTAAATTTTGATTTAGGGTCATTCAAAACTTCCCATTAAAATTTGGAAAACAACAAAAATTTGGAAAAGAATATATACCGTGTAACTACAATGAAAAATGAATTTCAACTATTATTGTGTTAATTATATTGAGTTTTGTACGGGATTTTGGGGAACCTAACTGAATTGCAAAATACTTATACATGATAGAAATATGTGTAATTCGATAAAAAATATATTTATTACATAGGAATTTTGTCAAAATATTACAGAAAAATTCCAACAATATACCAAACTATTTTATATCATCAAGAAGTAGAACCATTTGGGTACTGCTGGTGTCCCATTTCTCGATAAAGGTTACCTACATACTTTAGCTATTTAGGGCTATAGGGTGAATTTATTTATATAACAGCAATATATCAATATTGGTTGAATCTGGATCTAATTTTTGCTATCTTATCATTGACCCAAATTTTCAGCAATATTGTAAAAAACTGTGTACCTATTTTTGATGCATTCAACTCATAAAAGCATAATTGTAATCTATGATAATATATTTAGAAGTGCATCAGTAAAGTACATTCACCTTTTAGCAAAATTAATTATAGTCCCAAATTAAAAATTCAGATAAATCTTATCTGAACAACAATACTTCCACACTAGTATTAAGAGGAGAAAACGCTGGGCAGAGTAAACCGATGGATTTAGATTATCTGTCAGGAATTTTTCTAAAACATGTATGATGAAATATAAATGCGAACACAGAGAAATTATAACAAGTGTATTATAACAAATATTACACACAAAAATAATAATAATCATAAATGTAATATAAGAAAACAATGGTATCACTTGGTCGACGCTGATTGGGCCCCGGCAAGACTACGACATGTCCTGAAATTAGTAATTAAAGGAAGACTTGAGTATGGACGATATACTCAGTAAGTAGCTCAATAATAAAAGTATTACAATGATTAGTTAGTCAAAGTCGGGACAAGTCTTTAGCGGATTTAAATCTCCTCACGTCATACAAGCCGCACTTGTACAACGGGTACCAAACAAATCGAGAGTGATCAGCTCCGATACAACTGTTACAACGACGTGGTGATAAAACAATTGGGCCGCAAACAACGCATATTATGAGCTCAGTTGAATCTGACGATTGCTTCTCATAGAACAATTAACATTAACTAAATGTGGTCAGTTATTACCGATACTACACATTCTATGAGGTCGACTACAAGAGACGATTGCTTCTCATTAAAATAAACAATATGGGGTCGACTCTACGAGACGATTGCTACCCATTATCAAAATATGAGGTCGACTAGATACAACTGATGGCACACAGCAACCCATAATAAACAACAGGCCATAAAACACCAAATACGTCACCAAACATCCCAAAATATCTTTCTCTCCATCAAAATGTCCATACAGTTGTCAGTATGATTATTCAATTCGTCCGTATAATTAGTAATGATGCTTAATGTACTTAAAAAACTATAATACATGTAGTAAGAGCTAACTTACTTGATATTAACTGGTTTTTTATAACTAAAACACAATACACATTGAAATTAACCAACTCGCTAACCAGAATGATGCGTAAAACACAACGCTTGGGTTGCCAATGCTACGCATGCGTTGTTGCAACGGAAACACCAGCAATAATGCACGGGAACGACTGTCAACCTATATGGGTGCAGTCTTCAAAATGTTACGCGCGTTCTCCTCGTCCGAAAATCTCTAACACTAGTAATCACAATTTTAATTTTCAATGACACAATAATGCTAAGAACGTATAGTTTTTTCTGATTTGAGATAAGATGGTTTATTTTTCTATCTATTGGAATGTTTAATTAACAAAATACTTGTTGATGGTGAGCAACAAAAATATTGAATAAGCAAGACATTTATTATTTCGATCAGCATATGATTTCATTTATTTCTATTCTTGTAAGACACTGTTACGTAAATTATCATCAAAAAAGTTTTTGTGATCATTTAATTAAATAGGTGAAGAACCATATGCTATAAAAAATCCTTTATATTTAAAATCCTTTGATATACCTTTTGTGCCCCAAATTAATAACCTTTATACATTTGAATATATCAAAACAATATATTTAAAATAAAACTATTATTTGAAGTTTTTAAAGTTTTTTGAATGATGCTGGGAGTAGTTGGGTATGAAATATTCGAACCGATTTACATATTTCGTATCACAAAGCCAATAAAATCAATAATCTAATTTTCCGAAAAACGTGAAATTTTTATCTATTTCTACTTGCTATCTAAATAAAATACTTAAATTGTGACTTTTGTGGTGAAAAGGGGAATTGCCAGTTCTTTTCACAAATTTTGTAGTTTTGCGCAAGATATACCTATGCCTCGTTGTCATTCGGCCAATAGGATAACTTAGATAACAGACGAAAAATAAATAGTTAAGATGCAATGTCTTCCTAAAGCAGAAACACATTAGCAGACGTGATCTCTTCATATATGAATGACAGTTTACGATTTAGTGACACAAGACACTAACAAATGTAAGTACATATATTTAGATGATTGATTATTCAATAAATTTATACTTGGTATAAATATTTAAAATATCTGATTTCTTTGTTTTTCATTTGTGTTTATACTTAGTGTTAGTATTTGTAAAATATATATAAATATATATAAATATATATATATATATATATATATATATATATATATATATATATATATATATATATATATATATATATATATATATATATATATATATATATATATATATATATATATATATATATATATATATATATATATATATATATATATATATATATATATATATATATATATATATATATATATATATATATATATATATATATATATATATATATATATATATATATATATATATATATATATATATATATATATATATATATATATATATATATATATATATATATATATATATATATATATATATATATATATATATATATATATATATATATATATATATATATATATATATATATATATATATATATATATATATATATATATATATATATATATATATATATATATATATATATATATATATATATATATATATATATATATATATATATATATATATATATATATATATATATATATATATATATATATATATATATATATATATATATATATATATATATATATATATATATATATATATATATATATATATATATATATATATATATATATATATATATATATATATATATATATATATATATATATATATATATATATATATATGCTAGTTACGAGAAAACTGCTACGAAAAATCATGAATATCTTGTTTACGTTACCATGGATTCGCATGTAGCTTAATAAATATTTTTCAATTATGAACCAGATTTATTTAATATTTGTATAAAAAGTAAATTAAATATAATAAATATTGTAAAAACAATTTTTTTTTCTGCTTTATTGTAGATAAAATTTCTTAGGTTTATATAATTGTTAAAAAAGATAAAAAATAATTATCTTTCAAATAGTGTTTGAATGGTATAGTTTGCTTAAGGTATTGATAAAAAATATTTATATGTCGTTCAAGGATTTACTATTACAATTAAAAAATTTATTTATTAAAAAATATTATAAAACTTAAATATACTAACAACGAAATTCTATGAATTAAATCTATTATCAAGAATTTCTTTTTACTTGAAACTCTTCGTATTTCGTTTTAAATATAAAATATGTTCTCTCGAATTTTAATGATTCGACTAATATAAGACTTTTTTTTTCATACTTATACTATCAAATTTGAATTTAAATATACATATTTATTAAAAACATAAATATTAATATTTGTCTATACTATATCTTCCGTATATTAATCTGATTAATAGTTTAAAAATTAATATCAAACAAATATATGAAGGTCTTTTTTAACTAGTGCTAATACCCATTAACCTTCTGTCTATATCTATAAAAAATTAACTCACGGAAACCCTTATTGAAATATAAGTTTTGTCAATAAAGTTTATCACAAAACAGAATTTGACTCACCATAAATAAATATTTTGTAATCATTGCAAGGCTGTCAGAATGTTTCACCTACTTTAGATGCATTCATTGTATTATCGGTGAGGAGTGGACTTTTGCATGTGATATAGACACATGGAATAGAAAGTCCAGTGTAGGGCACAGCAGATTATTTTTCTACACATTTCTTTCACAATTCAAACACGAAATTATACAGATAACTTAAATAGATTTTCCCTTTGTAACTGTCTAGCCAATATTTAAATGTGCATACAAATGTTTCAGATGAGACTACTACTTGTAGCAACAATCTGCTGCCTAGCAATAGCAACAGCTAGCGAAACATCAGAAAACTGCGCCGAAGACAGTGATCCTTGTGGTCATGAATCCGAGTACAACGCGTACATAGACTGCGTTCAGGGAAACCGAAGACACAAACGTTCAATTGGCTGCCCGCTGGCAGAACAAGACGGTTGTGAGTACGTCGATTGTTCCGTTTGCGGAAATAGTTGCGGAAGCGGTTGCACCGAATGTGGCATGTGCACATCGTCCTGTCGCCAATGTTGCAGCAACACTTGCTCATCGAACTTGTGTTGCCATAAAACATGTCACAACCAGTGCAAAACTAACTACTGCCGCACAGAATGCAAACGCGAATGCAAAGAACGCATCAATGTAGACGATACTAGCGATACTGAGTATCATATGGGAAATATTCAAACTAACAACACAAACAATATACGTCACAATATCACTACAATTATTAATTTGCATAATATTATAAACAATACTAACCTAATTGATATTCCGATTAGGATCAACAATACTAACTTTAATAATATAACGTTGCGAAGAGATGAGGAGGGTTTTGTAGAAGTCTCTGGTACAGGTTCATTTTTAGGAGGTGGTACTAGACCTGGTTCAGAAACTCAGCAAAAATGTTGTTTTGTAATAGGAGAAAAGCAATGTGTCAAATTACCGCAATATCCATTCAATAAGTGTTATCACGTACGTGAACGTAAATGTGGTGCATTTTGTACAGCTGCAGTTGTACATAGTCGCAACGAGATGGTTTGTAATGGAGGTGAGTGCAAGTCAAAACTTGTTTATCTCCCAGAAGCACAACCACGTTGTACGCGACAAGCAACTTGGCCGTTCGTTTATTGTAACACCCGACATATCAGAAACACTGGATTACCAAATCTAACTGTTCCGAATACTCCCCCAGCAATTGAAGGAGGCTTAGCAAGTTATCCAGGAGCTTTACCTAGTTATGCAGGAGGTTATTCAGGTTACCAAGGTTATTCAGGATACCCTGCATACCCCAGTTATCCACCATATCCTTATCCTAGTTATCCAGCTTTTCCTACATATGCCCCACAACCATTTTATGGCTACGGAGGCAGCCCAATGATGTATGGAGGCTTTGTTGGATATCCTAGTTATCCAGGAGGTTACCCAGGAATACCTGGTGGATATCCAGGATTACCTGGTGGTTATCCAGGTTTTGCTGGTGGGTATCCAGGTTTTACTGGTGGATACCCTGGAGGATATCCAGCTCCATTCCCTGGAGGAGCTAATATGCAAATGAATCCCGGTTACGAAATTTCGCAACAAGATTCACCTGTTATCTACAATGATCTTGGATATCCCCAAAGTAGTTATATTCATGAGGTGGTTATACCGACGAATACAAGTCAAGGAAATGAGCAGCAAACAAATCCAGGGAAGAGCACTGTGTCTAGATATGCTGTTATTGCAATTGATCAACCAAAATCAGAGAATGATGTGATATCGAAAGAAAAACGTCACCGAAGGAAGAACGATTTGATTAATGAAAAGAAACCTGAGGCTAAATTCACTACGAAAGCTGTTGGTACTGACACAATTGATGTAGATAAAAGTTCTTCTTTAAGTGTTACCACGGTTACTATGGCGTCAACGAAAAAGTAAATTACGTTGTTTGATTCAAGGTTCAATACAATCTCATCTGATGATTGATATTTCTTCGGAAATCAACCAAAATTTTATTATTTGTGCCATGTCCGAACGAAAATATTTTAGTTGTTATTATACCTAGTATTTTTTGTATTTAAAAAGACGAATTCAGACAGGGCATAAGGGTACTCTTAGGGCCGGTTTTGTAAACATTTTAATTATTCATTAAATTTTACTTAACTAATAAATTGAAACAAAAAATTATAGCAATATAATTTTTCTATAAAAAATGCAATTTTGATTCGATATTGTTAATTTTATTGCACGAATAAATTTGAATGACAGATTAAATTATTTATAATACCGGCCCTTAGACAATTTAAATGTTAAGTCTACCCTACTAAATTGTTTGTCATTTCAGTATATTTGTGTACAATTTTGTTGAATTGAAGCAGAATTATTAGTTTCTTTCAAAAACTACTTTGGTTATCTTTCCATTATGTTAAATTAAATATCTTTTATTTTATAAAATGAACATTTGGCTGAAAATGTATAATACTCCTATACATGACAAAATATTTAGAATCACCCCTATTCATTGAATCAAAGCGACTATGAATTATATATATATTATAAGTTTAGATATATATTAATATATACCTATGTACACAAAATTTCTCTTAATTATAAATAAATATTTTGCATATTATTTTGTATATTTTGTTCTATCATAAACAACCTTCATTTTAATTTCCATTCCTAGTTAAATTACTAATTGAAACTGCTAAGTAAATATTTCCAACATATAAAATGTATATATTTCCCTTTGACTTGGACATAAAAGGGTTTCTGTTTAAATTGAATTTTTAATTACTTGTCTCAACATTTGAGAGTAATATGTGTTCAAAAAGATCTTGTTCTTATTGTGTGTGTACACTGTGCCGAATATTTTGAAATTTTTGCTTTCTTATAAAGAAGAATGTATTGGGATCAGGGTAAAAATCGATTGTGAGATTTTAACTGATATATCCGTTTAGAGGTTCTCTGAGTACGATTTGCCTATTCTCTCAATTATGTGTCTGTCGGTCAGCGTGAATTTTATATAGCATTATTTAAAAACTTGAACGCAACATTTCGTACTTGAACTTAAGATATATTTTCAATGAAATGATTAGACTTTGGGCATAATCGCGCAGGACACTTCCTTTTGTCGATTTTTCAGTATCTCCAAAATGGCAGCATTTAATGAAAACAATTAAGCATTTGAACAACTTTTATTTGATTTTCTTCTCAAAAAGTGTACCAGTTGTAAGAATAATGCATCTTAAATTCGTAGACGTTTCCATGGCAACCACATATCACATTTACAGTTATCAGAATCAGATATATTTTCATATTAGTTTTTATAGCTAACGAAAATTTGGTCACAACAGATATTTTAAGAGTATAATCGTTGAAAATCAAACCATTCTTAGGTTGTACATGTTATTTGAAAAATAATTTAATTATTTGAAAAAACGTAAGAATATTGAAGCCCTAATTTATGCATATTAGATAAATAACTAATTTTTATTTTTTATACCAATGTATATAAGGCAATATTTTAATGGAAATACGGAAATACACGTATTGACCATCCCTAAAACTAATTTCAAAGTAATATATGTGTGACTGTGATCACTCTACAGTAAATACTATTGAGAATAAAATTATAAAACTCCAATCTTAAGACCTGGAAGAAAACATCCCATTTTTGAAAACAATAACTTAACCAGAAGTATTGGTTTACATTTGCTACTTTTTCAATATCTCGAAAACGGCGTAAGTTTGGGAAAAAGTGAATAACAGAATAAATAAGAATTACTGGTACTTTTGATTGAAATTATTTTTCGAAATATTATTTTACATTTCTAGTTAAAATACATATTGACATTGTTTCAAAGCAATCGTAAATATATTTTTAAACAAAATTAAGCAATATTACCTAGTAGTTAGTGACAGTATAAGAAAATCGAGTGAAGGTCACTCCATCTTTTTACTTTCTTTTACGAAGTAATAAGTAAGTATAGGGATCACCAAAAATATCGAACTCGAGATTTCAACGGATATACACGTTTTGAGCTTCCCTGAATCGAATGTGACTATTTTCGGAGTGACGTCTGTGTGTGTGTGTGTGTGTGTGTGTGTGTGTGTGTGTGTGTGTGTGTGCGTGTGTGTGTGTGTATGTGAACGCTCTAGAGCCGAAACTGTCCAACGTAAAATTATGAGACTTCAAACTTAAGACTTGTATATGGTCTAGTTGTGCACCTCCTATTTTTGAAAAGAATATTCTAACCGGCAGTGCATGTTTACTCTATGCATTTTTTGTTCTATCTCCAATATCACTAGAACGGCTGCACTTACGGCAAAAATAGTTATGTTCATAATGAAAGATATTAATATTTCGCACAACTTTTGTTTGAAAAGTTTCTTCAATAAATGTACCAGTTACGAGAAAACTGCTACCGAAAATGATGAGAATCTTGTTTACGTTGTCATGGATTCGAATGTAGCTTAATAAATCGGATCATCTGCGCCTGTCAATATTTCGACAAGAAAACAAAATGGTCTGAATTAGATAAATGACATTTCAGAATATTTCTGTAGAGAATTGTTTAGTTTTGATAGTTAGTTAGTTCAAAACCATTACAAATTGGTATTGGTATAATTTTCAACCCATTCATTTATATAAGGTAAGCTTGGTTTTCATATTGTTTCTGTTGGATTATTATTTCCTAATATTATATTTTTATAATCAATAAATATTGATGAAAACTACGTAAAAGAAAGTCCCGCGTTGGCCACAACCCATTTTTTAATATGAATTAAGTTTTGTTTTCAAGCGATTAGAAATCTTAGGTATACTTTTGCGATTACATAATAATATATTTGCACAATGTTAGTGTTTGATTGTTTAGAATTTCTATAATTTTTATTTATTCTTATTAAAGTTAATATTTATTTAAAAAAATATCAGATAAAAATCCAATTATTTTTCTATAAAAAGATAGATAAATTCATTAATTTTTTTACTGTTATTTTGCTCTTGCAAAATAATTAGTATTAGTGCTCAGTCAATATTTAAATTCTATTAAATTTGTTTATTTTTTCTAAATTAAAGTTAAAAATTGCATTAATATTATTATTTAAGTTTGTACATATATCAATGATCAAAGTGCTTGCAAAAAATCTTATCGATATTTGAAGGTTCTTATCTGAAGACTACATTTATAAATAGGACCCTCAAAAAAGTAACAAACCTATTGCATTCTTTTCGGTTCTGGTGCGAATTTTATCTGTAATGAAGTCTCAGGTTAGTGAAAATTTGTGTATTATTGAACAATATTTTTATTTCCTGCTATAGCAATCAAATTCAAAGAAATGTGAACTTATTAAAATTAAATTAAAGCACTGACGCTTATGTTGTTAAATGTATAGAAAATAATTTTTATTTAATCTCCAATGTTTCGGACATCCTGAGTATCCTTCTTCAAGGTATAAATAAGATTTACTAGATTTTATTTCTATAATAATATATAGCAGCATTATTACAGAAATTTTATCTCTTCTCAAACACAAAAACATTTTCAAATATATTTCTTTTATTATTAAATTATTTATTATTACACAATTTAAAACACAACTGCAAATTTTGTACGTATTTGTTACGCATATACTCATAAACTCCAAACTTGTTTGAGTAATTCAGAAAACAAACTATGCAATTTTAAATATCTAGCAGGATATAATAAAAAATAAATTTCAAGATTTCATTTTGTGCAAATAAGAATATAGAAAGGTACTACTTTAATTCAATAATACAAAATAAGAATAATTTGAAATAGCATATGGTAAAAGAAAGTCAGGAGGGACTCGATTATTCTTAAACCAAATTTTCACTATTAATTCAATACAATATCAATGTGTGTAAATGTAATATGGTTATATTCAAAGTAATTTTTCAGGATATAATACATTTTAAATTTTAACATCTTTGACTTTTATAAAAACCACCTTTTCTTGTGTCCTTTTCTATACAAATCTTATATTCTAAACATCATATTTTTATGATCAATAAGCTTGTGAAGCGTTCACAAACAGACAGAGAAACAGACAGACACACACACAAACACACACACAGACACACGTAACATTAAAATAATAGTCAAAATGGATTCAGAGTCTCTCAAAACGGATATATTCATTTAAATTTTAATGTCAAATGTTTGTGATTAAAATAGTTTTTGTTATACATTACATATGAAAAAATGAATTCATATTAAATATTGGTGTAATTTTGTGCGCAAAATAACTGATATTAAAGGTGTTCTTATAAAAATGTATTGCTCCTTATCAAATAGAATTAAAGACTAATCTATATAGAACACATGTACAAAAATATACCAATTAGCATAATCCTCAACATTTTTATCGCAAATATTCAATTTAATCCCACTGAAATATTATCAAATATTTGCAAATAAAATTGGCCTAAATTCTAAACAAATAAAGTATGTACCATATTGATCAATATATATAACACGTGTTTTTTTTTCTTCCTTTTTTATTGCTTTTATCTGCAAAATGGCAAACATGGGAATAGTAACTGTACGAAATTACATCACCGCACAAATATTAGCACAATTCACATTTCACATTGCTCCAGTATTGCCTATTTATTGGACCAACTTAAAATTACATAAAATTTCCAGCAATATTGAAAAAAGAATCTCTTACGCACAGCATATGGTAATTGAAAATCACTAAATAATTAAATTATAAAAATTATAGATTTATTAATAATTTAGTAGGTAAATCTTTACAATCGTTATTATTTCACAAAAATTTCTTACTAAACATTAACTGGCAAGGGTATGGTATAATCGCACCCGTACTATATTAGTTATAAACTATAAAGTAAATGTTATTTACTTATTTGTATTTGAATTCACAATCGGTATATTTAAAAATTCCACTGTAAAGATTTTGGCTAGAATATTTTAATCAATGACACTTTTCGATAGAAGTAATTCTCCAAGTAGTAATATTGCTTTCAATATTTCTCTATTTGAATATTAATTTTTATAAATGAATTAGTTATTTTACTTTGTCGGACGTAGTAATATAGACATCTCGAACTCGAGATTTAAACGGAAATGCACGCTTGAAATTCTTATCTATGTATTTCAAAACCGTTAAAATTCTGATACTTTTTAGGTGATTTTGTCAATATTGGCAACTGCGCTATTCGTCGCAATTGCATCTGGACAAGATTGTTCTCAAGGCCAATCACCATGCGCCCAACAACAAACAAACACCAATTGTGCGTCATGCTCAAACTGCTGCAATAAAGGTTGTACATCACAATGTGCCCAAAGCTGTCAATCCTGCAAAACATCTAACTGCTGCAGCCAAGCTCCAACTAATATCCAGGAACCTATCGAAGAGCCATCATGTATAGGCGATTGTTTAAAAAGATGCACCGGTTACAATTGCAACGCAAACTGTCAAAGAATATGTTACTCCAGCCCTCAAATCACAAATACGAATCCTACCATAACAAAAAACGAATCCACTATCATCGAAGTCCAAAACAAGAACTACATCCCTGTTAATGTAACAACTTACATTAAATTAACTAACGAAATTACGAATGTGAATCGAATTTATACACCAATTAATATTACGAATGTGAATCACAATCATATGACTTCAAAATCAGAATCAGTTGTGCCTGTTGTAAACACCACAGCTCCGCTTCAAAAGTGTTGTTTTATTTTGCACCCGGTCCACTGCCATAATATTTATGGACCACCGTTTATCAAGTGCACCCAAAAACGGGAATGGGATTGTTCGGATATGTGTACATCAGTTGTGGTACAAATCATTCAAGTTCCTCATCCAATGCCGTATCCAGTACATAAACCTCCACAAGTTATCCAAAGGCCACCAGTTGTTATAAGAGAACCACCAAAATATGTACCTTATCCAGTTCCACAACCTCAATATATACCCATTCCACAACCACAATATATACCACAACCGATTATACAACAACCACAATTTATACCACAACCAATTGTACAGCAACCAATTATACAACAACCTCAATTTATACCACAACCGATTGTACAGCAACCAATTATACAACAGCCACAATATATACCACAACCGATTGTACAACAACAAATTATACCTCAGACACAATTTATACCTCAACCAATTGTACAACTACCAATAGTACCAGTACCACAACCAATGGTACAACCGCCTTACACTAGGTGTCACTATATCAATCAACCTCCATGGATTCGTTGTAACCAGTATCAAGCCACAAGTAAGCGCATTTCAACATATTTGAGTTCCGGTAACTTCGCGAACTAATACTAATTTTACCACAACAAACTGGTCACTGAATTGTTTGCCAAGGATAGTATTCTACAATGTTAAATTTCAAGGAATCATCTAAATCAGTGTTTCTCAACCTGTGGTAAATTCCTTATGCAATTTCCTTTTGATAGGGTATAGTGAAATTTTAGGGAATCCTGTAGAGCACTTGGAAAATAATCGGTTGTGGCCTACACAGAACTTTCTTTTACGTTTTATTTCTTATTGTATTATTATCAGTGCAACGTTGATTTCGACTCCTGGGCTTTTGTAAACTTAGTTCTAATCAGTAGTGAAATTAATTTGCAATTACATTTGAAAGAAGTTGTGTAACTTGTCAATTGAATGAAAGAACTAATCAATTTGAATGAATTTTTCAGATTGTGGAGGATGCTACTATTGTAATGGCCAGTTGAATCCAGGCAAATGTGGCGCTCAGCAAAGTACATGTTCAAATAATTGCCAGAAACTTCCGATAACAGAAGATCCTTATATTTCGCAACTTATGACTCAATATGCACCAATGTATAGTAATCCTGGACCTGGACAAGTTCAAACTGGAAATACAGCCCAAAATATGGCCGTTCAACCAAATTCTGTACAAACTGTTTCCGGCTAAATGGCACTTCATTTTTATAAAAATTTATACTTAATTAATACAATTTAAACTTTATAAGGCATACTGTAAACTATTTTTACTAAATATATTACATTAATAAAACAAGAATGCTTATCGTACTTAAAAATTATTATTATATTACATTATTTTACAAAATCATATAGTTTTACTAAATTATATTTGAATCCAGAATTACAGCCATATTTAACATAGTTGATAGTTAATAAAAATAAATGAATTCGGCAGTACAATTTTTAAATGTTATTTAAAAATTAATACGTAATATGCAAGCAAAATAGTAAAAGAACAAAAGACATTTTCAATATTAAAACAGTTTCGTATTTATGTTTCATTTCTACAATTTTCAATTCATCCGGCGGCGGTTGGCACCTTCGAAATGCGAAGAAAGCGTTGGCGGCCCGGCGCAGTGACTTCTTTATTGAATTAAAACTTTTTTTTTTATGAACAATCTTTTATCTTTTGATGCGCGTAACGTACTTAAGAAAAAGTTAGGTTTTTTTCGCGAGTCGAACGCGATTTTTTGCCGGTGTGCACGTTCTCGAACAAAACGCGACAAGTATTGTGTTTTTATGAGATTATTTTTCTATATAAAAGACTTTTCTTTTGTCTTCGCTGACATGCTAAATTGAGTTTCTAGAATTGAAACAAACGCACAGTGTCGTTGCCAACTTCACGGCATCGCCAGACAGCCAGGAGTTATTACTTTTGTTTTTAGTATTTAAAACTGTTATTAAAACACAAATGATACAGCGCCTTTCAATCAAATGGATTCGTTATTTTCCACTGGCTACAAAGTAAATGTTTTTAGGTTTATTAAATAAATTTGTTAACATAATTCTTATCACACTGCCATTTTTTAGTTCCCTCTATACATTTTCTATT
This sequence comes from Leistus spinibarbis, assembly GCA_933228885.1. Classification (NCBI taxonomy): domain Eukaryota; kingdom Metazoa; phylum Arthropoda; class Insecta; order Coleoptera; family Carabidae; genus Leistus; species Leistus spinibarbis. Next base: position 5,234,905 of record OW121791.1, read on the forward strand.
CCAGGCATCACGTATTACATTCATTATTAAAGATTATTACAGTTATTTTATTTGTTTGTCAACTTTGACTTACTGTGTTTGTGTGTATGTGAATGTATGTATGTGTGTGTGTGTGTGTGAGAGAGAGAGAGAGACAGAAGTGAAAAAGTTCAGCAACGAAAGCCGTTGTAGAAATAATTATGAACATTTTAATTTATAGTTTGTATTTAGAAAACAAAATCAAAACCTTAAAACTACCAGTTTAAGGGGGCATTCACCTTTTGAGCACAAAAAAAAAGCTGTTTTTTAACATTTTTTTTCTCAGGGTACGTTCGAGATATTCGCATGCGGTTTTTTGTATCGTATTTATTCAACTTCTCTCTTTCATAAGGTATTTTTTAAAGTTGGGTACGTTCAGCCCCGGCGAAGATGTCCAGGCCCAAAGTGGGCAGCTCAATTTAGGCGCGCGGTAGCATAACTCTAGTCCCAGTTGTTTGAAAAAAAATAAGAAATAAGGGTTTTAAAGTATATTAAATTGTCTAAGAATTGATCCTCGAGTGGTCCATTTGGACCATAATTAGCAAAATGGCGACCATCGTACGAAAAAAGTTATGTTTTGCTATTTTTTTTCTCCTTTGGCGGGCCTTAAAAAATATTAACAACTGTCGAACACACTTCGTCGAAGATCAACTCCTAGAGAATTTTATTACCTTTAAGATGCACTTATCGAGAGTTAAATCGGTTAATTTGATGTCGAGATATTCTACCGCGCGACTTAAAAAATATGGTTTCGAGAAAAACGCGTTTAAAGTTTCGCCTTCAGACTGACGCGCGCGAAAACGCCGTGCTTGAGCAAAAACATTGTTTTGTTTAAATCGCAATTTCACATATTTCCAACTCGAATTTCAAAAAACGGCTTCAGAGACTTATAGTCAACACTTCAGTGTCCTATTCTGCAAAAAAAAAAAACGATTTTTTGAATCCGGAAAAGGTGTTAAAGTTAAGTTAAAATCCTTGTTTATAAGTACAAGAAAATTCAATTTAGGACACTGTATAATTTTATTGTTATTTTAATGTACTAATAAAAATTTGAACGATCTATTAAATATAAAATAAGCATAACTCATAAACAAAATTATTTATGCCAACATGTTTGATAAATTGTAAAATAAAATCATACAAATATTCCACTAATATTGATTTAATTAATTTTGAAATTAAACAAATATATTATTATCAATCAATCGTCAAAAGTACATTAAATTCAAACAATAAACAAAATCTGGTAAATATGTTGTTGCATTTATATTTAATATGTATTTTTAATTCGTTTTTGTATTCAGTGAGATAAATTTGAAATATAATTCCAGGTATTTTTAATTTGAAATAATTTAAATATTCGTGATGAATGACATGATGCGTACATTTTATATCACAATATAAACGTGTATAGATGATTAGATTTTGCGAATTGCCTGTTCGTTAAATTAAAAAAAAACATTGTTATTTGAAATTTTCACGTCACAGAACACGAAAGATTAAATTGTAGATATTTGATTTTCATTTTACACCCTTTTGGAAGTATGCCAAATATTTGCGTTATGAAAAATCTTTTGTTATCAAGCGCAAACATTTATCTCTAGTATATTTTTTAAATATCTAATATGTTAACATAAAATAGTCTATGTTTAAAGACAGATACATGATATATGCATGTATGAATATATTATCTATAGTAAGTCTCTGAATTGCACCTTTCAGTTAGTTTATTTGTTTTACGTAAAGTGTAAACTTGTATCTACTAGTATGCCCGTGGGCACCATTTGCCCATATCATATACAATATACATTCAACTTCTCACCGATCAATCTGTCTGAATAATTTGACGGGTGGCGATTTTTCATTTAATTATTTTGTAAATCATGGGATACACCATATAAATAAAGCATTTCCCTTACATGCATCCAATGTTACCAAATAATATGTGTACAGAGGAGTAGAGGGCACAAACGAGCGAGCGACGACTAATCTCCAAGACGAGATAAAAACACTGCACATCTGGTTACAGTGCTGTGTGTGTTAGAGCGAAATTCGGTAAAAAATAAGTAAGTTATTTGGCGTAATAGTATTTTCAATGCATCAGGTAGATATGTGTGCTTGTATATTGGAGTATTGACAGGCCACGCGGGTGCTGTCAAATAATATTGCTGTACGTTCGACAGTCGACAGGCATCGTGCTCCGTCCGATCGAGGAAGGTATTTTCAAATATGGAAATAAGCTGAAGCCGCCAGCACTATTCACCGGTAATATATCGAATCAGGAACTGAACTCTCCCTGCTTCTGCCTCAGAAAATATGATTTTCTATTGCGAAACGGCACATGTAAATATAGACTTTATAGATTTATCGGGTGAACTAAGGCCACCACATGCAACTGAATTCGAATACAGAATACCCCACAAATATCACCCAAATCAAATCTATTAATAAAGTATCGCGATACTTATTAGTTATTATTTTCTTGGACGAAGAACAAAAGGAAGCATTGTAATCATGAAACAAATATCAAATATAATAAATATATATATATATATATATATATATATATATATATATATATATATATATATATATATATATATATATATATATGTATATATATATATATCATGCTCGCAAAGCATATCTTACCTAAAGGCGAGCTCTACGCATTGGTGCGTATTACGCGTACCAAATCTTGCTGTTATAAATGTTGACATTAGTTGAAACTATGATTATCACAAAACAATTTACTAAATATGGAATAACCATTAGTAATATTACTAATATTACGTTTTATGAAAGAAAATTTCAAACAAAACTTTAAAAAAAAGAGATTTAATATCTTTTACTATTCTATTTAACAAATATTATGTAGATATATATATATATATATATATATATATATATATATATATATATATATATATATATCTACATAATATTTGTTAAATAGAATAGTAAAAGATATTAAATCTCTTTTTTTTAAAGTTTTGTTTGAAATTTTCTTTCATAAAACGTAATATTAGTAATATTACTAATGGTTATTCCATATTTAGTAAATTGTTTCGTGATAATCATAGTATCAACTAATGTCAACATTTAAAACAACAAGATTTGGTACACGTAAAACGCACCAATGCGTAGAGCTCGCCTTTAGGTAAGATATGCTTTGCGAGCGGTGGTTATTATGACCTTTTGGTTAACAATTTGAAAATATGTTATAGAAATAAAAAGTTTTACAATTTTTTGTAGACAATATTGATAAAAAATATTTTTAGTGCATAGTTTAAAATTCAAAATTATAATATTTAATAAATTTTTTTCGGGCTTTGGGTTAACAATATGAGCAAATCTTGTAGATATGAAATATCTTATAATTTTTAGAAGACTTTTTAAGTGTTGTAATTATTTTTATAAGGGCAGTATTAAGGGGGGGCTCTAAATTTTGGGGCCCTATAACTCGGGAAGTATACGGGCGATTGGATTTAAACTGCGAGCCGGTTCAAATGGGATGCCAAATAATATATGTACCAAATTTGGAGTGAATCGCTCCGGTACCTTCAGAGGAGTAGAGGGCACAAATTTGGTCTTACGAGCGAGCGACGACTAACATCCAAGTATATAAGTTCTATGTATTTTTGGATTCAGGGCAACGAGACAAGCACTTTTTGTTAATGGCATTTTTTGAACCGAGAATGCTACAGATACACAACTGAATGCTTTAGCTTCTCCGGTACTTCGTACGGCGAGCTAATAATTGATATGAATTCATGGTTATATTCAGTATTATATTAATGACAATACTTCATTTTAACTTTGTCTAAAAAAGTGTAAATGATCAACAGATTATATAATATAACTTCCAGAGTGAATATTAAACGTTGTATATAGAGTTACCTCATTAAAATAATTATAAAGATTCAAATTTTGCATAAAAATGAAACAGAAACAAACTAGCAGAAAATAACCCCGTTTGACATTACGTTATCAAAAATTAATAGGGTGTGTCTTCGTCATTATTATACGTGTGGTTGCACGTTCATAGCTCCGGTCTCCAGGGTTCTCCGTCTCCTAAATCACACAACGTTTATATAACCACCCCCTAATGAGTTAACGTTGTTATATCTTTAGAACAAGGTGTTAAATCACTTTCAAACAACGTGGGGACGTTGTTGATCATGCTGCGCTTATAGCTTGTAATTCATTTCATATTTGAATTTCATTTTCAAAAGACACTGTTTTGTCATCGCACCCAAATTGCCAATTATTTTATCGGGCAGAAAAAATATCATACCAAAATATACAATTTATTGGTTATAATTTCTATATTATATGAATTCGAATAAATTGATACAAAAATTTACTGCAACATGAGTTCGAACGAAGTGCTGATTCTTATTTGGTAATGAAATTTTCCCGCTACTTACTGTAATATACTGAAAGGAACGGAGAGAGTGGAAAAAATAGTGTAATATACGAGAAATGTTTGATTCGGTCAGGAAATTAAGTGTAACTCTCCGGTTTTAGCCGAGGGCGCTACATCCGCCGGAAATTGCAGACGCTCGCGTTTCAACACAACTTCCCCACCCACACGTTTCGAATCTGCATCCATTCCTCCGCGCAAAACTCAACTGCACCCTCCACCCCCCCCCCCCACCCCCCCGTGCTTGCACAGCCCCGTTGATAAAATAAATCTCGCACACGAACAACAACCCTATGTTTAATGCGTGAACATAAATTAGAGATTAGCCAAAAATATGGTTTTATCGTGCCACAGAAGTAACATGTTTATATATTACCACCCACCCGAACACACACACACACACACATAAACACCGAAAATATACAATACATACATAATATTTAGTCAGACTTATTCAGAATTATAGAGATACCTGCTTCAATATAAATGTCAGTGATGATCAATTAGATCGTCCCTAAAGACTGTTATTCGTTTTAAATTATTCTAATAATAAATTATATTGTTGATTATTCTAGAGGTATAGTCCTAATTACAGAATATTATTATAAATATATATTTAAATGAAAAGAACTGGAAAGCCTTTCACTCGACTTTCTTATATATCATTAATATAATTACCCAGAAATGTTTGTATGTGAGTGTGTATGTGTACAACGCTTTTTTTTTAAATGCAAATTGGCATAGACTAGGATCGAACTCACGATCTCCAGGGTGAAAGGCAATACTCTTAACCAATGCGCCATGACGACTACTAGTAATGTTATAAAAAATAATCAAATAGTTTATACTGAAATAAAACAATCACTACTCTTCTGAAGTTCAGTCTGCTTTGAAATAGACAAAAACGAATCAAACGTCAGAATGAAATGTCAAACAAGTTTTTGTGATAAACCTTCAATTAATTTGATGATTTAAAGTGTATTTAGTGTGTTGTGTACTTTACACAGAATGGTATCTGCTATATTATATTGATATTGTATGTCAATGAGAAATATAAATAATTGTTAGTTAATAAAATTAAGTTTTATTTATTCTAATTTGAAGTTTGTGAATGTCGCTATTTTAAGCATTTATGTTAAAATGACCGACCAAAGAACAAATATAAATAAAAGTGCTACCACACGTGAGCGTCAAGAACGCAGTATTTCAATGTGAATTAGTGACGCACGAGTTACGGAAACATTGTTTGAATTGTAAATCTTAAGTTTAAGGGGAGTCACATGTTATTATTCAATTTTTAAGTATTTAATATGAAATAAGTGCATATTATTGCCTAATTTGCATATATTTTTAGCAAATACGTGTTTCCGTCCATTTATTTTAATTCATTGTTAATATTTTCACGTCAAAATGGCCAAAAAGCAGTAATTTTTGAAAATATGACTGTCTTAATGATACAACACTTATGGCCAGTTGCACCATACAAGGTTATAATCAAAGTTTAACAAAACTTAGTTTAAATAAATCTTAGTTTAAATTTATCGGATGTTACACAGTGCATGATAAACGATCTCAGCATACTGATCTAAAAAAAAAATAGCGTCCAAAAAAAGGAGTAGATTTTTTCTTTACTATTATTTGCGATGTGGAAATTTGTATTACTATTATAGTCAAACGATACAAACTGAAGAAAAACCGTGTAATTATTATTAAATTACATGAAAATTCGCCATCAGTCAAAACTGACCTATGTTCTGTATACCATATGGGCACATGGTGCCCACGGGTGACCCTATAGTTACGTATATAAAAGTGTAAAAAAGAAAATGTAACGGTCTCTAAGCGATTGTGTAAAAAGTGAAGCGTGACTGAGACAAACAGAAAAATGTGTGAATTGCTGATTGGAAATGAAATAAATTGTGCAAATTTCCATGCCTATTGAGAGAACAAATACATCATTTATGCACCCCTTGTTTCCAACTGAAATCAGTGTACGATTGTTAAATCATTCATGTTTTCATTCAACGAAAAGTGATGTCTATCTAGGGGATTTTTTACGAATATTTACCTGTTATTTCAACTCGCAAAATATCCATTAGACCATAATGGAACATATATTTCTACAATTCTATCCCATGTATTCAATGTATGACTAAAAAAGAAAAATATTTTCATTTATTTATTTATTATAAGGCTGCTTTTCAAAGTGCAAATAGAGTAACAGATTTCAATCTAGCGTATATTTGGCTATACACGTATTTTCATCGCATCTTTTTTGCGATCAATCTACTTATTCGTTCGTTCGTTCGCTCGCTCTTTCTTATCGCACCTGCTACTCTATGTTCGTATGTATGGTATGTGAGCGACGCGTGAATAGCAAAAGTACGTGCTCTGTTTTTAATGGTTGCTTCGTGCATTATACATGACTTTATTCATAAAAGACTTTTCGACTCAATTCAACCACGCGAAAATCTAAATTGATTTCTTTTTCACACTAATCAAATTGAGAAAGAGAATGGCCTAAAATGACACAGCTCATATATTGTATTAGTACGGTACCAAATACCAACCCACTGACCATAATATTATCTTATACATACTTTATACGTATTAGTTATTTTATTATTTGCCTAAAATAACTTTATTATATTTTGCTATACATAATATTATATACATTTTTATTAATTTAATTTGCTCTTAGAAATATGTATCTCTGCCATTATAGTTATGTTTTTACTTTACAGATGGTTTAGAGGCTTTTGTTTAGGGTTTGGTTTGATTAAGATTGTTTGTGATTTAGATTTGATTTAAGATTAGGATTTCGTTTGAATTAATCACAAAAAATTTGGAATTTAACCGAAATACAAGTTTTTATATTGACTACTTTTGATATATCTGCATGTTTGTCTATCAAGGTGCTACAGTAAAAAATGTAGTAATGTAAAATATTAATTTTAAAGTTTGAATTTAGCTCGAAAGAAACACTATTTGGGAAAACAAAATTTTACTTTAGCTACTTTTTTATTATCTCGAAAACGGAGTAAATTAGAGAAACTGCGATGTACTTGAAGTTCGTTCTGTAGACATGAATACAAATTCATGGGAATTTATAGATAAAAATCACAATTTACAATATATGAAAAGCTGAAGTGACCTTTACTCGACTTTCTTATAATGTCGCTATCTATATATTATATTGCTATTTAGCTCGCCGAACGAAGTACAGCAGAGCTAGAGCAATCGGTCGTGTGTCTGTAGCATTAACGGATCAAAAAATGTCCTTTACAATACGTATTTATTTCGGCGCCCTGAATCTAAATATATATATATATATATATATATATATATATATATATATATATATATATATATATATATATATATATATATATAACTAATATACTATCTCGTAAGACCAAATTTATGCCGTTTACTCCTCTGAAGGTACCGAAGCGATTTGAACCAAATTTGCTACAAAATTTATTTGGCATCCCCTTTGAATCCCCTCTCAGTTTATATACAATCGCCCTTATACTTCCCGAGTTATAGGGCCCCAAAATTTGTTCTCTCTCTTAAAACTGCAATTTCCTCATATAGGTAATCCAAAGGCCATTAGAAAAAAAAAATTGAATTTCAAAATAACCACAAGTTTCTATATGTATGTATAATTTGTTTTTTTCAAATTGTGACCCATAGACCATAATTAAAAACAATTATTATTAAATTTGAATAAGAGTAGGACGGGGAAGTCCCGCTGCTCGCATCGCATATATTACTTATAAAGCGAGCTCAAGACATAGGTGCCTTGTATCTTAGCTTGTTTTTGTTTTAAATTGATTCTACGACTAATATGAAGCTATGTCTAAAAGTATTTAAGATTGGAAGCGTAAATGTAATTTTTCAGTAAGTGGTAAATTTTTAGAAAAATAATTGTTAATAAGAGTTGCTAGAAATTGTAATATGTTTAACTCTTATAAGAATTGTATCTTCTGTAACATGCCTTTTTCCAAATATTTAAAAAGTAGCTAGAGGAAACTATTACTTTCGGTTAAAATATTGTTCTTAAAAATAAGAATATTTCACACGCATTTCTAAAATAGTCAGAAACGATTCACGGATGGTCTCACGTATATTTTCGTGATAATCTCGTGTTTAACATTTATATTTATATACATTCGTATAAGTAAAAATTGTTATATAGAATTAAAAAAAAAACAAGCAAAAATATATTATTAAAATGTATTCATAAAAAGGTAATACAAAAATAAAATATATATCACCACTCTCGTTACACAAAAAAGAGGGTAGCATAGTCTCGTAGAATGATATGCGTTACCAAATATACATAATTGTAAATATTATACCTAAAATTGATTATTCTACATAATATATGGCAGTTTCACTAATTTTATTAAAAATATATAAAACGAATTTTACAAATTAAACAATAGAATAATTGTGAAATTGTTAAAACTTAATTTGATCTAATATATGTAGGCTATCACCACAGATTCGATACCGGTACTTTATTTATAAAACTTTCCTTAAACCCTTTCACCACAGTACTAACTTTAAGCCAATCCACATTTATCACCCTTAAATCTGGATTGTTTTCACTGAAGTTATTTTTTACATTTGCACACTTTTCTTCCGTCATCATCTCTTCGGCTGCGTTATCTTCGTACACTCTTAAGAAATTACAACAATTATGAATAGCACTGTCATCATACAATAAGTTCACTGTTAAACTATGCGAATTTCTAGGTAACGAAAATGTGGATGACGGTATGAAAAAATTAAACGTTTCATTATCTAGTTTAAAAGTTTTCTCGGCGTCCATTTTTAGAAATACATGTAAGTTGGTTAACGGCAATGATTGCTCCATTTTATGCATCCATTCTTCACTCAAAAATATAGATCTGTAAAAAATCATTAATATAATAACCCAGAAATGTATGTATGTATGTGTAGAACGCTTTTTTTTTTTTGTAAAAATGCAGATGGGCCACTGCACCATGGCGACTGTTAATAATGTTATAAAAAATAATCAAATAGTTTATACTGAAATAAAACAATCACTCAGTCTGCTTTGAAATAGACAAAAACGAATCAAACGTCAGAATGAAATGTCAAAAAAGTTTTTGTGATAAATCTTCAATTCATTTGATGATTTGAAGTGTATTCAGTGTGTTGTGTACTACACAGAGTGGCATCTGCTATATTATATTGATATTGTATGTCAATGAGAAATATAAATAATTGTTAGTTAATAATATTAAGTTTTATTTATTCTAATTTGAAGTTTGTGAGTCGCTATTAAGCATTTATGTTAAAATCACCGACCAAAGAACAAATATAAATAAAAGTGCTACCACGTGAGCGTCAAGAACAGTATTTCAACGTGAGTTACGGAAACATTGTTTGAAGTTTAAGGGGGGTAGCATGTTATAATTTCAATTTTTAAGTATATAATATGAAATAAGTGCATATTATTGCCTAATTAGCATATATTTTTAGCAAATACGTGTTTCCGTCCATTTATTTTAATTCATAGTTAATATTTTTACTTCAAAATGGGCAAGAAGCAGTAATTTTTGAAAATATGAGTTGCGGTAAGATTTTATAGTTCGTCAAATTATAACAATTGCAATGAAGTAAATTTATATAATCTGACTATTAGAGAAATAAAATCTTGAAGAGATGATTCAAACATATTTAGAAACATGATTGGTTGGCAATTTTATTCTTTTATTTTTGATGGCACAATCAATTGTATTTTAGCTTATAACTAATTATCACTATTAAAACTGCCGTTGTAACAGTTTAATACTGCAACATTCAGAATCTAGCCTGATTATTTAATTCAAAAACAATAATAAATCATGTCAAATCATTAAAAATACTGCGTAAATACGGTTTGTAATACATATTTTTTGAATAATTGATTCAAATAATAAACAGCAATCGTAAGTAAATTTATAATCCTGTTTTTTATATACAATCATGGAAACTGTCTAAATGATACAACACATATGCACCATACAAGGTTAAAATCAAAGTTAAACAAAATTTAGTTTAAATTTATCGGATGTTACACAGTGCATGATAAGCGATCAATTAGTTAATCTCAGCATAGTGATCTAAGAACAAAATAGCGTTCAAAGAAAAGACTCGATTTTTTCATTATTATTTGCGATGTGGACATTTGTATTACTATTATAGTCAAACGATACAAAATGAAGAAAAACCGTGTTATTATTATTAAATTACATGAAAATGCGCCATCAGTCAAAACTGACCTATGCTCTGTATACCATATGGGCACATGGTGCCCACGGGTAACCCTAGTTACTATTATAGTCAAACGATACAAAATGAAGAAAAACCGTGTTAATATTATGAAATTACATGGAAATTCGGTATCAGTCAAAACTGACCTATGTTCTGTATACCATATGGGCACATGGTGCCCACGGGTGACCCTAGTATTAGAACAATGTTACAGACTCTACAACCTAAAAATCGCATTTTATTGCAGAAGCGACACTCGCCGCCATTTTGGGAGGCCACATTTGCCGATTCAATGAAATTTTACGTAAACCTCGCTGCTGTGTATTATTTTGCTGCCATTACCGTAATATTTTATGTTGAAATTTCGTCGTCATATTGACATGATTGCATTCTTTGTGCCCGCTAGCCAATAGCGGTATATTAAACCTGTATATTTCCTTTGGATTCATTGGAGTTGCACCAAAAAGCACCAAAATCTCCCGGATATTATTCCCATATTTAAAAACTTTCCGTATATTACTTAAAACGTCTTCTATCGTATCGAAAGTCAATGCAGCCATTCGATATTGTTTCTCGGCAAGCATATTTCGACTCCGATTGCCATCGGATGCATCACTCTGCTTTCGTTTGCTTCCAATGATATTTTTCAGCCAGATATACGGATAAGGAATTTGTGATTTTTGATAAATTAAACATTTTAATATTTCACCAACAATTGAAGCACATGTTAAAGGGGTTAAAACTAAACTGGACGTTGATATATTTAATGTGTGATGCTTTTCACTATTGCAATTCATATTATTGTCTTTGTTTTTAAGAATTTCATAAATTTTAACCAGTAATTTCAAAATGTCAATAAGGTTCAAGTACCTCGGTAATTTCACGCGACAATCTAGTAAACTTTAGAAATCAAAACTTAACAACTATTTTCTGCACAAGTACATTAATACTAGCAAATTTCTCAAATACTATTGAATTATCTTGTTTTTGCATAGTACTTATAATTTAATCGTATTTTAACTGCCAATGAGGTATATATATTTTTAATTAATTTTCTATCATTGTAAACACTGCGAAAGCCGTTATTACACCACCAACTAATTCTAATGGACTAGAAAATGGCACGTCACATCCGTTTATTTCAAGCCGCGAAATACGAAAATTGGTTCGTTTAACGCGTATTTTTATGTGACTATTAAAGGATTGTTCACAGCGAAACAATTAGTAGTTAAACTTAGAAAATTACAAATAATAATCTAGTTTGTATTATGAGAAGCAATGTTAACATTCCAAGCAACACAATTTATGATAAATTTTGTTGCTGTGAACGTTAAAGGATTGTTCACAGCTAAAGAATTAGTAATTAAGCTTAGAAATTATAAGTAATAATTCCAGTTTGTTGTATGACATACAAGGTTAACGTTAACAGCAACAAAATTTAACATAAATTGTGTTAATTTTGTTGCTTGGAATGCTAGCATTGCTTGCCATAATATAAACTAGATTGTTATTTGTAATTATCTAAGTTTAATTACTAAATAATTCGCTGTGAACAATCTTTTAACGTTCACAGCAACAAAATGTATCATAAATTGTGTTGCTTGGCATGTTAACATTGCAACTTTAGGCCGAATTTCTCTTGTGTTAAGATAATGAAAATTTGAAAAATCTTATAGTGACAAATTTAAGCAGCTTCAATATGTCGGGAACATGCTTAATAAGTGTGCATTTCTAACAACAAAATATCTAAGGTGGCCTGCACTCGACTTTCTTCTACGCAGTTTTCACTAGATATAGATATATGTACACATATATATATATATATATATATATATATATACATATATATATATATATATATATCAGCAAAATCAGCTATCACTAACCAATACTCTACAGAAATATCCTGAAATGTAATTTATCTAATTGAGTCTATTTTGTTTTCCTGTTAAAATAGCAGGTGATTAAATTTTATAAGCTACATGCGAATCCATGGCAACGTAAACAACATATTTATAATGTTTCGTAGCATTTTTCTCGCAACTGGTACATTTTTTGAAAAAATGTTTCAAACAAAAGTTGTGCGAAATATTAATATCTTTCATTATGAACTTAACTATATTTGCCGTAAGTGCAGCCGTTCTAGTAATACTGGAGATAGAACAAAAAATGTATCGAGTAAACATACACTTCCGGTTTGAATATTCTTTTCAAAAATAGGAGGTGCACTACAAATAATTTTCTAATGCCGTTAAATGAATAAATAAAATACAAGTGCAAAAGAAAACAGTGATGTATTCAAATATTTTGGGTAGACACAATATAAAACATTTTTTTATATAAACTGTACTATCCAATCACAGATTTTTTGCCATTAAACATAAATAACATAAATATATATAAAATTTAAAACTTAAAAATTACGTCTTAAATGCTTCAACTTGTCGTTTTATCCAGTCAATATTATTGAAAAATGGATGGGATTTAATATCTTCAGTTCCATTTAGGCCGCACCCCAATCGATCACGTGGCTCAAACACTAATAACTAAACACAAACAAATTATGGTATGAAAATATAACATTTATAAATTTATACCTGTCGTAATATCGATTTGCCTTCAGGCAACACATATTTCGGTATTTTTAAAATGGTGTAATTTGATATGCCTTCAGGATGTACTGATTTTAAAGGCTATACAAATATGTTATCAATACAATAAATAGTTACAATATTTTATAAATAAATACCATTCCTGTTAATAGTTCAAATAATATCGCTCCAAAACTCCACCAATCAGCTGCGAATGTGACATGGTACAATCCATGGACTTCAGGAGCGCAATAAAAATTATTTTCATATTTCCTGAAAAATAATTTACCTTTTTCCCGAAAATTACAAATAAATGTTAGGTACAAGTTTTCTTTTTCGTCGATTAATAAATTTCGGGGATTCAAATCACTAAAATAATAAATATATATTTATGATGTTGCCATAATGCAGAGATAACGAGTGATGACGTCACAAGAGTTTATTACCAGAACATTTTATTAATATTCCCAGAATATTCTAGATATTGCAAGAACTAATTCTAATTCTTACGGAAATCTAAATAAAAATTGTGACGTCACACTTGCGTTGTCAGCACTTACGAAATCACAACTCCAATCTTATGCAACTTATCAATTGCTAATAAGAGCTGTGAGCTCCATTTAATTATATCTGCAAGCATTGGAATGTAGTTAACACTACTAAATTCTTCGCTAAATGATTTTTCACTAATTTTTCGTAGGAATGGTCTAAAGTTATTTTCAGTCGTTGCTTCGAATTTCATCTCATTTGTACATTGGTCTGAAGCTTCTTCTTCTTTTTGAATATTTTCGCTTTCATGATTAACAATTGACGATTCTTCAGTGTCACTGCTCGTTTTTGCTAGTTCAATAGATGAACAAGATTCTTCTGGACTTTGGTCTTTGGTTGCTTCGGATTTTTTCGCAATAGCGTAATCTGTTATTAAATCCGAGTAACTGCACTCGGATGACTCCGAGCTGACGTCATCGAATTCTTTGTCTATTATTCGCGATGTTTCATTTTCTAGCGGCATTGTTAATACAGGTGTTACATTGTTTTGACTTTTTTGTTTTATATGATCCAATAATTTTCCTCCACTACAAATGGAACATGAATATATTTCAATTAAATTAAATATAAAATATCTGGAGTGGCCTGCACTCGACTTTCTTTTACGCAGTTTTCACTAGATATAGATATATGATATACCCGCTATCAAACTAACCAATACTCTACAGAAATATCCTGAAATGTCATTTATCTAATTGAGTCTATTTTGTTTTCCGGTCAAAATAGCAGATGATCCGATTTTATAAGCTACATGCGAATCCATGGCAACGTAAACAACATATTTATAATGTTTCGTAGCATTTTTCTCGCAACTGGTACATTTTTTGAAGAAATGTTTCAAACAAAAGTTGTGCGAAATATTAATATCTTTCATTATGAACATAATTATATTTGCCGTAAGTGTAGCCGTTTTAGCGATATTGGAGATAGAACAAAAAATGTATAGGTAAACATACACTTCCGGTTTGAATATTCTTTTCAAATATAGGAGGTGCACATCTAGGGCATATACAAGTCTTAAATTTTGTTTTATAATTTTTCGTTCGACAGTTATGGCCCTAGAGCGTTCACACACACACAGACGTCATTCCGAAAATAGTTATATTCGATTCAGAGGTCAAAACATGTATATCCATTGAAATCTCGAGTTCGAAATTTTTCATGATTACAAGACTTACTTATTACGTAAAAGAAAGTAAAAATGAGTGCGCAGGCGCGCGCGACATGCACAAGATCGACATCTTCGACTAGTCTCGTTCGATCTCGTAAATAACCGCCATATGTAATTTTAGCCATGCACAATAAATCAGGAATGATTTAATATAATAATGTGTTTATAATTGTTAGGATTTAGTAACTTACTTGATATATTGTGTAACTATAAATAGTGCGTTCAAACTATCGTAATACTGAAATAATTTAACCATATAAGGCACATCTTTTGGAATATTTAAATATACGGAATTGGAGATTTGTGGCCCCTTTTGTATAACTTTTAAATAAAAAACATTCTGTTCCTTTTTGTGAAGTACAACCATACCATTTCCAATGATTTTCAATATCTTATAATTAAACAAATCTTCTAGAGGCCGTCGAATATTATATGGTGTTAATTCTAATAAGTCCGTTCTACACAACTAAAATAATCATTTTACATTTTATTTCATATAAAAAAAGAAAATGAATTCTTTACATTTTTTATCTGTGTAATTTCTGGTGATAAATGCAAATGATAAATTTTCTCTGCTCTTAATAAATATTTCTCTATTTTATGCCGTATCATTTGCCGTCGAGCTGAATCAGTATCGCCTGTAAATATTCAATTTAGAATCAAAATTTGTACAAATCCGCGGTGATTACCTTTAACGCCTTCTAAAAGTATTGAAATCGCCGTTTTATACATTGTAAAGGAATCATGATACTTTTTATCGAATTCACATTCAGTGGCTTTCGTTATTAATTCTGCAGCTTCAATTAAATAGTGTGTTGCACTAACTTCATTTAGAAGAGCTTCCGGTGTTGACGGTGGTGTTGGATAAACATGAACACTTATATTATCTAAAGTTACAGTACGTATTGGCCTACTAGCTAAATCAGGTGAAGAAATCGTAGAAATGTTCGAAATCGATAGAGATTGGTTTAGATTTGTCGATGTAATTGATCTTCGATCTAATATCGAAATATCGTCTACCTAAATTAATTACATAATTAGAGTAAAATCGTTGGTTTATATGAATTTATATTACATGAATAACTGAAGCACTAGTGCTACTAAACGTTGACAGCGAATCGGAATCACTATGGCCTTCATGTTCGTCTTCCGAATTCGGATAAACGACTTCAGGATCATTCGGTAAATTTAATTGGGCTCGTATTATATTTATATTACTATTTAGTGATTCCTGAGGCGAATGGCTGGTCTATTATAAAAACCATTATATTAATATAAGTATATGAATAATATATATAAAACGTACTTCAAAGAATTTAACAAACTCTTCCGATTTAAAAAGTGGTGGATGTATTGCAATAAATTCAAGAAACATCAACACACTATTTTTTCTTTGGTTTATAACATCAATATCAAATCTAAAATTGTACTTATTTGTTGTTTAAGCCTTAAGGGGTTATACGTAGTCAGGATTTTCAAAAAATCGATTTTTTTTTAAATTGAATTTTCATAATGTACATATATTTAAGTATATATAAAGAAAATTTCATGACAATCCGACGAATATTCTCGAAATTACACGCGCATATTTGTAAAAAAATATTTACTATGTGTTAAGGGGGTATTACTCTTTCGACGGCCTATTTCAGACGGTTTTCAGGAATTTATTTTGTGCGTAAACTAAAACACTTGGGACCTTGACCTTTTTTGCATATTGTTTATTAATTCTTGGAGTACAAAATGTATTTTTTTTATGTATGTGGTCCATGTCGATCCGTCTCAAAATGGCGACCATGTCCGGCGCCTCAGTCTGTGCGGCCGGAATGGTTTTGGCACTTTCCGCTATTTGAAACTTAAAATCGAGTAGGTATTATTAATCTGCATTAAATTCTACGGAAATTGAACCTCTATCGTTGCAAAATATTGAAAATTGGATTTTTCAGAGCGCCTCAAAGTTGAAAAAAAACAGGCGAAAATCGACTTTTTTGTTCAGACGGCTGCAATTTTCTCATTTTTCGATAAAATGTTTCGCCCGAAGGTCAATTTCCGTAGAATTGAATGCAGATTAATAATACCTACTCGATTTTATGTTTCAAATAGCGGAAAGTGCCAAAACCTTTCCGGCCGCACAGACTGAGGCGCCGGACATGGTCGCCATTTTGAGACGGATCGACATGGACCACATACATAAAAAAAATACATTTTGTACTCCAAGAATTAATAAACAAGATGCAAAAAAGCTCAAGGTCCCAAGTGTTTTAGTTTACCCACAAAAAAAATTCCTGAAAACCGTCTGAAATAGGCCGTCGAAAGAGTAATACCCCCTTAAGTGCTTTTGAAACTGTTTGTAAAGTCGGTGAGCAAGATATTTCGGAAACGGCTGAACCGATCAGTCTCAAATTTGTACACAAGTTTAATAAACATATTTTTTAGTGATTAATCGAAGGTTTTTTCGCGCCGATAAATAGTTTTCATTTTATAAACAATTTAAGGCCAAAATTGTTATCGAAAATCGCCATTTCGTGTTTGAGAAGCCGCCATTTTATAAACAAATAATATTTTGCTTATTCCTTCGATTAAATACCAGATAATACCTTATATTAACGAATTTATTTTTGTTTTTTCATTTTAAAAGATCCAGTCCAGATATATCGTGCACACACCGCAAAACCCCTTTTTTTAGAGAAACTCCCGGAGATCGGCTATGGCAGCTTCAAAAATCATTATTTATACAAATAAAAAATATCAATATAAAGTTAATAGCTACCACAATATGCATATAAATATTTACAATAATAAATTAAGATATAAAAATCGCTTTTATTCGGCCTCCTGACTGCGTATAACCCCTTAAATCACAAAATATTTATACACAGAAGCGACACTCATCCGCCATTTTGGCAGGAACGTTGAACCGAAGGTAATGTGTCGCTTGTGTAAATATTACCTTTTAAAATACGATGCACTCGCTAAATTCGGATACTTATCTACTATATGCATTGATTTATGGCGAAATTTTAAATCACGGTGTAATTTCTTAAAATCATTAAATCGTTTCCAAACTGTTACTTTTGTAACAGCATCCGGACATGTTTTCGGATATACCTAAATTGTATTATATAGAAAAACACTGATGTAAATAATCCAATTAACCTAAATTTACTTACGATCGACACAATTTTATACAATGTAAATCCTTTAACATGTTTACTAGTTTCCGGTATATCGAAAATGCGCACCCATTTATCGTTAAATAAAGCCATCAATAGTGCAAACTACATAAAACTAGCACAATTTTTCATAAATTTACACACACAACACAAGTGTCAGACTGAGGGCGGTACAATCACCCACAATCACCGGTGTGTACACTCACACTTAAAAGTTACTATTTGAATTTTTATTTTCATTTTTAGGAATATAGGTGTACAATTTTTAAATTATTTCTTACGTGTTTTCATGTATTTAATTTATATAAATGTAAACAATGAAGCTATTTTATTTCTATACTGTATTGTTGCATAATGACGAATATTTTAATTAAAGTGTTGTATAATATAATTGTTTATTTTTCCTTGTCAATGTCCTTCGATGCACTTTTTGAGATAAAGGATAAGTATAAATATATTGGGTAATGGTAATGAGTCAAATATATACAGATAAAAGTTAGAAAACAATTTTATTGCAGATAACAGCAATGTACAAATAGCATATATTTATAAAAAAATAGAAAAAACTTTCTTGTTAAATAATTAAAATTATCTAAATCTAATAAGTAAATAATCTGTCGATAATCATAGGTAACAACATCAATAAATACTATCGATATTTATATAAAATTGACTTTTTCGATTGAAATTTCACTCTATTATTTCTACCTAAAGTAGCAATAACTCTTATATATTTAATATATATATATATATATATAATAAATCTTTTCATTTATAAGCGTATAAATTTTATTTAAATGCAAGCGTTTGATGAGACATGTTAATAAAGAAAATACATGTTAAATTTTTTTATGCAGTAATACTCATTATTCAAACATCATGTTCAATCTAAAAAGTAAAAACATGCGGGAATGTGAAGTGGCAATAAAAAGGGTTTTGATTCTCTTTTGGCACAAATTTAACCGCAAGAAACAGGGGATTTACCTAGAGAGGTGTTGCTGCATTTGCATCGATGCCACTTCTTCAGATGGCGTCTCTTTAAACAAACTGGACGATAGATCGATTACAACATACAAACCACAAAGCAACAATGGACCAATAATTGCACCTTCGAACCCTAAACAAAATATACCACCTGCTATCGCCAAGCCCGTCAAATATGGGTGTCCACTGAAATTTAAAATTCCTACATATAAATCAGCCGTTTTGTGAAAAGCCACAGTATAGGGTGGTAGAACTTTTTTTTTTATAGTATCGGTTATTTAAACTATATTTCAAAATAGTGAACAATTTCATACGCAGCCCCAAAAATTGATAATAAAATGAACTCACGCCATGAATATCAAAATATTAATTTAGGTAGATTTTCTTGACTCAAGAAATGCAGTTAGTTGTTCAAAATGATTCTATTTTCACTTCTCAATGTCTCGACATCTCATTTTATGAATTATTTGGCGATGCTTTTTGTTTTTTAATAAACAATCACACAAAGTTTTAGGCCAAAATATGAAACCAAGGAACTAAATATTCCCATGAGATCAATTTACCATGTTCACATGACGGATTCAATACGGTATTGAATTCGATATCGGTATTGAATCCCGCATGTGAACACAAAAAACAAGGATTGGATTGACTCATTCCAGAATGGATTGAAATGAGACATGCGCAGTATCGTGACAGCAGAGGCGTCGATAGGCTATTTCAGAGGGGGCGCACGTACCCTCTCTTATAAACTGCGCCCTGCCTGTTTTTCCCAAAATTTACTCTTTAAATATAGACACCTATGGAATATCATCACAAATTCACATTTTGTATGACGTAAGTAAATCAGTAAATTTTTGCGCCCCCCACGAATTGAAATCCTAACGACGCCCCTGAATGACAACTGTCATCAGCGCATCTATCGGGATTTTTAAGAACTTTTAATCGTATTTAAATTCAAATTCAATCCCGGACATGTGAACCCATAAGGAACGTAGTCAGTTCAATCTCATTCCAGTATTGAATCCTCCATGTGAACATGGTAATTAACTCAATATAAGTAAATGTTTAATAATAATTTAAAAAATCGGCAATTTTGCATATAATTATTTTATATACGCTTCGTTCTACCTCCCTATTATAGTCTATATATACCCTTTAATCTCTTTGTATATGGTTGTATCAACAACCAAACTTGGTAAAAATTGGCAAACAGCTAACATAATGGCTTTGAAACCACAAGACTGAGCAAGCCAAAGATCCAAAACGGCCGGAAAACAAGCCCAGTACGTACCTAAGAAAGGTACGGCCCCCAAAACAGTCGCCAACGCTGAAATAATAATATTAAATACCCTCTTAGTAGCAAATATTTAGTCCAAGATACCTGAGGATAAGTATACAATTTTGACGCCAAATAAATTGTGAATAAACCAAGTCCACAATCCGTAAAACAGAGCCATTTTAAATGAGGCTCTAAACACTCCATTGACGGCTCCTTCTAAGGCAACTCCAAATCGATTGCCGTTATACGGCGAGAAATTCGATATTAAATCGACGGGTTTGTACATGTCACCACTTGAACTTAACAAGTAGAAAAGTGTTGTAAGGAACACAATCTATAACATTTATTATATTCTATAATATCCAGTGTTAATAAAACCTTGTAAATAAATATTGGGTTAATTTTGCAGTAAGACGAACTCGTCCAAGGCAAACTGAATATGTTAATTTTTCACATGTAACCCAATCTATAAGCATAATTATATTGATAAATTAAAATTGGATTCATTTTGTAAAAAACAAGATTTGGTATGGGTAAAACGCACCAACGCGTAGAGCTCGCCTTTAGGTAAAATATGCGTTGCGAGCAGTGGTTTTTAATTATTATGGCCTTTTGGCTAGCAATTTGAAAAAATGTTATAGATATAAAAAGTCTTACAATGTATTGATAAAAAAAAATTTTTAGTTCATATTTTAAAATTCAAAATTATAATATATATATATTTTTTTTTTCGGGCTTTGGGTTAACAATATGAAAAAATCTTGTAGACATAAAATATCTTAGAATTCTTAGTAAAAATTTTGAGTGTTTTAATTATTTTTATAAGGGCAGTATAAAGGGGGGCTCCAAATTTTGGAGCCCTATAACTCGAGAAGTATACGGGCGCTTGGATTTAAACTGCGAGCGGATTCAAATGGGATGCCAAATAATATGTGTACCAAATTTGGTGTGAATCGCTCCGGTACCTTCAGAGGAGTAGAGGGCACAAATTTGTTCTTACGAGCGACGACTAACATCCAAGTATACAAATTATATATATTTTTGGATTCAGGGCGACGAAACAAACACTTTTTGTTAATGACATTTTTTGATCCGAGTATGCTACAGACACACGACCGAATGTTTTAGCTTCTTCGGTATTTCGGCGTACGGCGAGCTAAAAATTGTACTGGCACGAGGCTAGTCGATTATGTTACTTTGGGCATGTCGCATGCGTATTTATACCTTATATAGATAAATACTACGAAATAATGATTTATAATTACCACATTCAATATGAAGTTTAATACAGCAGTGCCACCCCCTAATAAAATAGACAATAATGCACTAAAAGAACCAACTAGAATCGTTAAATTCCCTTTCAAAATAGACCACAACGATTCAAAAACAGACATAAAAGTACCGATATTTTGTTTGACAAACTCAATAAGGCCTTGTATATTAAACATTTCTGTAAATAAGCACAATTATTATTTTCGTTTCATAAACAACCGTAGAGCACAAAATTGTCTTCTGGACCCAATCTCGCAAGCAACCCTCACAATTTTTGCCATAATTACCACAAAAGGCATTCTTAACTTACAGTGGAACCGCGAAAAAATAAATGTTCATAATGGATTTTAAAGTACATTAAAACTTCTGTTATATTATGATTTTAGAGGTTTTTTTTTTGTCAGTCCAATAGACATCTTTAGCGCAATACGGGGAAGTTACGTATAAACCTGGAGATTTTCTAATATCATCAATAAATGCTTCCCATTGGTTCTTTACGGCATCAGGCGTTACTTGTGGTCCGGGTATATTATTATCCGAAGACATCCATGCCTGGTAAACTCTATCCCATAGTTCTAGAACTTGCTGTTCTAGTTTCGCTGATTTAGCTGTATCTACATCGCTCATCATGCCACGTATCTTTTTAAAGTAAAATGTAGCACCATTAAAAGAAAATCTAACAAGAATTTGATTAACGAGACCGTGGGGTAAACCACTCTTACAATCTGGAGCACAAATAGTTAACAGACGCATGTGTAGATAACTTATATATAAATATATTGTGTGAATATCAAAATGTCGACAGTTTGTTGCTTATCACGTATCATTTTATCGACATATAATTCATGGAAACTGTAAAATGAACGCGTAAGAAATATTTTTAATATTGTTTGTATTTTTATTATTTAGTTTAATACAAATTTACATCGATGTAACTGTATATGATATGGGTACATAGTGCCCACGGATTAACCTAGTATATATATATAATAGAATAAGCTCAGACTGAATTCATAAGTTTAAGAATATCTGGAGTGGCCAGCACTCGACTTTCTTTTACGCAGTTTTCACTAGATATAGGTATTTAGCATAATAAATCGCATCATCTGCGCCTTTGATAGGAAAACAAAATAAACTCAATTAGATAAATAACACTTCAGAATATTTCTGTAGAGTATTGGTTAGTTTGATAGCTGGTTTTGGTTATATATATATATATATATATATATATATATATATATATATATATATATATATATATATATATATATATATATATAACCAAAACCAGCTATCCAACTAACCAATACTCTACAGAAATATTCTGAAATGTCATTTATCTAATTGGGTCTATTTTGTTTTCCTATCAAAGGCGCAGATGATCCGATTTATTATGCTACATGCGAATCTATGGCAACGTAAACAACATATTTATAATGTTTCGTAGCATTTTTCTCGCAACTGGTACATTTTCTGAAGAAATGTTTCAAACAAAAGTTGTGCAAAATATTAATATTTTTCATTATGAACATAACTATTTTTGCCGTAAGTGTAGCCGTTCTAGTGATATTAGAGATAGAACAAAAAATGTATAGGGTAAACATGCGCACTTCCGGTTTGAATATTCTTTTCAAAAATAGGAGGTGCACATCTAGGGCATATACAAGTCTTAAGTTGGAAGTTTCATAATTTTACGTTCGACAGTTTTGGCTCTAGAACGTTTACAGACACACACACACACACAGACATCATTCCGAAAATAGTCACATTCGATTCAGGGAAAGAAAGTTATAAAATTTTGCTGGTGGTTTACCCCTTGAGTGTGACACTTACCACTTTACTAATCCCTTCCCGGCCATACATATAAGCATTATCCAAAATTGAATCTAACGTTTCATCCAAAGATGGCGGTAAAAGTTGTCGCAATTCTGGATTATGCACAACTGTACTATTTATCACGTTACCAGTTGTTTGTACTAGCATTATCGCCTCTGCGTATATCTACATCAGTGTATCAAAATATTAAAAATTCAATCCTTAATTTCCGCGATATTACCTGAATGGCAAAAAATACGGACCCACAAATCAGAAACACTATCAACCCTGACATGACCACAACACTCGACACTGTATCAATACTACCTCTAATCCCATTTTTGAATCCCGCGTTTATTGATAAAGAAATTCTATACAATCCTTGAATAGGTGCTGGCACAAGTGCATCGTATCTTTCCGAACACCATTCATACACTGTGTTGCTAAATTTCGCAAAATATCCACCGATCCATTTCCATAATCCCAAATAAATGCCGACGTGTTTCGTCACGTAGATAATTATAGGTAATGGTAACAGGGGCAACAGTGCGATATTCTTCCAACATATCATTGCACCACATGCCCAGAACAAGACGTACAAATACGTGTCGCTTGCTAACGGTTCGTCTGGGTTTATAATCATTTGTGATCGCAACGATAAGTATTTTCGGTCTAACAGACTTTGTGGTTGTAAGCGATTGAATTTGTTTAGAGGCGATGGGTGACTTAGGGAACGTTGTGGTTTTAAATGGTGGGTTCTTGTCTTTGGTATCACAATTGATTTGGCTATTTCGGTTTGTATAGGTAGATTGTCAGGTATTTTATCAAATAGTTCTAAATTAAATGGGTCCGTTTTTATAGGTGTTTCTTTGGTTTCTTCTGTTTCCTCGGTTTCATCTATTTTCATTTCTTCGGTCGTTGTATTTACTTTTACAGTTTTTTTGTTTTGCAAAGCTTTTAAGGCAGATTCTATATACGTTATATGATCACCTATATACAATTTTGATAATTTCAAATATATATATATATATATATACTCGTACCTCGCCTAGTGCACCCCCCGCCTAGAACACGAGCTAATCCTCGCCTAGTACACCGGCTTCACGTCACCCCTCCGAGTTCCCCCACTCCGACCGTAGTGTCGCGCGCAATGTTACAAACGGTATTCCAAGCATTTCTTTCGTGTTTTACGAATAGTTATGAAGGGAACTCCTTGTTTTTAAAGTGGCCATTAATTTATATTTTAATAGAACTATTTTTTACGTCCATGTTGAACCGACTCAAACATTAAACTCATATCTCTGCATTATTTGGAAATAATCAATATCCTAGCTCGTTGCGCGTGGTGGGGATAGACCGGCCTCTCCTCAGCCGGTGCACTAGGCGGGGATTTCTGAACTTAATGCCGTGCACTAGGCGAGGTACGAGTATGAGTATATATATATATATATATATATATATATATATATATATATATATATATATATATATATATAAATAGGGGAGGGTGGGGCAAGAAGTTACACCAAGCAAAACAAAATATTGAGATATCTGAAATAATTTCCGTAGAAAGCTCTCATTGTCCACATCAAATGTCTATATTTTTGTGACAATTGCGCTCATTCTTCAGCATTTATTTATTTGAGTATATTTTCAGTGTTCGCACATAAATCATTTCGTTCTGAGAAGTTTCAACTTTGAGCATATTTTGTATCATTTAATTTAATTAAGATCAGTGTTCTAAGCCAATTAACATACGCCGAAAACAAATCAAATGTTTATTTTTCAATATTTTGAGCGGTTTTTCCGGTGGAACGGTATTGTTTAAAATGAGTTCTTGGGGCAAACAAATTACATACTTTTTCTGTCTTTGTTTAAATAAAATAATTGTTGTTATTTTTGTCGTTAATACATCTATTTGTACTATGTGTTCGTATTATTAATTTTCGATGGTTTTTATGCGATTTCTTGAGATTTTTTTCTTTTAATTTTTGTGTTGCCTCAGAATTATTAAATATTAAAATGTTTATCGAGTTGTGAAAATAATAATGGAAAGGCGTATCTTGTTATAGATTTAGTTAGAAAAAATCAACCAAATTAGTATCAAACCTGACAATAAAACGCGATGTAACTTTTTACTCCACCGTGGGGCAAATAGTTACAAAATTGATATTGCAGAAAAACGAAAAAATATATATATATATTTCCCGTCGAGATAGCGGAAATCTTTATAAGAAAATGTTGTAGAGAATTTGATTTCCTATAGAGAAATTGCAACATTTACAGTTTCTTGACCTATCAGAGCTTAGGAAATTGATTCTGCGTAAAATATAACTTTTTACCTCACCCTCCCCTATATATATATATATATATATATATATATATATATATATATATATATATATATATATATATATATTTAAATTTCAAGTACGATAGTTTTTTATGTTCAATTTACAAGGCTCTTAAAAATAAGATGCCTCATTCCCATAACAAGTACAAGTTTAATTAATAAAATGATCGCTTACCAGCGTCACGCATTTCATCGTGTATATGAACAACTTCGTATATAAATCCGATAAGGTAAATTAATTGTAGTGCGATAAACATGGACACTTGGAAAGTGCCTGCCAAATGTGAAAGATAACATGAAATTATCAACCACATCACTATGGACGCATAATGAAAATGTTGGTTCGTTGCTGGTTTCCACCAAATTGCTAACGTGGAAATGTATCCAATAAGAAGTACAATAGTCTAAACAAATAAATATATGTTTCAACAATTTGTTAATATTGACCGAAAAAAGCAACTGCCAAAAGCACTAACACATTTAAATATACAAAATGAATTTTTACTGAAATTTTGGATAAATTGTTATGTGTTAAATTGTAATTTCTAAATAAGTGTATTCAAAAATAAATATTTTTTGATTTGAAACTATTTTTTCTAAAGAATATACATCTAAGAAAAAGATAACATCAAAAGAAACCATTAATTTATAGCTATGTTAAAATGTCTAAATCTATATTGGTTTCAAATATCTGCAAATCATTTATTTGTTATAAATTATTTATATAATTCATATAAGTGCAATAATTTTGTCTCTTTCATACCCCTAAAGTGGTTTAAAAAGGACATTAATATGGAATACACTCGTACCTCGCCTAGTGCACCCCCCGCCTAGAGCACGAGCTAATCCTCCCGCGCAATGTTACAAATGGTATTCCGAGCATTTCTTTCGTGTTTTACGAATAGCGTGGTGGGGATAGACCGGCCTCTCCTCAGCCAGTGCACTAGGCGAGGATTTCTGAATTTAATGCCGTGCACTAGGCGAGGTACGAGTGTATATATTTATTATTAGAAATTGTATTTAATTTAATTTGTGTGACTAAACGAATTCAGTGTTATTGTTATTATAAAATTGTATAATATTAAAAAAATGTCCCTTTCATGCCACTTCTCCCAGATTCAAAATAAGTAATGTGTAAGACTTACTGTTGTCGTAGTAGACAAATCTATTAACCAGTTAACGGTGACATGTGTGAACAATCCTAATTTCCAAGCAACACAAATGCATATACGAGGTGTGTAATAATAAATAACATGTATTAGTGGCACAGTAACAATGAGTGCGACAATAATTTTCACACGTTTCAACAATTTATCGCCGATAAAGTCGGATAAATCATTGATTATATTCACGGGCAACACAAGCACACCGATCAGTATCGGAGTGTGCGATTCATCTAATTTGTCAAACCATGTACGGAATTTTGTTGCCAGCGAATATTTCAGCGGGTGTAATACGGAGCCAACTAGCAAAGCCCATATTAATGGTTTGATAAACGGTTCTAGAATAATGTACAGTGCCCAAGCAGCCGCACAACACAGGAACAGGAAGAGTAATGCTAATGCATTGTAGAGAGCATGTTTTAAAGGTTTCTCGTGCCCTTGCGGTAAACCTCCAATTATGTTAAATATATTCTCGAATGGTGACCGTAGATTCTCCATTTTGTACACATTAAGAACTAAGCACGCCCTTACATTTGTTACAGTAACCCATTTTTTACGTCGACTGATATAACGTAAATTCTAAAATTAGATGTGACATTTGTAGCCTTGAATGGACTACAAAAGTGATGACGCGTAATTGTGCGGGAAATTAGGATGCGGTCGCCGCCATTTTCGTTTCTTATGGGATTTAACATAGAGGTGAAGTTTGCATGTTTGTACCGTTCTTATTGTAAAGCTGGTGGGTATGAGTTATTTTTTTTAAAATAGGCTCAAGCTTCAACTCCAGATTCTGGAATTTAAACTAGGGCGACCATAACTAATTAGTTTGTAATTAAAGAATAGCGACATTATGGGAAAATAGCATTTAGTGTTGCCGAAAAGTGCTAGCATATTCACGATAGATGGCACGCGTGAAACCCTTATCCGGCCTTGTGATTGGCTGCCTTTAACTGTCAGTTCATTTTAATTTACAAAATTAATTAAAACACGGTTTTTAGCCATATCTATCAACACTATTCAACATATATTTTAATATAATATAATATGTAAAGACCCAAAAGGTTATTTATTGAAATCAGGGAAATTATGTTAAGAATTATGTCAATAATCATAATTTTTGACATAATTTCCCTGATTTCAATAAAATATCTTAAATAACCTTTTGGGTCTTTATGTATTATATTATATTAAAATATATGTTGAATAATGATGATAGATATGGCTAAAAACCGTGTTTTAATTAATTTTGTAAATTAAAATGAACTGACAGTTAAAGGCAGCCAATCACAAGGCCGGATAAGGGTTTCACGCGTGCCATTTATCGTGAATATGCTAGCACTTTTCGGCAACACTAAATGCTATTTTCCCATATTGTCGCTATTCTTTAATTACAAACTAATTAGTTATGGTCGCCCTAGTTTAAATTCCAGAATCTGGAGTTGAAGCTTGAGCCTATTTTAAAAAAAATAACTCATACCCACCAGCTTTACAATAAGAACGGTACAAACATGCAAACTTCACCTCTATGTTAAATCCCATAAGAAACGAAAATGGCGGCGACCGCATCTAAATTTCCCGCACAATTGCGCGTCATCACTTTTGTAGTCCATTACTTTAACGTGAACTTAGTAACCGTAAAGGATTGTTCACAGCGAAACAATTAGTTGTTAAACTTAGAAAATTACAAATAATAATCGAGTTTATATTATGACAAGCAATGTTAACATTCCAAGCAACACAATTTATGATAATTTTGTAGCTTGGAATGTTAGCATTGCATTTCATAATACAAACTCGATTATTATTTGTAATTTTCTAATCTTAATTACTATTTACTTCGCTGTGAACACGTCTTAAAGGATTGTTCACAGCGATACAATCAGTAATTAAACTTAAAAATTATAAGTAATAATTCCAGTTTGTTGTATGATATACAAAGTTAAGGATTGTTCACAGCTAAAAATTAGTAATTAAGCTTAGAAAATTACAAATAATAATCTAGTTTGTTGTATGACATACAAGGTTAACGTTCACAGCAACAAAATTATCATAAATTGTGTTGCTTGGAATGTTAACATTGCTTGTCATAATACAAACTAGATTATTATTTGTAATTTTCTAAGTTTAACTACTAATTGTTTCGCTGTGAACAATCCTTTAACGTTCACAGCAACAAAATGTATCATACATTGTGTTAATTTTGTTGCTGTGAATGCTATCATTGCATGTCATAATACAAACTAGATTATTATTTGTAATTTTCTAATCTCAATTACTATTTGGTTCGCTCTGAACACGCCTTAAAGGATTGTTCACAGCGAAACAGTATTTACGCTTAGAAATTATAAGTATAAATTCCAGTTTGTTGTATGACATACAAAGTTAAACGTTCACAGCAACCTTAAAGGATTGCTCACAGCTAAAAAATTAGTAATTAAGCTTAGAAATTATAAGTAATAATTCCAGTTTGTTGTATGACATACAAGGTTAACGTTTACAGCAACAAAATTTATCATAAATTGTGTTGCTTGGAATGTTAACAATGCTTGTCATAATACAAACTATATTAAGGATTGTTCACAGCTAAAGAATTAGTAATTAAGCTTAGAAATTATAAGTAATAATTCCAGTTTGTTGTATGACATACAAGGTTAACGTTCACAGCAACAAAATTTATCATAAATTGTGTTGCTTGGAATGTTAACATTGCTTGTCATAATACAAACTAGATTATTAATTATAATTTTCTAAGTTTTACTACTAATTGTTTCGCTGTGAACAATCCTTTAGAAACACTCGTGTCATAGTCACAATTCCCAAAGAAACAGGCAGTGTTGCCGCAAGGCTAAATAGCAAAATATTACTTTACGGCAGTCAAGCTGCGTCCCCATGGATACGCATTTACGTAGCCGTGATCATATGTATAAAGCAGTATAGCCATGAAAACAACGGATTTATAGAATAGATCTCTTCAAATAAAATCTATAAAAATTTATAAGACTTTTAGCTCGCTGTATGAAGTACCGAAGGAGCTAAAGCATTCGGTCGTGTATCTGTAGCATTCTCGGATAAAAAAATGTCCTTCAAAAGGGTTTGTCTCGTCACCCTGATTACGAAAATTTATATAACTTATATATCATTGGATTATGTCGCTTGCTCGGTCGTTCGTCTGTAAGACCAACGTTGTGGTCGTATCTCCTCTGAAGGTACCGGGCCGATTTTAATGAAATTTGATATACATATAATTATTACGCCCGTGAAGTTCCCGTCGCATTTTAAATCCAATCGTCTGTAAAGGTCCGGAATTATAGGGCCCCAAAATTTGAACTCCCTTTAATACACTGCCCTTAATTAAAAGATTCAACAAATCTACCAAAAATATTTTATGTTAACAAGATTTCTTCATATTCACCGTATGTAGCAAAGATTATTATTATTATCACCCTGAAATTGAGGCCAGTTTAAACTTGAATTAGAAGATTTAAAGTGCATTTTAAAATTGTTTATATCATAATTGTTTAAACCGTTGTAATAATACTAATAGCAAGCATGTATAAAAGTACATAGACATGTTTATTTTTAATGTTCGTGTAATACAATTATTTATTGATATAATTACATATGTAAAATTTAGTCATATAAATAACTAACAAATAATTCAAATTCAAGTTAAAATTAAACCGTTTATTTAAATTTATTAACATATGCATTAATAATGAACCATAGTGAATACCAAAGAGACGTTAAATTTTGACAGACCGCTGTTTCTTATTTTTTAACAAGTATTTTAAACATGCTAACGCTTCACGGATTACATACAGAGTAGCCCTGAGAGTTGGGGGGCATTCACCTTTTGAGCACAAAATGTATGTGAATGTATGTATGTGTGTGTGTGTGTGTGAGAGAGAGAGAGACAGAAGTGAAAAAGTTCAGCAACGAAAGCCGTTGTAGAAATAATTATGAACATTTTAATTTATAGTTTGTATTTAGAAAACAAAATCAAAACCTTAAAACTACCAGTTTAAGGGGGCATTCACCTTTTGAGCACAAAAAAAAAGCTGTTTTTTAACATTTTTTTTCTCAGGGTACGTTCGAGATATTCGCATGCAGTTTTTGTATCGTATTTATTCCACTTTTCTCTTTCATAAGGTATTTTTTAAAGTCGGGTACGTTCAGTCCCGGCGAAGATGTCCAGGTCCAAAGTGGGCAGCTCAATTTAGGCGCGCGGTAGCATAACTCTGGTCTCAGTTATTTGAAAAAAATTAAGAAATAAGGGTTTTAAAGTATATTAAATTGTCTAGGAATTGATCTTCGGGTGGTCCATTTGGACCATAATTAGCAAAATGGCGACCATCGTACGAAAAAAGTTATGTTTTGCCACTTTTTTTCTCCTTTGGCGGGCCTTAAAAAATATTAACAACTGTGGACACACTTCGTCGAGAATCAACTCCTAGAGGATTTTATTACCTTTAAGATGCACTTATCGAGAGTTAAATCGGTTAATTTGTTGTCGAGATATTCTACCGCGCGACTTAAAAAATATTTCGAGAAAAACGCGTTTAAAGTTTCACCTTCAGACTGACGCGCGCGAAAACGCCGTGCTTGAGCAAAAACATTGTTTTGTTTAAATCGCAATTTCACATATTTCCAACTCGAATTTCAAAAAACGGTTTCAGAGACCTATAGTCAACACTTCAAAGTGTCCTATTCTGCAAAAAAAAATATATCGATTAAACGAAAATTAATTAAATTTAAATTAATTTAATACAAAAGAACAAAAACGCTAAAATGAAACTAAATTTACTAAAACACATAGTTTTTATTTTGAATCTAATTGTTTTAACAAATATCTAATTTGACTCTACTTTATTTAACAAATTTTAAATGTAAGCTACTCCCCACTCTTAAAAATAAATGATAGTGCGTAAATATACATGTGTATTGACTGTATATAGTTAGTCCTCATGACTGAAAAGTCGAAACACACCGAATAATTAATCAAAAATTACCAAGTGTGCGAATTATTTGAAAATATATGTTAATTGTTATATCTACATTTTTGTGTTGTTTGTTTCGATTGTTTAATAAAATGGCATCAGTGACTGGTTTACTGTTAACGTGGTTCGAAAAAGTAATGACACGAATATTGAGAATTGGTCCCATACCGAAACATGTTGCTTTTATTATGGATGGAAATCGACGATATGCAAAGAAAATTGGCATACCTGACATAGACAGCCAGCGTCTAGGTTGTCGTAACGCAGAACATGTAGTAAATTGGTGTGTACATTTGGGAATCACAGAGATTACCATATCAATGTACAGTGTGTATAATTTTAAACGTTCGAGATACGAAATCGACAATTTTTTGGATGAAGCATTTCAGAGTTTATCGAATAAAGAGTAAGAAATAGTAAAAATATGTAGAAAACAAAGATAATATATGTTAAATTTTATTCCCAATTGCCATTGCAATAAATATCACAGTGCAATGTAATAATTAATTTTATAGTACGTTTACGGGAACTATAATCTTTTACAAAACAAATTCGTCAAACTCCTAACTAGGGGTAAGCTGTTAATTCATTATCTTATACATGAAGATAAAGACAAAAACAAACTATGTTGGCAATTTTATGTTTTATGTAATTATAATAATGTATAATAAATAATTATAAATAATTACGAAAATTAATTAATACTGGTTCACCTTTGCAGCACATATAATCTATTTTATTGACTGTTATTTTAGACAATAATTATTAATAATTACAGTAATTAAACCTCATTTCTTAAAAAGTTAATAAAACATTATCGGAATAATTAAGATTAGGTACAAGGCACCTATGCCTTCAGCTCATAATATATGCGATGCGAGCAGCGGACCCACTCCTACTCCACGCTTGACATTAAAATTAAAAAATA
This sequence comes from Leistus spinibarbis, assembly GCA_933228885.1. NCBI lineage: Eukaryota > Metazoa > Arthropoda > Insecta > Coleoptera > Carabidae > Leistus > Leistus spinibarbis. The sequence continues at coordinate 5,267,915 of OW121791.1, forward strand.
ATTGTTTTTAATTATTATGGCCTATGAATTCACAATTTAAAATATATATATATATATATATATATATATATATATATATATATATATATATATATATATATATATATATATATATATATTCCAAACAGACTGCCAAAAAATACCAATAATCCACAGTAATACACTGAAATTGTAGCAATTATCTTATTATTTTATTATGTTATCAAATAAATCTTCAATATGAAACATAGATATTGATTATAAAAATATAATATTAGGTACTTATAATCCAACAGAAACAATATGAAAATCAAGCTTACCTTATATAAATGAATGGGTGGAAAATTATACCAATACCAATTTGTAATGGTTTTGAAGTACTAACTATCAAAACTAACTATTACTCTACAGAAATATTCTGAAATGTCATTTATCTAATTGAGTCTATTTTGTTTTCTTGTCGAAATATTAACTGGCGCATAGAAACCGATTTATTAAGATACATGCGAATCCATGGCAACATAAACAAGATAATTAAGATTTTTCATAGCAGTTTTCTCGTAACTGGTACATCTTTGAAAAAACTATTCAAAAAAAAGTTGTGTATAATATTAATATCTTTCATTATGAACATAACAATTATTGCCATAAGTGCAGCCGTTCTAGTGATATTGGAGATAGAACAAAAAATTCATAGAGTAAATATGCACTTCCGGTTTGAATATTCTTTTCAAAAATAGGAGGTGTACATCTAGGGCATATACAAGTCTTAAGTTTGAAATTTCACAATTTTACGTTCGACAGTTTTGGCTCTAGAGCGTTCATAGACACACAGACGTCATTCCGAAAACAGTCACATTCGATTCAAGGAAGGTCAAAATGCGTATATCCGTTAAAATCTCGAGTTTGTAATTTTTTATGATTATTTCGTAAAAGAAAGTAAAAACTGTTCATATATAAGATTATCCGACGTAAATAGGGGACTAAAGATATACAAGGTTTCTTCATATTTCTAGCTCAGAGCCAAAGACAAAAAAAAAAAAATCTGAATTATTTTAGTATATCAACATATCTACAAAAAATTGTAAGACATTATTTTCAAATTGTAAACCTATAGGCCGTAATAATTAAAAACAATTATTTTCAAATTATAATCATTTGTCGAGCGTGGAGTAGGACGGGGAAGTCCCGCTGCTCGCATCACATATTACTTATAAGGCACCTAAGCATGTTTAATATAGTGATAAAAAAATATTGAATTTAGTAATTACAAACAAATTTATATAATAATTAATATTTTATAGAGACATATACAACAAAATGGGCGTTTGTATAAGAGTTGTAGGAAATTTAGAGTTGATACCTCAAAACTTCAGGAACCTAATGGCACGTTTAATGCTGGCAACAAAAGATAATAAGAAAATGATTTGTAACTTAACTCTCGGATATAGTTGTAAGTTACCATTACGAAATGCGCAGTAGCGTCTATACAGAGTAGGTAATCGATTTGCAAAAACTAATATAATAATGTAAAAATTTATTTCTAACGTTTCGCCATTTATACAAGTACAAAAAATAATTGGCTCATTTTGGTCAACTAAATAAGAATAAAATTCAATCTACTCTGCGCACATACCTTGTGCGCATTTCGTTTTAGCTCTAATTTGCAATGAACATTTATTTATCTAATATGTTTAATTTCAGCTCGAGAAGAAATAACAAATTCAATCCAATGCATTATAAAAGGCGTTGAGAACGGAATGTTAAACAAACATGACATTGACGAACAACTAATAACCAATTGTTTATACACTAATAAAACTAGAGATATCGATTTGTACATTCGAACTTCCGGTGTAACAAGAGTCGGTGACTTTCTATTATGGCACTTTGATAAAGCTCTACTGTGTTATTTCAACATTTTATGGCCAGAATTCTCATTTTGGTATTTCATCCAAGCTATATTATATTACCAACTGAAGTTTAAAGATTGTTGTAAAATTCATAATGAAATCGATCATTTACGAGAGAAATCGTTAGAAAAAGAGGATACCGATGCATTCATAAACGATTTAGAACAACGTCGATGGGATCAAATTGAAAAGTTTGCTCAAGATTAATACCCATCATTATTATAATCAACATTCTGGTTTTGGAAAATTATGCAATTAACAATTAGATTTTGCATATATACATTTATAACTCTTTCCCCATAAATATGGTGCCAGAGATATTTTATTTTCATATGAATATGTAATTATGTATTACACATATTAAAGAATATTTGCTATATTTTGTTCTTTTTTTTTTGTTAGTTTTTAATATTCTTAATAATTTGAGTCGATTATAAATTGTAACTCAAAATTGTATTCACCTCTTCTAAAAAAGTTGGAGTGCCCTTCACTTCACTATTTTATACATAGTTTTCATACTTATATATATAATATTGATTTAAGGGGTTGAAATTTTTACAAGACGTTACTCTATACAATGAAAGGTAAAGTAGCTTTTACTCTCGCCTTTTTACAATAATAAATAAATGTTGAACCATTTCCATAACAATATAAATAAACATTTTAAGATTTTCCATAGCGGTTTTCTCATAACTGATACATTTTTACTTTCTTTTACGAAGTTTGAAGTTTCACAATTTTTCATTCGACAGTTTTGGCTCTAGAGCCTTCAGAGACATACACACACACACACAGACGTCATTTCGAAAATAGCTAAATTGATTCAGGGAAGGTGAAAACGTATATACCCGTTGAAATCTCGAGTTCGATTTTTTTGGTGATCCCTATTACTTCGTAAAAGAACGTTAAAATCGAAACGCAAATATATCAGTAATTCTAAAACAATGGTGGACGTTTTATACTATTAAATAAATCTATTGCCAACAGTATTCACTGTTGAAAGAATTTATAGTGATAATAGCATGAAAAAGTTTTACTTTTTAACATTTTTCTTTATGAAATTACTCGAAATTTGAACGACGTCATGAAAAATCCCACACCTTGAAAATTTGAACACAAACGAATATTTTTAAAACCACATCGCGGATCAACTATACGTACATGTTTGTGTTATTTGTTCCTATCATAAAAAAAATGGCGCCAGTGACTGGTTTGCTACTCCCCACTGTTGAACATAAATTTTAGTTATTAAATTTAAATAATTATTAGCTGTATAGTTCGTCCTCTATGATGACTAAAGAGTCGAAACACGTCTAATAATTAAAAACATATTTCTAGGGAAATTACCAAGTGTGCATTATTCCAAAATATATATATATATATAAATACATTGTTGAGTTGTTTGCTTTTATTGCTTAATAAAATGGCATCAGTGACTGGTTTACTGTTAAAGTGGTTCGAAAATATATGTACACGAATATTAAAATTGGGTCCTATACCGAAACATGTCGCTTTTATTATGGATGGAAATCGACGATATGCAAAGAAAATTGGCATATCTGAAAAAGACATCTACCATCTAGGTATTGATAACGCAGAATATGTAATAAAATGGTGTTTAGATTTGGGAATTACAGAGGTTACCCTTTTATTCTACACTGTGTATAATTTGAAGCGCTCGAAAAACGAAAACGACAATTTTATGGAAAAAACCATGCAGAGATTATCGAATAAAGAGTAAGAATAAGTAAAAATGAAAGAAAATTTATGCATAGTTTTATCTTATTTTTACTGTAAACATAAACCAATTCCCAATTGCTAGTGCAATACCACATTGTAATAATTTACTTGATATTGTAATGTTTTTCGGCTGTAGAGGTCATTATTTTGAAGCAAGTTTTGGCTGATACCACAGCCAATGCAGAATATATAAGAGTTTAAATATTTTACTGAGAATTAGATCTAAACGTGCAGCGTGGTCCAGTTGGTAGGACAGTTTCCCGGCAAGATGAAGGTCACGGGTACAAATTCCAGTGTTGCAGTTAATATTTGTCACAGACTTGTTTCAATGACCTTTATAGCCGAAATTCTTTACAATATCAAATAACTTAATAATTAATTGATAATAAATAATACTGGTTTACCTTCGCTGTATAACCCGATATATTAAAACAATGGACTCAAACGAGGGCACCTTAATATAATATAGTGATATAAATAAAAAGCTATTAAATTTGGCAACTACAAAATATAATATAATTTATATAGTATTTAACACATTTTAGAGACATATTCAACAAAATGGACGTTTGTATAAGAGTTGTAGGAAAGTTAGAGTTGATACCTCAAAATTTAAGGAGCTTAATGGCACGTTTAATGCTGGCAACAAAAGATAATAAAAAAATGGTTTATAACATAGCTGTCGGATATAGTTGTAAGTTTCGACCTTTATACAAATAAGTACAATAAATAATTGACTAAATAAAAATAAAATTATATCTACTCTGCGCACAAACCTTTTTTGCGCATTTCGTTTGAGCTCTTATTTACAATGAATATTTATTTATCTAATATGTTTTATTTCAGCTCAAGAAGAAATAACAAATTCAATCCAATGCATTATAAAAGGCGTTGAAAACGGAATGTTAAACAAAGATGACATTGACGAACAACTAATAACCAATTGTTTATACACTAATAAAACTAGAGATGTCGATTTGTTCATTCGAACTTCCGGTGTAACAAGATTCAGTGACTTTCTATTATGGCACCTTGATAAAGCTCTACTGTGTTATTTCAACATTTTATGGCCAGAATTTTCATTTTGGTATTTTATCCAAGCTATATTATATTACCAACTGAAGTTTAAAGATTGTTGTAAAATTCATAATGAAATCGATCATTTACGTGGGAAATCGTTAGAAAAAGAGGATACTGATGCATTTATAAACGATTTAGAACAACGTCGATGGAATCTAATTGAAAAGTTTGCTCAAGATTAATATCCATCATATTATAATAATAATGTACACTTTTATAAAACTTAGTTAATAATAAAATAATAATAATAAAATTGTGCCCTCTACTCCTCTGAAGGTACCGGAGCGATTCACACCAAATTTGGTACACATATTATTTGGCACCCCATTTGAATCCGCTCGCAGTTTAAATCACCCATATACTTTCCGAGTTATAGGGCTCCAAATATGGAGCCCCCCTTAATACTGCCCTTATAAAAATAATTCGAACACTCAAAAATTCTACTAAAAATTCCAAGATATTTTATATCTACAAGACTTTTTACTTTCTTTTACAGAGTAATAAGTAAGTATTGTAATCATGAAAAATTTCGAACTCGAGATTTCAGCGGATATACATATTTTGACCTTCACTGAATCGAATGTGACTATTTTCGGAATGACGTCTGTCTGTCTGTGAACGCTCTAGGGCCAAAACTGTCTAACGAAAAATTATGAAACTTCAAACTTAAGACTTGTATATACCCTAGATGTGCACATCCTATTTTTGAAAGGAATATTCAAACCGCTAGTGCATGTTTACTCTATACATTTTTTGTTCTATCTCCAATATCACTAGAACGGCTGCACTTATGGCAAAAATAGTTATGTTCATAATGAAAGATAATAATATTTCGCACAACTTTTGTTTGAAAAGTTTCTTCATAAATTGTACTAGTTATGAGATAACTGCTACGAAAAAACTCAAATATCTTATTTACGTTGCCATGGTTATACCTATACTTGTGACAAATTTTATTCTTTTTAAATCGAATCAACCATGAGTTAAATCATTTGTTTCTTGTTTATTGAAAACAAACAAGCAGTACATTGACAGTTATCTGTATGAATTAATATTTAAAATATTGATTTCTTATTAGAATAAATTGTATCAGGTAAATTATTATAGAATCAATTTATATTATATATTTGCTAACATAATTAAATAACAATTTCAGAGTTTTCTGTGGAGTTTGACAGTTTAAGAGTGAATACGATAAGTACTTCAAATTCTGATCCATTATAAATTGGTATAATTATCCAGTTATTTTCATTAATTTATATATATATATATATATATATATATATATATATGTATATTAATATCTATCTATTGAAAACTACGTAAAAGAAAGTTGAGTGCAGGCCACTCCAGATATTTCATATTGTTAATCCAAAGCCCGAAAAAAAATTATTAAATATTATAATTTTGCATTTTAAAATATGCACTAAAACATTTTTTTTTATCAAATAATCTACAAAAAATTGTAAGACTTTTTATATTTATAACATTTTTTCAAATTGTTAACCAAAAGGCCATAATAATTAAAAACCACTGGTCGCAACGCATATCTTACCAAAAGGCGAGTTCTACGCGTTGGTGCGTTTTACGCGTACCAAATTTTGTTCTTATTATTGAGATAAATAATCAAATACTCTGAACTCTTGTCGCTCTTTTGGACTTATAGTCTGTCGCTGTTTTAGGTAGTCGCTTCTATGGCATGTCGCTCTTATGAGCCTGTCACTGTTATGAAAGTCGCTAATATGGATACGCAATTATGGGTTTCGCTCTTATACAGTACAACCGTCGTACGTAGTACCCCTATTATTTTAAACCACGATTTTATATGCCAATTTAAACACACAGAAAATGATAACTGTGGACATTTGAGTTTGTGAAGCTCATGAGATTAATATGAATATAGCTACAAATGTCAATGTCAAACTTTTTAGGTTAGATTAAATAAAAGAAACTTAAAAATGCGAAAACTAAATCGAATATATAACATTTTACAAAAACCGCTGCGAAAATATTTTAAATATTATAGTACTGAAGAAGCACCAAACGATGTAAATAATTTGAGAAATATCGGTATTTTAGCGCACATAGATGCAGGTTAGGATATTTGTCTAATTATGAAATATAATACGTTGAAATTGGGTGAATTGCAAGGTAAAACGACAACGACTGAACGTATGCTGTTCTATTCGGGCACAATTCGATCTATGGGCGAAGTGCATCATGGGAATACAGTCACTGATTGGATGGAGCAAGAACGAGAACGTGGAATAACAATTACGTCGGCGAGTGTTTCATTGCATTGGAACAAGCATGTTTTTAATCTTATCGATACGCCCGGCCATATTGATTTCACCATGGAAGTCGAGCAGAGTTTGAACGTGTTAGATGGAGCAATTATTTTACTTGATTCATCTGCAGGTAAGATTTTAATTAAATGAAATAAACAATTGTTATACAAGCACTGTTAAATATGTTAAAAATATTTCTGAACCAAACGCCATTGCGCATGCGTGTTGAACAACAACAGATTGAACACGTTCGGTTAACGTCGCTCGAGCTCGAGTATTTCCGCCAAATATTTTTATTATTTTTATATTCAATTAATAAATAGATATATCAATTACTAGTTATATTGGTAGCTAAACAAAAAATTATGAAACGATTTTTTAGCTCGCCGTACGTAGTACCGAAGAAGCTTAAGCATTCGGTCGTGTATCTGTAGCATTCTCGAATCAAAATTTTTTAATAACAAAATGTGTCTCGTCGCCCTGAATCCAAATATATATATATATATATATATATATATATATATATATATATATATATATATATATATATATATATATATATAACTTATATACTTGGATGTTAGTCGTCGCTTGTAAGACCAAATTTGTGCCCTCTACTCCTCTGAAGGTACCGGAGCGATTCACACCAAATTTGCTCCACATATTATTTGGCATCCCATTTGAATCCGCTCGCAGTTTAAATCCAATCACCCGTATACTTCCCGAGTTATAGGGCCCCAAAATTTGGAGCCCCCCTTAATACTCCCCTTATAAAATTAATTAAAACACTCAAAAATTCTACTAAGAATTCTAAGACATTTTATTTTCAAATTATTAAATATTATAATTTTGAATTTTAAAATATGCACTAAAATTTTTTTTTTATCAAATTTATCTACAAATCTAACGTGTATTTATTTTATAAAATTCATAAGACTAACGGAGAAAACAACAAAAATGCAAAACGTGTCCACAAGGAAAAACCGTGTAAGGGAAATTACATAAAAAATCTCCACTCGTCAAATTGTCCAATTGAGTGGACTTTATTCTGTATATGATATGGGCACATGGTGTCTCCGGGTAAACGTAATACCGTAGTACCCTACTAGATATTTGTTTTGGTGCTCGCAATTCCATTTTTAGCTCGCCGTACGTAGTACCGAAGAAGCTTAAGCATTCGGTCGTGTGTCTGTAGCATTCTCGGATCAAAAAATTTCATTATGAAAAAGTGTTCGTCTCGTCGCCCTGAATCCAAAAATGTACATAACTTATATACTTGGATGTTAGTCGTCGCTCGTATGACCAAATTTGTGCCCTCTACTCCTCTGAAGGTACCGGAGCGATTCACACCAAATTTGGTACACATATTATTTGGCATCCCATTTGAATCCGCTCGCAGTTTAAATCTAATCGCCTGTATACTTCCCGAGTTATAAGGCCCCAAAATTTGGAGCCCCCTTAATACTGCCCTTATAAAAATAATTGAAACACTCAAAATTTTTACTTAAAATTCTAAGATATTTTATGTCTATAAGATTTTTTCATATTGTTAACACAAAGCCCGAAAAAAATTATTAAATATTATAATTTTGAAATTTGCACTAATTTTTTTTTATCTATATAATCTAAAAAGAAATGTAAGACTTTTTATATCTATAACATTTTTTCTTTGTTAACCAAAAGGCCATAATGATTAAAAACCACTGCTCGCAACGTATATTTTACCTAAAGGCGAGCTCTGCGCGTTGGTGCGTTCTACGCGTACCAAATCTTGTTTTTATCAAATTTATCTACAAATCTAACGTGTATTTATTTTATACAATTCATAAGACTAACGGAGAAAACAACAAAAATACAAAACGTGTTAACAAGGAAAAACCGTGTAAGGGAAATTACATAAAAAATCTCCACTCGTCAAATTGTCCAATTTGACGGTTGGATCGGTGACGAGTGGACTGTATTCTGTATATGATATGGGCACATGGTGTCTCCGGGTAAACGTAGTACCTTACGAGATATTTGTTTTGGTGCTCGCAATTCCATTTTTTGCTTATTAAAACGCTCAATATAGTATTGAAAAGCAAATTATTCAATTAATAACTAAATAGGCCAATACGTTACTAGCAATATGTATAGAATAATTTCTTTATAGGTGTTGAAGCCCAAACCATAACAGTTTGGAAACAAGCAGACAAATATAATGTACCTAGAATAGTTTACATAAACAAAGTAGATCGCATTGATGCAAACATAAATATGTGTTGTAAATCAATCGAATGTAAACTTGATAAACCTACAATTTTACTCCATTTACCAATAATAGAAAATTGTAAATTAATAGGTAAAACTATCTTGTCAACAATAGCAAATCAATTAAATTTAATAACGATGTGTTTAAAGGTTTAGTCGATGTACTAAAATTAGAAAAATTAATATGGCAAGATTCAGAACGAGGCAAACTAATAAAAAGAATAGCATTAAGTGAAAAAAATGATGAATTATTATGGGAAAATGCAATGGAATTACGATGTATCGCGATTGATAAACTATCGGAATCAGATGACAATTTAGCGGAATTTATCATTCAATCTGGGTCTATGGATAATATCAGTGGGACAACGCTGATGGAGTCTGTGAAAAAAGTTACACTTCAACAGGTAACATGCAACCTGTGGAACGGATTACTATTTTTTATTACCGAACATTTAAGTATATTTGACACAAATAGTGGAATGCATGTCGCCAAATTAATTATTTTGCAATTTTTTTAAATAATCCAAATAAATTAGGATATATTTTTACAATATTAATGGTGGCACTCTGAGTTAATCTATAGATCTATAAGGCTTTTGTATAAATATTTAAACGCTTATAGTTTCAAAATGTTTATATTTTCTGTATTTGTAGATAAATTAAATAAATAAAGCAGTTAGTGTTGTCAATAATTTAAAGAATTAATAGATTTACTCAGAATTCCACTATTCGCAATCGAAAAATTTGTTTAAAACACATTCCGGTACACAACATTGGATTTTCACATTCTTTTACGAAGTATTGTAATCATGAAATATTTCGAACTCGAGATTTCAACGGATATACACGTTTTGCCCCTGAATCGAATGTGACTATTTTCGGAATGCGGTCTGTCTGTCTATGTGTGTGTCTGAACGCTCTAGGGCCAAAACTGTCGAACGAAAAATTATGAAACTTCAAACTTAAGACTTGTATATGGCCTATTTTTGAAATGAATATTCAAACCGTTGTACTCTATGCATTTTTTGTTCTATCTCCAATATCACTAGAACGGCTACACGTACGGCAAAAATAGTTATGTTCATAATGAAAGATATTAATATTTCGCACAACTTTTGTTTGAAACATTTCTTTAAAAAATGTACCAGTTGCGAGAAAAATGCTACGAAACATTATAAATATGTTGTTTACGTTGCCATGGATTCGCATGTAGCTTATAAAATCGGATTATCTGCTATTTTGACCGGAAAACAAAATAGACTCTATTAGATTAATGACATTTCAGAATATTTCTGTAGAGTATTGGTTAGTTTGATAGCCTAAAATTGACTAAAAATAAATCAATACTGTGTTGCCGGGTGGTTGCTGGTACGGACCATAGCGGTTAAATTAATTTGTGAATAGGAACAAAATGCAATAGCAGATTCAAATCGCCAATATTTTTTAATAGGCGGCTGTGCCAGTACTATGTGGCAGTTCCTATAAAAACATTGGAGTGCAGCCATTAATGGATGCAGTAATATCATATTTACCATCACCGATCGAAAGAAACAAGCAATTTTTATGTTTTGAAAAAAATTTATGTGGCCGCGCCTTTAAAGTATTACATGATAAACAAAAAGGCCCACTAGTTTTCTTTCGCGTATACTCCGGAAAATTTACAAAAGGCCAAAAAATCTACAACATCCATCAAAATTTAAATGAACAAACTGGTCGACTACTACTAGCTTACGCTGATGACTTCGAAGAAGTACCAGAAGTTACCAATGGTAACATTGCTGTCGTGACAGGTTTGAAGGTAAAACACAAATAAGGGAAATGAGAAAATTAAAAATTGCTTTTAGAAAACAGTTACAGGTGATATTGTGACTACAAACACAACAGCGTTTTTGCAAGCGAAAAAGTTTCTAACGAAACAAAAGAAAGTTTTAAAAGATGAGAACAATATTGATAGTTTATTTGGTTTTGGGAGATCAGTTCCGGAACCTGTGTTCTTTTGCTCGATTGAACCACCGAGTTTGGCCTACCAATCGGCGCTGGAAAACGCCTTAACTGAGTTGCAAAGAGAAGATCCTAGTCTAAGAGTCACACATAACGCTGACACCGGGCAAACAGTCCTAGGAGGTAATTATTCGTTTGGGAATTGCAGAATTATGTACACTTTCTATCGTTTTTTTAATAATAATTTGTTTCAAAAATAATAATTGTGTGTATTTTCAAAAATATATGTTTTTTTTTTTGTTAGGAATGGGTGAACTGCACTTAGAAATAATAAAAGATAGATTAAAGAATAATTATAAAATCGAAACTGAATTAGGCCCATTGCAAATTGCATACCGTGAGTCACCGATCGATGAATCAAAGACGCACCACATCTTAGAAACAAAAGTGGGTAATTCAAAGCATATGGTCAATGTTACACTATCAATAAAGCCAACGTTTGAAAAGGAGAAAGATATTTTAAAACTAGATAAAAGTCCTGAATCTGCATCAAACTTATCCAATTTGCATCCAAAACATTTTTTAGCTGTTAAGCACGGTGTTGACATAGCTCTCATTCATGGACCAAAGTTAGGGTGTCCGGTAAATTTACATTCAAAGAGATTGTAGTTCAATGTTAATAACAAATTTATTGTTTAGGTTGTAAATATATCTGTGATGTTACATTTTCTTGAAATTGGACGAGGTACATCCGAAACAATGATTTCAGCTGCAATTACGCAATGCATACAAAAGGTATATGTCCACAATGAAAATTTGATTGAACTATACATTTTGTTCTATTTTTTAAACTTGTTAATTTTAGACTGACATTGTCTAAATTATTAACTAATTTTACGATAAAGACAATGGAAGTGTCCATAAATGGTAATTTTTAAATACATTTTGTGTTGATCAATGCTAAATATTCGTGAGAATTTATCCAATGCGAAATATGTACTTTTAATTATAAATAAGTGGGAGTGGCCTTACCTCGACTTCACGCTCTATTTAACCTGTGGGATCGAATTGACCCCACGTTCTTAGATCTTGGTTTTAAGTATTTAAATTTTAAATATTCAGCTCATTTTATCAATAGATTAAAAAGTTATACATTTTTAAGTAAAAATCGTGTTTTTTTTCACTTTTTTAGCATTCTCTAATTTTTTTTATAAACTTAAATTAGTTATTTATTTATTTAAACTCTACGCATATTTAACCTGTGGGATCGAAGTGACCCCACGTTCTTAGATCTTGATTTTAAGTATCTAAATTTTAAATTTTCAGCGCATTTTATCAATAAATTAAAAAGTTATACATTTTTAAGTAAAAATCGTGTTTTTTCACTTTTTTAGCATTCTCTGATTTTTTTTATAAACTTAAATTAGTTATTAATTTATTTAAACTACTGGAAACTTTAAATTAACCTTTAAGGAGTATCCCAGAATTTTACATACTTATTTTTATAACGATTTTTCACGATGGGGTCCAAACGGACCCCAGTGTGGCCGTTATGTTACGGCAATGAAGTGTGGCCGCTAAAGGTTAAGATAATATTGTTTATTTTGTTTAAAATGCATACTAAGTTTACCGTGAAACATTAAAATATGTAGTACAGCTATTTTAAAGGCGATTTTGCAGTAAATAATATATATTTCGAAAAAAACTTTTCAAACAAAAATTGCTAGAAATTTTAATATCTTCAACTTTTGTAAGACACATTTATGTCTAATTCATGCTATTTCCGAGATATTGTAAAAGTAGTAGGAGTAAACTGTTACTTCCGGGCTATATATATAAGTCTTAAGTTTAAAGTTTCTTCATTTTACCATCGCCAATTTTGGCTCTAGAGCTTTTCCTTAGTGAAACACACAGATAATCCAAAAATAAAAACAAGTATTTCCGTTAAAATTCGAGTTCGAAATTTTTCATAATTACAATATTTTCTTATATACATTTATATAAGAAAATAAAATAGAATCGAAATGTATAGAACAGTGCCTGAAGATTTTAAACAAGCATTAATAAAACGTATTGTACGTATTTTTGTAGCTATTAAATGAAGTAGGGACCAACATTTGGGAACCAGTAATGCAACTAGAAGTCGTCACATGTGAAGATTATTTATCGAATGTTATAGCAGATTTATCAAGAAGGCGAGCTACTATACAAAAAGTTGATATTCGTGGCAAAAATAAGGTTAGAACTACTTTGAATCAATTTAATTTAGCTTCGAACTTTGGACGACCGTTTTGGTATTTTTTCACACTATAATGGCCGACCAATCGCTTTAATATACAAATCAATTCTAATGTGCATAGTTAAGGTCGGCCATTTTGTATTCTTGCTCATTAAAATGACTGAATAATTTGCTCTGAGTGTATTTTAAAGTGTTAACAATAATTGTCAATAGGTGGTAAGCGCGCTCACCCCACTTTCCGAGTTAATGGGTTATTCGACAGATTTACGATCACTTACATCTGGTACGGCAAACTTTAGTATGGAATTTAATTCTTATGATCAAATGTCGCCGTTGGATGAAGCGAATGCTATCAAAAGTGTTATAGGTTTTTAGGCATAGACATATGTATACTTGGATTTAATTTACATGTTTAATTGTTTTTATTTTACTATGTGTTATGTTTATATTATTATATTTAAATAGAAAATAAAGTTGACTGACAATAATTATACACTTGTGTATTTATTTCCACAAGCCTCAAATGTTAATGACATTATTGAATAACATTTATTAATATGCAATACTCTCAAAGTGTAACAAAATAGTACATATTTTTAGCTCGCCGTTCGAAAAACCGAAGAAGCTAAAGCATTCGGCCGTGTGTCTGTAGTATTCTCGAATCAATAAATTTCATTATCAAAAAGTGTTTGTCTCGTCGTCCTGAATCCAAAAATGTATATAACTTATATACTTGGATGTTAGTCGTCGCTCGGTCGTAAGACCAAATTTGTGCCCTCTACTCCTCTGAAGGTACCAGAGCGATTCACACCAAATTTGCTACACATATTATTTGGCATCCCATTTGAATCCGCTCGCAGTTTAAATTCAATCGCCCATATACTTCCTGAGTTATAGGGCCCCAAAATTTGGAGTCCCCTTTAATACTGCCCTTATAAAAATAATTAAAACACTCAAAAATACTTTAAAATATATTTAGTAATTAGCGAATTTTTAAATAAATTAATATGTATTTACATTCCCATATAGCACATAATGCCTAAAGACGTAAAATAAAGACGTCATATTTTAAGTTGTCACCTATTGGACGTCTTTATTACGTCTTTAGGCATTTTGTGCTATATGGGTTATTATTATTTAAAATTATCATATTTGAATTTAGCACCAAAATTTGTAACTGAATCGACCGTTTGCAACAGTTATATTTACTTTCTTTTACAGAGTAATAAGTAAGTATTGTAATCATGAAAAATTTCGAACTCGAGATTTCAACGGATATACATGTTTTGACCTTCCCTGAATCGAATGTGACTATTTTCGGCATGACGTCTGTGTGTCTGTGTGTGTGTTTGTGAACGCTCTAGGGCCAAAACTGTCGAACGAAAAATTATGAAACTTCAAACTTAAGACTTGTATATACCCTAGATGTGCACATCCTATTTTTGAAAAGAATATTCAAACCGGTAGTTCATGTTTACTCTATACATTTTTTGTTCTATCTCCAATATCACTAGAACGGCTACACTTACGGCAAATATAGTAATATTCATAATGAAAGATAATAATATTTCGCACAACTTTTGTTTGAAAAGTTTCTTCATAAATTGTACCAGTTATGAGATAACTGCTACGAAAAAACTCAAATATCTTATTTACGTTGCCATGGTGATACCTACAATTGTGACAAATGTTATTATTTTTAAAACGAATCAACCATGAGTTACATCATTTGTTTCTTGTTTATTGAAAACAAACAAGCATTACTTTGACAGTTATCTGTATGAATTAATATTGAAAATATTGATTTCTCATTAGAATAAATTGTATCAAGGAAATTATTATAGAATCAATTTATATTATATATTTGCTGACATAATTAATTAACAATTTCAGAGTTTTACTGTGAAATTTGACTGTTTAAAAGTGAATACGATAAGTACTTCAAATTCAGATCCATTATAAATTTGTATAATTATCCAGTTATTTTCATTATAAACTACTAAACTAAAAATAGTTTCAAATAAATTTGCATAAGAGATCCCTCATAAGTCCATAATAAATTCCCGGAAAGAACGATTTTCATAAGAGAGCAAAATGAACGTAACAATAATTCAAATTTCGCGGCCGGATATAGAAATTCACTTTTATTCCATACGTTTGCATTGGCAACACTGATGGAATGAAAGCAAGTTTTGATGAAAAATGTGAAGTTTTCTGTGCAAATGTCAACTGTCAAACTAAAACCGGTGTTTTAACTTAAAATTGGCAGTAAAAGACACATAACTCAAAAAACCATTTCATTTCTCTTAATACAATTATTATTCTAGATCTTTAACTAAGCATTTAGGTTTGTTCACATTTTATTTAATATATTTTTAATTCTAACCTACAAACACCTTATTTATTTTGTTACAGTAATTATGGGGCTATTAACCGATCCGAATACTGGCCAAGGGAAGATAATTAAATTACTTATGCGATTTTATATCCAATTGTGTTTTCTTATGTACTTTGGTGCAATTGTATGGTTTTGTTTACTTGCTTATCCATCTGTTAGTATGTCGACGTATTTCTCCGAAAATGCGTTACTACCCGGTTTAGTTAAGTCCGAATTTAATGAAGGTAACACCGCTAAAGTATATCATGAAGAGTTATTGGAGGAAATGAAGGTGTATAAGGATTCGATTCCTTATCCGTGGTTGTTGGCAAAGTTTCGGCAAATTGGTTTGGATACGTATACGCACAATTTTACGTTGAATTATCCGTTAGGAAAAGCCCAGGTAAGGTTTAACATATTTGTTGTACAAATCAATTCCAATTTTGATATTGGTTAACAATTGTAAGAAAATGTTTTGTCCCATTTTGCAAATACGCATCCGATATGTCGAACTACGTTCATAAACACAACTGATACACAGTAGTCTTGAAAAAGACTGATTTTAAATAATGTGTCTTCGATATTCTAAGATTTGTATTAATTTTTATTAGAACAATAAATAAATTAATAATTTGTATAACGAATATAGTCGTTATTGATCGATGTTGCCCGAATAATTTCATTCTGTATATGTTTTATGCGCATGCGTCTTCTGCATAATTCAAAATTGTACCAATTATCATTAAAATCGATATATATAATATATATATATATATATATATATATATATATATATATATATATATATATATTCACAAATAAATATTCTTCTGACTGAAATAACTAAGAATAACTTAAAAAAAAAAAAACATCGAAATTGTTTATTTTTAACATTTATAAAATTTTAACACCGCATTTTGGTATAGAAATTTACGGGGAAAAATGTGTACGGTATCTTACGAGCTCCTAGAGCTGCAAGTACCGAATCAGTTGTTTTAAGTGTGCCATATCGACCGCCATCTAATATTAATCCTACAACAGCACCGTCGATTGCAATTATGCTTGCATTCGCCAAATTTGCTAATCGTAAGTAAAAAATATTCACAATTAGAAATAAAAACAGGGTTTTTGTTTCTCAGGAAATGCAGTTAATTATTTAAACATTTTATTTACACTTTTCGTGTAAGTCATAAAATATGATAAAAATTAAAAAGAAATTTATATATTTAAATCATTAAAATGAATTATATAAATAATTCCGTATTTGTCGTCTAGAATCATACAATATCTATAATATGGCAATTTTATTTACAGCGATATTTCATGATTGTAGCCGTAAAAAGGTAAAATCCAATAATATATCTATTTGCCATTTTACAGCTACAATAATAAAATTTAGTTGTAATAAAATATGTAGTATTGTAGATATTAGCTGCTTTCCCGTTAGCAGCTGTCCAAAAATATATTCAATTAAACTAATTAAACATAGTGATGCTATGAAATTATACGTTCTCGTTAGCACAGAATCAAAATGACGGGTTAAAATAACCCGGGTTACTTCATATCTAACAAGAAAGCAGCTATTGTATGGTTCTACGCGGCATATTTTTCGAAATTATTTTAATAAAGTTTACATGCTCACACGCATTCACTATTTCCACTTTTTCCGAAGTCGATCACTTATAGTCACTATTTAAAAAAATTCACTATATTCATGTCATAAATGTATGAAAAGTATTAAAGACGCCAAAAATTCGTCGATATTCTAACTTCGTTGACTCAAAATCGATTTTTACATAGAGCAAATACTGTCAAACGTTAAATTGTGAAATTTCAAACTTCAGAAACCGGATGTGCATGTTTACTCTATGCATTTTTTGTTCTATTTCCAATATCACTAGAACGGCTGCACTTATGGCAAAAATAGTTATATTAATATTTTCCACAATTTTGTTTTTTAAAAGTTTCTTCAAATAATGTACCATTTACGAGAAAACTGGTACGGGAAATCTTAAATATCTTATTTATGTTGCCATGTAATTGCACATAGTTTAATCAATCATATTATGATTAGTGCCTGTCAATATTTTGATTTTTTCTAGTAAAAACTACGTACAAGAAAGTAGAGTGCATGGTACTCCAGCTTTTTTAATACACTCTTAATTAAAATATGTATAACTCTTTTATTAATTTAATCAATTGCCCGAAATTTGTTAACACAAGGTATTTGGGGTCGCAGATTACGAATCTGGCCTCAAAATCAGTCTAAAACCCAAATGGCGTCTACAAAATTAATATTTTATTCACTTTTATATCTTTTTTCAGTCACTTATTGCACTTTTATCCTTTAAAAACTACACTATTTATTAAAAAATGGGTTGTGGCCAACGCGGGACTTTCTTTTACGTAGTTTTCATCAATATTTATTAATTATAAAAATATAATATAAAGAAATAATAATCCAACAGAAACAATATAAAAAACCAAGCTTACCTTATATAAATAAATGGGTTGAAAATTATACCAATACCAATTTGTAATGGTTTCGAAATACTAACTATCAAAACTAAACAATTCTCTACAGAAATATTCTGAAATGTCATTTATCTAATGCAGTCAATTTTGTTTTCTTGTCGAAATATTGACAGGCGCAGTGATCCGTTTAATTAAGCTACATTCGAATCCATGACAACGTAAACAAGATACTTATGATTTTTAGTAGCAATTTTCTCGTAACTGGTACATTTATTGAAGAAACTTTTCAAACAAAAGTTGTGCAAAATATTAATATCTTTCATTATGAACATAACTATTTTTGCCGTAAGTGCAGCCGTTCTAGTGATATTGGAGATAGAACAAAAAATGCATAGAGTAAACATGCACTGCCGGTTTGAATATTCTTTTCAAAAATAGGAGGTGCACAACTAGACCATATACAAGTCTTAAGTTTGAAGTCTCATAATTTTACGTTGGACAGTTTCGGCTGTAGAGCGTTCACATACACACACACACACACACACAGACGTCACTCCGAAAATAGTCACATTCGATTCAGGGAAGCTCAAAACGTGTATATCCGTTGAAATCTCGAGTTCGATTTTTTTGGTTATTACTTATTTCTCTGTAAAAGAAAGTAAAAATAGTTTTTACTTTCTTTTACAGAGTAATAAGTAAGTATAGGGATCACCAAAAAAATCGAACTCGAGATTTCAACGGATATACACGTTTTGAGCTTCTCTGAATCGAATGTGACTATTTTCGGAGTGACGTCTGTGTGTGTGTGTGTGTGTGTGTGTGTGTGTGTGTGTGTGTGTGTGTGCGTGTGTGTGTGTGTATGTGAACGCTCTAGAGCCGAAACTGTCCAACGTAAAATGATGAGACTTCAAACTTAAGACTTGTATATGGTCTAGTTGTGCACCTCCTATTTTTGAAAAGAATATTCAAACCGGCAGTGCATGTCTACTCTATGCATTTTTTGTTCTATCTCCAATATCACTAGAACGGCTGCACTTACGGCAAAAATAGTTATATTCATAATGAAAGATATTAATATTTCGCACAACTTTTGTTTGAAAAGTTTCTTCAATAAATGTACCAGTTACGAGAAAACCGCTACCGAAAATTATGAGAATATTGTTTACGTTGTCATGGATTCGAATGTAGCTTAATTAATCGGATCATCTGCGCCTGTCAATATTACGACAAGAAAACAAAATGGTCTGAATTAGATAAATGACATTTCAGAATATTTCTGTAGATATAATTGGTTAGTTTTCATAGTTAGTACTTCAAAACCATTACAAATTGGTATTGGTATAATTTTCAACCCATTCATTTATATAAGGTAAGCTTGGTTTTTTATATTGTTTCTGTTGGATTATTATTTCCTAATATTATATTTTTATAATCAATAAATATTGATGAAAACTACGTAAAAGAAAGTCCCGCGTTGGCCACAACCCATTTTTTGTATACAAAATTGCTGTGGAAGCCCTGCATGCTAGTAAAATAACTGACTGAATTTCAATAAAACCCCATTTTTATATTAAACAGTAAAGAAAACCTACCTATATAAATTAAAATAATTTTTTTTATAAAGGGGAACGATATTGGGCAAAAGATATAATATTTTTAATAACTGAACATGAACAATTGGGTATACAAGCTTGGTTAGAAGCTTACCATAGTATTAGCTGTGGCACAAAAAACACATTACAGCATGGAGATTTACGGGGTAGGGCAGGTGCAATACAAGCTGCTATTAATCTAGAACTTCATGCTACAAATATAGGTTTGTTGTTTATGGCCTAGATCAATTGTGAAATATCGCTGGAAAAAATATAATATGTTTTAGCTCGTGTTGATGTGAAAATCGAAGGTTTAAACGGTCATCTACCGAATTTAGATCTAGTCACATTAATAAATCGTATGTGTGTGAAGGAAGGGGTTCAAAACACGTTTAAAAATCGCGGTATCTTTCGGCCCAATGATCCTTATCTGGAATGGAAACATTCGTTTCATACGATGATGCTAATGATTGCGACACAAAGTACAGGCGTACGTATTTTTGTTCAGATTGCAAAATTTTAGCGAATAATTTAAGTGGTTCCTTAAATAAACTGTTTGTCTCAGTTACAGAATATAAAGCGCTAGTATTGTTATCTTATATTCTATAGGTACCGAATGGAAACCATGGTTTATTCCATAGATTTGGGATAGAAGCGGTGACGATGGAAGGCTTCGCCAGGACAAAGGACCGAGGAAGCAATGGCGATTTCTTTACAATTGGCCGCATTTTAGAAGGACTATTTCGTAGTTTGAACAATTTACTTGAACGATTCCATCAAAGTTATTTCTTTTATTTATTGCCGGCATCCGATCGTTTTGTATCGATTGGTTTATACATTCCTGTCATTATGTCTTTAGCTGGTACACTCTATGTGAAATCATGTGCTCTTTGGTACAGGTTACATAGTAATTATTGCACAACAAAAGACAAAGATAAAAGTGAGTTCATTGAATTACTTGGCGAAACAATTGTATAATTATTCACTAAAATTAAACTGAAATTGGCTGTTTTGGATTTAAGAAAATTAAACATCTTTATATTCAGGGCTTCCACGCATTCATTATTTCCACTTTTATTCACTTTTTCCAAAATCGGTCACTATTTTAAAGTTTTATTCACTATATTCATGTCATAAATGTATGAAAAGTATTAAATACGCTAATAATTGGTCAATGTTCTAACTTCGTTGACTCAAAACCGATTTTTATTTTTTTTTTTTTTCGTCAAAAGTTTATAGAAAAGTTCCACATAGGTGTAAGAAGGTCTGTTATTTATTATTTTAATTGTCAATTAGCGAATATGTGTTTCTACTTTCTTTTATGAAGTAATAAGTAAGTCTTGTAATCATGAAAAATGTCGAACTCGAGATTTCAACGGATATACACGTTTTGACTTTCCCTGAATCGAATGTGACTATTTTCGGAATGATGTCTGTCTGTGAACGTTCTTCAAATACTGTCTAACGTAAAATTGTGAAACCGGAAGTGCATGTTTACTCTATGCATTTTTTGTTCTATTTCTAATATCACTAGCACGGCTGCACTTATGAATAGTTATATTCTTAATGATAGATATTAATATTTCACACAATTTTTGTTTTAAAAGTTTCTTCAAAAAAATGTACCAGTTACGAGAAAACTGCTACGGTAAATCTTAAATATCTTATTTATGTTGCTATCTATTTGCATATAGTTTAATCAATCATATTATGATTTGTGCCTGTCAATATTTTGATTTTTTCTAGTTTAAACTACGTAAAGGAAAGTCGAGTACAGGCCACTCTAGTTTTTTTAAATACACTCTTAATTAAAATATGTGTAACTCTTTTATTTATTTAATCAATTGCCTGAAATTTGATAACACAAGGTTTTTGGGGTCGCGGATTCAGAAACTGGCCTCGAAATCGGTCTAAAAACAAAATAGAGTCTACAAAATGAATATTTTATTCACTTTTCATCTTTTTTCAGTGACTTTTTACATTCTTTTACGAAGTGATAAATATTTTAATCATGAAAAATGTCGAACTCGAGATTTCAACGGATATACATGATTTGACCTTCCCTGAATCGAATGTGACTATTTTCGAAATGATGTCTGTCTGTGTGTGTGTGTCTGTGTGTCAGTGAACGCTCTAGAGTCAAAACTATCGAACGTAAAATTATGAAACTTCAAACTTAAGATTTGTATATGCCCTAGATGTGCACCTCCTATTTTTGAAAAGAATATTCAAACCGGGAGTGCATGTTTACTCTATACATTTTGTGTTCTATGTCCAATATCACTAGAACGGCTGCACTTACGGCAAATATAGTTATGTTTACAATGGAAGATATTAATATTTCGCACAACTTTTGTTTGAAACATTTCTTCAGTACCAGTTGCGAGAAAAATGCTACAGAACATTATAAATATCTTGTTTACGTTGCCATGAATTCGCATGTAGCTTATAAAATCGGATCATCTGTTATTTTGACAGGATAACAAAATAGACTCTATTAGATAAATGATATTTCAGAATATTTATGTAGAGTATTGGTTAGTTTGATAGCTGGTTTTGGTTACATATATATATATATATATATATATATATATATATATATATATATATATATATATATATATATATATATATATATATATACATACATATATCTATAAGCAAAAGTTTATAGAAAAGTTCCCCATAGGTGTAAGAAGGTCTGATATTTATTCTTTTAATTGTCAATTAGCAAATATGTGTTTCTACTTTCTTTTACAAAGTAATAAGTAAGTCTTGTAATCATGAAAAATGTCGAACTTGAGATTTCAACGGATATACACGTTTTGACCTCCCTGAATATATATATATATATATATACATATATCTAGTGAAAACTGCGTAAATGAAAGTCGAGTGCAAGCCACTTCAGATATTTTGTATACATAATTGCTGTGGAAGCCCTGAAAGTCTATATAATTGAAAATTTTAGTAAATATTTGAATAACCTTTTTCCATCCGAGCAACTTATACATAAGGTATAATGAAAATAATTACGTTTTCTTTTAAGGAAAAGACAAAACGGAAAAAACTAAAGAAATAAAAAAACTTAATATAGAAAAGGATAATATAAATTTAGTACGAGTTGGTTTAATATTTCTGGTGACTCACACAGCTGGTATATGTGCCATGAACTCGCCAAAAATTTTAACCAAATTCGGATTAAATTACGGATATTCAACGGACCAATCAGTCTATTTTGGCTTTGGTATTATAAGTTTGATTCTTTTAGTATTACCTTTAATAGTACCAGGGAGAAATTCAGAAAAAAATATGCATGCCCTAAATATTTTGATAAACTTAGAAATGGGAACTGCTTTAATCGCAATAGGAATGATGAATTTCTCATTATCATTATTTTGCGGTGTCATTTACATACCGATCATTATTATTCTATCTCCAACTAGAAGCAGGTAAACTATTCAGTACTCAAATGCGTCGTTTACCAAACCCTTATTTCAATATGCAACATTTTTTTTTTAAATTATGGAAGGTTACAATTTAGGAACAAACGCTGAGTACTTTATAAATAAATGTTTATACATATCGAAATAAAAGTTTAATTAACGACTGTTTTAAGGCTGGTTAACTACTGACAAGTAAAAAATATTTTAATATTTCTTTTCTAGAACCTTCCGGTGTTTGCAACGATTACTTTGGGTGTTAGTGCATCCGTTCGTGCTTTTAACAACAGTTGTGCTCATTTATACATATTTTACATTCCCTAACGAAGATTTGAAGACAATTTTTTACCGAGGACTGGGTGCTAGTCAACAAGCTTTAACATTTAGTATTGTCGATAGTTTTATTTATGGAAACTGGTTGTATAATGTTGGATCCGCAGTATTTTTATCGAATTGGCTATGTCTATGGTTTGTCCTATTCCCACATTTTAATGCCAAAGAATCAAATAAGAAACTTACAAAATTAGATTAATTGAACAAATTAGTGTAATGTATTATTTTGTACGTAAATAAACTAAGTTATGTGTAATTAATATGGTGAATATTATTTTTATTTCAGAAAAGCGATGGAGTATTGTATTTTCGAGTGTTTTTATAAAAATTTTGTTAGGAAAAGACAAAATATTGGTTTTAGCTCGCCGTACAGAATGTACAAAAGAGCTATAGTGGTCGTGCGTCTGTAACATGCCCGGATCGGAATAATAAAAATATATTTCGAAGTATATCAGACATTGAACGCCATCTATAAGTGAAACGAAGAAGTTATGTTTTAGTTATTATTTGGTTATATTTCCCAATATATAAACTATTTCTTCTGTGTTTTAATTAATAAAATTAGGAAATGTTCATCAAATAATTTTCAATATCCTTGGTTAATCACGAAACGAACGATATTAACGTTAACCATGTGTGCAATTTAAAATGGGAATAAATAAATCTCGGGATTGGTTCAGTCGGCTCTGTGAGTATAATGTCGATGATTTAGAATTATATACGTAAATTCCGAAATTCAATAATTTAATATTATAAGAACGTACTTACCATAAATAAAGTTGCGGTCCACTAGAACACATTCCGTTATAGACGATTGTATATTTCACTCACAAATTGTATTTTTGTCGAATTTAGAATGCGAAATCACACAATTATCACCATTAAACAAAGTATCTATATATAACACAAATTGGCGCATATTTTGTAAACTTCAAGTTCAATATTAATTGCAAGATCGTCCGATCGTTTTTCCTAAATGTATAACGCGAACTTCACACAATAATCACCCGAAAACTGGCAAATTCGCGCACACACGATAAGGTTCAATTAATTGCAAAGTAATCGGATTGTTTTTAAAACCAAAACACTTATTCACAAATTCGTTTATATTCACTAAAGCTAAAAGTTAAAAACGAATTGCAAAGTCAATCAATTGTTTCTATATCTAAAATATATTAAAATAATAATCGCGGCTAATACGTGATACAAGTAAAGGAAACGAGCCACTAGGCGTGAATGACGAGGCATGTTACAGGGTAGCAAATTATAGTTCTGTCTTGGACACGTTTATTCGGTTGTACATTGGAAACATGACCTTGCCAGATTTTGAATAAATTAACGACACAAGAAAAAACTTGTAAATAGTTCAATTTAATTTAATAAGAAAATGCATTATTACGGTACAAACATGTTCAGTTTATATTTGTATGTAGTCAAGTTATGAGTGTGTGACGGGGTTTGTGATAATTTTCGTACATTTCGTGTCTCATGTAGTTTTCAAATGGTTATTAAGTATTTAAACAAAATTAAAATTGTTTATATAGTTTTGTAGAGATTCTAATAATAAAATTGTTTTTAATACTTTTAAATGGGTGTATAGTGAACTTTTCCAATGAAGGTATGAAATTATTTTCTTATATGCTTGTTTTGTATTCTAGTGTAATAAATATAAACTATTTGCGATTTTAATTCCGCTTACTGGTGGTGAAAAATCTATTTAAATATTATTAACTAGGGTCACCCGTGAGCACCATGTGCCCATATGGTATACAGAACATGACTGGTGGCGAATTTTCATGTAATTTAATAATAATTACACGGTTTTTCTTCAGTTTGTATCGTTTGACTATAATAGTAATACAAATTTTCACATTACAAATAATAATAAAGATATAATTGAGTCCTTTTTTTGAACGCTATTTTGATTTTAGATCACTATGCTGAGATTAACTAATCGATTACTGTGTAACATCCGATAAATTTAAACTAAGTTTTGTTAAACTTTGATTTTAACCTTGTATGGTGCAACTGGCCATAAGTGTTGTCTCATTTAGATAGTTTCCATGATTGTATTATTACACAAATAACAGGGTTATACATTTACTTACGATTGTTGTTTATTATTTGAATCGATTATTCAAAAAATATGTATTACAAACCCTTTTTACGCAACATTTTTAATGATTTAACATTTGATTCATTATTGTTTTTGAATTAAATAATCAGGCTAGATTCTGAATTTTGCAGTGTCACGGCAGTTTTAAAAGTGATAATTAGTTATATGCTAAATTACAATGGATTGTACCATCAAAAATAAA
Source organism: Leistus spinibarbis (assembly GCA_933228885.1). Lineage (NCBI taxonomy): Eukaryota > Metazoa > Arthropoda > Insecta > Coleoptera > Carabidae > Leistus > Leistus spinibarbis. The sequence goes on from OW121791.1 coordinate 5,293,886, forward strand.
AAATAAAATTGCCAACCAATCATGTTTCTAAATATGAATTATCTCTTCAAGATTTTATTTCCTTAATTATCAGAATTATAAATGTACTTACATGCAGTTATTATAATTTGACCAACTATAGAATTTTACCGCAACTCATATTTTCAAATATCACTGCTTTTTGGCCATTTTGAAGTGAAAATATTAACTATGAATTAAAATAAATGGACGGAAACACGTATTTGCTTAAAAATATATGCTAATTAGGCAATAATATTATTTCATATTAAATACTTAAGAATTGAAATTATAACATGTTACTCCCTACTTAAACTTAAGATTTACAATTCAAAAAATGTTTCCGTAACTCGTACGTCACTAATTCACATTGAAATACTGCGTTCTTGACGCTCACGTGTGGTAGCACTTTTATTTATATTTGTTCTTTGGTCGGTCATTTTAACATAAATGCTTAAAATAGGGACTCACAAACTTCAAATTAGAATAAATAAAACTTAATTTTATTAACTAACAATTGTTTATATTTGTCATTGACATACAATATCAATATAATATAGCAGATGCCACTCTGTGTAAAGTACACAACACACTAAATACACTTTAAAACATCATATTAATTGAAGATTTATCACAAAAACTTTGTTGGCATTTCATTCTGAAGTTTGATTCGTTTTTGTCTATTTCAAATTTAGCTAAATATCCTTGTGAGATTTTGTTTACTAATTAAAAATAGAAATATATGTTATTGTTGTCAAGGGTAATGGAGAATACTCCATTATGGCGTAAGCAAATGGGAAGAGTGCGTACGCAGATGTATATAGAGAGATGAGTTAATCAGTTGCATAAAACATGGTGATGTGAAACATGCATGATTTAATCTCCGAATATCTACAATGATTACGTGGCTGTGAATACTCTGTTCGTATATGTTCTGTGTATGTGCATGTATCTGCGCAACACAGTAGGTACCCCTATTAACATTATGGTGAATATTACCCGCACATTTTGTGTAAATAAACTGTATATGAATTGAGTACATGTTAGTGACATCAATACGATATTTACATGTATGTGTTCAATTATATTATTTTATCATTACTAGAGTTATGTTCATGCTGGAATAGGAATGTTCGTTCAGATTTTCATGAACATCTGCAATGTCCTACACTGGATTTTCTATTATTTTATAGTGACGAGCTTAAAGTTTAAATATACTTTATCAAATGTGCGAATCCGCTATTTTATAGTTTGTTAGCATTTTGCTAAAATAAAATCCCCTTTAATATATGCGAACACATGTTTTGGATAAAATGAACATGATAAGTATAAGAATTACTTAATTACACATAATCTGTCGGGCCGTAAGAAGAATTGAATTGGATTCAAGAAAATGTGTGGAACAAGTGTTCCATACACAAACTCTACTTATTAAGTTTGTTTGGAAGCGGAACATTAATTTAAATTATTGGCTTAATTTCGCCAACTTTCAAATAGTTTCCTAAAATTATTCAAGTAGAAATGTTTACGTTGAGTTAAACCGATTATTAGCGACTCGTAAAATTTCAATATAATTAATTATCATTTCCCTAGAATGTTTTCTTTATAAACTACTTTTATTATGCAGTATTCTTCGCTTCTTATAATAAACTGAAACCACAGAAAAATGAAATATCATATACTTAGTTTATTATATATATAAACTCCAAGATGTATATGTTTGTGAATAATGTGTAGAACGCTTCTTTTGTAAAAATGCATATTGGCATAGACGGGAATCGAACTGCCGAGGTCCACGGTGAAGGACGAGAGTCTTAACCACTACACCCTGGCATAATATTTGATTTTCGGTCTCAAGAAAACTAAAGATATTAAAAACATTTGTATACATTTTAGTGGCGGTCTATAATATTTTATATTTCAAAATTATTATTTTTAATGGATTGAGCATTTGTAATTTAATATATGGTCATTAATCAGTCTGCTTTGAAATAGACCAAAACGAAGAGTCAAAATGAAATCTTAAAGTAAAAATGTTAATCTATTAAAATATTAAATTAAAGATTTGATGTGTATTTTGTGTGTGGCATCTGGTAGTATATTATATTGATATTATATGACAATGAGAAATATATTAGCACATCTTGCATGTGCTTATTTTATACAATACAAATAACGAGGTACACTAAAAAAAGTATCAAAATGGTTTCAGAGATCCTGATAATTTAATTTATCTATAAACATAAATTAATATATTTTTTATTTGATTTAATGAATATAATATTATATTTACTATGCTGATACTTGTATTATGGCACAAAAACGTTTAAATCCTCTCATGTTTATAATACACAGGCGTACAATTCCCTTATAGTACACATTTCGTATCTTACCAATGATTTACTGCCGAAACACTTGGTATATTGTATCTTTTGGTGGATGCGCGCTAAACACACGTGTCACGCGTGTTGCTTTCTTACGCTACTCGTTACAGGGCCGTAACCATAATATTTATTTCGTTTTATGACAATCAAACATGATATTAAATAGTAAATTGAAAAAGGCAATGTTAATCTTACATTCACAAGCACAATGAAATAGTCTTGAAAAACACTGATTTAAATTAGGAATATAGTTAGCACAATAAAAGAAACAAACACAAATTACAATTAAATGTCAAAATGGTAACAATATTATTTTACAGCGAAACAATCAGTAATTTAGCTTAGAAATTATAAGTAATAATTCCAGTTTGTTGTATGGAGTACAATATTAACATTCACAGTAACAAAATATATACTTAATTATGTTAATGTTGTTGCTGGGAATGCTAGCATTGCATGTCATAATACAAACTAGATTCTTATTTGTAATTTTCGAATCGAAATTACTATTTGGTTCGCTTAAGGCAAAACAGATGTAAGCGTACTTAGTACCCAACGCAATAGAAACATATTTTACTAATTTATAAAAAGATTTACAAAACTAATAAATCAAGGCGTAAAATATATTAAATTTAATTATTTTGGAATTAAAAAAATATTGTAACCTCGTGTATCTTATTAGTTCGCCGTACGAAGTACCGAAGCAACTAAAGCATTCGGTGGTGTGTCTGTAGCATTCTCGGATCAAAAGTATTCATTAACAAAAATTGTTTGTCTTGTCGCCCTGAATCCAAAAATATAATATATAACATATATACATGGATGTTAGTCGTCACCCGTAAGACCAAATTTGTGCCCTCTACTCCTCTGAAGGTACCGGGGCGATTCACACCAAATTTGGTACACATATTATTTGGCATCCCATTTGAATTCGCTCGCAGTTTAAATCCAATCGCACGTATACTTCCCGAGTTATAGGCCCCCCTTAATACTGCCCTTATAAAAATAGTTAAAACACTCAAAAATTTTACTAAAAATTCTAAGGTATTTTATGTTAACCATATTGGTTAATCATATTGTTAACCCAAAGCCCGAAAACAATTATTAAATATAATTTTGAATTTTATAATATGCACGAAAATTTTTTTTAATCAATATAATCTAAAATTAAATGTAAGACTTTTTATATCTATAACATTTTTTCAAATTGTTAACCAAAAGGCCATAATAATTAAAGACCACTGCTCACAACGCATTTGTTAAGGCGAGCTCTACGCATTGGTGCGTTGTACGCGTACCAAATCATTGTTGATGCGGTAAATATATATTATAAAATATTTTATTTTAAGCTGGTGAAACATTTAATTATTACGTTTTGAAGAAACTTTGTAAACACAAGTTGCTAGAAAATTTAGTATCTTTACGTGCATGATTTAGAAAAGCGTAATAATAAACACACTTAATGTAGTTCAACATTTTAAACTGCATCCCGATTAAGTTTCAATTTGTAGTATAGTCTTAAAATTGTAGTACTTGGTCATGGTGTAACAATTTGTTGAGACCTGAACCATGCATATATTAATAATTACTTTGTATACGAGTCCGTCCCTGTCGTCTGAATATTTCTTGCCGTTCACTTGATTTATGTAAGTAAGTGCGTATTATACTCCGCACTGTGTATATATACACACTCGTGTTTATATACATTGTCTTGTTCTTCTTATTACTTTACAACAATTACTCTGTAACGCTGTACAGAAACTAAAATAATCATAAACTTAAGTGTTTCTATAATTAACATTTTACAAGCCTTTCAGGCGTCGACCTAAATTTCTGTCTTCTATAAAATAATTATTTTGCTCACAAAATCTCGACTTCCTTAAAACCCATTCTACACTGTATGTTGTACAGAAAACTGTAATTCCATTTCGTCAAAACAAAACTAAGACGCACATTGTTTTAACTAAGCATGCGCAACAGTACTACTAAAACTATTGTCGATTTATAACTAGTTTCGCTTCGTGTTTTAGAACTTAATTTTGAAAAACATTTGCACGGACAAATATATAAATATATATATATATATAAATTGAAAACATAACTAAAATTGTGATTGTGGCAAAAATAAAGATTGAAATTATAATGTATTAAAAAGTTACGCAAATATAAAACGAAATACTATTCATATAGTATTTTTACATATAATAGCAAAGTAATATGAGGCTGGCTTATTTCTTTTATTTTTACTTCCTTCTACGAAGTAATAAGTAAGTCTTGGAATCATGAAAAATTTCAAACTCGAGATTTCAACAGATGTACATGTTTTGACCTTCCCTGAATCGAATGTGACTATTTTCGGAATGACGTCTGTCTGTCTGTGTGTGTGTGTGTGTCTGTGAACGCTCTAGGGCCGAAATTATCGAGCGTAAAATTATGAAACTTCAAACTTAAGACTTGTATATGCCCTTGATGTGCACCTCCTATTTTTGAAAAGAATATTCAAACCGGAAGTGCATACATTTTTTGTTCTATCTCCAATATCACTAGAACGGCTACACTTATGGCAAAAATAGCTATTTTCACAATGAAAGATATTAATATCTTGCACTACTTTTGTTTGAAAAGTTTCTTCAAAAAATGTGCCAGTTGCGAGAAAAATGCTACGAAACATTATAAATATCTTGTGTACGTTGCCATGGATTCGCATGTAGCTTAATAAATCGGATCATCTGCGTGTCTGTCAATATTTTGGCAGGAAAACAAAATACTCAATTAGATAAATGACAGATCAGAATATATATATATATATATTTATATATATATTTATATATATATATATATATATATATATATATATATATATATATATATATATATATATATATATATATATATATATATATATATATGGTAAAAACTGCGTAAAAGAATTTAAGGAGAACGCTTTAGTTATATGCCGTTTCCATGATTATATTCCACATTTAAAACATTTTTCCATGAATAATCTCCAATCACACTAACGGTACATTTACATTAAAGGCTTATTTCGTCATCTTCTAACACTCGAATTGTACGATATCCTTCTGTTTATATCTTATTTATATCTTGTATTCATGGTTACCACATTTCACCATAATGTTAAACGCAGTGTCATCGATTGTTAAAAAGAAAAGTTTAATGTTTTCTTACATTGCATACTTATATTTAATGTTTTGTAATTAATATTTACATTATTATAATATCTGTGAATAGTAGACTGTATTATGTATATAATATGGGCACATGGTGCCCACGGGTTAACCGAGTTGTTATTAAACAAGCAAACCGAATACTATAGCTTATTAGTGCAGGAATATACGGTGATATAAAAAAGTTATACGCAAAATTTACGCACAATTTAGGACTAATTTTCAACATCATTAATTTTATTTATTATAATTAATTATGTGGATGAACATCAAATATTAAAGTAGCTCATATAGGAAAATGGAAAGTTTGATGTATATACCAAATAACTTGAATATTACACGAAAAGTTTTCTTCTTGAGTTCTGAGAAAATTTCAAAGAGAAAATTACTAACTGGGAAGATTAGCCGCAACAACATTTCTACATGAATATCATATATATATATATATATATATATATATATATATATATATATATATATATATATATATATATATATATATATATATATATATATATATATATATATATATATGTGTGTGTGTGCGTGACTCCAAACTGTAGAAAGTAAAATTATATAACTTTAAACTTGACTTGTATTTTTGAAACAGTATTTCAAATAATTTAAAGCTCCTCTTAATATTGCTTTTAAATAAAATAAAAATTCTACGAGAAATTCTAAGATATTTTATGATTACGAAAGTTCTTTATATTGTGAACCCAAAGGCCATAAAAACTATTAAATATAATAATTATGAATTTTAAAAAATGCAATAAAATTTAATTTATAATAAATCAAAAAAATCTACTAAAAATTGCACGATTTTTTATATTTATAACAATTTTTCAGATTGCAAACCCATCATAATTAAAAATAATTATTTTATAATTTGAAATATACGTATACGCATCCACGAAATTACGGCGTAGGTGCTTGTACCTATGCTTGTTTAATACCATGAAAGTAGGATGGGTTAGAAAATTAGTGGAAGATATTGAAATTTCTAGCAACTTTTGTATAAAAAGTGTTTTCGAAAAATGCACCGTTTACTGAAAAATCGGTTTTAAAAATAACTATTAAACATTTACAAAAAACTTTGTTTGATGAAAATCGTAACAGGAATTTAAAACAAAATAAAGCCGCATGCCTTCAATTATAATTCCTGTTTATGCATATTTTCTTTGTCTAAAACAACAATAAACCGCAAAAATTAAAGTAATATTTTATGCGAAACTTTTTGTGTAAACGTTTCCACCATAACTTTCCCTAAGCAAGCCGGCATTTCCATTTCCGCAATTGTACGCGTGGTTATATGTTTTCTTAAAGCAGTCGGCTAACAGTGGCGGCCCATTATCTATTTAACCAGTTGGCGAATTGTTGGCCTCGTTCTCGTCAAAAGCAGCCTTTCCTCTCCTGCTCTGCCCTGCCCTGTCCTGCCCTAGTGTACGTAAACCTTTTGTTCAGTGCAACGTTGTGTGTTTTATGGCTACGCCGTGATACGCATGCGCAATAGCCTTATTACGTGATTATAACTGGAGAAACTTCGACGACGCGAAATAACGGCGAAGAAATAAAATAAAAGTGATTGGTAATAGTGTCGACGGGAAATTGGCGATTTTCTTATTAGTTTTCTTGCAAAGCTGTTTTATATCTGACAATGCTGAACACATATATAGCATGCATTGGTGCAGTCACCTATGCGTTCAACTCACCGGCGAGATTTATAATCAATAAAGCATTATTTAAGAAACATTTAAATAACCACTCATTTTTTCTTTCTTATACATAATATTGCGGATAACAAAACAAATCGACCTCGTGAATTTTAATTTTATATATGTAAGATTTTTTCAAATTGTTAACCCAAAGCCCAAAAAAAATTATTAAATATTATAATTTGGAAAATTAAAATATGCACTAAATTATTTTTTTCATCAATATAATCTTCAAAAAATTGTAAGACTTTTTATATCTATAATTTTTTTTTCAAATTGTTAACCAAAAGGCCATAATAATTAACGCAACGCATATTTTACCTAAAGGCGAGCTCTACGCATTGGTGCGTTTTACGCGTACCAAATCTTGTTGTTTATTTTTGATATATTCAAAAATTGTCTAATGTTTGTTTTATAGGGTCTTATATTAGTATAAAAGCTATTAGATTTAGAATGCGACGGGTACAAATTGGGTTGTGGCATTGATAGTTTTAGGCTATCGTTTACCTAACTTATAGTGGGAATGGGAATACTTTTGTAAAATTAATGCTAAAAATAGAGGAAAAATTAAATCGTTACCTAATATAATAGCAAGGTAAACGACAGCCTTAATGTGCACCATATATCTCAACTTTGCCTTTACCAGTAAAATATTAATAATGTAACGAAAAGACACCAATTGAGAAAAAGAAGTTTTAATATAGCAAAGATGAACAACGATAACGAAACTAATAAAAACTTTTCGTTTTCTGGCTGATATATAACTTCAGGTTGTGATTTTCATTTGACACATTTACTAGACGTGCCCTGGCAGCTCTGTAGATGGAACACAGATGCTGTCTTCAAATCACCACTTGCACACCTTAAATTAAATTTTACCCTGCCTTTTTCACCAACAAACATTGCATTTTACGTGCGAAACATTTTTAACGTAGGCGCACTTGTCTTTGACTTGCGTCTAGCAAAAGAACGAGTTACATAAATTTTTGTAATCATTTTACATTTTTCAAACATAAGTTTCTAGACATTCAATATAAGTATTCAACTATTATACGAAAACAATTTGTAGATATTTCTTAGACTTTTTGTAAAAAAAATCCTAATGGGCTCCAAATTTTGGGGGAGAGGACACAAATTTGGAATTACGAGCGACCAATCGACTTCTAACATCCAGACGTGGACAAAGGAAGTAAAAATATATAATCTACCGAAACTCCAACGTGTTAAATGTAACTTTTATGAAATCGGGCATAAATCCTAGAAAATCTAGTGATCCTTGAATACGACTAACGAGTTGTAAGAAGAAAAAGGAATCAGTTCAAATTTATAAAAAGAAGCAAACAAAAACCCGGTTCTAAATTCGCTTTTCTGATGACTTGGCATAAAAACATAGTTCGATAAGGCACATTCTCTCAGGTTGTCTATCTAATATCACTGGGTAGATTAACAAAATGGCATCAGACTAAAATTGGTTCAGTTACCTGTCAGTCAGTCATCAGTCACTGTCGTACCTTTACGGATTTACCTTTTAACATTCTTTGTACAGCTTTGGTTTTTGTGATAGAACATTTTTATCGATTGACATAAATTGGAATGCACCACACAGAATTTATCACGTAATTAGCTTCTTCTGTAATTTTTACTACTTATGGCGGTCGTTTAGTTAGCAAAATATTCGTTAGTTACTTACCGTAATAAAAATAAGGGTAAACCGTAGCCTTAAGTGAAAATAGTATATAGACGTCGCAATGTGTTAATACAAGTTTACCAAAGTACATACATACACAGAGTGTTCGTATATTGTAATTAATATTCAAGTAGCTTTCTGCTGTAACTATTAAAACTGTCTCCACTGTCGCCCGCTAATAGCTCAGCGAAATTCGTATGTTGACAGTAATATTTCGCCGGAGTCGACGTCGGCAGATGTTCATATGTCAACTAATTATATATATATATATATATATATATATATATTGCATTTTGCAGCTTGCACAAGATACTACATATATAGTAAAATATTGCTTAATAGTCTGAGGATTCTATAAGTTTTTCTCAGCAAGATCAGTAGTTAAAAAATGTTACATATATTTAAAAATTCACGAAATTGATTGCGAGCTGAAGCCATTCGTGCGTGCCTATGCTTGTTTACTACATCTAAATAATATTTCGTTTAATTTTAAATGATTCAGTAAAACTATAGTATAGTCAAAGCAAAAGTAAAATCGTTTATCACTTGTAATTTAATTAAATATTGCAAATAGCGTGATTGCAGTGACCCAAATTATTTGATGCTAGCGTTCTACACGATTACGGGAAGTTTTGTAATACAATACTTATTCGTGCTTAGGTCAACTATTATTTTTGTTTTTTTTTTGTCGATCTAAATTTTTGATGTACGTTATTTATTCTGCACAATATGTTTACATTGTTAAATTTCGTTTTACGAACATGCGATATACGTCCTTTTAATAGAAGAGCAAAAAACCCTATAGAAATAATGAAATTATATTTAAATTGTATATTATACTGTTAAATATTTTCACAAATGCGATAACTGAACATTTTTAAATGTCAAATTGAATATTGCTATAAAATAATAAATTACATCTCAATGCCCTTAAAGATTAAAATTTACCCGCAACATTTCTGCCGGTTATAAGAGGTTAAGAGGCAATGAGTAAACATCGTTAAATAATCTGAATTGAGCTTCAATCGATTAGCTTATACTTAGGTTTCACTAAATATATTTGTATTTATTATGTTTTAATTTCATTCTACCATTGCCATGAAACTATATCAATAAGTGTTGTAACTAGGGAAACGTAGATGTAATATGGATATATTCAAACGTATTTCAGTAAATAGTACATTTTTCGTAAATAATTTTGAAGCAAAAGTTGCTTAGAAAATTAATATAATATTTTTATAAGATTATTTCTCTAACTCATGTTGTTCTCGAAATATGTAGAAAATATCTGGAGTGGCCTGCACTCAACTTTCTTTTACGTAGTTTTCAATAGATAAATATTAATATACATATATATCTCAAACAAACTGTCTACATATACGTATATATATATATATATATATATATATATATATATATATATATATATATATATATATATATATATATATCTCAAACAAACGGTCAAACTAACCAATATTCTACTGGAATTCTCTGAAATGTCTATTTTGTTTTCCTGGCAAAAACGGGCGCAGATAATAGTAATTATTATTAAGTGATAACAAAATCTTTTGCTGACCAATATAAAATGAAAATTCAAATTAAATTGCTATAACTTAATAATAACTGGATAATTATACCAATTTTTAATGGATCTGTATTTGAAGTACTTATCGTATTCACTCTTAAACTGTCAAACTCCACAGTAAAACTCTGAAATTGTTATTTAATTATGTTAGCAAATATATAATATAAATTGATTCTATAATATTTTACCTGATACAATTTATTCTAATAAAAAATTAATTATGAAATAATTTGTTTATTAGGATTAATTTAATAGTAAAAATAGAAAACCATACCAAAACTTCTACAATTGGTCTTCTATCTGTGATGCACAAGGTACTATTTAATTTAAAAATGTAATAAAATAATATTAAAACACTATTTTGCATGAAACTGAATCTAATAATGAACATTAGAGTAATTTCTACAACATATTACAATGTAGAGGATGAAATACTATGTTGTATATTGTGAAATAACAATTTTTTACTTACTGTAAACACTGGAGAAATATAAAATAACAAACATACAAATAACATAGTTTCTCAACAATTCTAAACTATGAAAAGTGGAGTATTTGCAGGTATTTTTCTTTATAAACATTGTTTATTTACAGTATATATGAAATAAACCTATTTAAAGAAATATCTCAATTCTTTTCTCAGGTACATTTTTAAATAAAACGAATTTATGTCAATACATATTTTGCTATCTTGTAAATACAAGTATAAATAAAGAACATTTTTACAATTAATAACACAATATTCTCAGCATAAGAATTTTTCAGCGCGTTAAGGATTGTTCACAGCAAAAGAATTAGAAATTAAGCTTAGAAATTATAAGTAATAATTTGAGTTTGTTGTATGACATACAAGGTTAACGTTCACAGCAACAAAATTTATCATAAATTGTGTTAATTTTGTTGCTTGAAATGCTAGCATTGCTTGCCATAATACAAACTAGATTGTTATTTGTAATTATCTAAGTTTAATTACTAAATAATTCGCTGTGAACAATCCTTTATAGAGCATGATTTTTAATTTTATGTGGCTAAATGTATCCTAAAATTTAGACCTAATTGAGAAAATCGGGTATTACAATATCGTATTCTGCACATCAAAACTAGTCAAAAACCATGCTTATATTTCAGGCACTAGACAGATGCTTTTCTTGTAGAACAGTGTTAGTAATAATTGCTCTGCAGTCGTAGTTCAGATCATTACAGGGATAGTATTTAAAGAAATTACAGTAGAGAATGTAGAATTGACTGCATAGATTATAAATATACAATAATACTTGGAAATTGGACAAGGTTGAAATATATATTATTTCAAATCTGCTGACGATTTGATTTATTACAAATTTTCCTCAGAACGAGTGTTCGTGTTGGATTGAAACAAGTTTTTATAAACAACTAAAAAATCAAGTTGTTACAATGAAAATTGAACTTCAAAACTATACTGATTGGTATTTTTAATGTCATTCACCAACAGCTGTAGAACTAACATTAATAATCCTAATTGTAATTAAAAATTCCAAACAGTATTGTTTTGAACTTCAATATTCATTTTAACTACATGATTTTTTCATTGTTTATAAAAACTTGTTTAAATCCAACACGAACACTCGTTCTGAGGTAGATTTGAAATATATCGTTAACTAGTTGTACCAGATTGCAAGAGTGGTTTATTCCTCGACATCATGGAAAGTGTGAGCCATCACTAGTAAACCTTTGACAAAGATTCCCCAGTTTTTCTTACTAGACATAATTGAATTCGACGGAGACCACGTCCGCCATTACCATAGGCTGTATAGTAATCCAAGACACAAGATCTACACTGATGATATTATCTATTCAGCAGCGGTTTGTGTTCTTGGTATGATCTAAGCCAGACAGATTTCAGTGTGCTGCTTCGCACGGCTGATATGGTAACTTGAAACTATTATGACCAAAGTTTCCGTTTGTGTTTATAGTAGCTGTCAATTTAGGATTCAATGTTACTGCTACTGGTACTAGACAGACACACACGCGGATGCAACGTATGAAGCCATCCAACGTATAATATTGACGCCAGAGCGACTTAATACAACTTTGACGCTGCTTTACAACAGTTAACACCCACAGCACAAAACTTATCACACTACCAGAAGCCCGTTCACGGCGCTGAATATGTTTATGACAGAAACTGCATCATGCACCAGCGCGTCCGTGCTACGAAAATTGACAGGTTGGAAAGCTTTGAAAAGTCCAAATCAATATCATGGAAGTTAACTTATATTCACTTTAAGAAATCTATACACATATTTATATGAGTGTCAATGCAAAATACAGTTATAAAGCATGCAATTTTACGATATTTTGCAAAAATACATGTGTTCATACATTTTGAATAGTTACATGGGTTTTATGCATGAATCGACTATTTTCGAAAAGACGTCTGTGTGTTTGTCCTTCTGTGTGTCTATCTGTGAAGGCTCTATAGCCAAAACTTTCGAACGTAAGATTGCGAAACTTCAAACTTAGGACTTGTATATTTTTGAAAAGAATATTCAAACTGGAAGTGTATGTACTCTAGGCATTTTGGCCCTTTCTCCAATATTACTAGAACGGCTGCACTTATGGCAAAAATAGTTATATTCATAATGAAAGATATTAATATTTTGCACATCTTTTGTTTGAAAAGTTTCTTCAAAAAATGTACCAGTTACGAGAAAACTGCTACGAAAAAATATAAATATCTTGTTTATGTTGCCATGGATTCGCATGTAGCTTAATAAATCGGATCATCTGCGCCTGTCAATATTTTGATAGGAAAACAAAATAGACTCAATTAGATAAATAACATTTCAGAATCACTTTGTTGTTACTTGGGTTTATATATATATATATATATATATATATATATATATATATATATATATATATATATATATATATATTTAGTGCAAATTATGAAAGTCGAGCGCAGGCCACACCAGATATTTTAATGATAATCATAATGAAAGATATTAATATATCGCACATTCTTTGTTTGAAAAGTTTCTTCAAAAAACATACCAGTTACGAGAAAACTGTTAATGAAAATATTAAATTTCTTATTTATTATTGTGGTATTTTGATCTATTAAGTGAATTTTTGTGATGATTGTCTACATTTACACATTCTCACATCATCACCAATCATCTAAAACTCTCTGAATAAGACTATATATTGGTCAAAATATACCAACGTTTTTTTTTCTCAATCAATTTCCGTACTAAATTGCCAAAATTGACTTTATTGATCAAAAAATCATCTTAAACATTTCTTATTTATGTTGCCATAGTTACGCATGTATGGAAATCATATTTATTAAATCAAATAATTTGATATTCGTCATTTGACCAGAGAGTCTTTGACAATAGATCTACTGAGAACATGAATCGAGCGTATTGGTTATTGGAAATTAATATTGAAAAACGGTACATATTAAATATTATGATGTATCCATGGTTACTATGTTTATTAAGTTGATCGATGATTATCACAATATTAACGAATGTCAATGTTAATGCAAGAGAACCTATAATGATATTTTAAAAGTATTTACGGAATTCCTGCACATTATTTTTAAGTATATACGATAAATATACCACTATGTACACATATTTTTTGATTATACGTACGAGAGAGTTCAGTGATGGACACAACAGATTTATTTATCCAATTATATTCATTTTCACGTAGGCTTGAGTTATATCAACATAGATATTTTTTTGGTATACTTGTATATCCGGAGGGTTTGATATCCAACTCTATAATAGGCCACGTTCGCAGTTCAAAATCATGCCTTCCCCTCCACTCTTTATCACTATCTGCTCTGAACTCCAATCTAGGCTCATGTGTGGAAAATGATCGAACGGCCGCACCACGAGGGGAAGGTGCTCTATAGTCTGACCTGACGGTCAGCATTCGGTCAATAGTTCAACTAACGGTCGATCCTCGCACGCGAATCAAACTTTTGCACTCGAACTTTCTTGTTTGTACTTACAGGTACACGGACATGTTGGCAGCAGATACGTTAAAATGCATGCCCCGCGGCATATTCGCTCCCTATTGGCGAATCAATATCAAACTTGTGAAATTATAAATAAAATAAATAAATATCATCAACCTGTCCCACTATTATCGGAGTAGTTTAAATGCAATATAACTTGAATTTAATTAGTAAAATGATTTATTAGCACTAGAGACACATGAGACCTGTGGCAAGAGTTTTAGAGTGGCAAGGGTTTTAGAGTGCGCTTTGCTGATGGGCAAAATTATCACAAACGAAGTCTAACAAGGTTCGGTACGTACAACGCACCGATGCGTCCAGCTCGCCTTTATATAAGATATGCGATGCGAGCAATGGTTTTTAATAATCATGGCCACTTTTGGTTAACAATTTGAAAAAATGTTATAGATATAAAAAGTCTTACATTTTTTGTAGAATACTTTGATAAACAAGATTTGGTACGCGTAAAACGCACCAATGCGTAGAGCTTGCCTTTAGGTAAGATATGCGATGCGAGCAGTGGTTTTTAATAATTATGGCTATTTTTGGTTAACAATTTGAAAAAATATTATATATATATAAAAAGTCTTACAATTCTTTGTAGATTACTTTGATAAAAAAAATGTTAGTGAATATTTTAAAATTGAAAATTATAATATTTAATAATTTTTTTCGGGGTTTGGGTTAACAAAATGAAAAAATCTCGTAGATATAAAATATCTTATAATTTTTAGTAGAATTTTTAAGTGTTTCAATTATTTTTATAAGGGCAGTATTAAGGGGGGCTCTAAATTTTGGGGCCCTATAACTCGGGAAATATACAGGCGATTGGATTTAAACTAAAAGTGGATTCAAATGGAATGCCAACTAATATGTGTACCAAATTTGGTGTGAATCGCCTCGGTACCTTCAGAGGAGTAGAGGGCACAAATTTGGTCTTACGTGCGAGCGACGACTAACATCCAAGTATATAAGTAATATATATTTTTGGATTCAAGGCGACGAGACACTTTTTGTAAAGGAAATATTTCGATCCGAGAATACTACAGACACACGACCGAATGCTTTAGTTTATTTGGTACTTCGTACGACGAGCTAAAGAGAAAAATTTTAATCAAGAAAATTTTTAAACTCGAGATTTTAACGGAAATACAAAAATTACTTTTGAAAATGGTTATTTTTCACTTACTTTTACCTAGTTACATTGCATATTGATTTTGTTTCATAGAAGTTTAACATGTGTGTGATTTGAGTTTTATAAGAACTGAAAATATTCAAAAAATATCTGAATCAAGTGTAATAAAAGGTCGCACAAAATGCATTATTATTCGTGACTTCGAAAAAGTGTTTATTTCGTAACTAGTGGTGAAATAAACTTTTCATCGCCTTTTGCGAAATATATGTTTCGTTTTCAACTGAAGTTAGTTATGAAAAGTATTACTTTAGATGTCAAAAAAGAAAAAATATATCCGAATAATGTAAAGGCACAGGCTGTCGATGATTTCAATTAAATTGTATATATTTATTGGTTTTTCAAATAACGAGTATTGTAAATGCTGTTTTTAGTTCAGAATGCTGAAATTGCAGTATTCTGTTGCGCATTCATTCGTTTTAGTGCAACTTGTTTTCTCAAGCACCGCGAGCTAATTTTCTTATTTCGCAGTAAAATTTATTTAAACTGCGCACATCTTCAGTATCTGCAGTCTCCTGTTTACAATACTGAAACCTGTTCGTTATTAGCACAACTTGTGGTCTAATAACATTGTGTATACATAAATATATATATACATATGGAAATAAAATACGAAACAACATCGCAAACACATGAACAAATACTACTGTACGCCAATTTGCATATTTATACTATGCGGATATTTTTATTTTGTGTTTGGTAATTCTTCTTTGTGGTAAATATAAATAAAGCCACGTTTGATCCACACTTTGCATATCATTTAAAATTCTGTATAACAGTTTTAAATTGCGTACGATCCTTATTCAATTACGGTGGAAAAAATATATTTTAATAATTTTATTTACGAAAATAAAATAACACGATTTTTTGCGAGATTTTAAAATATACAATATCATTTTTTTACCTGATTTAATAGTCCGGGGGAGATAGTGAACCATATTCAGCTCGATTTCATAATGATTAAAAAATAAAGTTTTGTTTATTCAAGGGTGTACATTACAACAATGCTCGCTTGCCTAATTTCAAAACAAGGTTATGGTTTTACATACACAATATAAAATAGTTGTAATTTTGGAATTTTTTATGTAGAGGTCAAATTATGTCCGCTTGCCTCTCTTTTGCTACTTTTAAACCAACTGCAAAATGTTATATCAAATTTTATAATTATTTAAACAATCTATTCCCAGATATCTATTATCTAAATATCTATTTAGGTAAAAAGGAAAGAATTGAAAAACGTCTTAAATCCATAGTGTTCAAATTATATTTCTTAAGTAAAAAAAATTTCCGACCGGTTTCGTCCAATTGATTTGTCGTCTGACAGAAAGACCGGTATCCCTGAATATGAGCAATCTACATTATTGGAGAAAGTTTCCAAACAAAAGGTTGTTCGAAATTTCAATTTATTTAACCTTTTACTTTCTTTTACTAAGTATTAAGTAAGTATTGTTATCATGAAAAATTTCGAACTCGAGATTTCAACGGATATACACGTTTTGGCCATCTCTGAATCGAATGTGACTATTTTCGGAATGACGTCTGTGTGTCTGTCTGTCTGTCTGTGAACGCCTCAACTGTCGAACGTAAAATTATGAAACTTCAAAGACTATATGTGCCCCACCTATTCTTGAATAGATCATTTAAACCGGATGTGCATATTTACTCTATGCATTTCTTGTTCTATCTCTAATATCACTAGAACGATTGCACTTATGGCAAAAATAGTTATATTCATAATGAAAGATATTAATATTTTGCACATCTTTTGTTTGAGAAGTTTCTTCAAAAAATGTACCAGTTACGAGAAAACTACTACGAAAAAATATAAATATCTTGTTTATGTTGCCATAAATTCGCATGTAGCTTAATAAATCGGATCATCTGCGCCTGCCAATATTTTGATAGGAAAACGAAATGGACTCAATTAAATATATAACATTTCAGAATCACTTTGTTGTTACTTGGGTATATATATATACCTAGTGAAAATTACGTAAAGAAAGTCAAGTGCAGGCCACTCCAGATTTTTTAGATATATTTTCTCTAACTCGTATTGTTCTGGAGATATGTTAAAAATGGCACGAATAAACAAGCACTTTTGGTTGAAACTTGAAATACCCTATTCAAAAACAATACTTAAATTTTAAACATTATATTTTTATGTTCTAGTGCTTTGGTTGTAGAACGTTTACAGACACACAGATTCCGAAAAAACACACAAACATACATACATATGCACAAACATACACACATACATACAAACATACATACACACACAAATGAACATACACATAGACGTCAAATTTTGTTGTTGTTGCCATAATACTTTATTTTATACATTACTTAAAGTATATTAGATTCGACGAATAAGACCAAATATTATAACTCTTCTACATAGCAGTGTGTAGTGAGCTAAACACAATATCAAATTTAGAATCCGTAATAGAATCTGTAAGTATTGGCGCTTGAATTTTTGTGACCAAGCCAAAAAGAAATACTTTTTTAGCGATAAACTCTTATAGTTATTGTGTCGATATAAATCAAGTACGAAAAGTCAGTAAATTCTTATTTTGCCGGGGAAGAGTATTGTGTATTGTGTTATTAGTAAAGATGGTGGGTGCTTTAGATCACAGCAGGATCAGAGGCGTAGGCCGTGCTACGGTAATGGAAGGGGCCACATGTGTAGCACCTTATAAATCATTTGGCCGAAGACCACATGTCCCGGTCACTGTGCGGTTCGGCGAGGTGCGGTACGGGGGTTTATCGCTGTTCTAGGAAGTGTGAGCGGGGGATTTATTAAAAACCTATAACGCGTATCCATGCCCGTATATTCTCCACAAACAATATATTTATTCGCACAAAAGCAATAAACTGTTTTGTTTCGAAGTAGACGTGACAATAGCTATACTTTTATATCTCTAATAGCCGCTTTTATATTTCGTAAATTGTAGATATTTTTACTTTCCTATGGACGTAATATTAAAGGAAGTGTTATCAGGAAATATTTAGAACTTGAGATTATATATTTATGGAAACTTAATAGGCTTTACGATTTAACATTAATCCGCTGATACTTGCTTTGTTATCTCATTAATAAAGCGTACTGATAAATATTTTATTTTTACTTTCTTATAAATTATGATTTGATATCGATAATTTTCGAGATGACATCTGATGGTGTGTATTTAAATGATCTACAGCAAAAACTATTGGCGCAACTTTAATATTGAAGTTTATATGTTAACGCGAAAGGAATCCTCCTATTTTAACTTTATTGGACGAAGTGTAAAAGGAAGTATTGAAATCAAAGAAAATTTCGAATTCGTGATTTTATCAGAAATGCACATTTTTATTTTATAATAAATATTTAGCGCATTTAAAATGATACACAAGCTTATAATATTTATTATATTCCAGAATGATATTTACAAAACTGTCAAATCAAGATGTAATATGTATATTACATTTTTCTGGTTTTTTTGGGGTCCAAAAATCGATTTTTAAGTTTTCATATAATATTGATTCCACATATTATATATATATATATATATATATATATATATATATATATATATATATATATATATATATATATATATATTTTAAATTATATTCGTAAAAGTATATATTAATGCATAGAAAAAGCTGCTATTTAATAAATGGATTTGATTTAAATATAAAAATAATTTAAAAGCTTCATTCTTAACACCAAAAAACCAGAAAGACGCCCTTATTTAATATATATTACATCTTGATTTGACAGTTTTGTAAATATCATTCTGGAATATGATAAATATTATAAGCTTGGGTATCATTTTAAATGCACTAAATATTTATTATAAAATATTTTATTTTAAGTTTGTGAAACATTTGGCTTTTATCAGTTAATTGCAGGTCGATTACGCAAGTCCGAACGTTATATAATAATTTGGTCGGCAAATCTGTTCTGTCTGTAATGTAAAATCTATATATAACAAAATGTATAAGATAGTCTAGTGTAGAGCACTGCTGATTTTATTGAAAATTTCGATTTTTAACTATAGAGCAAAAACAATATCACATTCGTATGTTTTTATTGTGCAAATAATGTTGTCTTGTTGCTAAAATAAAATCAGCAAATAAACACGAACATATCCAATTCAATTTTCAATATACATAGATTCTTTCAAAATAAACTATATATATATATATATATATATATATATATATATATATATATATATATATATATATATATATATATTATTTATTGATATAAATTTCCTATATTGAAAACAAACATTATTTCATGGTGTGGCATATGTATATTATATACGTGATGTTTTTACCTTTCGATACCTATTCCCTACACACTAAACCTACACATGATTGATAGTCAAATTCTAAAGGTATTTCCACTGCGTCATCTAAATGTCAATAAACCTTTTTGACATCAATACTATACATATGAATAATACGGTAAATATTGTTAGCAAAAAATTGCTTCAATTTATGAAATACGTAAATCAAAATAAGCACATATATGGCTGTTTACTATCTATGGCATATTACTGATAACGCATGTCGTATCGTTCTTTGTTACTCCTTTATTTGGGGAAATAATTGGATAATATATTTATTAAAATATTTTGAAAACATTCAACAGCTGATCGCATTGATTTATCTAATGTACTAATTCAACAGTTCGGTTTTTAGTCGCTAGTAAGCGTACACTACACATGATAATAACAGCATCTAAATCTCGTTACAACAAGTGGTCCATTTCGTCCTAACATGCAAATGACATCGTAATGGCGGCCGATCGTAAACTTTGTAGTAAAATTACGCAAATGTATACCCGCTATAAAATAGCCGCGGCTGTTTCACCATATACATAGGCAACACATGTGTACTCGTATGTGTAATAGGAATACAGAAAAGGGCTACATTGCTATTAGACACCTGGCGCATTTTTGAGGGAGGTTTTGGGGGTAATAATCCACCCCGAAATTTATGAATATATGCATATTCTTTTAGTTAAATAAAATAAAAATATGTATAACTCATATGCTTGTATCCCGCTATCTCGCTCGATCGGTAGTAAGATATGAGTTTGTGTCCACATTTTCTGTGAAGATACCGGGTCGATTTTAACTAAATTAGGAACAGATATAATTTGAGTGCCCAAGAAGTAACCGTTGCATTTTAAATCCAATCGCTTTTATACTTTGGCTAAATAAGAATTTTATTAATTATTCAATGGTAAGAGCGTTTTAAAAGTCATAAAATGTTATGCGCGGTAAGATAAAAATCGGGTTTCGTGGCTTGCACGCTGATTGAAAAATGTTAATATCTCTGTAACGAAAATAAAAGCCACCTTAAAATAAAATTAGTATAGTATCCGTTATTGATCAGAATTGTTTATGCAATAATTTTAAGATAAATAATCTTTTGTTTAGGTGTATCATTTTTAATCTCAATTATAAGTATTTGCAGGTTGTATCAGGGGTACATTATTTTAATATTTATATTAGAAAAATTGATCAAATAACAGGTAAATGTTCATAAGGGAAATTCATCGTTCGATAATCGCAGAAAAAGAAATACACTAATACTTCATAAAGCATAACTTCATCAATTCTAGTCTAAATTACAAATGAAAAAGAATCGTATCCTGTCATATTTTATGTAGAATCATAAATAATATTATATATAAATGCAAAATCTATTTCTCAATTGAAAACTTCACGTGGAATATATATATATATATATATATATATATATATATATATATATATATATATATATATATATATATATATATATATATATATATATATTAAATTCACTAAATATATTATACGGCGAGCTGAAGCTTAAGTCATCGGTACCGATATGTTTGTTTGTTGTACAGCTATTTATGTACATATATTGTCATATTTTAGTATTTTTGTTAAACATAAACTGTTATTTTAAAAATCTGCTGATTTTTGAGACCCCCCATCGCAATAAAATCTGGTTACGTCTCTGGCTGTCCCTAATGTCTATGGCTTGTCAAATGGGGCGAATTCAACTCAATATTATTGTGCCTATAAACCACGTACTCAAACCGGACCTATTGTAGAAGTAAGGTACATTTACATTAGCATTCACATGATGATTTAATTCGGCTTTGGTGGTGTAATGGTTTGCGAAATTGTAATTGTAGGAAGAAGCATACATTTTCTTTCCATTCGAAATTGAAACAAGAATTGATGCAACTGCTACTGCTTCCAGCTTTCATTATATTTTTATGTTCAATGGTTTAGGTTATAGAGCGTTCATACACATACACACACAAACCCACACACAAACATTGAGAAAATAGACAAAATGGATCGATATTTTTTGGGATCGCACCACTTTTTTTTATACACTACGTATAAGAAAGTAAAAATAATAAATTTATATTTGAGAATGGAAATATATGTAAAAATAAAATCGTAATCTTATATTTAGTTCACGTAGTCTAGAACAGAATTTAATTAGAGACAAACAAAATAAATAGGAACATGAAAAAGTAATTTTATCCCAGATTTAAAATGTCTTATTCCTTTTCCTTCTCCCTCCGCACCCATTTTTGCGTCGCATTCCAATCACAGGAAAAACATGGCTGGTTTTCCATTAAAATTCAGTGCGAAAAACTACATGGAAATTTGGCGCGTTTCAATTTAGGAAATTTAACTGCGGAGTACTTCAATTAATAGACGCTACGTGAATGTTTTATTAAACACAGTTCGGCATGGGTTCTGTTTGTAACCAATGAGGGAACAAACGCTCGTTAGACTAAAATATTGAAATTAACCAACGATTAAGATTGCGTAGAGAGGCGAATAATTTTCATGCAATTCTAAAGA
Source organism: Leistus spinibarbis (assembly GCA_933228885.1). Classification (NCBI taxonomy): domain Eukaryota; kingdom Metazoa; phylum Arthropoda; class Insecta; order Coleoptera; family Carabidae; genus Leistus; species Leistus spinibarbis. The sequence continues at coordinate 5,316,527 of OW121791.1, forward strand.
CATATTTTTTATTTCAACCATCTGTAACGCGAACACGCCTGTGAAATTTATACATTTTATAACGTTTGTTTGGAGAAGTCTCTTATAGACATTCTTACTTAATTAATTGTATAAGTTAATTTGAGTCTTACATCAAAGGGTAAAAAGGCTCGTAATTAAATAAACAAATAAAAGTCAATTTTATGAAACACTTTCTTTTTAAATTGCGCTAAAAATCCAGTAAATTTCTTTACATTTAATTAGAGAAAACAAGATTAAAATAAATTATTCACTCGACTTTCGTATACTTGGTTTTATGGACCCTTAAATATCACAATACTTTCTATCATAGATAACGAATAAGAAAGTAAAAATAATGATAGTTTTGTTAGCGAAGTTTTCTCAAAAACGTATTATTAACAGTAAGAACATTTTTGAAATTAGTATATTTTTTTGGTGTATTTATGGATACTATATTATTCCATGATAAATATAGGATCACGAATACCAAAATTGAAAACAAAATAATGAGAGTTTTATCGAAATATCCGTTTACAATTTTGTAGAAAAAGAAAAATATACCACACATATCAATGATTATATGTAAAAACAAGTCCAGTGCAAGTAGACTTTTTATTTTTACTAAAATACATTTCCTACATAAAAGTGTATAGGTGTCAGCAAATATATAAATAATAAATATTCTTCGTATTTCTATTTGACAATTTGAAGTTTTCAAATTCTGTGTAGTACCGTTGTCATTTATAGTAAGAATGTGGAATACGTTTTCCTTATATTTGAGTTATACAAAACAAAAGTTTTAAAGTTTATAGTTTGTTTACACGAAATGGACGGTCAGTCAGCCAGCTCTTTGTATCCCTCTATTATGTATTATTTGAACTAAGAAGTAAACATAGTAACTGTCAAAGGAGAACATAAGTCAGACAGTGGACATGGACAAGTCACCCAACAGCAAATATTATTTGCATAAAATAAATAATATGTAACTGCTGTTTCAAAGGGTAAAAAGGGTTTGAAAAGGGCATAAGACGTGCATGATGTTTCACACCAAGACTTTAAGTTAGCTAATCTTGAGGTTCGTTTGACGCTCACACCAGATTTTTAAATCGCTAGTGCTGCCATCTATAATTACATATTTATTCTTGGGTTACCAACCGTTGGCACTATCATATATATAATTTTTTTTGAAGTTATTCAATGTTTCGGTTAATTGATTTTGTATTTATTTTATAAAATAAAAATAAATTTGTGTCATAATATCATATATTAAAATATATGGTACCTTTAAATACAAAGATGAACGCATTATATAAATCATTTTAAAATCTGATAATAGTATTTTCAAGGTTATATATTAAGTTGGCAACGAATACCATGTGATCTTAGTTTAAGACGCAAAGATTCGTCTTTAAGTTAGACGACCTTGATAGCACTTAAGGAGCATTTCTTGGGCCTTGCTTCACGTATCTTTACGTCAAGTTTTCCATGTAAAAATTGGCTATCTCTATCTAACACACGAAAATGGATAATCTGTCCTACTCCCACCAAGTTTAGTGTGCAAGCAGGATGGTTGTCATTCGTGTGCGCTAGATAAAGATATTACTTGCCGTGACGCGCCGTGTAAAAATTCTATTATAAATGCACCTTTACAGTCAGCCGCACTTCACCATTCTAAATGGAAGTCTTCGTGTGAAAAGGGCATTATGGATTTTAAAAATATAAGTATGAAAGTGTAACAATGTGTCCACTTCATACATTAATACAATCACAGACTCTCTAAAATAGTATATATTGAGAATCAGGGTACATCAAAATTTGTATATCTGTACAAATCTCGAGATCGGAATTATTCATGATTAAATACTTCCTTTTAGAATTCGGCGAAGTAAAAAGGGTTTTGTTGAATTAGGTGATTGGATTCAGATTCTTTACTATTGACTTAGTTTTTGTATCAGCGGCCTTGAATTTGTAGGTTGCTCTTACGTTTTAAGTGCGACTTGAATATTAAACTTGTGGGATCCTGTACCCCAATGAACCTTATTTAATAAAAGAGCTTTTTATTCACATTATTGTTTTGTGAACCGGAATATGTTTCGTATGTAATACATATACACTATCGTTCATAAGCTCATTCTTACAGACAATATTCAAATAATATACGTTGTCAAAAAAATAGAAAAAAGAAATATATATATACACAGTTAAAAGAAGAAAAATTAATTAAATTTACTTAATTTAAAAATAATTAATGCTAGAAAAATTAACTGTGTATATTTTGTAATTTTTCTAGCATAATTTACTTTTAAATTAAGTAAATTTAATTAAATAAGGCTGATCGAACTAGGAATATCTTTCAGTATAATGCTTCAATATGGTTAAAATTTTCCTGATTACATTACTTCCTTTTAGACAACGTTCAATATAATTAAAAGGGAATTAGGTGATTATTTTTATAACATTTTCTGCATCTTGATCAAAATCATTTTAATGTCTGTGGCAAACAGCATATTTTACCTATACGGATATTGATTGCAAACAGCATCAATACTCACACACACACAATATATGCAAACGATATAACATGATGGGAACGTGCAGCGGCAGCTACCAAAACGCTATCGGCGTTTGACGCAGCTGCAAAATGTACACAAACGTTAACGTAACTTCACGCAACGTACTCGTCGATTTGTGCATGTGTGGGTATGTGTTTAGTAGAGCAGCTATCCTGAGAATATCAAATAGTAAATCGAAAAACAAGAAGTTCCATAATACCGTGTATATATGTATTGCTGTTTGCCTGCTGTGCTTACCGACACTTAACCGTCTTGTTTTTGTATTATTATTATTATTATTATTACAATAATGTGTATATGCTATCACGAGTTTAGACATTGTACAAAGGTAGTTTGGTGAATATTAAACAGATCTGTACGTGCGGCCGAACCTTGTTTCGTAATAGTTCTAAATGATACCGTCTGGCCTTGTCATTGAAACTAATAACACCGATCAAGAAGATAGCTTATACACTTAGACTCGCTCATATAAATCTAAATACTGAATACATTGTTAATTTTATTTGTGAATAATACTTTATTATGGATGCAAATAAACAAAATTATGCATAATTAATAAATGTTTAGCTTTTAGAAAACCTTATTTCAATGGTACTTATAAAAAAATTCTAAACAAAACAAGATTAATTAAATCTTGTTACCAATAATCGACAACGGTTTTATAACTTCTTAAAATATTTTTATTTACGTGTACGAAAATGAATGACGATTAACGTACAATCTTTGGTCCAAAATAAGCATGTATTTTTTGAATATTTTTCACAGGCTCGGCCACTTTATTGCACCGTCTTTTATTCTACATTAAAACCTCTTTTTTCGTACAAAGATATATTTAACTTTCCTAGATAACACGGATAGTATGTCTAGGTCACCACTAAACGGGCGTACTCATATCTCATCAACGGGTCATCTAAATCCAAAAAGGTAATATTTGACCAAATGGCGGCCGTGTGAAGAAAAAAGTTTTTTCTTTCACTTTAGGGCATTATAAATAATAGTTATTTAGAAACATGTATGCAGATTGTTGGTATAAGCTTCAACAAATAGTATTTACTTTAATTTAAAATAAAGAATAAGTAATTCCAGGGAAAATAGTACGCCCAGTTTGAAAATTGTAGTTTCGAGAAAAAGCCATTTAAAGATTTACAACATATATATATATATATACTGGTTTACTTAAATATTTTTCATTTTCTATTTATTCAGCTGTCCCAGAGAATTATCACAAAACAGGTTTGAATGCATAATCTACACACTTCAAATTATCAAAAAATTAAAAAAAAAAACCCAATTTTTCCGACCCAAAGATTGTAAGGATTTTTTCGTAAAATTTCCCGAATAACCAATACATTCGTAAACATTTTGAACCAATAATTATATCAATATAAATTGAAATATTTAATAAACTAGATATGCCCGTGGGCGTCATATGCTCATATATATAGAATGCAGTATAATAATAATAATGCAAATTTTACATACATACATACACATATACATAACGGCACGTCTATCCCGCGTGACTGGGGTGGAAAACAACCCTTTTCAATCACATTCTTACAATATTCCGCCATTCAACTCTATACTTTGCAGAACAGGCGCTTCATTTCCACCCATTAAACCTTTCATAAACGCCCGTTTGTTCCGCTTACTCACGACTTGTCTTATTTGTAATTCATTTACAGTAAATTTTGTGTATGTATGTAATAATATGATGTAATAAGAATAAAGAAATAAAATAGCATTAATACATAATATTCCCGGTTTTGAGTTTCGATTTGATTGATATTAATTTTTTAATTCAATTGAACTGTTGTTTGTATACAGTTTCTTTATCAATATTAATATTAGTTTAAATGAATGAAGGGGTGCTTCAAGGAGAATATAAATTCGACAACGCATTTGAATGATTGCGCAGAGCAAGTCGTCATGGTATATATCCGTATATAGGAGAACAATGTTTAATTATAATTCGAGTCGGTTCAGTTTTAAACCATGCACAATGACAGTGTCACTCATCATATAAGTCTGTTGTCTGTGCTTTGTGAAACCGACAAACGTTAAATATATAAAGTTTGTTTTGTTGCTCGTGTTCAACCCGGCAGTAGCTTTTATATTATATTCGCTACCCACAGGTTTCCGTAGCTTCTCCCACATTAGTTTATTCGGTTGACAACCCAACACACTCAATGCGATATATACATATACATATATATATATATATATATCTATATATATATATATATATATATATATATATATATATATATATATATATATATATATCTATATATATATATATATATATATATATATATATATATATATATATATATATATATATATATATATATATATATATATATAGATATATATATATATATATATATATATATATATATATATATATATATATATATATATATTTAAAAGTCATCATTCGCGGGACTGTAAAAAGTGACTTTATCGTCAAAAAGGGAAATATAAAGCATAATCACTTATTGCCTTATTCTTTAAGCATAGAGTTCAAGTATTTAAGGGACTGTTACAGACATACGATTAAACACTATAGCTGTCTTGTACTTACGCACGGCGAGCTAATAAAAACATACAAGGAGTAACATCGTTTTGACGTATCTGTAATATATATTAAAAAAAATGTTATCAAATCCCTGGACAGATAATTACACGGCAGTAAAATTATACTCTTATTAAATAAAGCATGAGTAAACGCATAATAAATATACTACTTTGTGTAACGAAAGTCTAATAACGAGAATGTGTGCCGAACAAACGGTTCGCTTGTTAAATATATTTCATTAATTTACTTCGGTCTCAAATTGGAAAACCATTCGTTTGTGTTTCACGGCAAACAGCGTAAACGAACGAGCGCGGTGCAGTGCCTCTACCGACACTCCACGTCACACCGTTGAAGCGACTAATTTATGTGACGTGCCTTCCGAACATTTTTAAAATAATGTCAAACGCACCCAATTTGTATTTTGCAAATGAGTTGAGCGTTCGACCGCATGCAAGCATCGTTTCGTTCAACCGTTACTGATGTTTCAGAAAACGGTAATTCTTGTTATATTCCAATAACGACTTCGCCTGCCCGCCTCACTAATTAGTCAACATTCCCCATTATTATATTATTATTCTCTTCACTATCTTATATCACATTGATATCGAGATTAATGGATGATATTCTCTTAAATTTATACCAGCGTGTGTCAAAAATATCACCCACACAGAAATCATTGGTTTGAGCCTCTAGGCCAGTGTCTTCCAAGTTTTTTTGACCCATGCCTGAAACCTAAGCACGTAATATGGTTTGATGCAGCCCTTGCCACTCATTGAAACGTATATCCGTCCCTGTTTCAGAGAGATTGTATAATATGCTCCCCATAATCTTCAATTGCCTCCTAAAATATTAAAATTACCCTCATGTGGGGTGTATGCCCCTCGTTGAAAACACTGCCCCAGGTTAATGGTTAATGAGACATCCTCTGTAAAATGACACTTTTTGCACATTCTCAATTAGTTAAAATGAATTGTGGTGCGAATTTAAAATTATAGTGTAGCATATTCTTCAGAATCATATATGTAGTTTATTTTACTATAGAGCTCTTCGTCATAAATTCTAAATTTCATTGAAGGCAGTTAATAAACAACAGAAACATAAAAATAAATATAAATACATTTTACAATGGGTTCTAAAATCTGCGGAGAGTCCCTGATGGTAACTATTGCAATGAAGCATAAATGAAACGTGGCTATTTTGAAGGAATACAAATTTTAATATCTGAGAATTTTGCTCAATGCTGCAACACTGATTTTCTAAATCGATTTTCAAGGGTAAATAATCTCACCAGCTTTTAGCCGTTTCAAAAGTAAGTCTATTAGAATTAGATATAAATTGGGTATGACTTTGCGCAATATTATAACGAACAAGTTTTCAAGGTTAAAAATATCGTTGACTTTGGAAATTTATACCTTCCATATTCTGTTACATCTATGGATTTATGCATGCGTTGTTTTGCGAAAACTGTCTCTCTCTCTCTCTTCCTTAATTTGTTCGTTGTCTTCGAAATGTAGGTCCTTTAGGGATCACTTTGATTCTATTACATTTGACGTTTGGTGTCTCGGATAATAGGCTAATTTTAATGGTAGGCCAGACCGTACGGATTTTATATTATCCGGCTGTGTGGGTATGCAAATCGAAATTAACGACATTACATTGAATATACGCGAACAAAGAAACATTTTTCGTTTATATTAGACACTGACAAATATTGTTTCAATTCGATAAAAATATGAGACGTTTTATTATAATTAATCGTTTAATTTTACAATCTTTGTTCTATTTAACTTCTATTTGTCTTTGTTGATATTTTTTAATGGAGATAACCTTTTTGCAATGTATAAATTGTTGATAAAAATGCTGCACGTAGTCTTTACTAGAAATATATATCCTAAACAAGCTGTAACACCAACCAATACTCCACAGTAATACACCGAAATTGTACCATGTAGCTTATTATATTATTACGTTATCAAATACTGCTTGTATTTTTAATGTTCACCTTCATCAATATATTCAATAATAATATCCAATATGTACTGTAATTCAATACATATTGCAAGAAATTCATAGAGTAGTAAGCACTTCCCCTTAGAATATTCTTTTCAAAAATAAGAGGTGCACATCTAAAGTATATACAAGTCTTAAGTTTGAAAGTTCACAATTTTAGGCTCGACAGTTTTGGCTCTAGAGTGTTCACAGATACACATATGTCATTCCAATAATAGTCACATTCGATTCAGAGAGGGAAAAACGAATATTTTCGTTGAAGTCTCGAGTTCGAAATATTTCACTTATTACTGCGTATAAGAAAGTAAAAATTATAGGAATATTATCGGAATATTTTCTATTTATAATAAATTAATATAAATATACCAGAAAATATCACAATATTCCTTGATTTTATGGACAATAAAGTCAGTGTAGGGCACTGCAGATTATTTTAAAGTGTTTATCAAAAATGAACTGTTTGACATTAAACTATGTACCGTAATAAACCAAAATATTATATTATATATATATATACATAGTTAAAAATCATGCTGTGTAATAAAATAGTCGTAATAAACAACGAAAGTAGTTTTATAGAAAAGCTTTATGCGAAAAATAGTTATGCTGTGTTAGTATGAATTTTGATGAAATGACGTCATAAATGTTCATCGCGGTTTGAGTATATAAAATTACATTACATATGTACTTATTTTGGCCATAAGTGCAGCTGTTCTAGTGATATTGGAGATAGAACAAAAAATGTATAGAGTAAACATGCATTAACGGTTTGAATATTATTTTCAAAAATAGGTGCACATCTAGACTATATACAAGTCTTAAGCTTGAAGTTTCACAATTTTTGGTTTGGCAGTATTTAGCTCTAGAGCATTCACAGGTAGATTGACAGACAGACACACATTTAATGTCAAATGTAAATGTCAAAACATTTTATTATCAGTAATAGGTAACTTTGATTAATTATATTAGTGGTATATGAAATATGGACCTAATTTTATATTATTTACATGGAATATGTGCAATATATTTCCAAAATTCACAAATTATATATTTATGTCAAAAATCAAGATCATAATCAAGTAAATACCAATAATACTTAACTATGATTTCTAAAATAAATAAAATAATTCATTTGCATTTTTTTTAAAGATTGGTACATTATAGGAGAAAACTTTGAAATAAAAGTTGTTGAAAATTAGAATATCTTGAGTTTTTATATCTATTAGTTTTTCTGTAAAAGCAGCCATTCCCAAGATAGTTAAAAAAGGACAAGAGTAAGCGATGCTCGCTTCCGGTTGAAATTTCCTTTCATATCATATTATTACGTTGAACACACACACACACACGACACACCCACATCATTGAGAAAATAGTCAAAATGGATTCAGGCTCCCTCAAAATGGATATTTCCATTAAAATGTCGAGGTTGCTTTTTTGGTGATCCCTATACTTATTACTTCGTAAAAGAATGTAAGAAGAACTAGAATAGTAAAAAATTATCCCCAATTGAAAATCATATCACGTATTTTGAATGTATTTAGTTACGAGTATATAAAAAGCATTGAGGGTTAAAATATTTTTCAGAAATACTTCAGTACGGCAATCTCATATTCGTTCGGTTCAATTTTGTTGTTTATTTCCGTGTTCTCATGGTACTGTAAACCAATTAACACCAGGAAATAACACTGGAATCATTAATTTTCCATTTCGATCGTGCAGCTTAAATAAGGGTATCGTCGATTCATATGGAGTATGTTGTTTATAATATTTTTTTATAACTAGAGTACCCTTCACTCGACATTCTTATCTGTATATATATATATATATATATTTTAAATTTTATGTATCTACTTATATAGCATATTATTTTGTTTAATATTCAAGGAAACGTACATGACAAAAGCTATTACTAAAGTGATTTTTTAGTAAATGGTACATTTTTCGAAATATCTTTCTAACAATAGTTGCAAGATATTTTAATATATATATATAAACTTTAATTTGCATATTTATTTCTCTAATTCGTGTCTCTTCCAAGTTATGAAAAAGGTAGCATAGGTAAACCACTACTTTAGGGTGAAATATTGCTTTAAAAAATACGAGGTTTTAAGACAAAACTTTAATATTTTCACTTTCAACAGTTTATATATATCTATATATATATATATATATATATATATATATATATATATATATATATATATATATATATATATATATATATAGGGAAGCATTATAATTTCGATCTAAAGGTATATATATATATATATATATATATATATATATATATATATATATATATATATATATATATATTCGTATAAGAAAGTTAACATGTGAACAAGGTACATGGAAAACGACAGTCTGTACAATTTGCATATCTACATATTGCATATTTTTGAATACAGACTAACGCTAACGCACGAAGTTCCTATAAGCAACAGGAGGCTACTAAAGAGGCTACTAGAACAGAACTAGAGCTTCAATTGTTGTACTTACTGAATAAAATTTGCACATGTTCAAATAGAGCTTTGTGACTCAATTATTTTATCGCGAATTACTAAAGGAATCAGGTGTTCAGAATTAAATACTACAGCTAATAACATATAATATATGAAGTTATTGAATTTAAGAGTATGTAATAATCAGAAGTTGGACAGGTTGAGTTGAATTATAACTGACACATTTCGGTTTATATTTAAACCATCTTCTTACTATTGTTGAAATTTGCTAGTTTCTTATTGATTGTTGAACGTTGTAGATATAATCATTATCATCCTTTAAAACCCACCACAACTGAGTTTATACCAAATTTGGTGAAAATATATACATTCAAGTATCTATACATTTTTGAACTCAAGAAGACACAAAAATAATATCCGTGCAAAAGCATTTATTGATTATAATAAAGTCATCATACCGAATTCTATACCTGTTTTGTACTTTATGTGCGCCCAGTTAAATAATTTTTGGGTATTATTCAAAGAATTAAACGCCATGCTCTTTTCCATCTTCTGTTCTAAAGAGTGAACAGCGAACAAGTGGCCGAAGTAATCGCAAAGACGTTTAAATGTGTGAATTCAAATATGGAGCGAGAGACAGACGGGCAGACAGACAGAGAGACAGAACAGCAAAGCTGTGAGCCAATTATCAGGCAATCGATTGTGCTCAGTTGCTAACGGCGACTGGGCGGTCGACAGCGAAGGTTTGTACTCGATTATGTTTATATTCAAATTCCCTAATCACATGTAGGTACTATATTCTCTGTGCATGTCTCTACCCTTTAAGACATTAGAACTACAGAATCGGGTCGACCCTTCTCTAGTCTCAAAATTAATCATTCAACAAATTGTATACAATAATATCTGCAATATAAATAGCTACGCAGATAATGATGAATAAATAAATCATCCTAAGCAATATACAAGCTGTCTAATTTTTAGCTCGTTGTACAAATACCAATACTCAACCCTCCACAGTAATTGTACAATTTAGCTTATTATTTTATTACGATATCAAATACTGTTTCCTCAATATAAAATATAGTTGCTGTTTCTTTAATATTCAACTTATCATTATATTCAAAAATAATTATTAATACGTACTGTTTTAAAAATCTATTTCAATATTTATCTGCAATAGCCATTACGCCGAAACATGTTCTCAGACGATCTATTTGTGTTTACATACAGACACACAGTTAGACAAACATTCGATTCGGGGAAGGCCACAACGTGTATATCCGTTGAAATCTCGAGTATTAAATTTTTCATGATTACAACAATTATTAGTAAAAGGTAGACAACCGGATATATTAATATTAAATTAATCTGAACAAATTTGCAAAACGATGTCCTTGGGTTTACATACCATACTTTACGGAAAGCTAAATTAAACAATAAAGGCATTCATTATAAGTCTCTTGCATTGTCAATAATACATCAAAGACAAACTTCAACTGATTAATATAAAAAGTGTAATAAAAGACATTCCAAAGCACGTATCGTTCAAACCAAATGCAACATCCTTCAGGTACACGGTTGGAGACGACAAATGTAAATAATTGGAAAAAATAAAATAAAGTCGATATCAATTAGTATGAAAAATGTTGTACGTCATAACGATCGGGAGGAATCCTAATGAAGTCATTTTTATTCAGGAATGAATTAAACCTGTTAGAAAGTAATTCTTTTTTTTTTCTTCTTTGCGTCACGAAGCGAAACGATGTAAACTTCTGCGACGCAACTGAAGCGTCAGAGAAAGAGAGATGGAAAAGTCCTTCATTATAAACTCTTGCAAAACACTTCAAAAATAATTGGTATGATTCTTTATTTCTTTTGAAAACCAATACATTTTATTAGAATTTTTGATTGAAACCTTTTCACTTTCGTAAAAAGAAATATTGTAATCATGCAAACATTTTAACGAAAAGACACTTTTTGAGTTTTAATGGATCTTTATTGATTATTTTTCGAAGAGCTTTACAGCAAAAATTGTTGTTTATAAATTTAAGAAACGATAAATTTCAATTTGTTGTAGTTTACATGTAGAAAACCTTCAATTTTGGAAAATATATTTTAGACCAGTAAACTCGATTTTCAGAAAATAATTCAGGCATACAAACGAATACTATAGCTCTTTTGTGCTACCGAACGACGAGCTAAACAAATACCATATCAGTTTACAAGGACTATCGACGGATTTACCCACGGGCTAAATGTGCTCCGGTTTAGGGGCATTCTACTCGTTTTTATTTTTTTATTTTATGTATGCGGTAATGATGCTTGGGTGGAGGATCGCCGAGTGTCAGGGTCTCAAAAACTCACGGTTCTTTGAAAAGGAATCATATTGACATTGACGAAAATTTTATTTTATTTATAACAAAGTAGGTCATCCGATGGTACATGAGCGTTATTAAAATTATATTATAATATATGTTCACAAAATATATCCATCATTTTGCAATATCCGTTTAATAAAGGCCATATTTGCTTCAAAATGCACAAAAAATTGTTGTACAGAAACGAACACGAAGCAAGATTGAATAACGAATGAATATATTCATAAAGAGTATGAGATTGAAAAGAATGAAGTGTAGAAAATATGGGCAAAGATAAAAATAAAGAAGATAATACACGTATGCGCGCTGTTGCATAAATATGAGCTAAGAGAAAATCGAGTAATATTTTCGAGTTATTAGCATGGTTAAAAAGATACAATAATAAGCCGATACATAAATATCAATCCAATTATATTTCAACGATATCCGTCAACACAAGATTATTATATTAATAATTCATATTGTGATATTCGCTGACATATATCGATATTCAAAATAATGAAATCTTTTAAATTCACTTTCTTTACAAATATATGAATATTTTCTTGAATGAAAAAAAAACCCTTCTTCTGAACCCGCCTGAAGGCACTGCAGTTTATTTTTTACTTAGGGCGGTTTATTAATCGTTGCCCTAGAGGTTAAAAACGGCCAAACATTCCATTTTTTGGATTTTATGATTATAACATGAGGAAAGGTGACGGAAAAATGCGACAGAAATGTATTTCATTTAAAAGTTCGAGAGAGTGTAATTTTTTTTCTGGTAAAGTACTGTACCTACAGGCAGGCAATCGTGACTGACAAAAGTGTGCGAAACTTTTCAGTTTCTGTCCTTTTTTCTTGCTCGAGTTCCTTTGTTCTTGCTTTATCTTTTTGTACCTATATTTTGAAAGTCGCCGTGATGGCGATATTAAACGAATGACGACGAGCTCTCCATCCAACACGTGATGAATAAATAATATATATTTGAAAGAATTTAATTTGAAAGTTGAGAATTATTCTGTTTCGGCGTTTGGTGTAACCATTTTATTTTCTTACTGGTATCTCCACTTTGTTTTATTTTATATAAGTTGTAAATCTTTGACATATTAGATTATTATCACTCACAAACATGATTCCTAAATTCTATGATTTAATATAATAGTAAAAACACATTCCGATTGAATCATAACTCGATTGTATGTTTTGTAAACCTCAAATTTAAGTATTGACATCTTTAATTTAAACTTTAGAGCGGAAAGTACCTCTAAATATAAATAGTACAACATTGATGATGCCCAAGCAGAAAAAAGGAAAAGACATTTTATAATATTCAAAAAGCTATTTATTGAACTATTGAAAATATGTTAGGTTATATTAGTAATATAATGTTCATATATTTTGTATTTCCTATATAATATATTAAATTATAGAATCTGCCCAGAGGTTGTTTTATAACCAGCCTTGGGAAAAGTACTCAAATTCCAGTAATACTTAATGTACTTAAGTAATAAGTATTAAGTATACAGTATATATCAATAACAAAAATTAATTACAATATTCTTGCTTGCTTGAGTTACATAATTAAAAATTAGCAAATTTGTACAAGTAAAATAAAATAAAAAGGAACAAACATTAAAACTGCTTTCTATTCATCCTTTATGCCGTGGTAATGAAAAGTATGTTTTTATTTTTAATATTGAGTTAAATTTGAATTATTTGTGTTACTATGCTATAAATTAAACGTTAATAATTTTACTACACCTATTTATATCTTGTTCTCTGTCTAGTAAATATAAAATATTAATTTCGGATATATTAAGCTTTATATAAATAATTTCGTAAAACGTTCCGTCGAAAACCATGCAATATCTAAAATATGGTAGAATTTCTTACAACGTAATTTCATTGTTGTAGCTAAAAAATAGTAAATTGAAATTCTTTAGAATTCATCATTTTACTACTATGTATAATAATAAAATTTCTTTGTTAATAAATATTCCATATCGTAATTGTTGTATGATTCTACACGGTACGTATTACAAAATTATTTACTTAAAGCTTAAAATATCAGAAATGAGTAGATATTTAAGCTGTATTCACAGCGAACCAAATAGTAATTAAGATTCGAAAATTGTATATAATAATCTAGTTTGTATTATGACAATCAATGATAGCATTCACAGCAATAAAATTAACACAATAAATTATACATTTTGTTGCTGTGAACGTTAGCATTGTATGGAATAATTACTTCTCTAAGCTTAATTACTAATTGTTCTTTACTAAACAGAGAACAAAATATATACAAGTATAGTACCATAATCTCGAAAATAAAAATAAAAATTTTCGAAATAGAAGCATTGGCTAAACTATGCGATATTGATCCATTAGCACTATATTCTTGTTGTATTTAGGCAATAGAATCCAAATTTTAGATAGACATATAATCAAAATTAGATTAAATCGATTAACTATCTTAATTTAATGTAAGTTAAAAACAATAGAGCATTTAAGGATCGTTACAAAATAGGAAATGGTGTTTTAAGTCACGCCTAGCGTAAAATGTAGTTGGAGTAATTGGCCAATAATCACGACTCCATACTTTGAGTGGACAGTATTAAAACTCGTCTAATTGAAATATGAGTATTAACAAATAAGTATAAAATTAATTGAATTTATAATTAGTTTCACTCACGGGTGAGCATAATGACGAAATCGTTAGCATCCAAGTTTTGTTGGAGTGTGTATCTGTCTGGTTGTTTGAATTTATTACAATGTGAACAACTCGACCAGCGTAGTACTTCAAATGTATGCATGTAGTACGTATTCTATACACAATGCAACATGCCAGAATTCTAAATTGTCTTGGTAACGCAACAGTAGTCAGAACTATAACAACGAAATTACTCGGGGTTGTACCTTATAACTTGACTAAACTTGACTTCTACTTACAAATTATATATGCTTCTTTCTAAACCTAAGTCAAGTGCATTGTAAATAGCCTGCATTCAATTATTTGTCATTGTTATATTGACATACGCAAATATTAAGCTTATAGACGACAATTTAGCCTATTTTTACTTTCTTGGATGAAGTCGAAAACGAAGTATTATAACCATGAAAATAGTCGAACTCGAGATTTTAACGGAAATAGAATAGAATTGAATCTGAATATTTGACCGAGCGACGATTAATAATATATATAAAATTATTAAATAATGACGCTTGGTTAAGTTTCACAAAAAGTATTTATTTTACGACAATTGCTTCGACTGTTAAGCCATCATCAGGATGATGAATTAACAGTCGAAACAATTGTCGTAAAATAAATACTTTTTGTGAAACTTAACCAAGCGTCATTATTTACTAATTTTATTAATACAAGATTTGGTACGCGTAAAACGCACCAACGCGTAGAGACTTTAGGTAAAATATGCGTTGCGAGCAGTGGTCATTAATTATTATGGCCTTTTGGTTAACAATTTAAAAAATGTTATAGATACAAAAAATCTTACAATTTTTTGTAGATTATATTTCTTTTTAGTGCATATCTTAAAATTCAAAATTATAATATTTAATATTTTTTTTCGGGCTTTGGGTTAACAAAATGAAAAAACCTTGTAGACATAAAATATCTTAGAACTTTTATTAGAATTCTTTAGTGCTTCAATTATTTTTATAAGGGCAGTATTAAGGGGCGCTCCAAATTTTGGGGCCCTATAACTCGGGAAGTATACGGACGATTAGATTTAAACTGCGAGCGGATTCAAATGGGATGCCATATAATACGTGTACCAAATTTGGAGTTAATCGGTCCGGTACCTTCAGAGGAGTAGAGGGCACAAATTTGGTCTTACGAGCGAGCGACGACTAACATCCAAGTATATAAGTTATATATATTTTTGGAATCAGGACGATGAGACAAACATTTTTTGTTAATTAAATTTTTTTATCCGGGAATGCTACAGACACACGACCGAATGCTTAAGCTTCTTCGGTACTACGTACGGCGAGCTAAAAAATAACTGTTGCACTTTAAATATTGTTTCTACAAAAATGAATAATGATGTGAACAAAACTGGTTATAAAATAGGATAACTGCATTTATGTGTATGAGATTTCATGAAAATAGCCTTAAGGCGGTTTTTAAATTTTTTGCACAATTTTAAATATAATTCCATAATTAAATTAACAGAATATTTTTATTTATTTTGTGCAGACGTGTGCGCCCACTACATAATTATATTATGTATTTTTAAAATTATTTCATTATTTATCATAATTAAAATAATGTCTGGTTTGAACATTTATTTTAATTATTATTATAAATGTTGACGTTAATTCTTCATTAATATTACTTTTTTATCTATACTAAATTCGTAAAAATAAAATGATTGTAGGTAAAATTAATATCGGATAGTTTTTCGAAATGTCGCTACTAGAAAACAATTACATTACCAAAACAATTAGAAATGCATATAGAAACACGGAGACAAAGAAGTCAGTGGTATAGAGAGAATCGCGCGTAAAAAGACCACACACGTCTTATAAACGATGCAATACAGCAGGAACGCACTCAGTATTATGTATATGTACCTGCTACCTATATAAATGCGAGAGAAGTCCTGCACTGCGCATGCGCCGTTCGCACAATAATATGTCTGTGTGTCAGTGTGCGAGCAGAACGCGTCCAATCGTGAGCACAACAGAGACAGCGGCTTTACGGTGTGAGAGCGAATGACAGAGAGCGAGCAGGAATGAGCGTCGAGATGCTGAGGTCCAGGCGACTGCCTGCCTAGTAGTCCCGGTCTAGACGCTCGCTGTATCAAACGTGTACGAGGCAGGCGCGCGCTCTGCATTCCCGACTGACACAGTTTATTACGCGCGCGACGGGGTCATTCGCGTTCCGGTGTGTTGTTGCTTATTACGACTACGAATTGTCACTGTAACTTGCCGGGTATCCATGGATGCGTGATTTTACTGGATTCTTGTTGGTGGTTTATGGGAATATTTTTTGAATATTAGTTTTTATGAACATGTTGTGTCGAATGGACATGTGACTGTTTTATTGTGTTTTAACAGTATTTTCACACGGGTTTCATTGTTGATTGTATTTAAAAAGTGTGTAAGCGATTTTATTTGAAAAGGTATGTTTTTCACAGTTTGATATTTATAAAATTTATTACAAAATAAATCCTAGGAAAAATATTTCGCGAAAATCACAAACTTTTACATGTTTTAACATAAAAATTCAACAAATCGCACATTATTATTTATTAATTGCACCATAATCACCATCGCAATAGAACAACAAATTACAATTTTTATTCATTTTTTAATAAATTGCTAAATATATTTTTATGAATATTTATCTCGCTTATTTGGTTTTATTTATAACAAAAACCTTATTTCGTAGAAAGATGCAATTTTTTTACTCAACTCAATTATAAAAAAATGCTTCTTAAAATTAACAAAGTTACTGGTTCCTTTGCCATGTTCATCTTACGGTATCTTATCTTAAAAACAAAGTTTTTTACATATTTCTTACATGGTCAACATTTTTTTTATTTGTAATTTGTTTAGAAATTTTAAAATTAATATTAACTTAATTTTTAATACATTCTTATTCCGCCATGTCCATCTACGAATATCTATTCAACAAAAGTAGTTTTAATATACTATGTACTTCGTATTTCATATATTTTACAGTCGTAGTCTAAAACAAATTAATAATTCTAAAATTGAAACAAATATTTTCCATATTAGGGCCTATCCACCATCTTCAGGTGTGTTTTTAACAAAACACATTTTAGATTACATCGTATTTCATATATTTTAGATATACATTTTTATTTCTTTTGGACAAATTAAATTGAAATTTGTTTCTAATTACTGGCTCAACCACCATGACTATAATAATAATATTTATTTGTTTTAAAAATTATACAAAAAATTTATAACCTAGTCATACACATTAAAAAAATTATTAGAGTATACCTCGTACAATACTTAAAATTAATAATTAGAAATACACATTGATGAAAGATATGAAATAAAAACTCGTCAATTGTGTAAAAACTATGTTTAATTAATTCTATTTTAATAATATTATTTTAATATTTTTATAATATGTCTGAACAAATGACAATTTTGAGTAATACATATTGACATGTACTGGAATTATATTCCATTTGAAAAATAATAAAAAATTAATCCGATTTTTAGAGCTACATAATTTATTGAGTATTCCACAAGCAAATAACAATAGAATAGTTTATTAAAAGGATATGAATTTTTCAGGAAATTTATCTAGCTAACACTTTCTGGCGTTTTATATTTTTCTTGAATATATATTATTTGGTGGAGGTGCGTATTTTTATATTTTCTAAATTTATTATGTACATTTATATCTGTACAATATTAAATATATTTTATGCTATGTTTAAAAATTAATTCATGTTTGATTATTTTGCCAATATCCATGCAAAATTTATTATTGAATAGACCAGCACATTTGTTAATTACTAATTAATACGACAGTGAAACTTAATCTAAATTAATCGTGAATTGAATATATTTATATATTATTTGTTATATATACAATATTATAATTTAATAAATTACTGGCTTTTGAGTTAATACGCATTTTGCTATTTATAGTAAAAATGCTGAAACATCCACTATCTATTTAATATAATATTGCTATATTTTGTATCAAATTCATTCTAAGATTGCCGTGAAATAATATCAATATTAATTAGTAGAAAAATGTAAATGTTTTATTTTCATAAACGACTTCTCAGTAAATGGCACATTTTTCGAATAAACCTTTCAAACAAAAGTTGCAAGAAATTTAAATATATTTTACAATATTCACTTATCCTCTAACTCATGTGGTTTTCATGGTATGCAAAACGCAGTAAGCGTAAAACATTACTTCCGGTTAAGATTTTGTTTTTAAAAATAAAAGATATTCTTCTGGAGCATATATACAACTTTTAAGTTTAAGGATTCATGTTTCCTTCAACTGACTTTGCTCTAGAGACACACAGACATCATTTTGATTTCCTTCAAGGACAGTCAAAACGTTAAAATGTTGAGTTCCAAATTGTTTGTGATTAAAATTGTTGCTTATATACATTTGTATAAGAAAGTAAGTAGGAATTATTCCCGCAGGATTATAATGTTGTTTTACTATGTTTTAAATTTAGACAACAGTTTAGTAAATGTAATATATTATTAGCTACATTAAAATTTACTCATTTCAAAAGCAATTTTTTGGCACATCGTACAGTTTTAGAGAGAAAAAATTCGATACCCTAAAAATAAATGAATCGCCTTTCCTTTAACTAGTGCCGTTATTGAGATAGAAATAAATTAAATGAAATTTTTAATAGTGACTTAGATTTTAGAGGTTTTTTTTCAGCTATATATTCACAATTCATATATATCTATAACAATTCTTCCTCTTTATATATGTTATATCTTTGTGTGTGTCAATATCAATTGAGAGAAAGTCAAGTCGTGCATTTCTGTTAAAATGTCAAGTTCGAAATGATTCATGATTACAATACATTCTTTTAAACTTGTCGAAGTAAAAAAAAAAAAAATCAATAGGTACAATATACTTAAAACTGTACCGACATTATACGTTTTTTTTCTGCGAATGCGTAATAAAAAAATACATATAATATGCATGCTCATATAGTTTATGTTACATGTTACAACACAAACCTGGGAAAACATAGGTTTATTACCTATATTTAAATATGTGATACATTTTTAAAATAACGTTTAAAAAGAAAAGAAATATATATATACCTATATATATAAATAAGTTAAAACTCTTTTAAATTATAAGATTTCAATAAGTTCTTAATTACTTTTTGCGAAACCAATATTTAATATTTTGAATGTTCTCATAAAGTTTCTTTTTAAAAGTTCCCGTGGTATACAGTAATTTAAAACGCGATTTTGCTGCATATAATTTAGGCATCTTGGTTGTATAATTACATTACTAAATAAAGGAGTGAATTTTCCAAATATTATTAGTTAATATACAACAGATAATATATTACACTTATTATAAAAATATTTGGAGTAGCTTTCACTCGACTTTATTACACTTAATTTTCACTATGAATATAAATTACTTTATTGTTTTTAATTTATCCTACCATTGCCAAGGAACAGTATCAATATGTGTAGAATCTAGGTAAATATAGATGAAATATAACTATATTCAAAGGTGATTTTACACTAAATCGTACATATTTAGAAACAACTTTTCAAACAAAAGTTGCTATAAATTTGAATATCTTTTTCTCTAACTCATGTAGTTTTCGAGATATGCAAAACGAAAGAAGATTAAATTATTACTCCCTGTTAGGATATTGTTTACAAAACTAAGATTTTTTTTCCGGGACAAGTTTTATGCACATGTTTGCCTACGGGCTGATTAGACATTAACAGACACTCATTCAAATACAGACGTCATTGAGAAAATTAGCAAAATGGATTCGAAGACCCTGAAAAAGGTTATTCTTTTAAATTTATTATACAATATATGTGCATCCTAAAGACAT
Organism: Leistus spinibarbis; assembly: GCA_933228885.1. NCBI lineage: Eukaryota > Metazoa > Arthropoda > Insecta > Coleoptera > Carabidae > Leistus > Leistus spinibarbis. The sequence goes on from OW121791.1 coordinate 5,337,095, forward strand.
CTTTTTTCCCGTGAAATTTAAAATCTATTGAATTATATATATATATATATATATATATATATATATATATATATATATATATATATATATATACATTTATTTTATTCTTCATATAAAGAATAGCATACGCACATACGCCTTTTTCAACCTCTTTTCAAACTTATCCAAATGTAAAATAAATTCAAATATGCCTAAAACCAAAATCGTAAATTTCGAGAATACTTTGGAACACTTATATAAAAATAATTCATTGTTAGGAGAACGCCAGCACATAAAATATTAAAGTGCGAAGTCTCTCTGTAGACGCAACAGCTTTCCCTTGCTAGCTCAAGTAATAATCCGTTATTTTTATGTGACATTTCTTATTTTAGTGGAAGATTGAAGAGAAAATTGTGCTATAATAATTCACTATAAAATACTGTTATGTCGATAGAGATAAAATTATTGTTCAACTAAAAGGGCTTAATCTTTCGAGAGTTATTTCCAAACACGTCTTTAGCCACTTTAAGCCCTTAAACCAATGATTAATGAGCTGTCCACAGTAAAAATTCGCTGGTTTCACAATATTTTTAATTTGTCAAAACCTAATTGAAATTATCAATTACTAATCCATCAATTGAATTTGCATTAATGGTTTACTCTTTATATAAATTTATATATATATATATATATATATATATATATATATATATATATATATATATATATATATGTATGTATATACATATATTTGGGTATTATATAATTAATTGTTTACTATATAAGAATATTCTTATTGCGATCTGCAAAATGATAAATTTTGGATGAAAATTTCGGTGACATTAATTTATTTCTATAAGCCATTCTAGTACCAACCCACAACATTTAAATATAACCGAGTATTTAATTTGTATGTTCGCATGCAGTATATATTAATAATGCAAATGACCACATTCTGACTGTTGGTATACAAACTATGAGGTTTCCGTTGAACAGAGAATACACTTCGAAGCAAAACCAACCAAAAACAGTCAGTACCTTGTAGTACCGTACCATACAAGCGAATTGCATTAATTTACATTTTCGTTATTATTTCAACGGAACGATGTATTGCCGTTGGTGGTCCGCGACCACATCATTTGTTTAAAAATTGGCGCAAACAAAACTCCTACAGTGTGCTTGCTCTGGTATGCGAGGACACATTTATGTCCGCAATAATAATGAACAAATTATGATGTGTCCCTCGAATGATACATCCATATACGCCAACTGCGCATGCGCATACTGCAAATTAAACTACATATACTCCAATTCTATTCACGTTCAACATTCACTCCAATTATCAATATACATAATTAATATTTCAGTTTTCCTTTTTTATACACATTTGTCATGCAAATTAGTGTAAATATTTAAAAGCAAGCACCAATACTTTCAGCACTTCGTATGGCTAAGTTAGCAGTTTCATATTTAAAATATATATTATTTAAAATGATAATTACATATAAGAAAGTCGAGTGAAGGACACTAGCTATTTAAAATAGTTATATATACGTTTTCTTAGTAACAATATATATTTACATTATTAAACTTTAAACTTAAGACTTGTATATGTGTCGAAAGAGAACCATTTATTTTTAAAAACAATATTTTACCCGGCAGTAATGGTTTTACTCGCGCAAAAGGACAAAAGTTACAGTAAAAGTAATTTTTATAATAGTTAAAGATATTAAATATCGACTCAAATACAATTTTACGCTGTTCTATGCACTTAGTAGTTTTCAAGTAACGCACGCAAGCACAAAAAAAAAACCATTAAAATCCTTATTTGAAAGTAAAAATCTTAAATATGTAGAGACACTACTGACTGTGTTGCATAATTAATAAATGCATTTTATGTGTAGAACGTTCAGTTCAGTTGATATTCAAGTTTATTTTTTTGCTGTCGCGCACAGATGGATTTGCCCTGCCGGATAAGTACTAAACTTCCAACGGATTTAAATCTAATTTATAAAGTTCAACATAAGATTATAGGTAATAACTAAAAACTTTAACTTAAATTAGATTCTACATAATTGCAAATACATTAGTCTAGATGAAACTGTTTACGTTTCAAAAGCATACATATTTAATATTGTTTGTTCGATTCATTTAGACGGAGCTTTATTTGCTGCAGTACCTATTCTTGTCTTATTACATTTGTAACTTACATAACTAAGTTATAAACCTTTTTAAAAGTACTCATGACTCCTGTTTACTTTCTTGGACGTAATCTAAATATCCCTGAATCGAATTTAACTATTTTCGGAATGATATCTTTAAACTTAAGACTTGTATATGCCCAAGAAGAAAATTTGGTCATATGGTTTAATGTTGCTATTTTTTTATGTCTCAAAAACCGCACGAATTAGAGAAAAAGTGAATGAAATTAAAATTTCAAGCAACCTTTGGTTTCGTTAAAATAAAATAAAGTATTATTGTAAATATATAGATAGTGAATGAATAAAAAAGTGAAGGCCACTCCAGTATTTCGTTTATAGTAAAATGATATGGATTGTTTTCATTTATATATATTTTGTGTTAGTGGAATACAGTAATTATATTCAGCGTACTAAATAATTAAAAGTAATATGATATCTAATTGGCATTTGAATACGATATATTTTAATAGAGCTAACTAATCCAATTAAGATAATATTTGTGTATCATGCAAACGTTAATAGCATTTGTATAAATTAATTCTACATTAAATTCCATGGTAATAGAAAACAATATTACAATATATGGAAATTTCGAATAAAGTTATATTAGTAAATCAATTTGTGCCATTAATATACATTTATTTAATAGTCTTTTGTTTAGTTAAAGTTTAATGCAATTTTTTTGCTGAATTAGTTCGGTCATTTTGGGTAGTAACACGAAAGCTATTATCACGACTGCCTTTGGACAATATTTGAAAATACTAACAAATTCAGCAAAACATTTTAAGATATTTTATATCTACACAAAGTGTCTTGTGAGCCCAAAGGCTATGTTTAAGGTCATTAAAAATAATCATTTTAAAAATTAATTTTTCTTTTAATGATATCAAAAATATCTTTTAATAATTATAAGACCATATATATATATATATATATATATATATATATATATATATATATATATATATATATATATATATATATATATATATATAATTAAACTAACATAGGAGCAGGCACCAAAGCATTTAGCTCGCCGTATTATCTATTCAGTGGATGTTTTATTCATTTATTTATATAGAAATCATATTTGAAAACACTGATGTTTAAAGAAGAAAACCTTTGATTTTGATACAATGTAAAGATAACAATGAAGTTATTATTGTTTGATTGGAACACTAGCTAGTCAATTAATACGATATGTATATACGTGTTAAAATTCAAAATGTTTTTAATTATTTTTGTGTCCTTTGTGATTATAATCTGAAATTACGTTTGGAATATACATTTTTTTGATAAAAAGATATAATATTAATTAATTTTAAATATTTTCAATTTCAAAATTATTGTATTCATTATTTTTTTATAGGATTCGGGCTCACAATTTATAGACATTTTCTTGACATAAAATTTCTTGCAGTTTCTGTAGAATTTTTTTATATTTTCAAATATTTCTAATTGAGAATGGGGGCCGTAAATTATGGGGTCCTACTAATCCAGACCTGTACAGAAGATTAAATATAAAATACGACGGGATCCATTTGGCCACCCAAGTTATATGTTTACCATATTGCGTTAAAATCAGCACGGTGCCTTCAGAAAAGTTGCGGTCACAGTCAGATATTTCGATATATAAATATATATATATATATATATATATATATATATATATATATATATATATATATTATTGGATACAGAGCACGGAACAAGAACTTTTTGTTAAGGAAATTTTTTGATCCGATATTGTTACAGACACTCGTACGACGAGTTAAAACTTAAATTTTGTAGCAGAGTATTCGCATTGCATGATTGCAACAATAAATTCTGCATATACCAATCAATTAATAGCAAATACATTCATTTTCATTATTGTTGTTAATCATTTTGTCTCTTCCAAAATCAAAGGTCATAGACAAGATTTATTCTTTAAAAAAATTCAGTGGTAAAAAAATAGAACAGAAATAAAACAATCCATCAATTAGATAATACGGTGAGCTTAAGGCATTGGTATGCTAATTATATGAAAGTCTAGTGCTGGTCACAACCGTTATTTGCCAGAAAACGTATGTAAAATTTTACAATAAATGTCTGCACGGGTATTAGATTAGACTGCGTGAAATAATTGACGAATAAACTTCCTTTGACATCACTTTTTAACCGATTGTGGACTTACTAAGTGACAACACACACACTCTCTCTCTCTCTCTTTCGTTACACAATGGAAACTGGCCTGTAATTAAGGCTAGTGTACCACCACGCAAAACAGAATTTCAAACCAAATTAAGGACTTGTTGTGCCAAACAAAATGTTTACAAACATTCACACACACACAGCGACACACATGCGGTTACCATGACAACATCAATACCGTAGAATTAAATTAATTTATTCGTACGTCGTGTACACGAGTTGAAACTTAATGGAAATGTGTGTCCGTGTGTACCTTGAACACAAATATATTTCAAGTTTTTTATGTTTTACTCGAACTTATATTGGAGTTATATACCGATAAAATTAAATCCTATATAACGCGTCGTAGAGTATATATACCTATAAGTTAAGGTGTATAGTACTGACTATACTATGATGGATGACTCTCATCGCTCATGTGGTTTATGACGTATGCAATCATAAGTGAGCATGCGCACTACGTTCTTTCAATCTAAGTTATATGTTTGTTCAATGTAAATAGTAAAACAAAGATTGGTTCACATAAATCTAATAGAGAAATATTTGCCATCATCTCTGAAGGTACTGGATCAATTTTAACAAAATTAGGTATACATATTAAGGCGAGGTTACCGTTCATGGATATTAATACTGCCCTTATAAAAATAATTAAAACACCTCAAAAATGCCCGAAAATAATTATTAAATATTATAATTTTGAACCAGTTGGCCATAATAATTAAAAACCACTGCCCGCAAAGCATATCTTACCTAGGCGAGCTCTACGCGTCGGTGCGTTTTACGCGTACCAAATCTTGTTTAAACTGATAAATGGTTAAAATTCAAATAGAATAAAATTCAAATAGGTTGGTGTTCCTGGTATTTTGGCACATAGTACAATGATATAGTACAATATTTCAAAATTGAGCAATGGTTTGGATTATTTTGACCACTGCAAAAAAGGCGGGCTTCGCCCCTGGTAATAACCATGGATACAATTGTAATTAATACATTCCAGGTACATTTACACACAAGTATCTACATTTACAAATACATCTGGAAGTTTAAATAAATAATTACATTTTTTCTTTTGATAACATTCGGAACAAATACCAAAATATTTCAATTAAAACCTAATGAAAATTGACGAGAAGTAAAAATTGCTCGAATGTTTTAATGTTATTTTCTACCTTTTTGTTGTATTTGCGCATACACAACCTTTTAATATTGTCGTTTATCATAAAGAGTATCTAAGTACTCTTGTAAATAACTAATTGTAAAAATCGTATTGCAAGTGCGGAGTGCACCGATCTGGCGGATATTGCAAGCGTCTGCCGAACATACACTAGATAGATAATGATCAAGGCAAGCTGCGGCATGGTGCCCAACAGGCAATCTTTTATTTTTCTCTGCATGGCCAGGCGCGGAGACGGAAGCAGGAGAGAGAGTGAGTGAGAGAGAGACTTCAGTTTCAGTGCGAAATGGTTGGCCATTTGTGATTTCTAGAGCGCATAAATCTCCAACTGCACACCACTCTATCCATCGATGATTGGATTGCCTTCGATTCCGGCTTATTTGCTCTTTTACCCGATGTACCCCCTATAGTACACAGTACTATGTATGTATGTATGTGTGGATGTGTGTTACGCCGAATATGACTGGTGACATTGTTACATACATTGAAATGCACAGATAATAGAATAAAAACAAAAGAACGTTTCGCCCGTGCTCTTTTGTTCGCCACACAATACAGGCATGATGTTGACATTTTTTGTTTGTTTGATATTATATCTTTAATGGTTTTTAATTGACGAGATTTTGTTGAGTGAAGATGAGTTTGAAAGATTGTTGGTTCTTCTATTGTTTTAGAATAGTATTAAGGAAAATATCAATGTTACGGATGAAATTCTCTCCATTGAAATCATCCCTACCGTCAGTTTACTATAGAATACTGTCGTATTGTTTTCTTAAAACATTTAAATTTTTTTGCACGATGTCTAAAAGGAAGTATTGTAATCATGTAACTGTCTATCACACAGGAATTAAAGCAAATAAGATTGCCAGTGAACATATCTGCAGTGTCCTGTATTAGAATTTATTGTACGTATAATCAATAAATATTTTCTTTTAAATTTATATTATTTTATTACTAGAAGATGATCTGCAGCTATTTCTATAAATCTCATAAAATTATTTTACCTTCGTTTTTAATACAAAAATACTCTGAATGTCATTTATCTAATTGGGTCTATTTTGTTTTCCTGTCAAAATATTGACAGGCGCAGATGATCCGATTTATTTAGTTACAAGCGAATCCACGGCAATATAAACAAGATATTCATGATATTTCGTAGCAGTTTTCTCGTAACTGGTACATCTTTTGAAGAAACTTTTCACGCAATAATTGTGCCAAATATTAATATCTATCATTATGAATATTGCCATTTTTGCCATAAGTGCAGCCGTTTTAGTGATATTAGAGATAGAAAAAACATGCATAAAGTAAACATGTACTTCCGATTTGAATATTCTATTTCAAAGATATGATATGCACATCTAGGCCATATACAAGTCTTAAGTTTGAAGTTCAATAATTTTACGTTCAGCAGTTTTGGCTCTAGAGCGTTCACAGACAGACGTCATTCTTAAAATAGTCACATTCGATTCAGGGAAGGTCAAAACGTGTATATCCGTTGAAATCTCTAGTTCGAAATTTTTCATGATTACAAAACTTACTTATTACTTCGTAAAAGAACTGTAAAAATCTAAGATTAATAAAACGAATAGCTATTTCTTAGCCCAATTATACCGCATATTTGTATAGGCTTCTGGATTTAAAATGTGCAGTTAAATTATATGCCTAAATATGTTTATTTACAAGAAGACACATTTTCCTTTTCGCCCTATTATGGTACTTTTAGAAGCTTTAGGCACAATCTGTATTTGCATCAACGCCTTGTGAGGAGATTACGCACCGTCTAATAAGACATGTTGCCCCTCTACCCAGCATACCAACCTTACAACAATAATCCGTTTACCCACACACACGTACTTGGCAATTGGCAAACACACGTACGCTTGCCGCTAATTTTCCTGATCTCAACCGTGTAAATAATACATCATATTGCCTTAAATGTTAAAACACATACACATCATGCATTTTAGTGGCTTCTCAATTAGTACTAATTTATTTAACAAGTTATAAGCTTACATTAACTTCATGGCGAAAGGGTGTTACCTTTTCATTGAAAATTATACTTAACCTTTAAGGTAAAACATCAAGCGCGGGTAAAAAATTGAACGGAATTGTTGTCATCAAGAAAATTCTGTCGAAGCCTAACTGCATAAAAACTGTGAGTCTGTGTGTCTGTGTGTGAACGCTCTAGAGCCGAAATAATCGAATATAAAATTGTAAAATATCAAACTTAAGACTAGTAAATGGTCTATTATTATATTACTGTAGAGTATTGATATTTCTTGACAGTTTGTTTGGAATATATATTTCTAATGAAAACTACTTAAAAGAAAGTTCTGTGTTGGCCACAACCGATTCTTTTATAGTTATCGTATTAATTATGCCAGAAATAAAATTGACAGATAAACTAATAATGTATGTTATATTGCTATGTTTATCACAAATAGATCGACTGAGAAGGTTTTTTTTAAATCAATAAGAGCTTAAAAAAACTTCTGTGCTGGCCACAACTGATTTTTTTGTTGATCTAAATAGACAAACATATCTTAAATCCTCTAAAATTTAAAATAGTTTATTATATATGTTCGATTCATAGAGAGAACTGAAAATCTATGCTAGTACATAAAAAAACAGTAATTTATGAAAATCTTTACACAATTTGAAACTTTTGTGAATTATGAACAAAATTTAGTTCTATTTTGAACGGTTATTATTCCATCAACAAATCGTAACGACATGATCAAAACTAAATTCTATTTGAACTAGCGGGTGTGTGGGCCAAGAATAGAATTATACATGTACGACTGCGACGGTCGGCTCGGCGGGAACAAGTAAATACTAGACTCATTTATAATGTGCCAATTTAGTTTAATTTTAAAGCGGAACATTTGGTTTTGATAAATGTCAAGTGTCCACCTTCCCTTTTTGCAGATATCATATAATTGAGTTCACAACACAATCCGTGTATTAACTGTCAGGCTCTAACAAGACGTGTACGAACACTTATAGAGAGTTATACAGGACTGCCAACATAAATATTTCAGTTACGCCATTTTCCTGTCGAAAAACTACCGTTGTGTTCTGGAAAGAGTATTTTTAAATCTAAGTTACTTGTTAAACAGTAGGTACCATCTGGAAAATTCTATAGTTAAACGACAAAACAAAAATAAAATAAAACAAAAGATGTTTTCCATTAGCTTGGCAAAGGATATTTAAGCTACATTTAAACTTGTATATACGATTGTTTGAATATGTTTGGATTGGTGTGACTTTACGTCATACAAATGTAAATCTACTGCATTCTATAAATAGTATTAAACATTTTATAACTATTACTTCTGCCCTTAATAATACTAGCACTTTTGACATGACATACATATCTGGCGTGACCTGTGCTTCACTACCTTGGACACAGTAAGAAATATTTTATCATTATAATATATTTCCAGACGGTTCACAATTTATTTTTCCGAATTTTTGCCTAAGATAACAACGAATTTTGTAAATTTACTAAATTTTTTCTTAAAAATTCATTAGTCAATTCAAGTAAATAATTTGTTAATTGACAAACGTCAGCCTTTGAAAGATTTGCAGATTCTCCTTATAAATAAATAGACTTGCTCTGAATCGCATCAATAATTCACTTTTAAAAGTAAGTTGGATTCATTTATCGCTGGTAAATAAATGTAGGTTTTTCTACCAGAGATGCAATTCAAGTAGTAACTATATTATATGAGCGTATTTCATCTTCTAGATTTTGCAGAGAGGGTTCTGTAATGTTCTTACCGCAATAAAATAAATAATGTAAATCCGTTTAAGGTTAAACGTACTACAAACCCGCCGCTGGTTTCCGACAAGAACGAACTACATGCAATGCTGCATTCACTACAGTACTATTACAGTTGGCACGTGGCCCCATACAGCTGTTCCTAATATCGCTATATATATATATATATATATATTCCGACCATCCAACCCATACTCAGACGGTATTCAATGCTAAACAGAAATCTGTTGATATCTCTTCTGTAGTGGATGGAATATGAAACGTTCAAGCGAAAAACATATTATTCACGCAAAAACAATTATAAAATTAAGCTTACATCCGATAAGATAATATACTTTTTATAGTTCACACAAGCACGCACACACACAAAGAACGACAGACAGACAGATATTTATATATACATATATATATATATATATATATATATATATATATATATATATATATATATATATATATATATAGATTGACAGATAGACCGGCAGACATACAGACAGACAGAAAGACATACACAGACAGACAGATAGATATTCAGAATGACATACAGACAGATAGATAGACAGAATGGCATACAGACATACAGACAGATAGATAGACAGACAGAAAGACAGAAAGACAGAAAGACAGAGAGACAGAAAGACATACAGACATACAGACATACAGACATACAGACATACAGACATACAGACATACAGACATACAGACATACAGACATACAGACATACAGACATACAGACATACAGACATACAGACATACAGACATACAGACATACAGACATACAGACATACAGACATACAGACATACAGACATACAGACATACAGACATACAGACATACAGACATACAGACATACAGACATACAGACATACAGACATACAGACATACAGACATACAGACATACAGACATACAGACATACAGACATACAGACATACAGACATACAGACATACAGACATACAGACATACAGACATACAGACATACAGACATACAGACATACAGACATACAGACATACAGACATACAGACATACAGACATACAGACATACAGACATACAGAGACATTATTGAGAAGAAAATATTCAAAATGGATGTAGGAGTTCTCGAAGCGGACATATCCATTAATATGTCGTGATCGTTTTCTTTTTGTGGCTATACTTGCTGCTATACATAACGTATAAGAAAATAAAAAACATTTTTATCCAACTAATTAATTTTGTGAAGAAAATATTTTCATAACTACTGATGTATCTTTGCAGTACATACACATAAATTGAATATTATATGTTATTCCCTGGTTGTTTAAACGTAGTGTATAGTGTCGCGAGACCATAATAGCAGAGGAGAAATGTAAATGTTTACCACATTTCTAACACAAGCACGTAAACTGAAATGACGGTCAAGATATAACAGCACCAGTAGCCCAGTGCATGTGCTCCATGAATACAACAAGAGGTGTAGCGTAGTGTAGTGTTGTTTTGACAATATTGGTAGCGAATGTTGGCTTTAAATCTGTCGTATCCCATTTACGTAGGAAGATATTGTTTTTTGTACAAATCACTACTAACACTAAGGTTATTCACCCAATAAGTTACAAGTTTTGCCGCAGTGGATTTAGCGACATTATATTTTGTTTGTTTGTTTCGTGAACTTCAGCGCCGAGTGATTGATTGTATTGTTTTGATCTAGCGATTATACCGAGTCCGATATTCAGCGTGACTTTTAATGCTAGCGTGACGATACTGTGTCTTTATTTTTATATTAGCGTCGCTTTAGTTATCGTGCAATAAATAAATGCATTCATATTTATCCTAGAACGTCGAACGTTGGGAAATTTAGCATTTTAGTAATATTATATATGGTAATAGTAAATATTGTTGGATTTCGAAGTATTTGCGCCAATTACGTTTACATACTTGTTTTATCTTTACATAATTGGTTGCAAATATATTATCCTAACTTTTAGGCATTAGTATCATGAAGTATATCCAATATCCTTTTGTTATCTATATATATATATATATATATATATGACTTAATGAGCACGTATAGGATGTTATTTAGTAAATAGCTGTATGCTAATTATAGCAAAACAAAAGTTATTATTCCTCCGGGTAAGAATGGTGTATGTAGTTTCGTGTGTCACGACTGCTATTTCGAAGAATTTGTAACGTTCATGTTGTACTATTTCGTTAATTTATGTTATAATAAAAGTCCTGGTAAGTAAATGATTGTAGGGACGCCACTGCTATATGCCATATGCGCATAACTGTCACGTTAGTAGAATTTCTCAGTCTCCGCGTGTGGCATATAGTCCATAGAGACTAGAATAACTGAAAGTACTTCTTGTAAGCAGCTTATTAGCAAAACTTACAAACACATGCTATCCGTACATTACATTGTGTTATTTAAATATTCTGTTATACATTTTGACAAAATGGCACTGCCATTACGTTTTGGTATGCAACAGACATACATGCTTCACTTACATTGAATAACATATTATTAACTTACTTTGTTTATCATGGAAATATTACACATAAAAAAAAAATATAATAAATCTATGTTATTTTATTAATTATTGTTTTTAATTGAATTTATTGCGTAAATTACATTTTTAGATTTGAAAATAAGTTAATTCATTAAATGTATGTATACATATTATAAAATTTATTACATATACAAAATAAACTGTCAAACTAATTCATACTCTACAGGAATACTCTGAAATGTCATTTATCTAATTGAGTCTATTTTGTTTTCCTGTCAAAATATTGACAGGCGCAGATGATCCGATTTATTAAGCAACACGCGAATCCATGGCAAGATAAATAAGATACTTATAATTTTTCGTCGCAGTTTTCTCGAAGTCATTTTGAAACAAACTTGTGCAAAATATTAATATATTTCATTATGAACATAACTATTTTTGCCATTAGTGCAGCCGTTCTAGTGTTATTGGACGGTGCACATCTAGGGCATATACATGTCTTAAGTTTGAAGTTTCATAATTTTATTTTCGACAGTTTTGGCAGAGCGTTCACAGATACACCCACACACACACACCCACACACATACACACATACACACACAGAGACACACAGACGTCATTCCAAAAATAGTCACATTCGAATTAGGGAAGTCCAAAACGTGTATATCCGTTGATATCTCGAGTTCGAAATTTTTCATAATTACAAGACTTACTTATTACTTCGTAAAGGAAAGTAAAAAACAAACAGATATAATGCGTGTATTTTCTAAGATTAAATTAAATTTAATATTGAATAATTTTTTTTGTAATAAATATGGTATTTAAAGACATATACAAATTGAGAAATAACATTGTTGGAAACGAGTTTGTTTTGTTTTTAAAAAAGGACAACTTTGCACGAGATCTAGCAACCTATACGTACCTACATTATGAATTTACATAGAGAACATGCAAATTCTTTATTTATCGTGCATAACTTGTAACATTTCAACTGTTTATTTTTACTACAATACAACTAAAAGCACTCGCAAAAATATTCGGATGAATAAAATACAAACTATGCTAGCCAGTGCGACCTCTTCATGTTCCGGAGAATATCCACTAGACAGTAATTTATTTTTAATCTTTTTCATTCGACAACATGGCCTTAGTGAACTGTAGCACACATATTATAATAAATATGGATCCCTATTAACAATTTTTTGTTGCTCAAATAGTAGGTGGGAGTTTGGCAAATACGTACTGGTTAACTAAATCTTACCAGTTAATGTTTACCCTATATATCAAGTATTTTTCTAAATTTCAGTAAAATTGCATGCTTTATAAGTGTAATTTTACATTAAAAGTTAAGTAAATTTACATATATTTTTTACAATGCATAGGCAATAATAATTAATAGCAATTAAATTTTAATATTATATGCTAAGCCTGGAGTAGGACGAGGAAGTCATAGGTGCCTTATACCTAAGTTTGTTTCTTTAGTTACTTAATCTAAGCGGTATCTAGTAGCAAATATATAGCTAAATGACTAGCCGGTAATGTAGACCAAATATTGAAAAAGAAAAGATTGCTATAAAACAATATCAATATTTAATGGTAACTAAGGAAAAATAAATGTAAAATAACTATTTTCAAAGACGACTTTGCAGTAAATGGTATATTTTTTCAACAAACGAATGTTGAGTAAATAGATATTTTTCTGAAACTACAATAACAAAAGTTAGTTGTAAAAAATATTCCATATTGTATATTTATAGACTAAAGATTCTACGTTATAATTTAAATAAAGCTAAATATGTCAAAAATTAATAAATATATACCATTGACCATTGCTAGATAGAGAACGAGAACAGCTGTAGCCTCTTAACTTTAAAGAATCATAATTTTACTTTCAACCGCTTTGGCTCAAGAGCCAAAAATAGTCAGACTGTATTTATGAGTATTCCCGTTAATATGTCGAGTTCAATTTTTTTTTATGATTACAATAATTCCTTTTGAACTTCGTACAAGAATGTAATAAAAAAATTTCAAACAAAAATCTCTAATAATTTTAATTTATAGAAAAACCCTTACCATTTTCGAGATATAAAAAAAGTAATAAGAGTTATTTTTTACTTTCGGTAAAGATATTGAATTAAAAAATTGGTGAATATCCGTTAATATCTCGAATTTATAAATTTTTATTATATTTTTTATATATATATATATATATATATATATATATATATATATATATATATATATATATATATATATTTATATAAGACAAGACGTAGATATTACAAACATACACATTTGATTGTGTTGCTATTTACAATATCAACGTAATGAAATATTCCGGTGTTCATTTTGTTAATATTTTCGCTTTAAGAGCATTCGCAATACTGTAGAAATGACGTTTGTATTATTATATACCTGCTACGTCGACGAATAGAAGTTTTTTGTACATCTACAGCATAAGTACCCAACAGTTCAAAAGTTTCTCAATTGTCTCTGTAAAGTTCACTTGATATCTTTTTGTTCGTCGAGAACATTCCACTGTTTGACTCAATTGTTTCTACTTTACCGACACTGGAAAATAGCACTACATCTATATACTCGACGTCTTTTGTTTTTACTTCAAATTTTATTTGCAAGATATCTTATTTAATTATGTTTAGCTCGTCGTACAGTATGATAGCTAAAGTGTTCAGTCGTGTATCTGTACATTCTCGAAATTAAAGACTGCATTTGCACAAATATACGTTTCACGTCGACATGATTCCGATAATATATATAAGTCGTATACTTGGACGTATGTCCTAACTTTGTGGCATAAAAATATAGTTTGTGAATTGTGGATTTAATATCATCAAATTCATGTTTCATATAACACTATAACGAATATATATATATATATATATATATATATATATATATATATATATATATATATATATATATATATATATATATCTATGAATAGTTTAGGAATTTCGTAATGCTAAATTTGAATAATGGAACGAAAACACATTCCATATATCAATGCTCGAGAAATTACGTTAAATCTCGAAAATTATATGCTCATAAATCGGCTTTTATTTAATATGATTTGTTTTAGGATGAGTAAAAAGAAATAACAAAACAATAAGATATAAAACGTAAGAGAAACTTGTTGGGCCACAAACGATTTTTTATTTATATAGAACGTTTTTAACCACTAAGGTACTTTAAGAAGAAAATCTTTTTATAACCACTGAATTTTGAAAAGATAAAAGGAAAAATATTAAAATATCATTCAGAAGGTCAGAAGAAAAATATTTTTATTTAAAATGTAGCGATCGCATTAAAATACTATTGTTTTAGTACATTGATTGCAATAATACTCTTGTAATGATATAAATTAATTAATTAATTATTATATTAATTATTAATTAATTTTCTTTCATTTATTATAAGCTTTCCGTACGCGGAACTGCATGCTTGTGTGATTCTGTATTATGAAACACTATACACATTAGGAAACATATAATAGAAGGTATATTATATCAAAAAAGCTTTATGAAATATTATGTAATGTTGTAGAAAAATAAACAATATATGTTGAAGATTTAATATCTGGAGAAAATTGTATTTTATGCATTATAAATATTCAGAGAAAACTTTGAATGTAGGTGGATCTAATTATCTTGAAGAAAAATACAAAGAATACACAGAGCTAGAACAGGGATGTTTATTATTTACTATTACAGTCTGTATGCTTCATTCTTGTTTATTTGTTAAGATATTACGAATTTATTATACGGTGTTTCTTATTATTACAACATAAAGATTGTCTCAAATGTAGAAGTAAAAGTAGTAACGAGTAACTCCGGCATTTATGTACATACAATATTGCATCTAACAGTATATTAGCTTTTTCCATGGTGGGTGTGGCCAATTCCACAATTGAGATATCTCTTTGATATCAACGAATTGACTCTAAAATATTATATCTGAAAGAATTATACGAAATTCAAATGAGTACATGTTGAGTATGGTGGAAACAGCAAATTAATACACCCGTGACGTAAACGAATTGGTTGTGGAATGATATTGGAATAAGGAAATAAGAATGTGGGATAACGGCATTGCCTCTGAGAATATTTTTTGAAGACCAAAAGCGTATTTGAATGGACTAAACATATTCCTTTGTTGATCATACACAAAATAACTGGGAAGGAACCTTTAAGTATTTAAATAAATATGTATTTAAATATTTAAACAAACATAAGTAAGGGATTGATTTATATTTAATTCATATAACGCCAAACAAACATGTGCCAACTTGATTTGACGGTTATACATAAATAATAGCAAAGTACAACATTGTCTTCGATCAAGCCGGAGAAAGACATTAAATAAACATGGAAAGAATTGGAAAATTGATTTACTGCAGATTGGTTCAATACATACTTAATAACGTGTTGAGTCGACCACGAATTACGGACCAAGAACTTGGGAACTTACAATTTAAGTTTTAATGGAAACGTCATTAAAAGATACGTATGTCTATAAAAACAAGCATAGTCATAGTTACTAATGCTTTTAGCTCGTTGTGAAATTGATTTGTTGAGAAAATATATTTCTATATATATATATATTTAAGGATAACTACAGAATTATGTTAAGGAAGAATCATTTTTAAAACCTCTGACATTTCAAGAGATAATCTAAATATGTGCACGAACTTATCTGGCAATTGGAAACACAACAATGAAATCAATTGTTTTATTGAATATTTTAAATGTCACAGAATTCATCTACAATTTAAATAGTATTAAAAACATACTGTTACATTTACATAGTAGAAAATATGACTTTAAAATGACACTAGGAAATACATATATTGAACATTTGAAAATATATATATTTGAAAAGTATAATTAAATATGTATTTAAGTCTATTAATTTAGTAAAATTTATTTTCACAATGACGTGTGTGTGTGTACCTGTTTATTTGTCAATATAGACTTTAAATATTCATTTTCAAATATAAAATATTGTAACCCGAAACTAAAATGTATACAAATGTCTTAAGATTGTTGGACAGTTTTCTAGTCGACACAGAAAATTAATTAATAGGCCATAGCATAATTGTTAAGACTCTTGTCCTTCACCCTGGAGGTCTGCGTTGGATTCCCATCTATGTTAGTTTGCATTTTCGCAAAAACAGCGTTCTACATATATGTACTCACATACAAATATATCTGGTTGTAAGAATTTAAAACAATAAAGCAATATATATATAGTGACAATAAAACTATAAGAAAATCGAGTGTAGACTAATCCAGATCTTTTTAAATGTGCTTTGAGTGAACAGAGTAGTATGCAAAAATACAATGCAAACTGTGAAAAAAATTGTAAAAATATTTAGCACCACAATAACATTGCACCTTAACTTAACAATTAAAATTTGGACTATTTCAATATCTTATAATATAACAACAGGAATCCTTAAATATGAAATGCCACGCGTACGAAATATGTATTTATATGTATGTATGAAATCATATTAAACAATTAATATTATTAAAATGTACTTAAATAATATAAGAAAATTTGGTTAGCAGCCAAAATATGTAATATTACAAGTATGCATGCATTTAAATTCCAAATAGTGGCATTAATATTTATAAGCAGTACCGTAAATTCACCGAGACATTCCATTTCACATAGTTTTCATGCAATATTTATGAATTTCTTTCTTAGTTGAAATAAGATATTTCAAATTCCTACCAGAGATGCAGGCGTATATTTAATATATTACGCTCATTTATGACAATTACAAAACTATTTGTAATAGTACAAAATAATAATTAGTTCAACATATCTCTTTCTTATAACGGCATTGTTATTTATATTTTCTAAAACCACTCCTTAAGGATTGTTCACAGCGAAAGAATTAGTAATTAAGCTTAGAAAATTACAAATAATAATCTAGTTTGTATTATGACAAACAATGTTAACATTCCAAGCAACACAATTCTAAGCTTAATTACTAATTCTTTAGCTGTGAACAATCCTTTAGAAATGCTAAAATAATGCCAAAATAATATCAACTTAACAAATGAAAGATTATAACGCTTAAGCAAGAAAAAACTCACTGTATAATATAAAAATATATTTACATCACGAGTATTGTAAAATTATGCACCATTAAACAACACGCGTTCGAGAATTAAACTTAAAGAAATTGAAAATTTTGCTTGAAAAAATTTTTACTGAAAATCGCCTTTGGAAATGGTTATAATATATTTGTTTCATATCAATCGTAGGGTTGATTTCATACAAAATAAAACAGTATTATAAATACAGATAAATGACAGTTGGCACTGAGTTGTAAATTACATTAAAAGTGATTTTAATGTATACTAAATTTTGACGGAGTAAAAAATGTTTGCTTGAAATTGTGTTATTACAACTCCACCATTAAACGTCCCAAAATATATTTAATAGTGAAATATTAAAATGAAGCAATCTAAATGTAATGATCTGTTAACACGACTCTGTACAACGCATAAAAGCTTCATATACTTCACACTGTTTAATGGCATAATTTCATTGTTGTAGGGCCAAGGTCAAGTGGTGTACCTCCGCCAACAGTCTACTCAACAAAAACAACAGAGACATTCTATAAAGTAGCAGTTGACAGTTTGTGCGTGAGGGACAGACATAGAGATCACGTGGGTGTGTGTGAGAAGGAGCGGGCGTGCGTTTGTGTAAGTGTGTGAGTGTGTCCGATGGAAGTTGAGTACGACGACATGATGAAACAGGAAGACGAATCTGTTACGCCACGTGAGAAAACGAACAGCACCTCTGGCGGCGGGTCGCACAACCATTACTCAAGTAAGTTCCACCCTCTCACTCATACACTCATATTTCATGTATGTTGGTTTAAGCAATGCTATAAATTAACCAATTTTTACTTTATATATCATTGTCCCAGTAAGAATTCCTTTTACGTCGGACGTCCTTATGCGAACCTCTAACCAATGGTGCTTACGAGTTCGCCTTTTTGATAGCGTGATTTAAATAAAATATAGTTTAGTTTAAATTAAAGTTATATACTAAATATATACAAAATATAGATTAAAATACACAATAATACCTTAATTTATTATTACAGACCAAAAATAGAATTTATTTGCGATAATTAAATAAAACAAAAGCTTAAAAAGCAATTTATAATAATTTCAAGCCTATGAAAATAATTCTCAAACGCGTTATAAAAATAATCTAAATAGTAAATCATAAATAATATTGCATTTTGCACTTTGAACCCGAAATTACACTGAAGTGGATCCGATACGCTGACCAATTTTCTGATCCACAGAGCTGGCAAAATATATTATATTAATTTATTTTTTTCGGAAGGAAACAATATTTTAAACTATACATTTTTTTTTGTTTTTCTGAAATCTTCATATTACAGAAGATACAAATTATTTAAGTCTCGCGCCTAATAGGCCTATGACGATACTACGCCTATAGGCTTATTTGGAGTGGGGGATAGAGCTATTACCATTAAGTTGGTAGTAAATTTTAGTTGTTTTCATAAGTAGATTCAGTAACTCTGTCAGCTGTCAGAAAAATGTTATCTAACCTCTTTTAGTCTTATGTTCTTATAATTCGCATATGGCAAGCCTTTTGGTAATTTTTTTTCGAAAGGTTAGTGTTACAATTAAACATGATTGATATTGGTTATTGGAAACACACAATCAGACAAATTTGCCAAAAGTGAACATAAGCTCACTTACGTATTTCAAAATTGTTTTTGCATTACATGTAACATTGTTACTATAAAGTGGATGGGATACAAAAATCTGGATCCAAAATTTGAAATTCTAGTTTCAAATTTCAATATTGAATTACTATTGAAGTTGAGCGTTATTTGATAAATTGATACCGGTTATAGTAATTAAATGGGTTCTAAATTAAGATGTATATGTCATTTTCTCCACAGCAAAAGCTTTACACATGCCTATTGAATTCATAATTCACAATTACACTTAAAAATTATTTCTATAATTTAAGAACTCAAAACACTTACATTTAATTGATTTCAAATCCCAATTCAAAACCGATCGAAGGCTTTTTGACAATTACAAGTCTTTTATGTGAATTTGTGTAATTAGTTACTATTTAAATAGAATACCAAATAGATACCTTTTTCACAATTACAAACCTTTTATGTGATTTTGTATTGTAAATCAAAAGGAATTAAGACCTGTTTATGAATTACAATTACAATTCTTTATAATTCAAAAGGAATTAAATTCTTTTTGACAATTACGAGCCTTGTATATGATGTATTGTAAATCAACAATCAAATGGAATTATAGTCTATTTTATATTTATCTATTAGAAGTTTTGTATGTAACTTTTAACTTGAAATGTGATTTGAAACTATTCAGCCATTTTTAAAATTATAAATGTTAATGGATTGAAGCCTTTGATTAATTTATAAATTTAATTCAATTTTGGTCAAATGTATTTAATTATATTAATATAATTTAAATACCTAAATGAATTTAAACTGGTTTTAATTCCACTTGATTTGAATTCCTGTCCAGCTCTGTTGATCCATAGTCAGTAGAGTATAAACTTTAAAAATTACAGTAAGTCTCAAGAATAAAATAATTTTAAGTTTACCCAAGACTAAATGATGATAACGCAAAACTTCAGTAATGTTTACATTAAAAGTAGTCTGATGTCTGCATGAGTAGTAAATCTTACGAACTATAGAAAAGTAGCGAGATATTCTCCATAAAGCATATTTTAAGTTTCTTTTTGTGTTTATAGAGAGTAAACATGAATGTAAAATATTATATTTTTGTGTATTATACACGGTAAGACAATTTTGTAATAATATTTTATCTACCAGAAGTATATTTACACATATAAAGCACTTTATAAATACGACTCTGTTTTTATCGCTCGACTTGGGAAATGCAGAAAATTCAAATTATGTTTGGTTATAATTTAAAACTCATACATATTGTAAGAAATTTCAACAGTAATATATAAGGCAATTAAAGGGTAAACAATTTTTATTGATTCGATATGTTTCCATTACGTTTTCTACGAAAACGTCGTATTTTAAATAGTTCACGTCATTGCATGTACTTACAAAGTAAAAGAACCAAGAAAGATTTATGTTGGTACTTTGCAAACTGGTAAACTTTTAGAAAATGCTACTTGTGAAATATTAAGTTGTTGCGATTTGCGAAAATTTTACAACTTCAACATATTTATCAAGTGAGCGCAGCACAAACAAATAATTCTCTCCATACAGTATGCTTAAAAAGGGTAATAAAGTTCGGTAATGTATCTGTAACAATCTCTTAAGGTGTATGTATTCACAGCGATCCAATTAGTAATCACGGATCGAAATTGAAAATTGTAATTACTGTAACTGTTACTTATTGTTCAAATATTACTCTCAAAAATAGATAATTTTTCCTTCAGCAATATTGACTTTAGAACGTTCACAGATACACAGAGACACACACAAACACATCACACACACACACACACACACACACACACACACACATTCACATTATTATATTATTATATTTCCTAGTATACATTCGAACAAGAAAGTAAAATGAAAGAGGTTTTTGATGTATATTCATTTTCTTTACACCCAGAAACATGTCAAACAAATAAAATAGAATGTATTAGATATAGATGCACGAATATTTGAATAGAGTTAACTTAAGAAAATGGAAAACTATTGAGAATATAATAAAATATTTATATATATATATATATATATATATATATATATATATATATATATATATATATATATATGTATATATATATATATATATATTCCTTTGATAGTAATTTGCTTCTTCGAATTATCGAATTCAACAAATTTTGTACTGCAGCGACCAATTTTCTATTCATTTCACTAAAAGCAAAATAATCAATAGTCAACTGTCAATTCTTGTGATCTGGAATAGCGTCACATTGTCATTTGGGATAGTGCGCCACGCCTCCGGGTTTTCTTTCTATCTATAAACTAACAGAGAACTGAAATATTTACGACGTTGAAATATTAAAAATATTTATAAGTAGCTGCTCGCAAAGATACGTTGCAACTTTTATGTTCACGTTGTTTATATTAATGATAAAATGCACTAGAAAAGTTTCTATGCAACATTTTTCTTCTATACAAAAGAAGATTTTAATATTATAACATAATATTCATATTTGTTTTAAACATGAAGTAAGCATTCTTTATTATAACGAATTAATGTTATTTAGTCTAGCAGCACGATACCAACTTTTTGTAGATTTACATATATTTTAATATTTAATGGAATGTGAACTAATTTTACAATGATTAGTTATGTCTATAATTAATATTTTTATAAGCTAATTTACATCATACAACTTAAATGAATAAAAGAATATTAAAATAAAAAATTACTCTCGATGTAAATCTTTTACTAATTTAGAAAATTGCTGTGTTGCGAAAGAAAAGTCTGACAATTTTCACAGATATAACGGCACCTGGGGGAAATACACCAAATATCTTCACAAATCGCTGCAACTTCAACAGTCAGGCCATTTTATATTCTTGGACAAAGTCTAAAAGAAAGTATTGTAACGATAAAATATTTTAAGCCCGTATTTTAACAGATTTGACGTCTCTGTGGGAGCACTCTATAAAATTATGAATAGTTTGTATATAGCTCGTAAGATATCCTATTTTTGAAAACATAACTTGCAAAACTATCAGTATTTCAAATACGAATTTGTGAAAAAGTGATAAATAGAAAAGTAAAGTTTTACTAAATAAACATAAATACAGGCAACCGTGACTTATTATTATTTTATTTATTTCGATAAATGGTTTAACCACTGATGTATTTTATTGATAACTTATTTATATCCACTGATATTAGATAAAATATTAAATTAAATTATGTGTCTGTTTGTGAAAGCTCTAGAGGCAAAACCGTGGAAGGCAAAATAATGAAATATATGGTTTAGATGTGCACTTCCTATCTTTGAAAACAATATCTTAGCCGGAATTAACATTATCTCATGGTACTTTTTCAATATCTCGGAAATGGCATGAATTAGGGATAAAGTGAAATTTACAAAAGTTGAAAATATTGAAATTTCTAGTAGATTTTATTTAAAATATATTTTAGTAAAGCGCACCATTTACTGAGAAATCGCCATTATAAATAGTTAGTTTATATTTACGATTTATTATTTTCTATAGATTTTAATTTTATTTCATAGCAATCGTAGGAGAACTTAAAACAAAATAAGGCATTATTAAAAATTCAGATAGTTAATGAACAAGAAAGTCAAGTAAAAGCCACTTCATCATTCATTTTTGAATATTAATAAACCACCAAATATATATTCTTGAATAACACGTACAAGAGAATCCGAAACTTTCCTTTATTAGAAATTGTGAAGTATTCAAGATCCTAAATTTGACGAAACCTTCAATTTTAATTCCAATATCATATCAGCATACCACTGGGCTCATATAGCGAGCCGCACATTACCCGTTCAAGTACTCGTATCATTTTATGGGGTTCGAGATTGGATTATCTGGAAGGTACAGGTATGCAATAACCATAAATAAAATTTTATGACCTGATCTTTTAAGTTTGGGATTATAACGTTTCATTTTTAAAGGTTTATTGATCTATCTAAAGACATCCATATTTTTATTCTGTTTTTTTTTTGTGGCATATATTTTATGTAAGCCTATATAGGTGCACACATAAATATGAGTGGGATAACGATTTTCAGATTGGGAATATTTGAATAATAGTTGTTTGTATTCGACTAGATATATCCAATCTTGTTGTAGGTAAACTTGGATAATATAAGAAAAAGTTTCCCAATAGAACCAGACCTATTTTCCATTCAATTTTCATACTAGAATTAGATACTCCGCACATAAATATTTCCACTGCTGGTTGACTTCGAAAATATATAAAAAATATTAATATCTCCCATTACGAACATAACTATTTTTGCCATAAATGCACTTCCTGTTTGAATATTCTTTTCAAAAATAGGAGGTGCTCATCTAGACTATATACAAAGTTTCACAATTTTACA
This sequence comes from Leistus spinibarbis, assembly GCA_933228885.1. Classification (NCBI taxonomy): domain Eukaryota; kingdom Metazoa; phylum Arthropoda; class Insecta; order Coleoptera; family Carabidae; genus Leistus; species Leistus spinibarbis. Next base: position 5,361,045 of record OW121791.1, read on the forward strand.
TCCTATAGATTTGGCTCTAGAGCGTTCAAAGAGAGACAGACACACACACGTCATTCCGAAAATAGTCACATTCGTTTCAGAGAAAGTCAAAACGTGTATATCCGTAGAAATTTCGAGATCAAAGTTTTTCATGACTACAATTCTTACATATTACTACGTAAAAGAAAGTAAAAAATCATTTTCAATTAAAGTAACCAATAAATAAATGTCATGGTAAGATCGCAGTTACGTGGTCTTGATCATGATTATTAAAATATTATAAATAGCTAAGGATATCAGGTTTCGTGTTTATGATCAAATATATTTGATCCAATTTGAGGTAATGCGCAATAACGCTTGGCATGCACAAATAATCGCTATAAAATTCACGTCGATTACGTACTACTTTACTGCATATTTAATAATCGAATTAGAAAAAGTTGGAGGGGTCTTCAGTCTTCCTTACACTTTGTTTACACAAAATATATATATATATAACATTACTTTATTTAAGTTCATGTTACGTTTACCATGAAACAATATACATTTGTATAATAAGCTGGGTAATCGCAAATGTAAAATAGCTATTTGTAAAAGCGATTTTTCAAAAAAATATTTTTCAAGTAAAACTGGCTCGTAATTTCGATATTTTTTTCTTTTATGGTTACAATTTTAGTTACAAAAATATCAGGTGCATATTCTTAAGTTTATTCTTTTATTGTTTTACTTAATTCAAACTCTAAAGCGTTCACAAATGTCATTTCGAAAATAGTAAGATTCGATTCAACGATGATCAAAGCGTGTTTGTTATCCGTTAAAATTTCGATCTCATAAATTCTCATCATTATAAATATTCCCTTATATACATTCATTTTAGTAAATATTACAATTTGGAAAATTAATTAAAATATAACTGCCACTTAAAAACCCATTTAAAAATAAAACGTATTAACTAAATAGAACGTTTGTACAAAATCCTGACATCCATAAAAATAATGACGGTATACACTTAGAATTGTCGATTGTCGCCTGTGTGCCATATAAAATTAAAAGCACCTGTGATTAGCGCGGTGTAAACGAACCGCCTTGGAATTATTACATGTTTAATAACTCACAGATGGCGACACAGTATTATTGGATATTCTAATAAGACAGTCGTACGCATGCCCAAACAGCAATTTAGATTTTATTAAAGCGGTATGCGGCCGTATGCCGCGTGTCGCGTAATACGAAATTAAATAAAAGAACCCGAGGAATCTGGGGCAGAAAAAAAACACAGTCCCATTACATACATAATGCGAGTCGGTTTAGTTACTTAGGGCTTTCGTTTATCGTTTCGTGTTGTTTTCTTTGTGCCCCGGTTTTTGTATGATGCTGTAACAATTGGTGAACACATTTGTTGCTAATATCATGCCTAATAGCATCAAGATGTTGTATTCACACTAATTAACAATAATTGAATGAAGTTTTAATGAAAGGTGTCATCTGCTGTTTAATACGCGTACATTTGTTTATCTTTATATTGGGGTTAAGATGAAACAAGCGTAAATACAACCAGCAATGTTTTCAGCTCGCCGTATAATTTATTTGGTGGATTTTTTAATCATTTTATTAGTGTAGCAAACATTTTCTTAATCCCAGATTTTTTTACTGAACTCTATTTATAACTACTTAACTCCATTTTTATATATATATATATATATATATAATATTGCTATATCTTGTTTTATAATTATTCTAGAATTGCTAAAAAATAATATCAATATGTATTGTAACTACGGAAACGTAAATGTAAAATGTCTATTTTAAATAGCAATTATTCAATTTGCTAGAAATTTTCATTTTTTAGCTAATTAGTAAATAATTTTGTCTCTGACTCATACCGGTTTTGAGATATTGAAAAAGTAACAGTAATATACAATTACTTCCGGTTAAGATATTGTTATCAAAAATAGAAGAATTTCTTCCAAACACAGGTCTTAAATCTTATAATTATATCTTCTACAGTTCTGGTTGTAGAGTGATCACAGACCGACAGACAGACACACAGACAACATTTCGTAAATAGAAACAATTCTGGAATGGTCAAAATATGTATTTCTTTTAAAATCACGAGTTCGAAATTATATCCGATTACAATATTTCCTTATATACGTACTATCGTATAGGATACTAAAAACGATATAGATTCTAATATTTTGTAGATATTATTGATTCACCAAAAGCTTTCTTAAATCAAATGTAATAATTTTAGGTGATTTTTTAAAATTATAATTTTTTAGCCATTATTGTAGATAAAAAATATCTAAACATTTTTTGTATGTATAAAACATTTCGAAGCGCAATATTAAGGAAGGTTTTAAAATTTTCGGTTATATAAAACATACTTGGATTTACGGTGACGAAACAAGATCTTTTTGTTATGGAATTCTTTGGTTATTAGAATGTTACAGACACACTAACATTTAGCTGTTCTTAAAGCCATATATATTTTTTATTAATTCTAGTACATATATATATTTAAACAAATTTATAAAATGAATTATCAATATATTTTACCATATTAATCGGATATTGAACATCCTAGAAACACTATCGTCTTACGACGGGAAATAGTATTTAATGGATTATGGTAGTGCAAAATAAGACAATATAAGCATAAGTTTTACAATTCTCTAAAGTTATATACGAATAAAGAAAGAAGTAAAAACTAAAATAAAAATCGCTAGACAAATACTAGTGAGAACGCATTGGTTTGAAGACTGATGCTGCAGATGTTTTTTCGGTAGCATTGAACAAATCCATGGATCACTGCAGTGATTTACTGAAATTGAGTTTACAAGGTGTGGCTTTACCTCCTCTATACCTTACAGCTTGTTGCTAAAAACAAAAAGACTTTATATATCTTTTCGATACTGTTTTATTTTGAAAATAAACGAATTTTAAGGGTGGCTCAATGAATTCTAAAACACTACACAAAACATAAATAAATTCCTGCTACTTTTCCAAATATTAACACGTTTATAGCCCACGAAACTGAGAAGGACAAATGCTATGCAGAGAATTGAAAGGCGTGGGGTGTGTAAGGATATAATTGCAAATAGAGAAAAATTCTGAATCCTTGAGAAAGAAAATTGTCAGCGACTACATTTATGGAAAAGACGCTCAATAATATACGTAAATGAATTTATATAAAGTTACACCGATAATAATTTAAGAAAATATATTAAACGTTAATAAGAACGGGTAACACAACGAATATTTCAATTTAAATTTTAAGGTCGATATTTTTGGGATTATAATTATTCTCTTTATTAGATATTTCGTATAAGAAAGGAAAAATGTTACTCAAAGATGAATTAAACATATAAATCATATAGAATATTTATTATAAGCAATACACTTTTAGACCACCTTAAATGTATTTTTCTTTTTGTGTGTTTTGGTATTGAATGTATTGTATACATAATACAAGCGTGTATGTTTGAAATTTATATTGTCATAGATCCGGCCGTCAGCTAAAAAAGTGACAACTGATACCGCTGTAACACAGTTGGCATTTGCCGATAAAACCGTAATAATTGTGGCATGCACCTATCAATGCAAATGTAGCATCTGTTTTAAATTCGGACAACGTATGAGTATTTTCATATTTTCACAATTTGCATTTATATGCGGCGTCATCATATGCAAAAACTATTCATAATATAATCTAATGTTGAAAACGAAGTATGAACTTTTACTCCAAATTATGGTGAAATACTGATCTAATCTGTTGTTATATATTATATTTAAATGATTATTCGTAGATAAATCAGATAATAGTATTCAATTTATTAAGTAAATTCAATAATAAAATGAATTATAAAATTAATGAAGCTGTTATAGCGCAGTCAATATTTTATAGAATTTTCTATACTCAGAATTTCATTATGTCTTATACATTAAAATGGACATTGTTAGCTATAATCATTATTTAAGTTGTAACCCGCCGTAATTCAGTATCTATAATAGGAGGCTATAGTGTCCGGTTGCGTGTCTGTAACATTCTTAGAATCAACCAATGCTTTTTCCTATAAATTCGTTTCACGTTTTCTTGAATCCGAAATTGTGTATAACGCATATTTGGTTATACAGATGTTCGACAAGGCACATTCGTTACATATGTTTTCCTATTTCCAAAAATGTACAACAGATATTCTTGGATGTATGTCGGTCGCTCACTCGATTGGTAAGACCTGAATACTAGTGCGATTCGAACGAAATTCTAACTGACAGTAATATAGTCCTAAGGGTCAAATAGGATACAGTTCATATTTGCTTAGCATATAAGTTGCGTCAGACGAGAATTTTCCAATTCAAATTACTTCATTTTCATAACTGATATGGAGCAATAATAAACTAAATACAGCATTTGTTTTGCATAATGATTGAATGTTTTATCATAACTGAATAAATTTTGCCGCAGCAGAAAAGAATAACAAAGTCATTTAAAACTATGCAACAGCGAAAGAACAAACAAACATTGTTGGGAAACGAGACAATATTTTGCTTTGATTGCAAACAAAATACAAAACGCGTATTAAATTCACGAAAATAATTATATTTATGGTTTGTAGGTACGTATATATGAATCCTGTGAACGTGAGCGGAATTTTAGTAATTATGGGTTAATAGAAATTGTAAAACACAATACAGAGACGTAAATTAGGTTATTACAAATATACGTTGTTCTATTAGTAGCTTTAGAAACACATTCTCTCACCTTATTACGTTTACGTGAGTAGGAATATTGCGTTTAAAATACACGTAAAACGGTCATACAAAATTACAAATTAATATAAATACATGTTCCATATATTTCATATTAAGTCAGTCATTGACCTAACCTTTGTTTCTGAATAACTTTCTTGGACGAAATCTAAAAGGAAGTATTGTAATTATCGATATTTTAACGGAAATTTAATTGTCCATCCCTGAATTAAATTTGACTATTGTAGACTAAATGTAGAGAAAGTTGTATAACTTTAATCTTTAGACCAGTATATAGTCCGGCTGTGCACCTTCTATTTTTGAAAACAAAATCTTATTTGGAAGTAAAGTTTACTCTTGTTACTTTTGTATATCTCGAAAATAATAAGAGATGGACAAAAAGTGCTTCATATAAAATTTGAATATATAAACATTTCAAGCAACATTTATTTGAAAACTTTTTTTTTTAAAATTGTACCATTTAATGGAAAACCGTTTTTGAAATTAGATATTTTATAATAATGTTTCCCTAGTTACTATAAATATTGGCTTTGTTTCTTAACAATCGGAAAGTGATTATAAAACAAAATGAAGCAATATTTTAAATACAGATCGTGAAAGGCCAAGAAAGGTGAATGAGGGCCTCTAGTTTTTATTTATTTATTGTTAAACTATTAGATCAAACGATTATTCTATTATTAATATTGCAGACAGTAAATAATTTATGATAATCAATATGTAATAAAATAAATATTTACACGCCATTTGCCATATTGGAGGTAACACGATTTGGTAGAATAATATTTATATAATGGCTATGTCATTTACTATTATTTCAGTACACACATATATATATATATATATATATATATATATATATATATATATATATATATATATATATATATATATATATATATATATATATATATATTTGCTTATTTAGCGACAATTTTGTAAAAGTAAGACAAAACAGTTATTTTATAAAAGTTAACAAATATTCATAAAAAATAAATTAGGAATAGATTCATAGAATCTACCTATCAAACATTCTGTAATATAAAGATTATTTATGTTCTCACTATTGCTAAGAATAGAAATAAATAAATAAAAATGAAGTTTTTATCTACCAAAATAAAGGTATTAGAAGCAGACTTGTCCACTTGTTACATTGCGTATGTCTACATCAGATAGAAATAGGATTTTAAAAAGTAAACAGGCTTTACGTTTACTCATGGGAATATAATTGAGAGAGATAGAGGCAGAGATAGCGTGTGTGAGCGGCCAGACATGTGTAATTGAATAAAACAAAGGTGCGAACCACGAGCGCGACCGGTAGCAAGTTCACAAACTAGATTTGAGAGATCGGGAACAAGTTGAATTTGAGGTCAAGAGCTTTCTCTTTGATCACTAACCGGCACTAACGTGTCATGTGTCCCATAATCAGGAGCACATCACCTTTCTCCCTCCTTGGCACTCTTATGAATGCCCACCTCTCGCCCCCCCTATCTTTGCCTTCCCCCTTCTGGGAAGCTTTATGCTTTCATTATATATGGAGCAAGCTATATATGAAAGTATATGGAAGGTGTATTATATTGTACAAGCGTTGCCATTGTACTTAACTTTGCGAATATGTACTATACATATTTTGTTAATTCCCGGGAGGAAATTTGTAAAACTAATTTCGGATTTACATAAATTTGATAAGCCATTGTAACGGTATAGTGTCTAATCTATAAGCGAAATGATTAACGTTTTGCAAAAATTCACCGTTTCTTCAGTCCATTTATTTGCGAAACAAAAACAAAGTTTTTTTTTAATCCAATTCATTTTATAAACCATTTAATTCTGGATAAATGGGGCTTCACTGCTAAGGGCCTTATTAACTTCAAAAGTATATGGGCTATTGGATATAAAATGCGATTTTAGCATTTTAGGCACTCATAGGTATATCATATTTATTTAAATTTTATAGAATAGAAACAAAATATTAAATAAACTCAAATAAACATTATTTTGACAGCTAATTTTGCACTCACTAGTACCACCCATAGAATAAATATGTTAATATAGATGGCAGCACTAGCGATTTAAATTTCTAGTGTGAACGTCCAACGAAATTCAAGAACAGTTAATTTTAAGTGACTCTGTTTTATAGTCTTGGGGCATAACGAATTAATTTAGCTACCTTTTACATTGTCTTATATAGTGGTTTTTTATCGCATATGTTCTTTTAAACAGATTGAATACGTAAAAAGTGTCATAAAACATTAAACTATGGACACAAGTATTATTTTTCGTACAATTCATGCGGATTAGTAATTTAAACAAAACAAAAACTCTTAGTTAGTAGTTAGGTTTGGTATATACATTTTCGAAACCAAGAAGAAGAATGAATTTTTATTGTTCCGAGAATGTAAAAGATACACGATCGAACCCAATAACTCTTTTGTCCTACTATACAACGGGCTAAATACTACAGTTTTTACCTTTTTGTAAAATACGAATTAGAAATTCATTCAATTTGCCTGCGCTACGATGTTGATTTACATAAATGTATACGTATAGAACTGAAACTTTATTCATATATACAAGGCACTACTACGACTGTATGAAATTTAAACATTGTATTGTTCAACATTTCTGTGCCGTCTAAACAGTGCAAATCCGTGACTGCCACAGCTTAAACAACCATAATTCAAAGTTGAAATCGTGAAATGCATTTCTGAGCGTGTACCTTCAGAAAGCTGAAGCAAGCGCATCCATATCAACATTAACAAAGTCAGCAAATTGCATCATATTCTATATTTGGTACATACATTCTAACCCCACATTCATATTCATGCTTGTGCTTCAACTACTATATTTGGCCGGAAATGATGTACTTCTGGCCATGTTATGGCAGACCACATAATCCGGAAATACATTTGACTTCAGTGTGTGCTTGTGTGACCGGAAGCGTAATTGTCTAAAAAACACGAATAACTTGGTTGCAATTTCATATGTAGTGCGTTATATACAATTCGCGAAGTTAGGTAATGAAGCGTCGTCTATTTGGCACTAGAACTTCCGTCTGCTTCTGCCATTATACTTACTTATAAGTTCTATCTGTGTACTATTGTTCAATCTTTTTAATATAATAATATTAATAATCCGACAGTTTTTGCTTAAACAATTCAAATAATAATAATGATATGAGTTACATTAACAATCCAAGAACATGTGGTTACAGAGGAGGTTATGCTACCAACCAATAATCTGTAAAAGTAATAATAATGTTTAAAAAAAATAAAGTTCGGTTATCTTCTGAACAGACTCGAATATATAAAATCATGAACATATTCAAATTCGAAATACATTTGACTACATTCGGAATGACATCTATTCGTGTGGGTGAATGCTCTGAAGCTAGATTTAATTGAAAATATAATTATTTAAACATAGGATTTGTATATGGCCCGGATGTATACCTCCTATTCTTGAAAACAATATTTTAACCGTAACGATTTGTTACTATTTAATATTATTATACACGTTAATAATTCAAATACTGTAACCTTTTTATATTGCTTATTCCAAATTCAATTTATGTTTTAATCATTTTAAATTCAGTAAAATTTGACTAAAATCAATGGTATGGTGAGGCAAGTAATTTAAGTTTATTATGATCGCATAAAATCTTAAAAGTTTAATGAATACTAACACTATAAAGTTAGGCGGCCGCCTTTAATAAAACCGACTTCTGGTTACAAACCCAACCAAACATTTCGTCGACTCATAAATCGGTTGGCCACTAGGAGTAGCAAGTATACGAGGAGGTAGGTACTTATAAGTTTTAATACTTTTTCTTCTTTTTCTTTCTCACTTGAAATCTCAAGGGAGCGTATGTGTAACTTTTGATCAAGATTACTTTACAGGTGGTAGAATAAATTTTCAAATTCTATTTGCACTATGTTTGCACTTTTCACGAAGTACATTCGGCTAGCTTCGGCATCTTGTCTAGTCAGGTCGAAATAGTAGAAACACTTGGATAAAGCAATATAATCGGCGGCTAGCAACAATTGTCGCACTGATAGGTACACTAATCATACACTATTGCATAATTGTTTTACTTTTGAAAATTGAATTGAATTTACTTATTATCTCTGTTTAAATTGCATTCACAGCGAGCCAATTAGTAATTTAGATTTGAAATTACAAAGAATTATCCAGTTTATTTTATGACACACCATACTTGCATTCACAGCAACATAATTATAAAGCTTTAATTAAAGATTTTGTTACTGTAAACGCTAACTTTGTCATAAAACTAACTGAATTATTAATTAAAATATCTAATTTTAATTATTAATTAGCTCGCTTTAAATGAATATTTAAGCTGGATTCATAGCGAGTCATTAATAATTATGATTTGAAATTACAAATTTTTTGTGTGCCCATAAAGTGTGTTTAATTACGGTTTAGGTGACCGTGGTCTAATTTAGTATTCAATATTTAGTAATACCCCAATTATAATCGGGATGCGTTCCACAAACAAATAAATATCCATTGTCGACTTTTCAGACATTTCAAAAGGATTGTTTTTCAATATGAATTTCCAATAATATGTATTTATATCTTACAAATGAGTTCATAATTTTTTAAAATTAGGTATGGCTATTTGAATATATACAAAACAAAATTTAAGTAGCGTTTTCGTTGATGCAAAAATAATTTTATTTCTTTCTGGAACTAGTTTAAATTTGTTATTCGGAAAATAGCATATTATATATATGTAGCATAGTAAATTATCTGTTTCAAAAATAAAACTTAAATTTTGCATAAACAATTTAAGTGTCTTGGTTGCATAAACAACTAAAAATATTACTAAGTAATAAAGAAATTTTGTTTCTTGTACAGTCACACAATTCATTCGTGTTTTGTATGCTGTTCAATTCCAATTGTCGACTCAAGCTCTAGATACAGCATATAGCTCGTGTTATCTATTCACTGGATGTTTTAATTAATTAATTTAAATAGAAAAAAATTAACTACTGTAGGCACATAATCACTGAAATTAGAAGAAATTAAGTGAAAATGATAATAATGACATTGTTATTGATTGATTGTAACCATTTGATGCAATCGCTACAATATTTTAAATTTCAAATTTATAACTATTAAAAAAGATATTCTGGCCTTTGGGTTCACAATCTGAAAAACGTAATAGATACCTATTAAGAATCTTATAATTTTAAAAAGAAATAATAATAAAAATAAATATTTACGTACGAAGTACAGCAGTCATCCGATAATATTGCAGACACATAACAAATCAATATATCTGATCTTTATATTTTGTACGACGAGATAAAAAATAATATTTAATATGTAAATAAATTATATTTATTTAACTAATAAAGAATACTTTATGCATTTATTTTGGTAAGTGTACAAAGTATTGTGAGTCAGCATTATTTCCGAACCTTGTTTTAAATTTATTTCCCACATATACTCCAATATATATGACAGTGAACGAATTTAAGAAATGAATTGTTTGCAGTTGCAAGATAAATAAGAATTACTCCCGAAAAAGTGTACCTACTTCATTTAATAGTGATATAAATTTAGAAGGTTTGGCGTGAGTATTAATAATAGCATGCAGGTAGTAGCATTTCTTGGTGTTTGTCAACCGTACGCCAGAGAACTAGATATAAATGCACTGCAAACGTAACATATGACTGCAAGGTGTACTTCCTTAGCTATTAATTAAATCTACAGTGGACCAGTTGTATGGCTGTTTACTACAACTGCTACAGCTGAATTCTCTGGAGTGAATTAAGAACGAATTGGATTGCCGTAAGATATGGTTTCCCGAGTAGAAATTATTACTTCGAAAATGATAAGAATATTTGTCTTTGAGTTTAATTAAATTGAAACAGTCATAACAACTATGCTATTTTTCTATTATATGAAAATAATCTTTATCATCATTATTTCCATTTTACAGAAATTGCACATTATTATCTACACATACAATTATTTTCTCAGGCACATTAAAAGCAATGATTTATATATTATTTATTTTCAATTGCTTCCAGTTTTTCTTTTTACTTTCTTTTACAAAGTAATAAGTAAGTCTTGAAATCATAATAAATTTCGAACTCGAGATTTCAACGGATATACACGTTTTGACCTTCCCTGAATGGATTTTCTAAAAATAAGAAAACAATTGAATCAAGAAAAATTTCAATTTCGAAATTATACATTTTGAGATTCTCTGGATTGATGATGTTTTTTTTTAATAGTTATAGGTTATTAATTTGTATTTCTTATGTCAAACGATTAAGTCTCTACGTGTGTAGTGTGCATGTCTGAAATTTCCGACTAATCCGCGAATTTCTCGGACAGTTTGCAAACTGTTTGCAACTAAGTGCTGCGTAAAGACCGTTCGTGATAGTTTCGGACTACTGCTCGAACAAAGCTTATAGAGACTGTATCTTAGTACCACGTCTGTCTGTTTTTCTTTAACGGTGTTCGTTTTAAGTGCATGCCCGTGCGAAACACGGCTTTGGTGTAAATACATGTATTTTATTTAAATAAATAATATATTCGTATATCAAAAGTGCTTTGGTTGAGAGTCGCTGCTTTAGATGAACCAAACTATAGAACCAACCATACTTGAATATAGGAATGTATGTACATATTCGTGCGTAAACAAGCCGTGGCCCTGAGTAGAAAATATTACTACCCAACTTTTTACCAATATTACATACATCCATCTTTGTTTTGAGGCGGCCGGGTAGTGCGAGCGCAATAAAGACAGAGCATCGACGTTTCTAATATCAGTCCTGCGGTGTTGGAGTGCTTAACTATACTCTCGAATGCATTGGCAGCAGGATTCTCTGCACACTTTCATGAGAGGGGCTTAACCCTCAATTCACGCAGCTTTTGAAAACGCGGAGAAAGCGCGCTTTTTACTGAACGACTTTTACTTTGAATACTCGAACAACTTTTATTTGGATTTTCTGTTTCTCTCACAATTTCATAACCACACACCTATCCATCTCTCTTGTTCCGAAGTCAAACCCTAACTTTTTAAATTTGTGATATCCTACATACAATACTCTCATGTTAGTGAGAAACTTATTAAAGTTGAATGTTTCGGAGTTTTGAATATTTTATATATATATATATATATATATATATATATATATATATATATATATATATATATATATATATATATATATATATATTTGTGCGCCAAAAGAGTTCCTGTAGCTGTCTAAATTTAATCATCTGTGCACATTCAGAGTTATAAGGCCCTATAATTTGAAGCATTTCATAATACTGCTCTAACAATTTTTTTTAAATACAATTAGAAAAGATATTTTATGTTTATTAAATATCTTACAATTTCTGAGCCCATAGGCTATGAAATTATATTTTGAAATTTAAAATATTTTCATTTCATTAAATCAAAACAATTTAAATATTTATATACATAACATTTTACAGATTTTTCACCCAAAGACCAGATATATTTTATTAAATAATAATTTTGAAATTATTATTACAATCAATTAATAACAATGTCTTAATTGTCTTTTTTCATGTTATCAATGGATACGTTTTTTACTTTCTTGTACGAAGTAATAAGTAAGTCTTGTTTCATTTAAATCTTAGTTATTAAAATATATTTTCTACATAAGGATAAAAAGAAACATTAAATAGATTATACGGCGAGTTGTACATTATACTTGTTTTTTAATGCGTTTTTTTTCGGTACTCTGTGTGTAGTGTAAATTAGATTTTTATTTAACAATCTAAAATTAATTCACGTAAATTATACAATACGTCTGATAAGTATAACTTTAAAAAAAATACGAATTTACAAAACAAATGCAGTATAAATTGAATGAGATTTTATATTTCATTATCATGGAAGAGAAGGGCAGGAGTAGTCGCATAAATAACGTTGGCGATGAATGGATATTCATACATATATGGATAGGTATATGTTGCATAATAAATAGCGAGTTAAATTATGAATTGGACCCCGGAGATACATTTTAATTAATCTATTATGAAATACATTGTTATGAAAACATAATTCCGAGGAAATCTCGCGCACTAATTTATTACCATTGATGCAGGTGATTTGCGGCTTAAATATTAGATTTAAGTGTTTTCATCTGTTGATATATACTAGCAGCTATTGCATCCTTTGTTTCTAATAACGTATATATTGGATAAATTTGTTAATTTTATTTTCTTATAAAGAAAATATACGGAGCATGAAAAAATCGATTACTTGATTTTAATGGGTATTGCTGTTTCTAGGTCCACTGAACACTAATTGGCTAGTTTCACAATTATGCATGCCTGTGTATGTGTGACTTTGTGTAGGTGTGGGTGGCTGTACGATTCGCAAGACTTAAAAAGCGCAAACAAGTTATTTAAAATATATTTATGTGAAGATCGAATTGAACAATTGGAAAGGCCTATATTCCAAAATGATGCGGTTACAGAATAAGCTGGACTATATTCTGTACTTGACTTTCTTATACGTAATTTTCATTATAAATAATACTAGTATTGGGTAATATTTTGTATTTATTTCGTGCTGCGAAAATATATAGGACGTATAGTATTCAGAGAACCGTAAATGTAGCTGTTTCCAAATATTTCTTTTACGTGAATTTGAATCAATTTTTATAAGAAAGTCTTGTGCTGGCCACAACAAATTTTAGATGAAGACATACTTATGTTATTATTGTAATAATTATTAGAACTTTCTTATAAGCATTGTATAAAAGACAGTATTATAACCACAAAAATAAAATCGACATCGAAGTGTTCCTGAATTTATTTTGACGTCTGAACACTCCACAGCCAATACCATTGAACATTAAAATATGTATTGAATTTAAAATTTGTATATCACTGAATTGAAAATCACTTATTATTACGTTCTTGTACGCAGTAATAATTAAATCTTGTAATCATAAAATAATTCGAAGTCCATATTTCAATGGGTGTACACGTTTTTACCGTCTCTGAATCGAATGTAACTATTTTCTGTGTGTCTGTGAACATTCTAGAGCCAAAACTGTCGAATGTAAAATTGTGAAACTCTAAACTTAAGACTTGTATATGGTCTAGATGTGCACCTCGTATTTTTGAACGGCTGCACAATTAGCAAAAATTGATAGGTTCATAATGAAAGATATAAATTATTCGTAAAACTTTTATTTCAAAAGTTTCTTCAAAAAGGTCCTAGTTACGAGAAAATTGCAACGGTAAATCTTAAATATTTTATTTATGTTGCTATAGATACGCATGTATGGGGATCATATTTAATAAATCATATGAACTATGTCTGATATTTTGACAAGGAATACAAATAAAAAACATATACAACATATACATTTAGTGAAAACTGGTTATAAATAAAGTCGACTGAAGGGCACTGCAGATTTTTTATTTCTATATTCTCAAATGGTTTATTACGTTTTCCTCCAGGAAAGCGTAATAAACCATTTTAAATTTAAAGGAGAAAAAGTATATTTTTTTCTTCGTGCCATTTTTTTGTATTATCACATCGTGACAAAGATAATTTAACAAAATAGGACGAAACAAAGCAACGATCTTACCTACCACATGTCACTGACTATACACCATTAGTCTCTGTCGTACCTGGATATTTTATCGTTAGTTCTCGCCGTTGTACAGCGGCGCTGTTCGGATAATCAACCAGTACAGATACAAACCATATTATAGAATCGTTTTGACATATTTTTTTAAATTCACAATATATAAACACTTTGATGTTTCTGAATTTACGACGCTTTTGTTAATGGGATGTGTTTATTCTCTCAAAACATATTTGTGTTTTATTAGTTTGTTTTACGCAGTAAAATATGAACCTATAAAATGTCGAAGAATACTATGGTAATATATTATTTTCCATAGAAATAGCAAATATGTTTAAACATAAAATTATATATTTTTACGAAGGATATGTTTCGAAATAAACTTTCAGTAGTGGCAGACATTCACATAGTTGTGATACTGATGCCAAGGAAGCAATATTATGATTTCATCAATTTTATGAAATTGTCACAATAAAAAGACGCAAATATGTTAAGAGCGCCAAATATCTAGCGCTAGTAGTTGTAACAAAAATATAATTTATTCAATGTACAACGATTCACCCTGACAAAACTTTATAATCATAACAAAATGTTTTTTTTTATGTATTAATTTTCTTCGTTTTAAATTAATAAAAAGGAAAGCTTCATTTTTTAAAGCTTTATTATTCCGGAAGTAAGTTCTTATAGCTTTTGTGTTTAATCTAAAGAAACTGTATTCGCAAACAAAATTATAATCTTTACAATATATTTTTAAATTATCATAAATGCTTAAATAAAAATCTGGAGTGTCTTTCTCGCGACTTTTATATACTTAGGTTTCATTATATATGTTATACATCTTTACTGATTGAACCATCGCATCGTCATTAAACAATATCAATATCAACTAAGGAAACGTAAATGTAATACAACTATTTTCGAAAATAAAAGTTTTAATACCTTAAATTTATTCTCTAACTCGTGTCGTTTTCAAGATTCTTAAAATTTGACAGGAGTAAACAAGCCCTTTCTGTTATTTTTTTTAAAATGGGTTTTCTTTACCGGCATATACAAATTTTAAATTCGAAACATGGTATGTTTATTGTTGTGATTATTTGATCGATAAAGTCAATTTTTGGAATTTGTAAGGAAAAAAACGTTGGTATATTCAGAAAGTTTGAGATGATTGGTGATGATGTCTACATGTGATAGCACATGTGCCACACGATAAATGACGATATGTAACGATTTAGAACATAGCGTACGAGTTAAGGATATCTAATATTCTAATGTAATTTTACTCTAATTCGGTATAATTATTTGCATGAATTTTAAGTTTAATTTTACATAATCAATCTTGCAAATTTTGTACAGTGTACCGTCTATTACGCGAACTAATACGGTCAATTAAAATCTAAAATTGTCTTGCTAGGTAATATAGTAGGTAAGCGCTGGAAAAGGTAATTTGTCTGTAGCAGGAAATTTTCAATTGTATCCGAAATCATTTGCAACAAGATTTGCAAATGAGTAGAGAATTTAGTATTTATAATATGCAGTTGGCGGAACTGAGCCACAATTTCCATATTTTCCACGTTGAAATATGCGCGATGTAAATTATTGGTTAGCTTCCCATTTTAAGCACTCTCAAGGACGTTGAATATCTTTCGAAATGAACTGCTGTATCGTTCCGAACCCAAAATATGCATTATTTATATTAACTGCCATTGTACCTACTTTGCCATAATCTCTTACACAATTCACTTAAAACGATACTTCTTTTCAAAATAAATTGCTATACTCTACCGAAATGCGATCATTTCTGTCCGTTCTCTTATTGCGCGTATCAACGATGCAATGAACAAATCACGTTGCGCTAAGCGTGTCTGCTTATACACAGGTAATGGGATCTGCGCAAAGTAGGCATCCTTTAGCAGCGAACAGGGTATAATACACTGTGGCTGTTTTCGTAAAATGCCTATAAATTTCTAACTTTAAAACTGTTATTACCGGCAAAATGTCTTCTCGTGAATCTTTTACGGTTGCTTCGGCAATATTATTAAACATTTACGATGCACAAACTTTTTACTTTATGCTATACAAGGGCATGTATTATCTAAGTGTCTACACGCAGCATTTAAATATCTATTATATTTAATATAGGGCATTTAAATACAGCCCTTATATCTAGCTACAAGTAACATAAAATACACTTCACCTGGGAGTTTCTTTTTTGCAAGATTCATTTAGTTTTCTCTTGAGTTAACTGATTTAGCTTGTAGTATAGTTTGTACCAAAAGTGCTTCAGTCGTGTGTCTGTAATATTCCCGGTATTAACAAATGCGTTTCATGGATCTATGTCGCTCGATCCTAGAACCAAATTTGTAGACGCAACTCCCCAAAGGTACTGGATTGACTTTAACTAAATTTAGTATACGTATAATATGGGTACCCCTGTCAGTTTCAATGTATTAAAATATGTAATAGTCCTTCCATTTCAATACGATTGACACAGTAGATGCGAAGTATTTACATTTCCAGAATCAAGATAACATAACTCAAAGTTCTGAGCGATATTATGTTGATTCCGAGAATAGTATGGCGAGTTAAATACATCTTTTGAATTATCTCTCTGTTGATAAATAATCTGTAACTTAAACAAGCATGTTTATACTAATTCCATTCTTCTATATTCAATGTCTTTATGTTGGCTGCTTCGCGATATCGTTAAGAAAACACTTTTTTTTATTTCTTTTTTTCCGTTTTCCGTCTTTCATTTGTCCTGTTGTTTGTCGATACTGTATCTGTAGTGTGCGAACCAGGCCATCTGCTGAATTGTGTATTATAGTATCATCACTCGTCTGATCTCGCAATCTCTTCTCAAAGATAAAAATTAAATTCCTTTGTATTCGAGTAACGTTACACGTGAAAGCATCTAGGATTAAAAACTGTTCGTCTCCGATAATTACTTTTATTCGAATCACCCATCGGATCGGTTGTTGGTTACGTCAAATCGGTAATTAATTACTCTTTTATAAGTGCAAAATAATTGCACAATGCACAAACAGTGCACTCATAATTCAAGTTGAAATTTTACAATAGTTATGAAAGTGCTTATTTTTTTATAGTGATTTTTATAGTATCTCCATCATCATTTAACTCGAATAAAATTGCCAGATAATCGAATATAAATAATTGTTCAATCGTTTAGATCATTACAGGATTAGTTTTTATAGAAGGAACAGTTAAAACTGTAGAGTTGACTACATATATTGAGAGCTTTATTGTAAGTTGACTGTATTTGACTGAGAAAGAAATGTTTGTACATTAGATTTGGATTAGGTATGTTCGATAAAATAAATACTAGGTGTAATGGGTAATTTAGTATTGTACTCAGTTTTATCGTTTCAGAAAAAGTAACAATATGTTTTATTTTAATTTTAATATAGAAAGTTAAAATGGCTCATGTAACCATTTATATAAATTTGTTAAATTTTTATTTAAGAAGTTGCCTAACTTTTATCTTTTGTTCATTTTTCTTCAATAAAAAGCTAAAGTGACCTTCACTAGTCTTTTTTGTCATTCACTATCGGAATTAAAAATAATGTTTTATTTTGTTTTAAAATCCCCCACGGTTGCTATGAAACAAAATAAATATGAATTGTATCAAAACTTCTAAAAAGTTCAATATCTTCAACTTTTATGGAGATCGATTTTGTCTAAAGCATGCCGTTTCCAAGATATTAAACAAGCATTGGTGCAGGGACAGTGTTTCCAGCTCAATCACAATAAATATGATAATTAAAGCGATAGCAATTGTTAGAGTACAAAATTAATTATTGCAATCATCCAACAATCAATCAACAACATTTTAAATTGCAATACTATTATTAATAATTTGTTTGACCTTCAGGTTCACAATTTATAAAAACATTATAAATATAAAGTATCTAATAATATTTTGTGGATTTTTTTGATATAACAAAATATATTATTTTTATTTATTTTAAATTTATTTTAAAGCCCCTATGCTCACAATTTGGAAAAACTTTGCCGATATAAAATATTTTCTAGTTTTTAATAGAAAATTCTAAAAGTTTTAAATGTTGTCTAATGGCAGTATTTAGGTGGGTTCCTATAACTCCAAACCTGTACAGACGATTGGATTTACAATGCGACGGGAAATCAAATTTCATTAATCGGCCCGGTACCTTTAGAGGAGTTGCGGTCACGAACTCAGGTCTTACGAGCGAGCGGGCGAGATATAAAGATTCTGTAAATAATCAGATTTGATTGAAGCATGGTCAAAACGTATATTTCCGTTAAAATCTTGAATGGTTTTCCCCTCGATATATATGATTCAAGATAAAACGAATTTTGTGCAAACATTTTTTGATTCTGAGAATGTTACAGATATACAACTGAATTCTATAGTTATGCACAAGCAGCTTAGCTCATGAAAATGTGAAATAATAAATTATAAACTTTGTACTATAAATTAAAGTGCAAAAGAACAATATATTACATAGAGATGCACGTCTAAAATATATAATAATAATAAATAAAGCGAAAAGCATCTGCAAACAGATTAAATGCCGCGCGTAAAAAAGCAGGATGTGATGAATGTACCGAGACAGAATCGTTCAACGCGCATGTGTATGTATGTACCTACTCAGCGTACATACATAGTACAACGAAAATAAGTAACATCATTACGTTAAACGCCAAGAAATAAGCCACACAATTTTTGCGTAGGCGCCAACTACACAAATATATGTTTAAATAACTTACTACAACTCGGACACCATCTATCATCTCAAATAATTACTATACTTCAATTTTCAACATCACGTTTGGTACCTCACATCCGTTTACATTAGCATACGTTAGCAGGATATTTGTCTGTGATGTTAGTACTAGAAAATACATATTTAAGGAATAGTAATTTGAAAACTATGCACACGTAAAACAACTGATTCAGGAATAATGGCGGCCGTTCCATTTATAATTAGTGTGGTGCATAAACAACCTACTGGTAGCCAATAACAGGCCAATTTTCAAGTACGTTATCATTGGAACATTCCACCGAATTTCGAGAAAACCTGGAGTGCTTTTCATTCGGTTTTCCTTTACTTAATTTTCATTATATATGTAATATAGGTTTATTATGTTTTAAATTCATGCACCATAATTTATGTGTATTAACTTGAAAAACGTAAATGTAATATGGATATTATCAAAGGTTATGTTAAAGGTTACAGTAAATAGAACATGTTTTGAAAATAACATTTTTAACAACACTTACTATAAAAATTAATTTGATTCACTTTTTCTCTAATTCATGTCCTTTTCGAGATGCACAACAAAAGACACGAGTAAAAAGCACTTCCATTTGCAATATCCTTTCCAAAAATACGAGCAATTCTTTCTCGGGATATACATATTTAAAGTTCAACGATATTGGCTGTAGAGCGTTCACCCACACACACAGAGCCGACGGCATTTCGAAAATAAGCAATATTAAATCAGGGACTGTCAAAATATATCCATAAAAAATTCGAGGTAGATTTGTTTTTATCATAATACTTTCTACGTATAAGAAAGTAAATAAATGAGTTTATTTGTTTAGAGCCATGCCATTTTAAAAGCCATTTCTAATTGATGCAAATAAAATAAAGAATGAATAAAATAGTAAAAATATTAACCATGTCTGGCACTGAAAACACGCAGATTAGTTTCCGAAATGTTTGCGATTTTTATAGAAATATAATTGACAATGAACATCGTCGAAATAATAAAGATTGCATGTAATCCACCATTGTTACAATAAATATTCTTGAATACAGAAGAAATGCAACATGGTTGTCGAAAATCCCAATTTATATATATATATATATATATATATATATATATATATATATATATATATATATATATATATATATATATAATTTTAGCATTCATGAAACAGAAATTTCATTAATCTAAGAAATATTTTATGATTTTATGAAAAGTGCTATATACAGCTTTCTTGTTATTTTCATATTAAATTTTCGCTATAACAGCAATTTTATTTGTACCATCAAGAAAATGGATATCGTTAAGAAATCACTACAATCCGGATATTTCTTCGATGCAATTTATTTGTTGGAACCCCATTAAAAGCCAATTTATCGATTTCTTAGTAGAACGAATGTATAAAGTAATCGTAGCATAGGTGTATGACTGGAAGCCAATTTTTACTGACTTCCCATCCAACTAAAACTGATGTGACGTATGTGGTGTTTTCTTTTTATATATCTGTTGTGGTACCAAAAAGACATTTTTATAAATACTAGTATACAATCACTAGAAATATTTGGTAGCTATGGAAACTAATATATAATTAAAACCAAATAAATGAAGCCATCTTTAACATAAAGGTGTATATGTACATTATTATCTTTTTTCATGTGTTCAACTTGCATCAACCAAAATATTTTGATACATCGATCGGATGTTTCATATCATTTTACAGATTGTGACATATTCGGGGTTTTGAGTGTTTTCTCGACATTTCACAGGGATTTTCGTGGATATTAAAAAAAAATCTAGTTTATTGTGAAGGAAGATGTTCATTTGGAACAAAATTAACCTGGAAATGTTTAAGGTGTGATTTATTAAGTATTTTGCTTGCTGTATTGGATTCTAATTCTATTTAAAGAAAATTATTTGTTTGGTTCTTCGTACGATTTTATACTAATCTTATTTGTAATATTCATCTATGTGGTGGCGTTAATGTTGCTAGAGCGTCGTGCTGAAGTACATAAGAGCTAAAGTGTTCGGTAGTGTTTCTGATTAGCTTGCCTTATTGGAAATAAATTACTTCGTAAAAGAAAATAAAATTTAAGAATTAATCACGCGAAGCTCAACCGTAAACCGAATAAACAATTATTTTTTCCGGAACGAAAACCGGAAGCGGACTGGTATATCTATTTTAATTGAACCGGAACGAAATAATTACGGTTCGAAGCTCTGTTTAAATATTTAATATAATTCATTTAGAATATATTTTTACAGTACTGATATTTGCGAAATGACGCGTTTATGCAACTGTGGATAGGCTAGTCTAGATCCAAAACTGTTACAGGAAAAATTATCAAACTTTAAACTAAAGACCTGCATATAGCTCTGATCTTTTATTTTTGAAGAGAATATCTTAACCAGAAGTCACTATTTTTCCATTATCTCGGAAATGGCATGAGTTAGAGTAAATGTGATTAGAATAAAAGTGGAAGATATTAAAATTTCCGGCAACTTTATTCTCAAAAGTTTTATCGAAAAATGTACCATTCGCTGAAAAATCAGCATTAAAAATGGTTATTTTATATTTACGTTTCGCTAGTTACAATACACATTAATTTTGTTTATTAGCAATCGTTTAGTTAATTAACACAAAATAAAGCATCATTACAAATACAGAAAATCGAGTTAGGGGCACTTCAGCTATTTCTATAAGTGCAACCATTTTGGCGACAGTGAAATGAACACCTATAGCCCCTTTCCAACTGTGCGATTATGCCCAAAATCTAATCAGCTATTCGCAAATATATTTTAGACACAATTACGGAATGGCGCAATTCTCTGTTTAGTAGTTTGTAATATATCATTAGAGATACCTTAACGGAAGATTTCCAACAACATGACAGACAGTTTCTGTAGTATAATTTAATCACTAGTCCGAGAAGGCTGAACCCGTGCGATAAAAATAGATCGTAGAGTTCTGTGACTTTTTACTTAGCCGAAACATCTTTGAGCGACGAAGCCTTTGACAGGGGCATCACAACACTTTGGTTTTCATTTATAAATAACTCCAACTATCGGCATACTTACACGCACGTAACAGCTACTGACAAATATCACATACAAAAAACTGACTGTGAAAGAAAAGTAGTTATTTAAGGTGCTATCAAATAAGAGGTTTCAGATAAAGTGGTAATACAGTCTTTAAAGATAAGTATTTATTAAAGGTTGTAATGTTAAAGTTTGTTATCACAATCTTATTCAATTTATAACCAACACCGGTAAACTTCATTTTGTTTATTTTCCCTTATCAACAACTAAATCTGTCAAAATGTGCAGTCAATTTAAACGTAAACGATTTGCAAAAACAACCGAAGAGTACGGATATCGAACAATCCCAACCACTCAACCGCAAAGTAGAATAAATTGTCGTTCATTTAACGAAATTGGATTACTGATGTCCTTCAAATTTCTTCTATATAATTGAAATGCCAATCTGAACAAGAATGATATAGAATTGATGATTGAAATAATATCTCTCACCGATGTTATGATAATAATGTAAAAACAATAAAGTAAATTTTAATCTAGCTTTCTATCCGGAAATCTATGTAAAGTTCAAAAGCATGAAGTCTTTAATTAAATTATATTAAAACAAAATTGTTCTTATAACCGACGTGCCTTATACAATATATTTTATTCCCGAGTATACGAATTTCGTTGTAAACCGTGTTTCGGAGAATATATATCAGGTGCACCCTTAAAGTGAAATATACACCAAAAGCTCCATTTTGTGTGTTTACTGCCGGATATTCTAAGAAACTATAAAGTCATTCGTAGGAAGGCGTCCGTCGGGTAAAAGGAGCGAATTGACTCGCTACAAAATTCGATACACACGCTTTGCGAGATGTTTCTTTCTATGACCGTTATTTTATTCGTTGGTATCGTATGCCCGCCTACTTGGATTTCGTGTATCGTAAGAACAAATCGCTTGCTATACGATTCGTAACATCAGAAGTGGCTTTAGGAGTATGTAGACGCATATGTTTACTTTAAAACTCGCTGATTTTGCTGCATTTCAAATTTATTCTCATACATTACATATATATATATATATATATATATATATATATATATATATATATATATATATATATATATATATATATATATATATATATATATATATAAATATATATATATAAATATATATATAAATATATATATATATATATATATATATATATATATATATATATATATATATATATATATATAATTCAAGATATTCAAATGTAATATTTTTCATTTATACTGATTTATATTACTTAAATGGCACAACATTGGCATTATTTTATAGATTTATTACTATTTCATAATATTTTTTTTAAATTTTATTTTTGAACTTTGTAAGAAATTCAATCAAAAACCATTAAATTGGCTTGATATTCTTAGAGATGCGTTAATAAAGTTGGTCATTTGAGCGACCAACCGACATACATCCAAGTACATGAGTTATATACATTTTTAGTATCGGTGCGACGTGAAACGAATATTATGCAACAGACATACGACCGTGCACTGTCTCTCATTTTGTACGAACATTATATAGATTTAAGGAAAACAATCGTGCTAAAATAACAAAGGTACATGTGTACGACATTAGTGACACTTTTAATGCTAATGCTAAGGGTGTAGGTATAATAACAAATTGTTTTGCGGGAATGGTTTAGTGTGACCAAAGAAAAATATATTAGAAGTATATTAAATGTGTGCGAAGCGACGAACGTGGTGGTGTAATAAGGAAAAACGGAAAACAAATCATGAGAAATCAATGTCTGCTAAAGACTGAAATTTCCCCTGTGGTCGGTCCTGTTGCACAGAAGCGTCAGTAAATAAGATTTAAAAAGCGCTAGGGTGAATTTTGTTCTGCTTAGAAGTAGTGCTCAACAGTCTAGCAAGGCAGTCGAGCAGTCGAGCAGTCGAGCAGGCAGGCAGGAGGCAGGCAGGCAGGCAGCAAGCATCAGGAATGAACTCTTCAGCCAACCAACCAATCCGCTGGGAATTGAAACAAGTTATCGAGCATTCGACCTGTCCGGCCACTTCTGGAAACTCACGTCAACTCGTCAAATATTTTAGAAAACCACACACCAAATTATTCTTATATTTTCGTTTTATATTCGAACATATCTTAAAGCGTTTACTACACGCGTATTACAGGTGTAACAAAAACACTCTGCAATGCCCTACACTGGACGTACTTGTACGTAATAATTTTAGGAAAAATGTTGATATTTTGTAGTATATTTATACTATTTCGACCAATCTACCATAATATTGTTGTGCATTTGTTAAATTAGTGACATTTGTACATAATGCGATTATCATGAAATATTTAGTAAATTGGATTGCCATGAATACAAAATATACATCCATTAATTCAAAAACCGGGTTTCTAATAAGAGGTATGTTTTCTTGGGAAAATTTTGAAATAAAAATGGTAAGAAATTGATATATTTTCTTTTTTAATATGAATCGGATTTTCGTTAGCTTGTGTAAGAAGAAAAAGAAATATGTGTTATTAATGGTTTTTTTCTAGGAAAATTAGAAGTATATTAATATTTTTACTATCTTTATTGATATATATATATATATATATATATATATATATATATATATATATATATATATATATATATATATACATATATAGATAGATAGATAGATAGATAGTGAAAGTATAAGAAAGTCCAGTAAAAGCCACTTCCATTTATTTTTCTGATAATGCATCTTTAGCGTATGTAACATCATGTTAAAAAGTATAATGGCGCAAGCACAAGGAAACGTTCGTTCCAATTAGGCAGTCGGTGTTGGTTTAACTTATTTTGCAGTCATTGGTTTTTATTCGATGCACTTTTTAGAGCGAACAATTCGTTGTGAAATATCTTATCGGTTGTTTGACAGTAGAAAAACTGTGACTGCTGTCAATATCAAGGGTATTTTGTTGGAAGCAAACGATTTGACGGTGCTTGATATCAAACGGTAACTTGTGTGCTATCTATACAGTTTCAGCTTTGATCGATTCTGGAATTGACACATTTATGACATATAAAAAGTAATGCCCTCAAAGTCACAGTTATACCCTTGGGGTATTTCCTTTTTCTCTCTGACCCTAATATTCAATGAATTGCATAATTTGATAGCGTGACTTCTAATATAGAATATTTTTCTCTTATTGATATTTCGAATGTCGTATTTTCGGCAATGTGATAGACGTAAAACCGGAAGCTTCCATTTCTTTGATTAGATTTCGTGTTTATTTGGGCTGAGAATGGCAGGTATGTCAACTGTTTAATTAAATAAACGTGGATTATTGACATGCCAAAAAAATACGGCTATCAATGGATAAAATAAATATTGAATTATCTTTTGGCTTGGCTTTTGCTGGTTTGTTTTTCATATTCAACTTTGACTTTTTGCTTTAAGCAATTTCAAACTGACAGTTTACATTTGAATTATATATAACTTGCAAAGTTTATATATTAAGACAAACTCTGGCAGGACTAAAATATAATTTCAAGAATGTGTGTTAGTACAAAAGGACATATGTAGAAAATCATTCATTTTCACGGAACATATGTAGTAAATTAAGCTTTACCATTAGAATATCTTACAATAGTAAAAAACAGAAAACGTTAGTTAGACATCTTTAGAGGTTGGTCAACAGATATGTCACAGAGAACAACAGACCTTGCCCCCACAGCAAAATTGAGTCAACTGCCCCGTTCCCCCTCAAAGCCAGTACATCACGGTTGGCAAAAATGTAAAAAAAAAAATCTTTTTGTCTAAGGGTTTAAAATTATGGAGCCCTATAACTCAGAAAGTACACGGGTGATTGGATTTAAACAGTATAAGGATTCAAATAGGATGCAAAATATGTGTAGCAAATTTGGTTCAAATCGCTTCGGTACTAATCATTATTTTCCAACAAATATGAACCCTATTAAAGTTACGTTCGAAGTTCTCCTGACGGGAAGCAAAACATTCTGCATTGAAATGTAGATAGCAACTAAATACGTTCTATGATGAAAGGTGCTGTTATATTATGACCACGTAGTTACGCCATTGAGAGCACTAGAAGCATTCCTGTTTTAAGACTAGTTATTTAATAATTGCTACTATGATAAAAAGAACTGCATTATAACTTGTTTCTTTAATCTTCTTGTGGGCTTCTGTATCCGAGCACTCTAGATTGTAGCACGTCTAATAGGAAATGTAGAATATTGTTGTGTTTGCATAGTATGGGTATAAGCCGAATATAATCAGATGTGTTTCGTTATTAAAGCTAGGGATCGCAGCTACTCTTTGAGTATCTTGGTGGTCTTGGTATTATGTACGTACTTTACAAGGTAAGCCTACTAGATATATGTATGTATGTATGAGCTGCGAATCCCTGAGTATATGGCAAATAACATCACGATCTATTGATATTCATGTCACGAAATTAATAATACACCTACGTATATAAGTATTATCTGGGTGGAAGTTGAACCCACCTACACGTTTCATACTATCATCTTCTGCGTAAGGTTACAAAAGAACCAACGGAATATTGGGGTCATACAAGTTTTGTCCAATTCGTGTTTGGATTGTTCAATATACGATTTTAACAATTAAGCTAAGAAGGTAATATATATATAATTAAACATACATTTCAGCTCGCCGTAGGGCGAGTTTTAAATCAATGAAAAATAAGCTTATGTACAGACACCTATGCTAGCTTTATAAAAAATGTATAGCCTTTGGGTTACCAATACGAAAAAAAGATTGTGGACATAAAATATCGTAGAATGTTTGTTAAATTTTTTGGTAATTTAATGGGGCAGTATTTAAAGGGGTTCGTAATTCTGGGGCCCTATAACTCCAGATGTATATGAGCGATGGGATTTAGTTCAAATCGTTCCGGTTACCTTAAGAGAAGTAAAGGGCACAAATTTAATCTTACGAGCGAGCAAGTGAGCCCTAAATATCCAAGTATATGAGTTTGTTCTTGAATTCAGGGCGACGAAACTAGAATATTTCTACTGACGGTAAGAGTATACTCTTGCTATTATTTCTATATCTTCAAAACGGTATGAGTTAGAGAAAAAGTGATTTGCATAACATTAGAAGATATTAAAAAAAATTTAGCAACTTTTTTTTTTTTTTTTTTTCAAAACAATTATAATTTACTGAAAAATCGCATTTCAAAATATCCATGTTACATTTACGTTTTCCTAGTCACCACATATATTGATACTGCATCATGGAAATGGTAGGATGGATGGTAGGACAAACATGCAATATTACATTCTTAGAAAAAAAGCATAATTACAATCACTGATGAAGTAATTGAGTTATTGAATATTATAAATTTCAAAAGATTGTTATTATTTTTATGGCCTTATATATGTTTTCGAAATCATAACGTGAAACGATTTGATTGAATCTGCCAGTGTGAGAGTCACACAATCGAATACTATAGATCCATCGTACATCCGTACGACGAGCTAAAAACTATAATTGAATAAAACTTTCGCGACAACTTAAAATGGTTGTTAAAAGTTATAGCTAAAATATTTATATCGTAAAACCAAAGTTTCCATTACTATAAAATATGTAATGTTGCGTAATAAATATAAGAAGAAAAATTTAAGTCCCATTTATGTAATTTATTTTCAACTTTACATCTTTATAAAACTCTTAAAAACCGTCAATAAATTATGCTTCTTGACTATTATATTATTTACACTTGTTTCTAAACTGTTGCACTGTAAAAAATTAACTCAACTATTCACGTGCTTAATTTATGATGAATGACAGTTGAATAGTTTGCCAAATCAACACCAGATGGTATCTTTGTTGAATATCTTTTTCATAATTTTTTGAGCACACGCCAATCGTTTTAAATTGTGAACATCTTCATTTTCGACACAAAATTTCTATTTGCAATGATTGAAGTTTGCACATTAATCGTAGCGTGATGCGGTTAAATCTAAATAAAATGGATGATTTCATGGTAAAATCCTTGAACGAGGCTATTTTCAGCGTTCATTAAAGTAAATCACACACAAAAATCGCACCTTTAATACGTATTTCAAAATTTGTTTACGTACTAAACATAATTGATAATGAATTTAAACGAAAACAACATTAATTTATAAGTGATTTTTAACATTTATTTGATATTAATGTGTTTCTATGTATACAAAGATGTTGCAATTTCTTTGATTTGTTTTGCATTTTATAAGTTATTTATAGACGACTCAGCAATTTATTAGTTATTGGCGGATAAGTGTGCTGATATTTATTTTTACATTCTTGGACGTAGTAGGAAATATTGTATTCATGAACATTAACTCTAAACATTAAATAATATATTATTTTGACCTTTACTGGATATGGAATTTTTTCGTGGTAAAATTGTTTGTGTAGGTATTGAACATAAAAATATGCAACTTTAAATTTAAAGTTTTGTTCAGTCTGGAATTAACTTTATTTTTTGTTACCTCGCTGTATGACGGCATAAAAAATTTAATTGGAAAATGCGCACTACACTGATTGTTTCAAAATATTATATGTTTGATTAAATGTACGTACAAGTTAGTATCATTACTGTACAAGGTCTGCATCCCGGCTGCAGCAAAATATATGAAAATACATTTTAACGCGTATATCTGTATTATTATACGTCAACAATTCTTATAATTAGGTAAAAATTGTAATTATGTACCATGGTACACAAAACGTCGTCATTCTCCATTATTAAACTTTGAGTAATAATAAATTTGTTTGCATGTAATTTTAACTTGAAACTACAAAATAGGAATTCAAATTTGAATATATCTTGCGCATATCTCAGTTCATGTAAACCAAACATAATCAATTCTAAGTTTGTTCATATCAAACTTTCCACTCTAAAATAATGTATTCTTCAGGCTAGTATAGAATTCTGTTTCACCAATCTTAGTTATGCTTAACTTGTCCGCATTTTTTATATAAATACTCTAGTAATTGTATACTCTCAAATCAGGCAAACCATATTCTTTAGACTTAAATTTACAAAACCAAAAATCAAAGAATTCGAAGTACAACTATGGATTAAAATCGACTTCTATATGTGAACTTAAAAGAAATGGTGACTCGTTACAACCATTTTGATTTTTTTAATTTCCAAATGGAACCTTTTACCCCCAAGCAACGCCGGCATTCATTAATAATAAAAATAAATGTGGCCGGTTACCTGGAAATTCTTCAGTAGCTAAACGAGTTTTGCCTCGCACAAAAGGGACCAAAAACATAGCTACACTCTCTTTGAGAAGCTTGAATGTGGTGAGGGGTTAAGGAGTGTGTGGAATAATGGGCGTGTTCATTGAAAACGGTATGGACAGCGACAGAGAGAAGTTAAATGACGCTGTAAGTGGTTTCACGTGAAATGAATAGAAATGGACTGAGACTACTGTATTGCAATATTCAACTTGCTGCTGCTCTTCACGACTGCTATTGTATGTGTTTAGGTGGAACGGTGGAACATTCCTAACACTTACGGCCCCATTCACAGCTAGCCAATTATTAATCATGTATAGAAATTGCAAATAGTAATCAGTTGGACCATCTTAAAACAAGCGTTTCAAATTAAAATTAGATGAAAATCAAAATAACACTAAATTTTAAATAAAAGTACGGTCAAGTTGACATGACAATATACACACAATAATAATAATTTATGCTGGGATGATTGTTCAATTGTAATAATTAATTATGATATTTGATATTATTGAAGATGAAAACTATAATAATCTCCGTCGCGTCGCCTTGTTGCAATCGTTGATCATTGATCCTTCCTTTTCTTTTTTATACAGTACAATTGTAGCCGCAATCCTAATATTTTTTCTTACGAAACATTTCACAAACTACAACCTCCACAATATTTTGTTAAATTTTGTTTATATACATATTGAATTCTTGGTTATATTTATCAATTCGCAAACCATCACCGTTGTTGTAAATTCAACATCAATAATTAGCAAAATTCAAAATACATTAATTTTAAATATATTAATATTTAATTTATATTTGAAATACATATACCTACGTTTCACCATTTAGTTTATTAAGCTATTAATGAAACTCTAGCGCGTCTACACTTACACAGACGTCATTCCGAAGATATTCAGATTCGATTCTTGAATACAAATCTGAGTTAGAAAATGTTCATGATTACAATACTTCCTTATAGACTTGGACCAAGAAAGTAAAAAAGAAACCATGTTGATATGGAGTGATTGAATTTATAACAGAGCAGTATAAATCACTCCATTTCAATATGTTCCTTTAAAATGCAAGTCAACTGTTACGAATAACGGGTCTAATGTTAATATCGTTAAAGAATATAGAATAGCACACAGACGCACAAATCAGTAAAATCTCTTTTGAAATAAGCTCCAATATATAGCTGGAACAAACCAACCAACCATCCAACCAAATCAGATACGCGACATAAACAGCGATAATAAGACGTACTATACATATATAGAATCGAGTGTAACGTAGTTCAGTTCAGTGTTGCGGAAACGACGCCGACGCCGAAGCTTTTATGCAGCATTAACTCGCATCGCACAAATAAATGACGTATGTCGTAAATGACGGCATCGTAACCACATCGATATGTCAATAACCCCTTTCTTGAAAGAAGATCCCCCCCATTCGTAATGCGATATTGACATGCGTCGCGTCGCGTCGCTCGGTCCACTCGACTAGAAATATGTCAATGTCAACTATTCTCCCACGGTGCTCTGGCTCTTCATTTGTTTTCCCAAATCTAATAAATCACAGATACCATTCACAATGTCACCTGTAACTATTTGTTACCAAAAATGTACGATAAATCGTATTTTCTAAAGAATACCTGCTTCAAGATACGCTTCATTGAAATTAGTTCAAAGAAGAATTCGAATTCTACTGTATGAATGTAGGTAACTGGGTGACGTCACGGCAAACTCATGACGTGCACTTTTAATTTAAAATCAACACTACTATTCGTATTGCAATCTATTGAATGGTTTTAGAAACGCAATGTCATGTTATTGTTTGAATGTTTTCTATTTTCTACTCACTATAATGAATGGGTAACTGAGTGACGTCACGCCAAGCTCATGACGTACACATTCAATTAAAAATCAACACGACTGTTGAAAGTTTTTAAAAGCACAATCGTGTATTGATGTGATTATATTGTTGTTTTAAATTAAATGTTTTCTATTTTCCACTATAATGGATGGATGTAACTGGATGATGTTTCACCAAGTTGACGTAAAATTTTGATACAACTTGTTTTGAAATCGAACTTTGATGTGTTCTTTAAAATTAATTAAATACGTTCTGGTTGTGTCAGTGACATACAATTCGTCGTAAAATCCACATGTCTAATTGTGTATTGAATATATATTTAGAAGTTCAATCGAGTTTAGTTATATTGTTTATTTGAATTGTATTAAATGCTGTTTTCTTATCATTGTGTTTGACGTTATGCGAAGTTTGTAACGCACCAATTCGTTGATGTGTAAATAAAAGATAGTCTATTTTTACCTCAATCGCTTGTGTTATGAGGATAAATAATGAATTGAATTTAGAGATATATTGGCCGCTTGATGATTAATAGGTTTTGAAGAAGACGAAAATATATCTATATTTAGGATAAGTGGTAATGGATTAGTTATTTGACGTCGAGTATAAACTTTGGAATGATGCATTATTATTACAATTTATAATCTATATTAAACTATTTGCTGTAAGCAATTTTAATGCATTACGAATTCTGTGTTAATGTTTCGATTAATATTTTTGTTTGTTTTAGGTAAGTCGAATTCATAACAATAAGGTTACATTGGGTAAGTTGCGATATTGAAATAAGTATCTCGATAGAAACCAACGTTGTACATGAAATGAAAATGCTTAAGTATTCGAAAGTTTATTCTAATTTGTATAATTAAAATTATTTCATTCTTATTAATATTGGGTTATTTGTTTTTGACCTTTTTTGGCTGATATTATACTAAATTTTACAAAACCTCATATGCTTAAATCTTAAATTATAAAAGCTGAAGTGACCTTCTGTCGACGTTCTTATACTAAGTATATATTTGGTAATATAGCTTTATTGTGTTTAAGAATAATTCCACCATTGCCATGAAACAATATCAATATGTGTAATCGTAAATATAATATGGCAATTTTTCAAAAAGTAATACATTTTTCGGAAAAACTATTTAAACAATTGTTACTATAAAAAATATATATTTAACTATATCTTTTACACAGAAGGAATAAGTACTTTCAGTTGAGGTCTTTTCCTATGATACAAATTGTAATTCTAAATATCATATTTATATGTTAAATGCGACTTGTAGGACACACACACATACATGCACACTCACACCCACATACGTTGAAAATAATCAAATGGATTGAGGAACCTAAAATCGGATATCTATATTAAAATTTCGAGATCAATTATTTGTGATAACAATATTATTTTATTTAATACGTATAAAAAAGTAACCGTTTTACCATACTGCATTTTGAACAGTATTCTATGCACTATTATTATGGTTCATATAATGATGCTTTCACTTAACCGAGCGCATACTGTAAATAAGTAGAATTCACAATGACGCTGTAAGATTGTATACCATATAAAAATAATACTTTACAGTATTAGGGAAAATCTTTTAAATTGAAATATTCAGAAATTTATCTTCAACTGTTTAAGAAGGTATTGTGTTCACACTCACAGAGACACTAACAAATTATGCGTCAAAATGCCTGGATATATCACTAAAAAAAAAAAACTTCTGCTATGCGGAATTACGAACCGTAGCGACGCCAACGGTGACGACGAGAGTCCAATAGAATAAAAATGCTAAAATATAAAATATATATCTCGTTCACTGACAATGCTAGCTCAATTTAACCAGATCGGCCGCCCTGAGTTGGCTCAGAGTTCATATGTCAAAACTATATAATACATACATACGGTAGGGTAGCATATGTGTAAGAAAGAGATGACATCGACTCACAGAAAAATGTTTAGTGTTTGAGAAAGAAAGTATATTCAACTTATCTTTTCTAAGATGAAGTAAAAATATGGTATTTCTTCAAAACTACCAATTCATCAAGAAATATATATATTATTTTGAATAACTAATACACGTACTAAATTTTTACTATATAAATAAATCTATATCAAGAGTGGAGTAAGATAAAAGTATAATGCCTTCAGCTCGCCGTATAACCAATATAATGAGAATGTAATGTGAAATAAATTTAGCAAATAATTTTTTTATTAAAAAAATATTAGATTTTTTTAAAATTTATAATTACTTTTGAGAATATTATCCCATCATGTGTGCAAAATTGA
Source organism: Leistus spinibarbis (assembly GCA_933228885.1). Lineage (NCBI taxonomy): Eukaryota > Metazoa > Arthropoda > Insecta > Coleoptera > Carabidae > Leistus > Leistus spinibarbis. The sequence goes on from OW121791.1 coordinate 5,394,630, forward strand.
TTAATCGGTATAAAACAATTCAAAGTAATTCAAAAACAATTGTTTTATTAAATATATTTATTTTCGAAATTATTATATTTAATAATTTTCTTAATGGCACTTTAGGTTTAATCTGAAGATATGGTATATAAAATCATATATTGATACATGAAATACTGAATAAATATTACGACGAGTTAAAAGCTTTGCTGCCTGCCCCCTATGCTTGTTTTAATATATTTATTATAAATTATAAATTCGGAATTTGGCGAGCAAGGCATTAGTGCATGTTTGTTTTATAAAAATATCGTTAATTTTAAGCAGAGTATCCTATTTTGTATGCTTGATTTGGTAAATTAAAACCTTTTAAATATGTTTACATATGTATTTTGACTATAACCGATCAACTGCATATATTTCAAAGCAATAAAACATTTTTTATCCGCATACGCAAATATTTTAGTAATCTGTTAATCTAAAGTTGATTTAGTAAAATAAATATATTGGCTGTTGGGTTTGAAATGAAAATATTATTTTGTTTCATTGCAACACACATTTATCACAATTTGTTCAGTCTATTTTTTAATAAACTGCGTGTTTTACACTTGATATGCGGTAATACTCGTAATTCCGAATGAATATAAACAAACACAATACATTGACAGAGTAATTAATGTATATAAATATACTTAGTAGTAATGTTTATTTAAATTATTATTTTTTGTAATACAGTTCAGTAAATTCAAATATTAATTCTCTTTTACGAAATATTACTCGAGCCCGTAACTAACCATGTGGGAATATAGCTGAATAAAACAAAAAAAGTTCTATAATTGAATAGCCGACCGAAACGCGGTCTAGCGCAATTTAATTTTTTTGGTTGGCATTGGTTAGTAACTTTGACCACCAACATACAAGACCGAACTGGTCAACGGGAGAAAACAAAGTTTTGCGAATTAATTCAGCAATAAATTAGCGCTGTATCTCTCCATCGGTATACCGAAGGTATAGAACATGATTCCCGATTTACATTTACCGATATTGTAACCCAACAGTCCCCTAACCCAACCACGCGGCTGACCAGTGAGCTATCAACCCCAAAATCCCTACGTGTAGGATGTATCCGTTTCCGATCATCATTTATGGTGTAACAACAATATTATATATCTTTCTCTTTGAATCAGTCAAGCGTGGTATTCCATTTGAAACCTCTCGCAGGTTAAATTCAATCGTTTTTATATTTCGGGAGTTATAGGGCCACAAAATTCGAAACCACGCCTTAATACTACTGTAAAGAAAATTGTGGATACGAAATTTCTTGAAGCGAAAGACCATAAAAAATATTTAACATAATGAAGGAAAAATAATAGAGTTTCTTGGGAAAAGCAGTGTTTAATAAATTATTTTATTCAACCCCATATTTCGGAATCCTTTAGGTGATCTTTAGGAGTTTGAAATAGTCAGAATAAAAAAAGAAAATAAAATTTAAAAATATAACAACCCAATTGGCTTTTTATTAAAAAAAGAGGTATTTTCGAAACGTAGAGGAGTGTAATTAAAAAAATATAATATATTCACTGCTTACCTGATTGCATCGCAGAATAGTCACTCAATCCAGTGGCGCACATTGCACGGTGGCTTTTTTTAAAATTAATTAATTCAATTAACTGCACCATTCACAGCTTTGTCTAATTTATAGTAACAATATTATTTATTATTACTCTGTTACAATATGGTTATAATAATTTTAATAATGAAAAATATTATAAATAATGTTGAACTACCTTTAACCTATTGTTTGGCCCGGAGGAAGGTGCCTGCTTGAATGAACGCAATAAATTGTGTTATGTGCTGCAACGTTTGACGGAAACGCGATAAACTAACGAATTGGTATAATTTGTTCTTGTGTTATATTACTAACTTTATCTCACAATTTTGGTTATTAATTGTACTACAATTTACATTTTTTGTAACTATGTAACTAATTGCTCAATAGTAATTATTATAATTATAGAATGTATGAATATTTAAAATTTTAATGGAAGTCCCCCAACGTCAAATTCTGGTGCGCCACTGAGTCCATCACAACAAATTTGAACATTTATTGATTTGACTATTACATTTATGTGAAAACTAAAAGGTAACAAATAACTGCAAAGTAGTATGGTTTAGTACCAAGGGATTGAACCATCAAGACAAAGATAATATCGCTGCTCTTTTTATTAACGGGTTTCCGTAACAAATATGTATATATGAAGCTATAATATTTCTTATTTTTGAAAATATATGTTGCACATATATTTTATCATTCTAACAGCTCATATATGACTTTCAGGGCATCTTAAAGCAAGTTAAGTGTCTGTAAACGTTCTAGCATAAAACATGATAAAGTTGTAACCACCCCACTGTGCGAATGGTATAGTACTTGTTAGAAAAGTTATCAGGTTCTCTCCTTCTAACTACAATGGCACACTGATTTGAACCAATTTCTGCTCGAGTAAGTCCAAACGCTTTGGTACGTAACCAATTTGTACCAAGCGATGCACCAATTGTTAGTACTTAAACTAAGAGCGATCGCCAATCAAATTCCAAACATTTTTAGTAACTTGTTCTTCTGCGAGAGCACACACAACTGAAAGTAGAGTTGTTTCCGCACAATTCCCGAAACAATCGATAGTAACAAACGAAATTCTTGTAGAATGTTTAGGGGTACTGGGAGTCTTATTTTAGTGTATTTTCTCTATATAGACTTTGATCAAAATAGGAAGCAAAGTTGTAACGCTATTGTTTTTCTATATCCCTGAAGGCAACGTATCTTTTTAGCTAAATATGCAACAAAGGACTGTTTTGATTAACGCCATAATGTGAATAGATATCAAAAAATGACGGCCCCATATCACAATGGAACAATGGTTATTTTCGAACAAAAAATATTCACGGAGCAAGCGAGACTATTGAAAGATATTGGACATAGTACCTATAGAATATCGTATCTAAAACCTGCACCCATCTTAAGCTCGTCTAAAAATATTCACTAAATCAATAAATAATTTTTCATAGACATTCGTATCAGATCTTCCTGATTTCGAAAATGTAAATTACTTATTGAATATATTTAAGTTGTTCCTCGTCAGCTCACAACTATGCTAATTTCCGAATTATAATAAACGGATATGAATTTCAATTGAGATATTCTTACAAATAAAAAACATTTAAACAAAAGTTATTGTTATCTTTAATGTCGTTCATTTGGAGCCTAACTATATTACAGTTAAAAATGGGCGACTGGCAGGTGGAACATTATGTCCAGTTCAGATATACCCATGATGTGCGAAACCCTGACAAAGTGAACATATTATAAAGAACGTTTAGGAAGGGACTACTACGCTCTAATAATAGTGGTACATATTAGATGCGCAAGAAATCATCGAAGGTCTCTAATAGTCAAACCGTACTCAAAGGCTTTGTCCTTGTTACACAAACAAATACTTAATTTTACAATATAGTTCGTTATATAAACACAAGTAAAAAAAAAAACTTTTAGTTTAACGCAACCTTAACATTGTAATAGTAGACTATTCATTTGGTTAAAATTAATTTGGGTTGGTATCACTATAAGTAAATATTTATCAAAAAAATAAACAAAGATGAATGAGGAAAATCCGTGTCCATTAATTCCCTTCGAAAAATCTCACCTCGGGTAGTAATTGCACTTGAACGAATTATAATTGACCAATTAATTAATTATGTTCCAACGAATTTGACGTTTTACCGAAAGAAAATTAAAACTTTTACGTGTGTGTATTCTATCGACCCGTGTTTTTAATAAAATCCGTGTCGTGTACGTGCGTGCATAGGCTCATTTTTCATATCCGGTTAACGAAAAACGAAACTGAATATGAAAAAGAGGAAAAATTCAATTTTAAATAAAAAATGTACGGCACATATTTATCAGATGAACATCTATTTCACTTCGGGGTTTTTATATTTTATTCTGTAATTGACTTTTCCAATATCCTGTTGCAGGACCGTATCCAGGTGTAATAGAATTATTTTCAAATTTTGTTTTAATGGTTTATATATATACTTCCGGGTCATGTACTAATGAGTAATGAGTTTCAAATTTTTCCCTTCAAGGTATTGGTTCCAGAGCGTTCACAGACACACATACGTAATTCCGAAAATAGTCAGACTCGATTCAGGGATGGTTTATAGGGATTATTTTAAAATAAATGTATTCATAATTACAATAATTTCATATGCATACGTATAAGAAAGTACAAATGAATGAGAAGAAATATATTTTTATTGTAAAGTAACTTAAGCAACGATTTAAATAAATCTAGCAAATAAATATCACATGTTAATCATACAAAATACTGCGTGTAGACACGATTAATGTTTAATATAAATTTGCAGTCATTCGTCTCATTACATATAATTGCATTGATTTGGTATATACATAATATATTATTCGCAATACATTAAATAACAAATTTAACATAATATTTTTAGATTAAAAATATTTCATACCCGATTTGTTTTCAATTGAATAAATATTGTGGCATTTATAATATTCAATTCATATTCATATAATTCAAATTGAATACATATAATCATTGTAATATTACTGCCAAATATTAATATCAAAACACCAACAGAATTATTATTTAAAAATCATTTCATGATGTTTCATCAAAATAGCTGGCAATACAATAACCATCAAAGAATTATTGCAAAATGTATTAAATAAATTTGGAGTGGTAGATCTTACTAGTGCTATATTTAGTTTTAAATTCATTCTACCATTGTCATGGAAGAATATCAATATGTGTGATAACTAGTGAAAAGTATATGGTCTAAGAAATAAGAATAACTTTTTCTCTAACTCGCATGTTTATGTTTAATTTAATAAATCTAATAGTTAAATTAAAACGCGTTATTAAAAATCACTCAACAATATATATTCACTCTAGTCATGAAATTATCATTTAAAATCATATTTTTATGTTAAATGGTTGCAGTGCATAAACAAACAGACAAACACGCACACGCCCAGATGTCGTCAATTCAATTGAAATAAAAAATGTTGAGTGGCCTGCACTCGACATTCTTATACGTAGTATTTACTAGAAATATATATATCTCAAACAAACAGCCAAACCATCAAATAATTCACACTATGAAATTGTACCATTTAGCTTAATATTTTATGACGTTCTCAAATATTGTGTCTTTAGTATAAAATGTATTATTCAATATGTACTGTTTTTCAATATTTATATTCAATAAACAATACGCTCGAAACACACGTTCGAAGTCGATCTAATCATATATATGTCTTAAATTTGAAGTGTCATAATCACAGACAGCAACTCAGACAGACACACATGGAGGCTGAAAACGTGTATATCCGCTGAAATCCCGAGTTTGTAACTTTTCATGATTACAAGACTTACTTATTACTTCGTATAAGAAAGTAAAAATAATTATACCCCTATATATCTGGAACAACCTTAAGCCGGTCTCTATATCTGAAATTCAACTGAATCTATCAAAGGAGTGCCTCTACCTATACAAGAAAGGAACGAACACTTAAAAGGATATCGAACATAATTTATGTTCAAAGAAATAGTAAGACGCTGCTGACAATGACAAGTATACTTGTCATTCTTGAAATATATATTTACGTATACCCATATTTTTTCGAGGGACAGTTGAAAAGAAAATATACAAACAAACTAGTTCAATCTGGTCATCTCACTAAAGGTACACTAGGCCTGAACCACCTAATATTAAAAGATGCTTCACTGGGCAAAATAAGCATATATTATATTAAAAATTAGAAACACCTTTAACAAGTAATATTAAATTAACAATTATTCAATTAAGAATTCATGAAAATGTCACTATCTAATTTATATTGGTATTTAGGAATAAGATTTTGATGATTATTTTCTGAATTATTCGTGCATCAATAGATCGAAATTTATTTTCTGATGATTCTAGATTAAACATGTATTAATTAAAATATTTTATTATTATATATTCTGACACAATATGTCAGAATAATACCGATAATATAATATTTTCACATTCGCAATTTATAACTAGAATTTTCCCTTTGTTGAAATGCTAATATTTCTGAAACTAATATTTTTACTACAAAACTGAGCATAGATTTTTAATCCGTAAATTAAAATTATATTTGCCATATATTTTGGCTTCAATCTGACTATAGTCAATCATATTAAAGATTAATTTTCAAATAAATAATATTTAAATTATTAATTACTGAGAAGAAAAAAGGTATACTTTTTCGAGTTTTTGAAGAAATAGTTTTTAAATTTCATAAAATTCTTTTCTAGGATGTTGGTCTCAGAACTCAAGCAAATTCTGGTTGTATAGTAAACAATTCATGCAAAAGATAATGCGCGGATTAGTTAAAAACATCATTCAGAAAATAGTTAAATATTACGGAACCTCGAAACGGCTATGTCCATTAAAGTCTAGCATTCGATATTCCATGGTCTTGATATTTAATTTTAGGGAAAAAGTTTTGCGATAAAAAGATATTTCTTATATTTGAAAAACTACAGTTATAATACAAGTTTGATACATCTTGTTTCTAACTTTCAAAATGGCGATGCTTCGTTCAGCACCATAAACTGTAATGTATATTTGTACGAAGTGAATCTAATGTTATTAAGTCGGCGAGACAATAATGTTCAGTTGCCATGATCAGTAAAAACAATTCGTCACACGAAAACCATAAACAAGAAATTGCAGTACATACACACACACACACATACAGTGTATGTAATTAAATTTATTGTTGGTAGTGCGCATGCGCTGGCCAACACGAGAGTAAGTAAGTGACAGGACATTGTTAATTTGTCCTGGTCCGTTCTAGGTGGCCGGTCACGGACAGCACGATGTCGCAGTGAATTAGTGCCTCGCTGAGAAATCGAAATGTTACCAAAATAGATGTATTAATGCAACCTGTACAAATGCCAAAATACTAAATCATATATCTCGCAGTGACACTCGCAGTGACCCGTTCGCTACACTTATTTTTCCTATTAATTCAAGTGAAAAATATATCACGTACATAGATATAGATAACTTTACATCAACAGTGATATATTTACGGCACCATTTTTATTTTCATTCATAATTCTCTTTGTTTATTTATGATACGATGCACGTATGATTGGTGGGACATCACGCAGAAGCTATGTAAAAGTGAAGTACTGTAAATTGGGGTTAAATCAATTGGTCTGGTGTGAAATTGATCGGTTATATCCGATTCAAATTTCTGAAAACGGTTGCAGATGGAAACCAAAACGATGTATTTTATAATTAATAAAGTCTACAGCATAATATTGAAATTATAGGCCATACATTTTTTATTCCTGAACGAAAATGAAAAGAAAGTATATTAAATAATAAACATAAAAAATTTAAACTATTTTCGGGATGAAGCTTGTGTGTGTCTGTATGTATGTGTGTGTGTGTGTGTGTGTATGTTTGTGTGGGTGTGTATGTGGTTACATGTGTTGGTACGCGTGAGTATGTGTTTGAGCGCATTCCAGTAAAAGTTGAAACCTTAAAAAAGGTTGTATTTAGCGAGATGAAAACCTTCTATTTTTACTTTCAATACGCAAAAATAAAAGTTCCGTAATCATGAATAATTTCGAAATCGAGATTTCAACGAAATTACATGTTTTAACTCTCCTTGAATCGAATGTGAATATTTTCGGAATGACGTTTGTGTGTCTGTATGTCTGCCTGTCTGACTGAGACCGTTATAGAGTTAAAACTGTCAAACCTAAAATTGTGAAACTTCATATTTAGAAAATAAAAATAACAAAAAGTGCATGTTTACTCTATGCATTTTTTGTCGTTTCTACAATATGTTTAGAACGGCTGCACTTATGGCAAAAATAATGAAATTTTTTAATGAAAGATATTAATATTTCGCACAACTTTTATTTGAAAAGTTTCTTTAAGAAATGTACGAGTTACGAGAAAATTGCTACGGAAAATCTAAAAATTCTTACTTATGTTACCATAGATTCACTTTTATGAGGATTATATACATCGTATGAACTATGTCGACAATATTTTGAGCAACAAAATAGACTCATATTATTTAATATTTATCTTTGACATCAATAGATTGTCTAAGAACATGTTTGGTTATAGAAATTTAATATTGAAAAACAGTACATATTAAATATTATATTTCAATATATTGATTAGGTGCATATTAAAAAATCAATCTATATTTTATATTGAAGAATACAATTTTAGAGTATTACTGTGGAGTATTGGTTAGTTTAGATGTTTGTTTGGCATATATATATATATATATATATATATATATATATATATATATATATATATATATATATATATTATATATATATATATATATATATATATATATATATATATATATATTTCTAGTGAAAACTACGTATATGATAGCAATCACGGCCCCTTCACATTTATTAATAGAAATTCTAAACCGATAGTTTACTCACGCAATTTTTTTTTACCAGTTAGAGTTAGAGAAGTGGTTATAAATATATATATATATATATATATATATATATATATATATATATATAATTTTTGTTTGGAATGTTTTCTCAAGAAAGGACAGAAAATGTAAAAATTTTAAGATTTAAAACAAAATTTCAACAATCGGAATATCCGTTCACCCTCTATATAAATATAGCACAAAATATGAATCCAGGAGTATCGGTTATTCGTAGAAGAATATCCTGTGTAGGCCACTGTAGATTAGTTTCAGTTGGATAGTTTGTCTGTCAACAGTTCCTTCACCTGATAATGTCATGTTTTTCAAATAAAACCTAACTTAGGATCATCTAATTTAAAAATACGTTGATATTTTTAGAATAATTTAAAAATAACTATTAGTGCGCTTGTCTCAATGTGATCTCTTTTTAAATACTTTGAAAACTGTGACAAATATTCCCTAAACCAGCTACACACATAGTACCTACTTAAATAGCAGCAGACGATCTTCATATATTTAACACAAAAGTAGTAAAAATTTTATTAAATACCAAATTTAGGAAAATGAGAACACATTCTAATTTTTATATTATATTATATATATATATATATATATATATATATATATATATATATATATATATATATATATATATATATATATACATATATACATACATATATATATATATATATATATATATATATATATATATATATATATATATATATATATATATATATATATATATATATATATATATATATTGCTGCTTATAGTATTTGAACAAGCATACTAATTTGTTTTTTCTAAATTCAAATGATCGCTTAAAAATCTCTACAAAACAGCGAAATGTTTTTGCATCAATAAATCTCTGATAAAATAAAAGATACGTACATGCAACTAAAACAAGTTGGAATCCTGTTACGTAATGAGAGTGAGTGAGACCATAAAGGACACAACATGTTTTTCATTCCATATGTTCAGTAATTAATCTTTTCTTTTAATTTTATTCATTAAAAAAAGGAAACCTTTTTAACAGCGAATGTAAAAAAACCCTATTACCAACTACAGAGAGAAACGCACTCCTTTAGATAGAAAGGGCTTTACCAAAACATAAAACGACCACCGCCTTTCATTGAATACCCAAAAATTCTGCATTCTGTAAAATGGTGAAATACCAAAGAAAAATGTATTGAATGAGTTTTTTTATAATGCGAAAATGGGTTTGGTGAAGATCAAAGCATTTTTACCCTATATATACTTTTTCAACATAATATTTATGTTGAGATTATAATATAACAGGAAATGTTTTAAAAGCTATTTGTTTAGCTTTCAACAATTCTTGTATTTGTTAATTCTTTCCGATAGTAAATAAACAGTTGGCGATTCCGGTACTAGTTCTTTAGATTTTAATGTAAACCAGTGTTTCAATTCAATTCAAGTAAAATAATTGTCAAACTAGTTTCAAACTAGTCATAGTTCTCTTACATATTGTTATAGTTACTAAGACTTATTATACTAATCAATTTTTACTTTCCTTTACAAAGTAATAAGTAAATATTGTAATCATGCATAATTTCGAACTTGAGATTTCAACGGATATACACGTTTTGACCTTTTATGAATTTAATGTGTGTGTGTCTGTCTGTGAACGCTCTAGAGCTGAATCTGTCGAACCTAAAATTATGTAACTTCAAGGTTAACACTTGTATATCATTTAGATGTGCACCTCTTATTTTTGAAAAAGAATATTCAAACCGGAAGTGCATGTTTACTCTATGCATTTTTGTTCTATCTGCAATAATACTAGAACGGCTGCACTTATGACAAAAATAGTTAGGCTCATAATGAAAGATATTAATATTTTGTTTGAAAAGTTTCTTCAAGAAATGTACCAGTTACCAGAGAAAACTGCTACAGAAAATCTTTAATATCTTATTTATGTTGCCATGGAAATGCATTTGTGAGATATTTTTTTATAGATAATCGTTTGCACTATACCTGAAACCATTTTGATAGAAGCACCGGTTAACACAAATAAATCGACTAAGAACGAGTTTGTAATGATAAATATTGAAATATATTTTGAATATTTCATATGCTTGGATAAAGGTCGTTCGGTCGGTTGATCAAGTCGCCAGCTGCACAACCTAAACCTCATATATGTACAAATATTAACATATACGGCACAAAGTGACACGAGAATTTCTATTAATTTACCACAGAACGAAATCGATGAAACCCTATATTTGACAAAAACAAATAAATCCAAATTTAATGAATACTCAATAAATATTTGTTGTAGCTGTAATGTGGTCCACAGTACATGCGACCAAATGAAGTTTCGCAGTACAGTTGCCCCAAATATATTCATTAGACTCTGTTTGTTTCTATGTGGGCCATTGTTTTTGGCTGGTTTTTGTCTTGCGAGTAATTAATTAAGTTTGTGAGAGATAGGAATTTTCGATGTGCATACATATATTGTGGTGGTTGTGTATCTGTAGTGGATGATTTCTCATTCTGCTTCTGTTTCAAGTAAATTTGATATTTCGGGATTCATTTGTTATGAGCCAAGCTCGCTGCCAGCTTCTTTGCTAATCTCCTTTTTACATCATGGACCATCCCTTATCCCATTTATTATTCAACAAGCTTTGCTGCAGCCACCAGTGCTTCCAGTTTGCCGTACCTCGATCTTATATTCAATCTCGGCAAAAAATTATTAATTTTACTTACTTGACAGATGCTATATATATAGAGCGAAAGCATTATGTTTGCTTATATGTCAGGGTACTTTTGTAAATATGCTTCTAAGACCATTGTCAAATCAGATGGACATAAAATAAAGTAGAACAAAAAGCTGTAGTCGTAAAACCGATGCGCTGAATAATATTTTGTGTAGCAGATTGTTGAGTGCTTTGGACGTGATGAAAACGTTCATTTTTTTATGTTCTACACTGGCTGTGTTCAATTTTTTTCATTTTTCTGCTACGGTGTATGTTGGTTGTTGCGTGAACATGATAGCTTCATATTTGCTTTATTGCACCTGCTATCTGTGTAACCAATCAAATTACATATCGCTACAATGTGGGTATTTATACTTTATTTGTATAAAAATATGTTTTCCCGCATTAAACGAATCGTCTACTTGTTTAACTTAAGAGCAAACAAAATCCAAACTATTTTAGCGTTACAAATTTGAATATCAAACAAATATAAGAAAACAAATATTGCTAATTGATATTTAAAAATTGAAATGTATAGTTATTTATTTTTGGTAGGTATCTACACAAATATTTTCAATTTGATTTTATTTCTTATTGTATTCTGTTAATTTTTGTAATGTTCGAATACTTTTTCGACTATATATTTCAAGCTAGTTGAAAATAATAAAAATAATTCGTAGTAAATTAGATGATAAAAATAATTTTATTTTGATTGATGTCATTATTAACGCAATAAGTTAAATTGGATAGTCACAATCTGGGGAAAAAACGATTTTCCATGTTTATGGGTTAAATACACACTTGTTATATACATATATATATATATATATATATATATATATATATATATATATATATATATATATATATATGTATATATATATATATATATATATATATATATATATATATATATATATATATATATTGAGAAATCGTTTTCGAAATGTAATGTCAATCAGCTGAATATTCAGATGCTTTTAAAGAAAATATCTAAATGTGTTTTACGTAAGTTTGATATTAATATTGAAAGAAATATTTGAATGATGTCCTAAATTTGTCATTTTATATTTTTGTCATCATGTTATAAGTGTAAAAGATAATCTACAACGATATTTGTTATAAATATATATTTGTCATACAAGAGAATTTCACAAATATTTAACTTATAATTACTGACATTTACTTTAAATTTCCTGTTTCCATCTTTCACAAAATATAAATAATATTTGACGAGTGAAGCTTACTTGGCTGGCCACCAAATATATCTTTCATTCAATTAACACTTTATTTTAAGGTTAAGGGATATATCAAACACGAGGCTGTCTTTTACCAAACTTTTATTTCTGTAAATAACATTTCTTTTTCACAATGTCAAATTTCCACGTTGAAATAATCAATCATTTAAAATTTCAATACATTCTTAATAATAAAGTTAAATATTAAAATTACCATGATATTGAATATGGTTTTGTGAATATTTTAACTTGAACTATTTAGAGTTTCATTAAAAATTGTTAATTAAATTTACATACAAAATTTGATTCCTTCGTCAACTTAATGAAGAACAACAAGCATACGTGCAGGCACCAATGCATCTAGCATCCATGTAAATAGGTAGACGTGGAACGAATTTCTTAGCATTATTTTGTTTTCTTAGTCTGATAATGTCACAGATGTATGACCTTTGCTACAACGTCATGAAACGGAATTCGTTCGCAAACCGGTTCTTTTTTTTTAATATATACAAATACTATAATCTTTAGGTTTTACTATTGAAAAACTATCACTAAATATAAAGACAAAATATAATTGCTAGTTGTTTATCATGATGACCGGATAGGTTGAAGCATACAACTTAGTAAATATATTGTGAAACTTACCAAACAGAAAGTAAAAAGTAAGATATACGATATCCTGAAAATCCAACAACTTTAAATTTTAACAAATATATAAGGAAACTTAAAATAGGAACAGTTTAAGAACATACATATTTTATGTTCGTTATCAGAATTATTATTTCGAAGGAATAAAACAGAATCGCAGAATTCGTTTCCGTAGAGATATTATTCTTTTTCTGTTGATTTATTAAAGTGTAATTGTTTGTACAACATTTTACAGCATTTTCTATTTCTTTTTTGAAATAACAAACAAGCAAAGATTGCGCTCGGGATTCCGCTTTTGTATCTTCAACGACTTCTGAAAACTTCAACATAAAAATGTCTTTGTATTTTATATTTATGCGCCCCATTTTCACCCTATATATTGAAACGCGGCGCTCTCAAATGAAAATCGGTCTCATTCGCCACTAATTGAATACGCAATTTTGATTGTAAAACAAACTATATTGATTTTATTATTAAAGATAAGATCATTTAATATTCCGTAACATAAAACAACTTAATTGCTTCAGTTTTTCATAGTGAAAATAGTCGCACAAACTGTCAGGAAAATTGACTTGAACATGGTAACTTTCTAGGGATATTGTAGTGTGATATTGGCTACTAATATAGCTTCTTGTGTGAACACACACTGTAATTACCAAGATAAGGCTTCAATTGTCATGCTGATTAATTTAAATTAATTCACTTGAAAATTATTCATGTAAATCGAACTAGTGAAAACATTATTGATGTTTTTTTGTGTTCGTTGCACAATATCCTTCAATACTAAATATGATTTTATTAACTCTGTGTTTGAATATGTATTTTATTGTAAATGAGCAAAACCAACAAATGATGAATACGTTAATAAATATAAGATGGCATATTTGTCTATATTCACAGATACCGCGAATCGTTCTTAATCCATTTTTCCGCTACATTTAATCTTTACAGCACGCTACGCTGCGCTATTTTATTTCAACTCAAAATGAACATCTAAAAACGACCACACATCTTAACAAAAACATGACTGATGATTTCCAGAATAGATACAAAATTTCGCTGATTTTATAAATATATATATATATATATATATATATATATATATATATATATATATATATTATATTAATAATATGTATACTATTTTATTGGTTGGTTTATAAAATTACAATAGAAGAATATATAATTTGAAAGTATTCATCTAATGTTATTCATATGTTCATTATTTATTATAGCCTGGCCATGTTAGACAGTTTATAGTTTTAAGAAAACAATGAGTCGAAAACTGAAATAATTTGACAGTAAAAGCAGTGGTATAGTTTAAGTTATGTCATTTGATATTTAGTTGGAAGATAGTACGCTTCGATACATTTCTATTGTGTTGAGAAATAAAAGCTTTACTATATATGTCACAAACGTTTATTATAAAAAGTGACATTAATATTCTTTTCAAAGAATTGTTTGTAAAATATTCAAATGTGATATATCATCGTTCTATTATGGCGCGAATCTGACAAAAAGTCTATAATTCTTTTAGCGAATTCTAGAAAATTTGCAAAATACATTCTTCAATACAAACATATATATATATATATATATATATATATATATATATATATATATATATATATATATATATATATATATATATATATATATATATATATATATAGATTTGTCTGTTTGCTGAACAAGATAAATACTTTAGTATATAATATTGATGACTTTTATATATATATATATATAAAAGTCATCAAAATTATATACTAAAGTATTTATCTTGTTCAGCAAACAGACAAATCTTTTTCCTGTGCCGTGATTTGCTTTGAAATTAATTAACTTTTATCTCACATTTACTTCGCTTCCATGCCGTATATTTGCTTGCAGGTAGAGAACTGATCAATTCCTATGCTGTGTGACAGTTTGACGCGTTTGCATTACCTAACTTTTTACTTATTTAAGTAATAATGTTACGTTTCAATTACAATCGTCAAAAAATAAGTTATAGGTTCTCTTCAGATTGAGTACCCAAAAAAACTATTTGAAATTTAAAATATTCAATGACAGAATTGCTTTCATTATGGGTTTTTATTGTGGGTATAATTAGTGTATTATTATCATTAAATATATGATCGTTTAAAATATGATTTGTAAAAAATAACTAAATATATCATACGGCGAATTAACCTATGCTTGTTTAAATCAAGACTGCATTCCTAACATTTATTTACATCATCAATAACTCCAGTCAAGAAAAACAAATGGAATTCCTATGTTTTTAACCAGTTTCCATAGATATTTTTAAAACATACTTCTTGAAATTATTGTTTGCGTATAGTAGCCCTAAAGAATACCTCTAATTTTTGACAATAATATTTTAGCTTAACATATTTTACCACTTTTTACTTATGTGAATGTATTATGTGTAATCATATTATCATTAATCGAGATTTAACGGAAATTCACGCTATGGCCATTTCCGAATCAAATCTGACTATTTTCGGAATGATGTGTGTTTTTGTGCGTGTGTTAGTTTGAATTATCAACATATACATACTTTGAGTATTCGTACAAGAAAGTCCAATGTGCAGTATTTTGTTTTTAACTCCTGAATGCAATCGTTTGCTTAATAAACAGAAGAGTTTTAATTAAAAATAAATAATATTTTTAATAATCATGTATAATTAATTGTGTAATTTATCCGTGATACCTTCGTCATTATAAAATGGGATGCTTTTGTTCTGTAGAATCGAATAATGTTGCAGCAGTCTTTCAAATTTGACGTAGGTAACGATTACATTATAATTATTGTGTAATATTAAAAGGATAATGAAGAACGCCATTCCTTATCGATTCGTTGTTAAAAGTTTCATTGAAAACTTATACGGGGTAAGTTTTGCCGAACTGTATTTTCGGTTTCAACAAAGATCTCTTTATTGCCGGCAGTTCTTCAGCGAAGTCTTTATTAAAGTTCCCGTCCAGCGCAATGTGCACTGCAACTGCTTTGGGGGAGGAATACGATCATGTTCGTCTTCGACAAGACGACAAAGGAAAATAACTTCTTCTGTTTTTGCTTAAGAATATCGGTATAGAACTTTGGCGGTCGATTATCTATTCTGACTACTTAAACACCAGACATGCAATTATCGTATATTCTTGGATCTCGGAACTGTTATTTCCGTTTGAAATATCCTTTTCCTTTATAAGAAATTATCATTTCCCGGGATATACTAATAATAAATTAAATACAACATTTTTATTAATTGTTTAAAATAGATTTTCAGGTACAAATCATAAGATAATAACTATTGCAATAAAATATTTTCGCGCAGAAACAACAACACAGATTTGTTTGTAATTCTTGATTACTTAAACCAGGGTATTCCCCGATTTGCGAGTATTACGCTTAGCGCTTGCTCGGTAGACACATGTGTTGTTCTTTCTGGTGCAAAGAAATCATTGTCGCACTATTATCAATAGACTGAAATAGTAGTGCCGTACGCAAAACCATTCTTTCTACCCCCTTAATTCCTAAGGTGATTGTCTTCTTCCATTATGATTTGTATCCCATAAGAATAACATTAGCCAATCAAATTTGTACGTACATGTAATGATTATCTATCTCTCAAGAATTCGTGGTTATATAAATAATATATTTTTGTTATTTTTTCCACCAAATTGATTAATGTGGTAAGCTGAAATTTTTGGCGCATTGTTCTTTCATATATATATTATAAGTTATTCTGTAAATGCGAAATAGTAGCTGTACATGACCATGGCTTAGAGAAGGCGTTGCAAGATCAAACGAGCTGTTCCAATTATAATGTGAATCCCTGAATAAACACTAGCACTAGCACTAGCTTTCTCTGTCTGTTTCTCGGTGTGCGCGAAATACAATGTATTTGACCATTGGATTTGCAATGATCCTGCACCTAATGTTTAATGGAAAAGCGAAGCGCACTCTCTACATTAGAAAGTTAAATGTGAATCGGATTGGATTGGATTGGATGGGTGGTGAATTTTAATGAATTTCATTACGGTTATCCTCGATTAATAGTCACGATCATAGGAAATAGGATGGATTACCCATGGGATTGAATTGAACGCTTTGAATATTGGTTTAATTTACAAAATATTCTATTCTACATTAAACATGTATAATTGACTTTATAATTATATTACCACTAACTGTTATATCCGGTATTTAAATCGCATTTATTACTTATTATAAAAAGAAGAAATTATTATTTTTATTCATTGTGCTACTGAAAATGTATATGTAAATAACTTACATACTTGGATGTTGTTCGCTCGTAAGACACGCTTTGTGAACACATCTCCTCCCAAGTTACTGAAATTTTGGACAAATATCGTAGTTCCATAAATGAGTCAATGCATTTATTACTCAGTCGAAGCATACGGTTTCCAATTAAAATTGTTTCTACAAATTAGTTTAAAATACAATTTTAGGAATATTATAATCTGGCCCAAAGGCAATACTAATTTTTAAAAAATATTTATAAATTTAAAATATTATGCCAAGATGCTTGTTTTTGAAAATGTTTGTATCTATCTCGGCAAAGTAGAAACTATGGTAAATTTTTACAACTTTTGTTTGAAATGTATTTTCAAAAATTAAGTATTGAGAATGGATATTTTAAATTTACAATGCAGTAGTTACGATACAAATTGCTTTTGTTTCATAGTAATCCTATGGTGAATATAAAACAAAATAAAAGCATTATTTTAAATGGACAAAAAAGTCGAGTGAAGGGCAATCCCGATTTTATTTTCAACCAAGAAGTTATGATTACTTTCTT
Source organism: Leistus spinibarbis (assembly GCA_933228885.1). NCBI lineage: Eukaryota > Metazoa > Arthropoda > Insecta > Coleoptera > Carabidae > Leistus > Leistus spinibarbis. The sequence goes on from OW121791.1 coordinate 5,412,589, forward strand.
GAAATTAGTACAATCTAAAGTATTGTAATCACAAAACATTTCGAACGCATATGTGTTCCATTTCATTCCACTATCCCGTAAAGAAACCAACACATTTTCCTGCAAACAAACCAACTGATATGTTTCTATACAGCATTTACTTTAACTTTACGATTGTTACCTGCGTTATTTGTATCGTAATATCGTTGATGCAGCATGTAAGTTTATAGTTTCATTTACACGTATTGCGTATATTAAATGTAGTAATAGGTTCTGTTTATATGTGGATGTTTGTGTTTTATGCTTGTCTAAATAACTGAATATCGCCTGCTTTGATATACGATCAAATTATTTAAATGTCACGCTTTGCTCATGTATATGCAAATATTGTTTCTTCCTTCATATACACTTGAATTACTTGAATTCTGCCTTCAAAGGGTATCACGGTATTTGAATATTTTTTATAGAATTTCTGACAGAGTTTTGTCGGGAAATTAAATTACTTTAGGCTTACACAAAATGCAAATTTTGAGAGTAAATATAGTTGAAAATATAAATATATACACATACACACAGACATATTAATAATATGCAAAATCATTTCAGGGAAGCTCAAAACGTATATTACTGTTAAAAAAAATTGAGTTCGAAATTTATCATGATTACAATAGATTTAGATTTCGTTCAAAAATGTAAAAGTAATTGTAATTGTAATGTAAATAATTGTTTTATTACCCTTGGCATTCTATATTTTATACAATTGCCACATTTTATTAATAGTTATTTATGTAACTAGTGTTAAAAGTGTTATTTTGTGAGGGGGAACTCCACAAACAAGATTCAATTTTTTCTTATCATTATAGTGCGTACACAAGATTTTAAATATTACACACCATAAAAGGTTGAAATTATTTTGTGGTTAATAATTTATTACATGATTTAATGAAGAGAGAAATCAGAATAATTGAAAATTATTTATTTGTTATATATAATTATCTAAAATTCATACGTCAAATAACTGTCAAAGTATCAACCAATTATAAATTAATTATATATTAAATTGCACATTTAAAAATTGCTTTGGTAACCGTGATGGCGATAATGTTAAAAATAATTATTTTAAACTCACTTCCACACTTGCTCAGAATGGCGCCATTAATAGATGCAGTTTAAAAATTGTGAACAAAACATTGCGTTTTTTTTTTTTGTACGTTTGCTACCATAATAATTGTGTATATAAAAATATAAACGATTATTACTGCTTTTCAATTCCCCATCCTGTATGTATTTTATGTAATATTGCGTTTCAAAATGGCGGCCGTAACCGTTCTATTTTGGGATTATGGTAAACACAGTAGAGCTACCTAAATATCTCTGATTTAGTACACAACGTTTATACTATAGTCCCGGTTTATTGTTCAACTTCATTATCATACCATTATCATTAAACAACAATTAGTGAAACAGTTGATTTTATTTATATTACCTATTGCGTTTAATCTATTTTGAAATCGATTTAAATGAATTTATAAATTTGGTTTCATTACCATTTACTGCTTCTAATCAAATTTAAATTAATTTTATTATAAATATCATAAAAACTTCCTGCTGTAGTAATTTACATTTAATCCCTTAAAAAAAAATAACCAGGATTAAATATATGGATGTAAATATATACTTTACATCCTACAACTGTTACATGCCAATGAATATTGATATTTTTGATTTTTACTTTCTTATAAAGAAATTATGGAGATCATATTACAAAGTTTACTACATTTAAAATTTAAAAAGATAATAAAGCATTTTTAAAATACATCTTTTGAAATAATACATTATTAACAAAGAAAACAAGCATAGGTACAAGTACCAATCTCTTCAGCTCGCCGTATATTCTATTTGGTAATTTTTACTTTCTTTTACGAAGTCTTGTAATCATGAAAAATTTCGAACTCGAGATTTCAACGGATATACACGTTCTTACCTTCTCTGAATCGATTGCGACTATTTTCGGAATGACGTCTGTGTGTGAGTGTCTGTCTGTGTGTGTGTGTGTGTTTGTGTGTGAATGCTCTAGAGCCCAAACTTCAAACTTAAGAAATAACCTCGATGTGCACCTCCCTTAAAAAGAAAAATTCAAATCTGAAGTGCATGTTTCCTCTATGCATTTTCTGTTCTATCACCAATTTCACTAGAACGGCTACACTTACGGCAATAATAGTTATGTTCCTAATGAAAGATATTAATATTTTGCACAACTTTTGCTTGAAAAGTTTCTTCAAAAAATGTACCAGTTACGAGTGAACTGCTACGATAACAAATATCTTGTTTACGTTGCCATGGATTCGCATGTAGCTTAATAAATCGGATCATCTGCGCCTGTCAATATTTCGACAAGAAAATGAAATAGATACGTAAAGGAAAGTCGAGTGCTGTCCAGAACAGATATTTATTTTGGAAAGCCTTATGCCGACGCGGGGGTAACAAGCCGGAATCCCTTGGTGTTCAATTGAGCGTAATAAGGGCATATGTTTGGGAATTTTAACACTTGAATGAAGCCAAGTTTATGCATGAACGAGAACCCATATTTCGATATCAACCATTCGGTTTGTATGATAAATTTATACCATTTGCTTTAGTCGATCTTAGAGTGTCTATAATATGTTGCTGGTAACGAATGCCATCAGATTGTTAATATAAACATCACTCAATATAGATGGCTCTGGACAAGCGAATATATTGCGTAGGAAGAGGTGGGGAATGAGCGATATTAATTGGCCATTTAGCCTACTTTATTATTCACCCTAGCGGGCTAAAATATCTGGTACTCCCAAAAAAACAGCAGGATATGCGTACATATTTGTTTGAATTATACCTTTGTTTACATAATGAACATGAGTTCATTTTGGCTACCATTTTTTTTTAATATCGTGGCGAATAATTAAAAATTCGCAAAAGCAAATAAAAAAATAAAACTTCTGCAGTATAATATACTGGACTTGTACGTATATTCAAAGAATGTGTTTTGATACTTTCTGGAATATTTAGATTATTTCATTGGAAGTGTGTAAACGGATACATCGATAATGTTCTCATAATACTATAATTATTTTGTATTAAACTTTAGTTTACAAGTGAACAGCTTATATGACTGATATACCATTAATTTTAAATCCAGTCCTTTTGGTTTTCACATGTTATTATATAATTTGTTATCTTGGCTAGTCGTACCGTTTTCGAGTTAGCAAAAAATTACAGCAGAAAAGATTAACCGTCGGATTAAATTTTTTTTTTAATTATCAGTTATCAGTTTTTTGTTACATGTAGTTTTTTTAAAGTTTCATAATTTTATCTGTTTGAAGCAAAAGTTTATGCAAGTCGGTATACATAAGAAGCCACGTGAACCTGTATAGAAACTTGAAGCTATTGCGGAAATTGAACGACTTCATTTTAATGAATATGTAAAGTTTTTACGCCGGAAACGATACGATTGAAGACTTAAAGCACCAACAAAAAATACAAAAGAACATCGTATACGAAAGAGGATCAAGGGATGTATTTCTTTTGACATTTGAAACCACAGCTTACAAACAAATGTGGCATCAGTTAAGGCAACCAGACGAAACTTGTAAATTATTACATTCACGTTTCGTCTGACGTCACACAGCGTGTGCGTGCAGGCGAGATTAACGCAAAGCCAACACGCAAAAAAAGAAGCAAAATTTCATATTTTGTTAATGTACGCCTGTATCTCTGTTACGTATTACTAATTGTTGGATACCTACACTTTTAGGTTTGATAGTTTTAATTTGTCTACGTCATCCATATTTGTGTACAAATATTATTAATATATTTTGAGAATAGAAAATATTACAATATTTTGTAGAAGTTGATGTAGATACCTGAGATTTTTTTTTTAATACAAATATCAATATATATATGTCCAGTATCGTATGAGTGACTTTGATTGCTATTTGAGAACAGTTCCAAGTGCTTTCTTAAAAAAAGAAAAACTTAAATAGACTTATTTTTGACTTATTTGTTAATTATTGCATATACTTATTTATCATTACATGTATATAGCCTATATACTTGGATTATGGCCTTTTTTGACCCAATTTTATATATGTGCCTTTCATTCAATAGTTTTCTTTTACTACCGAATTTATAGGGTCCTAAATACAAACCCCTCTTTTAATATAACCCTTAGCATATTTTTAATATATAAAGAAATATCTGCAAAAAGATATAAAGCTTTTATGTATATACAGTTTCTTCTGATTCAGAATCCATAGGCTATAAAAAAAATTATAATTTTGAAATTTAAAATATAATATAAGTGCTTTCATTGCTATATTTTGTATACCTCACAAATCAAGTTTGTATTCATATTTCGTTCATCTCTTCAAAAATATATTTTTCTTAGCAAAATTTAAATAGTTATAAAAATATGTTTAAAATTATTTTTCACTGATTAAAAGTTCGCCGTTGAAGGCATTGCCGTACTACACTGCTGGTATATTAATTATTATTATACTTATAAGTGTATTTTTGGCCCCAAAATACGCCATAATTCGTCACAGAGCTGGTGATATAAAAATGATATTGCCGAAAAAAAATAAAATAAAAAGGTATCATAAAGTCAAGCATATGGGAAAACGACCTTAGCTGCCGAGCAATAATATTTTATTTATCTTCAGTTTACGTGACTCATTTTGCCCACTCAAAAATGTATTTCAAAAGCAATTTATCAATGTATAAAAAAAAAAGAAATCTGGAGATGCCTATACTTATCTTGTGGACGCTTGTATCGTCGGTTCATTCTTAGAAACGCATATTGGACGTTAATACGTTTACAGTACCATTAGTACATGTAAGATCTCGCATATTAAATCCGCCAAGCTAAAACTTAGAATAAATGAGGTATTTATGAATATCATTGGACGTAATTTAAATAATTTGGCTTTCTATCATCTTTAAAAGATTGAGACTTCTCGTTAACCATTTCCTGTCGCGCAGAGAACCAGTTTCCGGCCGTTGTTCTCTTTCCACCAATCACAAGTTCTGAATGTTCCGTCTCATTCTATCTTTACTTTCTGCCGATGAAATAAGAACCATTCTTCGTTGATGGCACTGTCATGTCGAAACCATATTTTACTGATTCCGCCGGATTTGCATTCCCTAATGTTCTCCTGAGCGAATTCCTAATACCTTGTTCTTAGATATTGATTTGATTTTGTTTTCTTTTTTATACGTTCTTCTTACTGTCTTCTAGTTATAAAACAAGATTATACTTTCATATAAAGATAGTAGTGATAGGGTTCATAAAGAAATATCTATTTTTAATGGATTATGAGACTGACTACCTATACAGTTAAATATTAGCCTTTACTCTCATTTTTTCAGTACCTACAAATGGCTGCACTTGCAGAGTTATGGATAGATTCAAAATGAAAAACTGGACAGCCTTGGTTTGATAGGTTAGGTTTTCTAATAAAAGTACCATTTGTAAGAGATATGCAATTGAAAATCATAGACATTTTCACAGCATGTGTACATAACATTCCCAGTTGTCAAAATCAAAATGCAGTTGATGCATTCAAAGATATATATTTTCATATTACAGCGAGCCAATTGGAAATTAAGATTAGAAATTACAATTAATAATCCAGTTTGTTTTATGTAAAAGTTCATCACACTTATTATTTTATTATAAGCAAAATTAAATCTAATGTTAATTGTAAAATTTTGTATTACACACCAATTTTTGAGAAAATGTAAATTTGTTTATATTTTAGTTAATGAGAAATAAAATTTGAATGCAATTAAAAGTTGGATTATACAGTTATACAGAAGGTGTTCATTTATAATCGGCTAGATCTTTTCAATTTCAAAATCCGCTAACAATATTAATTTATTCTATTATTTTGACGGGAAACAACGCAATTTTGCTTGACTGTTTTTGTTTTATTGTTTGGCTTCAACAAAGTCGAATATCCACTTTGAAATTTATATTATAATATAATCAATACTACGAATTTTAATTAATTCTTAATACACTTTAATAGTAAAATTACCATGAAATTGAAAATGGTTTGGTGAATATTTAAATTTCAACTATTACTTTAATCAAAAATTATTAATAAAATTTAAATACAAGATTTGATTCCTACGTCCTTTTAAAATGAAAAACAAGAAGCATACGTGCAGGCGCTAGTGCCTCTAGCAGCCAAGTATATGAGTTATATTTATTAATATATGTTCTCTATCGACTCGCTAATGTTATTAAAATCGGCAAAGTACCTGCATAGGAGATGCACTTATTCAAGTTTATAAGTAATATACATTTTTGGGATCAGGAAATAGATGTTACAGACACACGACCAAGCACTATAACTCCATTATACATTTCGTACGACGAGCTAACAAAATATCTGCTGAAAACTGTTGCAATCAATGTTTTTGTACGTTTATTAAGCTTTTGTTGTACTACAAGGAATTGTCCATGATTGTATCTCTATGGATGGGACGGAACGCCCACGAAGGTTGCTCTTCGTTGGTCGGCGTTAAGTTAACCTTAACGTAAATTTTATTGGCTATTTGAAGGCGCGCAATCGTTATTTCAGCGCTTCAAAACCCGGTGTGAACGGTTTAAAAATAGCTACGGTTACTAATTAACTGAGAAGAGCACCCACTCGGGCACACTGATTGTCCGTCAGTCCGTAGTATTTTACACTCTACACATGCTACACATCCTACAGTAGTACAAAGGAGATACAGTGTTTGACTGTGTATCTGTAACATTATGAAAACAATGAATACATCTGGAGTGACCTTTATTAGTTTTCCATATATCTGTAACTTATCTTTATCACGTTTTAAAATCATTCAATCAATTCCTTGTTCAACAATATCAATATGTGTAGTAACTAGGGAAACGTAAATGTAATTTGGCTATTTTCAGTAAATATTGTAATGATTTTTATGACTCTGTGTAACACGACATTTATGTATTTATAGCCATTATACTATAATTACTTTAATCTTAACTAACCATAATTATTTCTACTATAAAGTATTTATTTTACAACACCATTCACCTATATTCACATGGATATTAATTTCTCACGAACTATATCTCTGTCTCTCTCACTAAATTGATTCCTGACTCACGAACCAAGAATGTCTGTTCACATGTTTATTTATTTCTACACATGCCCGCTATTTATTTCTTTTCTGGTTCTCCTGTCGGCGTAGCATGCTTATTATATTGAACACAACTGTTCCAGAACACATCTGGAACTCTCCACAAGGTTCTGGAGCAATCTACGGCGCATATCAGATTGTTCAATTGAATTCCGTTACAATATGATAATTCGCTTTCATCGACTATTGTGCGAGCGTTTACGCGCACGCACGCATTTACAACGCATAATATATTATTTTAATAGCATGTTTGTTAAATAAATGAGAACGTGAAAAGTTGATAAATGTAAATAATGCTAAATTTCCGGCGGTTATTAGGTTTCTTCTGAATGTTAAAATTGAATAATTGTTTCGTGAACTTTAGTTTCAAAAATAAGTAACTTCATAACAAATTAGTTCACGGTCATCATAGTCAGCAACAAGAATAACATATAATCTTGCTTTTAAGTTGCCGTTCTTTTCGGGAGCTTATTTATGATGATGTCTACTATAATAAATATACGGAATGCATTCGCCATCTTCGCTTGGGAAAAAGGGACGCGGACGCTAATGGAAGAGGATTACAGCCAGGCGATTATATTAATATGTTGTCACCGAGCGACCGACCGACCGAGCGATCGACGCAACACAGAAATAGGTGCCATCTGCAGACCAGAACAGGCAATTCTTCGCTAAGTAGAAAAGTTAATAGCGACGAAAAGATGAGTGGTACAATAATTCCTTCAACGCATATTTGTGGTGTACTTCATATTTCCACGTATTTTTAATCCCTTACATTTCTTGACAACAATCTTCCACAAGTTGCAAATTTTAGATTCACACACACAGAGTTAGGTAATTCCGAAAATCTCGGGTTCGAATATTTACTTAAATTCGTATAAGAAATAAAAAATTGAGGTAATGCCATTCTCAATGACCTGTGAGTTTAATCCTCCACTTCATAAGTAGTACAAACCAGAACACAATGTTTGGGCGAACCACACACACGCGAATTGAGTCAAGTAGTTTTCAATTCGAGTTACTCGTGGTTTTAATGTAAGCCAACAATAATAATTGTATTTAAAGTTAGCGGATAAACTCGTTGTGGGAGAGAGAAATAGAGTGCCTCCATCTCTATCTAACGTTCGTGTTTGTTCGCGCAGGTCAAAAGGTAATACAATTTTGTTAGTGCTATTTCCTTGGTACAAAAAGAGCTATCTTGTGAGGGTTACGTTCTTCGGAGGTACAGCTTCTTCTGGCGAACGTAATTACAGTTAAGAAGAAACTTTCGCTTATGGACGCACTATAACTTTTCCTTTTGCTGCTGATGTAGTAGGTACATTTACGATCTTACGCTTTAACGCGGGTAAAAAAGATTACTTGTCCTTCTTTAATTTTTTGCTTGTCGTATGATTGTACAAATGAGCTAAATGTTCGATCGTGTTTCTCACAATCCCGAAATTAAAAATTATTTTCATTTATTCCAAATTTCAAAATATGATGATGTCCTTTTGTGAGTCGACAATTTTCAATTGCATATTCTGTCTTTACTATAAGTTTTGGATAAAAATTATGTAAATAAAGAATACAAATGTTCAGTATTTATTGTTATATTTATCAAGAAAATAGCAATTTATTTTTATAATAGCACAACGTGTGATTTTAAAATAGCAGTTGCCATGAAGAAATGAAGTGCCACTTCTAATAGTTTTTTTTAACGAACGTGAAAGTTACAAATAAGTTTATACTTTTACCAGATATTCCTTATGCAAATAAGCATCGAAAAGCTGCAGTTTTTATGCAATATTTTACTTGGTTACACTTTCTTATGAAATTGTCAAGATAGAACCAGCTTGCAACGAGCTGGAGGCATTGGTGTCTATATCAATGCCTGTATTTAATATGAATTTAATATAAAATTTTAATCAATCAGAGTTCTGAGAAGAGAATTACAGAAAGGCGAATCAAGCTAGTAACTTTCCCCCGGCCCCCCCGTTTCATTTTGGCTGCTCTACAATACAATAAATAACAATGTTTGATGTTATAAATTTGAAATAATTCACAAATTGTGTTTCAGATTAAAAAAAAAACCACAATATTTTTCATTTTTTTGGCATCGCCATCTAGTAATAAATTTCTCGAAACCATAAACGAGTAATCCCCGAAATCTCGTTCGAATTAATAGATTTATCGTAATAGACTGGCGGTAAAAATGCTGGAAACACAACACATAATTGACTAATTATAAGATTTCGGCTAATTTGTTTTTGTAAATTCTTTTTGTTCGCTTAAACGACCTTTGGTATTCATCCAATTAACTGGCACTTACATATGGGTTAGCTGAGGCACTGAACACCAGGACATTTACAAATATTCGTGTCTAGACTCGAAAGTGAATTTAAACACAGGGTATTATCTAAAAATATGATTAAAGTTGAACTTAACACATATATAACATCTACCTTGATAAATGAGAGTAGATTTATATCGTGCAAGTTTATTTTTAAATCAAGTCTACCTTCCTTTTTGTTTGCGAAAAATCATGTGTGCAGTGTGGTGCGCTCAATATGAAATAATATTTATCGAATTCATGTATTTGTGTGAGTGTAAATGTCATAATTTATGATGTGTGCGCATTCACGCATTTAGAACACTCAAAAAATACTATAAATCAGGTTAATATTACGCGACTGTAATATATTATAGATTTAGCGCCTTCTTTCTTCTTTGTTAATGGTTTGAAAATCATTCCCTACACTTTAATAACATCTTTGATGCTAGAAAGACGCCTATATTTGTCTGGCTCATTCTATTACAAACGTGTGTTGGAATTTAATAAATAGCACCGGGCATATTTATATGTTAAATGAATTGTTTTTAAATAGATTACATTTAATAAATCTTATGAACTATACATGTCAATTTGACTAAGAAATAAATAATTTGATTTTTCTCATTTACCACCGGTTATTATAAATAGATTGACTGGTAACGTGTTATGAGTTTGAGAGCATATTGGTTATTGCAGATAAAAATTGAAAAACAGTACATAATATTAAGGAATCAATCTATATTTTTTATTAAGGACACAGTATTTGATAACGTAATCAAATTACTAGCTAAATGGTACAATTTTGAAGTATTAATGTGGAATATTGGTTGGTTCGGCAGTTTGTTTGGGATATATATTTCTAGTAAAAACTACGTATAAAAAAGTCGAGTTCACATTTTTGTATTAATAAAAACTACAAGGGGGTTTATATATTAGATTGCTCAAGCTTGTTCTAATGCTTTATACTATAAAGTTTTCATTTAAAATTGTACACAGTGATATCGGAACCAAAGAGATTTATTTCACAAAGAATATAATTTTAATTTCGCCAAATTAGAAATCGCTTTGTTTCAATTGATATTCAGTGTTAAACATTACAAAGTATATTGAATTTTCAAAGTACCAGCATCAGCATTAAAGTATCGTTACCTAACAACTTTCAATCGTTCGTTTGAAACATGATCTAACCTAGAAAATGGTCCTTTCAACATTTAATTCTCATATAATATCCAAAGTAGTTCATTTCTGTTATATGTACCACCATTCTTTTAAATTTATTTACCTGTCATCGCATTTAACAGTAAAATTATAGCACCAACCCTTATAAACTAAGCCTGTTCAAATTAATGTATACCTGTGCGACGTCGAGATATATAAAATATAAGAAGAATATTAATAAAAGGTGGGAATGGTGGTGTTCGCATAAAATGTAATAAAATAAGCATTTACTGTTCTGTGGAAGAATTTTATTTGTTTTCAGACAACCTGAAATACTGTTAATAAAAATTTACATTTTTTATGTTTCAGAGAGCAAAAGTAATTGCGACCGACGTATGGTAGATATCACAAGAGACAAGCCAATCAAGGTGGCTGTGCGAGTTGTCGTGCCTGTACGAGATCACCCGAAGGTAAGAACGACCTTGAGCAACCTTGAAACACAATATTCGAAAATGTCTATAGAACGCCATGAGCGGAATAATTTTTAGAAAATAGAATATCTTCATTTTTATTAACTCACCAAGGAGCTCAATACCATTAAAGTACACAGCCTTATCCAGTTACACGGTCATATAATTGGTATAGAAGTTTCATCTGGTGATGTAAGTGTTCTGGCCGGTGTTAAATTTAGAATGTTCCCTATTTGTTTATATGCGTAAACTTGTGCGGAAAATGGTTTGTTTAGGTTCGATAATGTATTTGAACTGTCCACATAAAAATTGACATTTGCTTGTTTTTTCACGTAGACATTGTGTATTCTAGAGCAGGCAGGCATCCGAAAGTTTTTCGGCGATTTGGATACGATAAAATTTCCCCAAACGCTGTAGATATGCTATCATCTCATTTTGATATATTATCGCAAAGAAAATGTTATTTTTACAAAAAGTTTTCGAGATGATTATGGGGAGAAGGCAGTAGACGACTTCTAGAATGTTTAAGTAGTTGCAGAAAAGTTTCCAACGGCTCTGGATTAAATTCAATCTTTGAATTTGCGAATATATGTCCTGCGACCAAGTATGGTAAAAAATATGCTCTTTAATATTAAATGTAATTTTAGCCAACGATTTGATAGTAATGGAGTAAGTGTTGGTACTCATTTTGTAACCTACTAAAGGCCTCGCTGGAAATTTCAAGGCTTCAACTCCGAATGTGTGTGTGTTTGTATATATGTATGCATGTGTCTGTGTGTGGATCTGATCGGTCTAGAACCAAAACTATTGAAAGTAAAATTAGTAAACATAAAACTTAAGACTGGTATATGGCTCGAATGTACACTTCCTATTTTAACCGGGAGTAACAGTTTACTCTTGTTATTTTTATAATCGCGGAAACAGCTTAAGTAACAGAATAAGTAATTCGTATAAAAGTTGAATATATTAAAAATTTTAGCAAGTTTTTATTTTAATTTCCTAAGAAATCACCTTTTAAATTTACGTTTCTCTAGCAACAATACGTATTAATTTTGTTTCATAACTATAGTCGGGTTATTTAAATACAAAATAAAGCATTATTATAAATACAGATACTGAAACAACAAGAAAGTCGACTGAAGGGCCCTCCAGATTTGTTTAAAATATCTATAATTTTTTTATTATAGGCTCAAGAGTTTATATTATAAACTCTTGTTCCCCTGCGGTCAACAAATGCCAGGGACGCTACTACTGTATCTTCGAATTTAATGTCCAAAATATGAAATATACTGTGGAGGGTTTAGATCAACATTTGTACAAAAAAAAAAAAAGAAAAATAAACTTTGGTAAAAAATGAAGAAAAAATTGCGGGCATCGTAGTAAAGTTCGCGTGTGAGTATTCAGGTGTACAAACAATTGTAGAACGGAAAAAATAATCAAAGCAAAAGAAAATAATACCCCGAAAAAACAACGTATTTCCCCGTGCGGACGGTGATCCACCGACTCTGTAGGGGTCTCTAGGGCATCTCCTCCCTAACAGACCACTATCCGGCCTACAAAAACCTTGCGGATTTAAAAACTAATAAAAATACTATGCCCTTTCTTTTTCTTTTACGAATATGTATATATTATACTTTAAATGTTTTGACCATCCTTGAATTGAATATGAATATTTAAGGAATAACGCTTTGCATGTCTGTGTGTATGCAAGATCCAGTCCCCGTTGAAGCCAAAATTATGAATCTTTAAACTTAAGACTTGTATATTTATTACCCAGAATGAAAACCTATTTTCTTTAATTTTATCTTAACCGGAAGAAATAATTTAGTCTTGTTAGTTTTTGCATAACCCGCAATTAATATGACGTAGATAAAAAGTGATTATATAAAATAAAGATATAAAAATTTCTAGCAGATTTTGTTTGAAAGTTTGTTTTTACTGAAAAAATTATTTTTAAAAGCTAAATATTTTACGTATACGTTTCCTGTGATACCACAAATATTGATATTGTTTCATAACAAGAATTTTATATATAAGTAGAGGTATGTATATGAAATTTAAAAAATATATATAATTTATAGTGTTAATTACGTATAAAATAGTCGACTGAAGACCAGCATTATTTTCTCTACCCACTTTATGAAGAATATATATATATTCACGAAAACTTCTTAAATATTAAATGAATCACTTCAAACATGAAACAAACTTAGGAAACAATTTTTCTCAAGCTGCCGGTGATAAAAGCCGCCTGTTAACTGCTTAAATTTCAAAGTTGATTTAACCCAGCGATACGTAAGTTAATATATTAGTGTCATAAAAAATTTAGAAATGAAATTAATAATACAATGTTTCAGTTTTACTAAATATATTTAGTATTAGTTACTAGTTTTACCACACTATGGCATCTGACTATCTTAAATTTACCTTTTACATTGGTTTATATATGTACAAGTTGGTGACATGACGAATTAGCACGCGGTCAGATTGTAAGTCATGCGGCCGTCAAAATCTGTCGATTATTTGGCACAAATAATTTTATTTTCTAATCATATCTTAAGCTCCAATACGAAATTTTGCTGTTCTGCGCATAGATTTTGAAGGGCAAATCGTACTCAGGACACTTTGAAACGGCTATATTCATTAAGGTCTAGCGATCGTTTTATTCTGACTGCTATCCTTTCTTTATTCGAAAGTAATAGCATGTACTCCTTTTTAATTTACAACTCCGTGTAGTATGACAGAAGGTTGAATTGACAAAAGTTTCCATTAGAAAGGCTTACAGAACAAATTACAATTTGCTTGCAACATCTAGTAGTGCTGGGATTTTAAAAGGCAGCATAAGCGATATACAGAGTAGCCAACCGAAGTGCATCCCTAAGATGTTGTTAATAATATGCAAGCATATGGGTTATAACGTTCTATGCAAGAAGCGCCCGCGGTATCAGTCTAAAGTGGTCGCCTACACGCGTTACTACCGGAAGCGTTCAGCGGTCATCCTTGTTTCGCTAACCCCTCATATATATATATATATAACTTTACCACTGTTTAGTATATACAATATAGTTTCTCCAACAATATGTTAAGATGAACGATATTAGTGGGCTTAGACTGAATATTGGGCTTAAAAGCTTTTATCAGAAAAATGTTTTCGCCTGCGTACAACTGAAGTCAATTTTATAAGCTTCAATTTAAATCAAAAGTAAAAAATATCAGTTGTAAATTGTCCAGCCCCATAACTAAAAACAGGGTTTCGAGAGAAACGCGTTTAAAGCGCCACAGCGTTTGGTGTTGCGTCGTCCTGTTCGATTTCAAAACAATTTGGAGGACAATGTCGTTTTCTTTTGTCCTGTTTCACTTCAAAATTTCAACTAATCACACCAAAAATATTACGAACGACAATTATCCGCAATGAGCGCGTCAAAGGAAAATGCGGGGTGTGCCTTCGTTATTTGTACGAATTTGAGCATAATATTTTAGTGATATATTCTAAAAGATACATTCTTCAAAATTACATAGAAAAGAAATATCGATATGTGTTGTTGTTCTCTTTAAGCAACCGGTTATCGTGGACAATTGATAGAAATTCACTTTATCGGAAATAAAAAGTTTTTAAATCCAAACCTGGATATGTCTCTTCAGAAAACTTGTTGCCGCTAGCTTCATAATATTCTGGAAACGTAGATAGAAGTTTTGCTTAATGCTTTTTATTTTTTTAACAATTTCGTTTTTTTTGCATTATTAAACGTACATGAACTTGATCTACCTTTTGAAACTTCATTTTTCTATTCTATTGTAATATATTCGTTATTTCAAAACTCGATAAAACTTTCCAGATACACTATTAAAACATAAATAGAAATGCATTTTGCCGACAATCAATTATATTTTTTAAATAAATCATAGTTTTTCTTACAGCGATCTTATTTTGTAGTCCAAATGGAATAAATACTCTTATAATTTATAATAATCTTCCAACTAAGCATTGGTTTACTTTGAACCTTGGTTCATCTTGATGTCACTTGCAAAGAGAAAACTCAAAGAATTACACATATATAAAACAAGTACAGGCATCTATGCCTTCAGCTCACCGAAAAATGCAAACAGCAGCGAGTGTAGACCTACAATGCCCGTTAAAATTTGACAGAAATTCATCAAGGATTCTATGTTGAGTATGGGGAAAACACTATGAGTGATTGTGCAGTGCGAAAATTGTATAGGCTTTTTCGGGAAGGACGAGGAGCTGCAAACGAGCGCATAACGAGCACAATAAACTGACAATTTTTTTTATTCAATTGTATGTTTCAATTTGACTGACCCCTGCATGTCAGTATTCAAGATTGGCTGAGAACCTAGAAGGCAACATGGTAAGAAGAGGGTATACAAAAACTAGTTCCCCATTACGACAAAAACCTTTGTTGGAGACAACTGCGTTCAGAAATATTTTAGATGTACAAATAATTTTTGTATATTTGGTGACATGACGAATTGGCACGAGGTCAGATTGTAAATCATGCGACCGTCAAAATCTGTCGACTATTTGGCAAAAAAAATAATTAATATATATAAGGCATCTAAACCCGATTGCTGTTATTTTTTCAACAATTCAAGCTTCTCAATATGTTCAATATTATATATTCAATATTTTTAAAATGCATGTTGCAATTATCTTTTTTTTTAATTATTAAATTAACTTTTGCTAGTACACACTCTTAGTCTGATTTTAAATGTTGTGCAACAAGTTAAAAATGTTAAGCAGAGCTTAGTAGCTTAGCTGTACAATAAAGTTTATTTTGAGGTAGAAAATGTATAAACATTGTGTTACGGAAAAGTTTGGTGAAGAATAAAGAAAAAAATCACTCCCATAAAAGAAGTTCCACAGAAATATTGAAACCATTTTACATATATCAACTTCAAGAAAATCGTATTATTCTTATACTAAGATAATATAATATAACTGAAAGCGCTCTAGCGATTATTATAAAGAATATTATAGACTAATACTCGAACACGGCATGTGCCCATTACTTGTTACAATATTGAAGGTGTATTCACTGCGAAACAATCAGTAATTAAGTTTAGAGATTACAATTAATAAATCCAGTTTGTTTTATCACAGTGCTAGCACAACAAAATTTATAATTAAATGTGTTAATTTAGTTGCTGTGAATGCTAGCATTGCTTGTCATAATACAAACTGAATTATTATTAGTAATTTTTAATCATAATTACCATTTGGTTCGCTGTGAATACAGTTGTAGCCTGCGACAATATTTTCTACTATACATTTGAAATTCATTTACCGTTTGAATTGGAATTTAGTTCATCTAGTGCGTTTTATTACGGACATCACTAAAAGCAACAATAGTATAGGGTGTTCGAATTGGACATCTGCGTCACTGAGTAATCGCTAGTACGCTGTTCGCCTTATCGACTAGAATAGACACAGGTGCTCAATCTTGATTCACTTTCACTCGTTGACCTTGACGTTGAACTATGTCATCAATTGCAAGCTTTGATATTTACGTAATTCAATTCAGGAAGGCTAAACGGTTTACGTACAGCCGGAAAACCTCTAGATTTTAATCAAAACCAACAAATTAGGTTCGTTATCTGATATGACCCTTTCCGAAATTTCAATTTACTAACTAACCAAGTCCAGTCAGTTAACCAACTAAATTTAAGGTGTCGATACTTTATTATTATTTATATTTCCTTTGAAAAAAAAAATATATATACATATATAAATTTACCGGATCCGATTTATATGATTCGTGTTTCTTCATGCACACTTGTCTTATGCTAAATAAAATGTGTTCGTTATTGAGCAGTCCATTTCGATTACGAAAATACTATTACAATACTTGAAATATTAAATTATTACTGAATACGCATAATACTACTCAGCAGAATATTTTTTAGCATTTCTACTATATTTTATATTTGCAAAGTTTCTTAAAATTGTGAGCTATAAAAATGTAAAATTCAAATTTTAAATAATACGATTTTATAAGTATTTATATTTCTAGAGTTTCTTAGATTTTAAACCCAAAGACAAGAACAAAATTATAAAAGTAATAATTTTGATATTTATAATATAGGCATAAGCATGATTGCAATAATCAATCAATAACAATTACAATACTGTCATTTATCATTTAATCCCTTCAAAAAAAAGTGGTTATAATAGGGTTTCTTCTGTTACGATGCATTTTAAATATGTATGTGTTATAACTATATCCGTTTATTAAAAAGGATATTATGTGAACACCAGCCTTCTTTAATTCTATATTTTAGATCGTATATCCATTTACAGTCTATCTACCAGTGAAATAGGTCGTGTATTGAGAGTGATTTAGATAGTGATAAATGTGATGTGTATTATTATTTAAGGTTGATAGCTAATCTAGAACGTATTGATATTTGGGTATTCTACTGTATGAATAGGTATGAATCAATGTGTGAACTTAGACTAATCTGTTGAATTGTTATTAATATATGGACGATGGGATGAAGTGTCCGAATTGGGATAGAAATATAATTATGGAGAAAAGTAAAGAATATGAACCAGACCTAATATATGAGATTTGAGATAATACTAAAGAGTTGATTTAATAGAATATGAGTTGTTGAATGTGTGAGGACGATGACTATTGACAGTGGCCTGTTTTGAGTGGTCCCAACGAGGCCTATCCGGTGTTTATCTAGGGGTCCCAACGGTGGCCTGGTCGGTGTGTCCGGATGTCCCAAGGGTGACCTGTCTGGTGTGTCCGGCTGTCCCAATAGGACACCCTTGATTGATGTGTTCTTCAGGAGGTGGTCCCATCATGGTTGGAGTGAGGCGTGTGTCGCCCACGGAAGACCCCTCATACGTAACCTTAACGCTTACGTATGCGGTTTGACTACTTGACTTGCGTAGGGTGGTTAAGGGTTAAATATGTGAGGTCCTTGGTATCAGGTATCAGTGTTTAAATATCGTCGATAAGTTTGCGACTACAGCAAATCTACAAGTAAGAAAAACCATATTTAACGCTTCCCTAAAACAAACATATTTATCATAAATAAAATAAATAAATAGTTAATACAGTGGACTGAAGAAAATGGCGCTTGTACCTAAGTTTCCTAATTGGTTGCATAATTAGCAACGTTTCGACACCACGCGTGTTATAATCGAGAGAGTATATACATATTGGATGTAACAGTAGCAAATTTCAAGTTTATTTTAATTTGCATTAATAATGATTTAAGTTGTACTTGGTTGAGAGTGCTCTGATACATTGCACTGATGAAACAGTGGTTAAATATGAATATGCGTTTTGTAGTGAATACAACAAAAACAAATAAAAATATAAAGGCAGTCGTGTGAAAGCTTTTATGTGTCAACCCGTATAACATATTCGCATATACGCATATGCGTCGCCCGAGGAACAAAAATTAATTTAATATATGAGCTTTTTTATAGCGTTCCATCAGGCCAATTTCGACAAATATAACAATTGCTATACAGTTGTTGGTCTTTTAATTTTTTTAACGATAAACCCGCGCCAATGTTTTAGTACACGTTTTGAACGTCCTTGAACCGAATCTGATTATTTTCGAAATGTGTATTATATAAATGAAAGATATTAAAGTTTCTATATACGTCTGAAAGAAAAAAAAATCGTTGAATACAGCCATCTTATATTTACTTGTCCTTAGTAATAATGCAGTTTGATTTATGAAAAATAACGCCAGCATTCACAGCAACAAAATTAACGCATTCATTATAAATTATGTTGCTATGTACGCTAGCATTATTAGCAATAACAATCAAATTATTGTAACTTCTAATTGGCTTTTGCTGAGAGCCATAGTAATTGACAACATTTTAATCTTCTTGACCAAGCACTTTATATATTTAGGAACCGCGCATGTTTAGAACTACTGCTATTTACTATTAATCATTATTTGACATATGAAGCGCTAAGTCCGCATATACAATAAAGATTAAGAAGTTTTTGATTTTATACATATTTTGTACACAGAGATAAATATGATTTGGCATGCTTTACATAGCTAACCAAAACAGCGGATAAAGTGGCAGTCTGGGCTTGTTTGATGTGCAAACGAGCCACATCAACACACACCCACTTACATAATTCCTAATTTTAAACTTTCCCAATGAGACACCACTGTACAGACATACGTTCCCGTCAGAAACGATGTGACAACTCTCTCATAAAATCCCTTAACTAGAGTGCTAGTTATAGCCACTCATGTTTTATTCAGTGTCAAATCGCTTTTCTCGAAAAACTTTCGGATAAAAACAAAAGTGATTTAAGGTAATCAGTGCTAAATTTGCGCCCCAGCTATAAAACACTCAGTGATTTATTAGTGAGCGAGTAATTGGTCTCCTGAGACTATCTCACGGATAATGTATTGAATTTAATTGATTTTTTTTAGCGATTCGTTTGAATATTTGTGAAGCTGTTCAAATCCTCTAGCGAATTAATTCCGCAAATGTGGTTAAAATAATTACTTAGTCAATTTTAAGAATTAAAAGGAACACAGTGAGGTTCAGAATACGTTTAGAACCAATTGCGAAAAGTGTTTTATTTCCTAGTTAATTACAAGAAGGGTTTCACGTTTCGTGAATTTTTTACTTGCACCTCCTATTTTTGAAAAATATATTCAAACCGGAAGCGCCATTATTTCCTTTCTCCAATATCACAAGAACGGTTGCACCTTTCTTTCAAAAAATGTACCAGTTACGAGAAAACTGGGGTTTTTAGAATAAAATCTGTGTATATATATATCTCGTATATGAATGTTTCTAAACGATTGTAAAATAATTCGTGGTCTGTTTTGAGTTCGACCAAGGCACAAGTTATGTGCGTGGTCGTGCACGTGATGGCACGTATTTTATGAGCATGTCCGTGTGTATTCCCTAGTGTGGCAAGTAAACATAAACCGTAAAACACTCTACGGACGTTACCGGGCGACCGACCGACCGACGCGACCGACGCGACGCGTCGTCAGGTTACCAAACAACACCGTTTTAGATAGACAATATAACGTTTAGTGCAAACAAAACTCTATTGCCCCCTATCTTACAGCAAACTGCTATTTGTTCACTGAGTTTGGCAGCAAGTCGCTAGCAACGCCAATAGGGGATTCCCCGAATGGATAACTGAAAACTTTTAATCACTTATCCGATTCTCTGTCTCTGCGAATACTTTTATTTTGCTCTTTGTATTTCCTAGTGTTTTCATTTCGCAATCAGAATATTTTCTAATCAACACATATAGAGGATATATAAAAATCACAGTGCATGGAAAATGATAGCAATTCTTCTTTATAGGATTAGTTTTAATCCCATCACAGAACAAACAAATTTCATATTATTTTTTATATGTAAATGTATGTTTTCGAATTTTAATGTTTAACAGATATACACGTTTTCTCCTTATCTGAAACGAATCTAACTATTTTTGGAATGTGTGTGTTTGTGATATTTTAAGGATTCTGCAATTCCGCCAGTAATTATTTTTTAACAACATTTTTATTTGCAATTTTTCTTACAGCTGTAAAAATTGTAAAATAAATGAGAGATAATTGTTTATCGATTTATATACTATACTTACATTAACTTGATTCAATAATAATTTCCACCCTCTTTTTTACAATTTTTACAGTTATCCGAAAGTTCACTGAAAAACAATGTTCTACCAATACAAATTCTACTGCATAAATTAGAGAGTAAAAAAAAAACATATTCGTAACATATTAATAACCCAACGTTTAAATATTATACAATTTTGCATTAAATTGATTTTCAGCTTGGTTCAATACATATGGAGTAGGGCTTGAATATTTAAATGGAAATTATAGACATCACATGACGTTATAATGCAATTGTTATAATATATCTATGTAATTGGAATTGGAAAATGTTTCTGCAATAATGCAATAATTATTTTAAAGCTCTAGTAATAATTATTGTAGGCGCGCCAATCTATGAATTCGTAAAGTAAATCAGATTACCAGTGATTAAATTACTTGAATTGAGATATAATCCAATAATGAAAAATTCTTGTCCCAGTCGTATACTGCGCCATCTATTTGAGATGGAACTAATTAAATGTTCATGTTCAAGAAATGGCATCAAAGATTTCATAGCATTTTTGCTTGTCGTCAAAATTAAGCTCTTTTCATTCCTTTCATAACATAATATCTTTTAGTGCAGGCTTCAATGCCCCCAATATGACATGCTGCGTTAATATTGCAAAAATAATAATAAACTATTTTTATTTAGAAAACACTAATTTTCATTATTTCAAATTATTGTACGATTTATGTGATTCATGTATATGCACATCAATGTAGATGTTTTATTAATTTTTTTAATCTCAATTTCTTTATATTTTATCAAGGAAATAACTAAATACTTGGACGAATTGAACTGGGGACGAATTTTCGGGACCAAATACTGTCAACTAATTGTTGGGCACCAATTATGTGGGGAAGGATTGAACTGAAAAATGGTGTAAAAACAATTCACGGGCCAACAATAAAATCAATTAAATGAAAACTATTATTAACTTCTTAGAAATAATGTATTGGTATCATGAAAAAATCAATTGTTAAATTAAATGAGTAATTGTCCCCTAAGTATAATTTGACTATTTTCGCAATGATGTATGTTCGTGTGTGTGTTTGGCTGTGTTCTGTGTGATACATTACTTGAAAATAGTCAAATTCGATTCAGGGAAGGTCAAAAC
Source organism: Leistus spinibarbis (assembly GCA_933228885.1). NCBI lineage: Eukaryota > Metazoa > Arthropoda > Insecta > Coleoptera > Carabidae > Leistus > Leistus spinibarbis. Next base: position 5,434,473 of record OW121791.1, read on the forward strand.
GTGTATATCCGTCGAGTTTGATATTTTTCATGATTACAAGAGTTATTTTATACTTCGTAAAGGAAAGTAAAAATGTTTTTTTTTTTATTGATCTTTTTAATTGGTCCTACGAGTGAGGACATACATTATCTAATTATATGAGATATACATAATCTAGAAATCAGGAAGACGTAAATCGAATGTCTGTGCAAAATCATTGGTTAATTTTTATACCGAAGCACACGTTTGTGCTACTGCACGGCTAGCTAAACATATATCTAATTATATGTTGTTGGTATAGCGTCGAAAACTAATAACACAAAATAGGTTAAATTTGTATTTGAAATAAAAGTGATCTCTGTGGGTTATTACAGAATATTTAATAGCGACAAATAAAGAGCTTTACAGCGTGTATATGTGTATGTAGTTGGCAATATAGTTAATACATCTTTGTTCGCAGGAAGGTGTTCCCCTATTTTTGTAATAAAAAAGACACATACACACACGCACACACCGAAACAAAGCACCGAATATTTTATGAAATGGAAAAGTTTGCAACGGCTTTTCCGTATATTTCGTTTACATTCGCATAACGGCGAAACTGTACAAAACAAAATAATAAAAGTATTTTTCTGGTAAAAAGTTTTGCACTCGTTCTAATATCGTATATAAGTAGTGGCACGGCGAGGCAGGTATACGTACAATATATCCGTGCGCGCTTTCCTCGTGATATTTAAGAGATTCGCATACAACAGTGTGGCAATGAGCTTGTAAAACTTTACAAAAGTAATGAACACTTTTTCCAAACAAATCTCGAGTATCTCATTTATTTCAGCGCCACACTATACGAGTACCTACACATAGTACTATATATGTATATCCTCTTCTTAATAAACCTGATGTTCATTTTTGTTTTGTCAAATAACTCAAGCCGCGTCTAAGTGCAATCTAAAACACGTCAATAAGCGCGTTCGTTTTACCAAAAGTCTTAATTAATCACAGTTAGAATTTGAATAGACTTTTCGTTTTACCAGGACGTAAGTGCTCTGACATTTAAAGTATCATTTTATTTACTTTCTTATACGACTGTTATAAGTTGTGCGCACTAGATAAACAAGCTCTTTGAATGTAAAATTATGAATCTTGTAACTTAAAATTTGTATATATCCAGGAGGGAAATCTCTTCTTGAAAACATTATCTTAACTGGAAATTATTATTAATTTTGGCTACTTATTGCGCATCAATAATACAACACGAGAAAATGTGATTCTTATAAAAGATTAAGATATTGTAACGGAATTCTATAGAAACAATCTTGTCTGCGTCGCGGATTGTTCTCGAACATTGTAAAGAAACTCCAGGTGATTCATAAAATGTGTTCCAAATATAAGCATGCCTCGCAGATAGGGAGAACACAGTAAGAAATAAATAGTGGTGGCGTGTAGACAGAAATTAACATCTGAATAGACATTATGTGTTAGTGAGAGATCTATAACCAAGTGAATATATGATGAATTAGTACATCGATAGTTTGACCACATTGTAAGAGGTTCTGTTTAAATTTAATGTTTCATAATTTAATATTCAACAATATTTGCTGTAGAGCACTGTAGCAAACCCACATTTAGGATTGAGTCAAGTATGATGGCCAACAGAGTTCATAGTACGGGCTCATTGCTCTTTTGCTGACTTGGACAGGGAGCAACCTGCCGATGCCAGCAGATTTACTATCTTGCCCACTTAAGACGAAAGGCGCGTTTCTTTGTTGCTGTTACGACACATACACATATAAAAACAAATAAACACCCACACACAAATCAACGTCATTTCAAAAATAGTGAATATGAATTCAGGAAATATCAAATCGTGTATTTCCATATAAATCGCGAGTTTAAACTTGTCCAAGAGAGTAATAAGAAATATCAACTGACAAATTCATAAAAGATAAAATATGTAAATTTAACTTGACTGCTTTTCATTGTAAAGTATTTGGCAAACAAAATATAACTGTTTTAATCTTGAAATATACCACAAAAGACTACGCCGTATACATAATCCTTAAAGTATAATCCTCAAGTTAATTTAAAACGACAAAAGTTTATCTTCTTCTGGCATTCCTCAAATAATAATCAATGTCGTTGTGCGATGCTTCGAAGCAGCAGTTTCACTGATCGGAAAATATTCCACGAAAGCGTACGAAATTGATACATTATTAAAAGCAACAATGTTTAGGGAGTGCGAAAAGCGAATGACACCGTCAAAGTGGCAGCGTCGCGTCGGTCGGTCGTAGGAACGAGCGTCAAACATCATCAAAATCAAATGAATTTATTTTATCTTCGTCGCCCGAAAACTGTTATCTGCAACACAGGGATCGCGAGAGTATCGTGGAGGAGTGGGAGCTAATCCAGTTATGTTCGCGAAAGCTTCCTGCAGCCAAAGGCTCTACGGGTCTACGCCTGGATTTGGCTTGAGAGACAGACGGCTGTTTCACCGCCCTGCTCACTGAACCAGCCCTCATCTCATAGTAGTATCATGATATCTCTCTAGAAAATGTTGCATATTTTAAGTTATATTTTCTGTAATGTTATGCAATATCAATTGATCGTGGATCTGTAAGATGACTTTGTTGCATATAGTGTACCTAAAGTATTTTGTTCCAATAACTCGTAATTAATGTAATGCCGCAGACGATTTTTCATTTAAAAGAAAGTTTAAAAAGTCTTGAAATTACTTAAAATTTTAATAAACCTATTATCTATAAAAAAAAAACCTTTCTTGATAAACTTTTCTTTTAAAAAATTTAGTTCGTCGTACCCTTACTACAAAGGACCTATAATTTTTGGCTGTGCATAGTAGTGGTTAAGCGTTTATAACAACAAAGAGAAACAAGACTTACATATTACTTCGTAAGAGAAAGTAGAAAATTAATGAATAAATTAAATAACAATTGATATGATTATTTTAAAATAATATATAAATTGAATTTAAATAATTTTCTGTAAGTAATTTTGGAGATACTGAAGAAACATCAAAAGTAAGAACTGTATGATTATGCCAAAAAGTTAATCAGCTCTTCGTAAATATATATATATATATGTGTCATGATCCTTACACGTTGATAAAAAATTAACAATTAACTTTGAATCAACATTTCCACAAGAAAAAATAATTAATTAGTAAAGTTTTGTTATCTGTATTGGTTTCAGTTCAACTTTGTCGGAAAATTGTTGGGACCGAAAGGCAATTCTCTCAAGAGACTACAAGAAGATACAATGTGCAAAATGGCGGTGCTAGGTAGAGGTTCGATGAAGGACAGGCATAAGGTACGTGCAACGCATTTTAAAATTCACTATATACTATATAACATGTTGCTGCTGTTGGGCGAGAATGTGTTTGGTTGACTGACTGTAAAACGCTTTCTGATTGAAACGTTTTAAAATCTCTGGTGGCAGCGCAGCGCAGTGCAGTGCAGTGCGAGCGCTCTAAAATTGCTCAAATTCCACCAGGATCTATATATATATATATCTATATCTATATATATAGAAATACTATTGTTATCCAGTTTCACTATTTTACGATAGTCTGCTATAGCTTGAGAATAGAGTGCGCTTTTCCATTTTAGATTCAAATGTTTATGAGGATACTTACATATAACGTTTTAGAGCTGCTTTTAAATTATACTATTTAGTTTCCCACTAGGTGTTTTGCGTTTTACCATATTTTAGAAGTAAACTTTTCGGACGTGTTTCGTTCATAGATTTACTTAGCATTTATTCGTAATTTTAAAATAAAATATTTCATATACATGGGGTTTGTCATAGCCATAAATCTGAAGATTTAACATAGGGAACTCAGTTAACCCGAGAGCTGGACAGGAATTCAAATCAAATGGAATTAAAAAAGGCTTCAATTCATTTAAGGATTTTAATCAATTTAATAGAAACCCTTTTGATAATGAGGACTTAAAGCATTGGAATTGAATTCATTTGAGAAAACTGAATTTATCAAAGGCATTAAGCTCTCAAAAAGTTTTCAAGCCTTCAAAGCGGCTTCAAGCCATCAAAATGAATAATTGTTAAAAAAGGATGAATGATTTAAAATCATATTTCAAGTTTAAAGTTACATATAAGTTTTCTAAGTGATAAATATTGATAAACTTTAATTCCTTTTGTATGTTTATTGTCTTTAATTTCAATAGTCATAAGAGTTGTGAAAAGTTATCCGCACTAATACGGAAATGTAAATTAATTATTATTAAGTATTTTCATGTTTCTCCTTAGATTTTATGGGTAATAATGCTTGAAATGCTAACGCTGCTGATTCTTCTACATCCGAAGATTCAGATAGATCAGTATCAGACATTATTTTAATGTTTTCTTCACTGACAGATACGTATATAAACAAAGCGTTCTAATTTATAAACAAACTAAATTAGTTCTAGGAAATAATACATGCTATCTGCGTTACCGTAGTTTTTCCAAAACGTCAAAATGACGGAAAACAAAAAATATCAAATTCAAAATTTAAAAAATAGATATTTTCAAACGGTAGTATAACTAATCTTGTGTGCAACACGTAGGAAAAGAATTAATTTTCGTATTTACACCTAATACAGAAAAATATTACTTTTCCTTACTTATTGTGGCTATTTAAGTTTCAGGAATGAATGATATTCGTGATATTGTGCGATATCTATTTTAATATGACTGTTTAAATGTATTTTATTTCTTGACTTACCTGTAATTTATATGCACACTAATGGTTAAAATAAAATATTATTATTTTAATTATTATTCAAATTATACATTCTAGATCGGTATAGCAAGTGTTGTGAATCCAAAAATCAAATTTTCAATTTAAGTATTTCTATATAAGCTATAAATCCCAAACTATTTTTCTCGGCAAAGAATATTCAAATAATAATATAAATATATGGGAAAATTGAATATTTATGTGAAGCTATATTTCAACACATGACATAAAATGAATCTAAATGGCCTTGAAGCAGCCGTTTCAGTTTATGACATACACACTAGGTACATATTTCGTTTTGAGTGGAAAGAGTCGACGGCGGCGACTATTTTGTTCTTATTGTGTACGTTTTGTGAAATTCAAATGTGCTTTTTTATTTAGCAATATTTTTTTATAGCACTTACAGTTGTTAAGCAGAGGTGCAATTTATGTACCACTCAAATTTATGATGAACTTGCGCACAACTTTGCTCTTTTATGAACCTAAAAAGTTTCATAAAGCAAACAAAAATTAATTGTTCAAGCTTTACTTTAGCTTTAATTTAGTTGTTTAAACTTATGTTTCTCTAATTTTAAGAACTGTTACATTAACCTTACAAATAATATACGACAGTTTCAAAGAATAGTCACGTGTTTACACACAATATGTTAAATGTCACAATTTCATGTTAACGTTTCTTACGAAAATAATTTATTTTTGTTTGCTGTAAAATATATTCAATGATTTCTTTTTTAAATTCTAAATAAATTTGACTTTCTTCGACGAAATGTAAATGAAGCATTGTAATCATAAAGAATTTCAAACTCGATATTTTAATGCAAATACATGTTTTAAGCTTCCGTGAATTGTGTGTGTGTGTGGGTTTTTTGTTTGTATGTGTGTGTGTGTGTGTGTGTGTGTGCGTGTGTTTGTGTTTCAGTATGCGTGTGATTATGTTTGTGTGTGTGGTTTGGTATTTGTGTGTGTGTGATTATGTTTGTGTGTGTGGTTTGGTTTCTGTGTGTGTGTGTGATTATGTTTGTGTGTGTGGTTTGGTTTTTGTGTGCGTAGGTGTGTGTGTGTGTGTCTGTATCGGTCTCTACAGCAAACTCGGTTGAAAATAAAGTTATTAAATTTTAACATTTGTTTGTAATTTATTTGTAAGAAAACTTTCTATAATTTAAAACAGTAGTTAAAATTTACTCCTGCTATTTTTTAAAAATCCCGAAATCGGCAGATTTAGACTGAAATTATTAGTATAAAAGATAAAGCTGTATTCACAGCAATCCAAATTGTAATTTATGTTACAAATTACGTAAAATAACTCAGTTTGTATTATGACAAGCAGTGCTTGCTTTCACTGCAACAAAATTTATACAATTAATTATACATTTTATTGCTAGCATTGTTTGTCAAAAAACAAACTGGATTTATTAAATACCTTAAAGGTTGTTTAAACAAGTTTGGTTCAAATGGTTTTCTCAAATAAGTTCTAAAAGATATCCACTGAAATTAGTAAATCTAAATGTTGTATCCATGGTAACACCATACTTACATAATGGCTTAAAGATAATCTAAGTATCAACGAATATTAAAAAATTTAAACAATAGTACAACAATATTATGCGAGCCTTTTCGGAGCATGCACTCTATATCTCTGTTTGAAATAAAATAATATAAATAAACCATAAAATTCCAATACATATTCAATGGTATACGGATAAGAAGGTCCAGTATAGGGCATTGCAGTTAATTTATTTTTTTACTTTATATTTTTTTCGAACAGCGATATATACATTTGTATTTGTATACTCTGCTCTACTGACAACTGTATCATGTTTTTTTTTTTTGTGTGTGTACAGGAAGAAGAGCTTCGGGCATCCGGCGATCCGAAATTCCAGCATTTGAGCGAGGAACTCCACGTGGAAATCTCTGCTTTCGCAACACCAGCCGAGGCGCATGCGCGTATCGCGTACGCACTAGCCGAGGTTCGACGTTTCCTAGTTCCAGTAAGTTTAAATATTTTTGGGTGTGAGATGTGGGTTGAATTAGGGTGGGTGCGTTGTATTTCAGTATGTGTTTACATTATAAATGCCTATACGTTACATACACATTGCCGCAGGAGAAGGATCATATGAAACATTATACACATTGCGAACTTTGTACCGGCTTATAATTAACAACGGATGCGTAGTCTAGTTTAATCGGTTTCGTCTTATGATAAACTTATGGAATAGCTTTGTCAAGTTTACTCATATTTAGTGTATATTTTTCTATGAAAATAGAAATTAGAGATAGACAGATTTTAAATCAACGTAAATTTGTATAGATCATCAGGCTTTTTACCAAATAGGGAACCAGTATGTTTTTGCTACAGAGAAATAAACCCCATATATTTATATTTTGCACTATTATTAATAATATATAACGCAATTGATTTAAATAGGCCAACATTTAATCACTTTTGAATATTTCTCACTACAATTGAGAACAATTTTATGGAGAAAGCGTACAACCGATAAATGTTTAATTCAGAAAAATGCAATAAAAATCTTTCATTACTTTGAATCTCCATTTACGAGCTGGAGCGTGTCAAACAAGTTCTTACAAGTAAATTGTTGCATTTACTCTAGCAAAATTGTATGAATTCCATTATCATAAGAAAACAGCAGATGCGCATAATTCAGACGCCCTCTAATATGGTTCGTTGGATTCAAGATTTAATTCAATGTACCCTTGAATTTAGAACGCAAACAAAGACATCTGAATTTATAATGTTCTTACACACATTTCTCACGAGTGTCGTTACTGAGAGATACAAGCTAAGAAACAATGCCTGAACTAAGATAGCATTTATTATGTACATTCAAGCACAACAAGGATAGAAAATATTGCAACTTTCGTTTTCCTCAAAAGGGTTAATGTTCACTTATCTAATTTTGCGTGGTTTATTTCATCTACGCGATAACAACCATTTTATTTTCATTGAGTCGTTTACTTTTATCTTTTGCTATATAAATGCTAAGGCCAGTTAAGTTAATTCAATAAACTGCCGTTGGCGGCGTCAATGTGACTATATTCTGATTTCCAATTAAGAAAAATGTCGAAAACATATTTATTTGTGTCTGAACTTCTAGAACAAACATATATATATATATATATATATATATATATATATATATATATATATATATATATGTATATATGTGTATATGTATGTATTTTTATGTGTACAGAATGGTGAATCGAAATCGAGAACATAGGAATTTACATGTTTTTTTTAACATATGCATATATTATCTCCCCAGGCCAGTACATTTTACAGACAAAGTTTAAAGACAAAATGTTAAGAATTTTAACCTGTGTCGATTAAGCTTAACTTCATTGTTTAACACATTTAATTAATTAAATATACCAATATTATCGAAAATCAATCCAAATTTATTATTTATATATATATATATATATATATATATATATATATATATATATATATATATACATATATATATATATATATATATATATATATATATATATATATATATATATATATATATATATATATATATGTTTATGAGGATTGAGTCCTAAGGTATACGATGATCTTCTATCTTGGGACACTTTCCCATTATTCCTTGTTGTATATTTTTTATAAATTTAATGTATAATAACAAAAGCATATTCTTTCCTATCGTACTAATACTTCTATAATAACTCAACCACAATATGTAAATACTGTCCCATGGAAAACACCTTCTCCTATATTAGATTCTAAAGTTATACAAGCATAGGTGCAAACACCAATGTTTTTAGCGAAAGACGTGCATATAGCCAATAAAATAAATCTTTTTATAAACTCTGATTTATATCCAATTTCTTATGAAGGAAAATGTTTTATAACCAGATTTTTGAATAGATAAATCAATTATATGTTAAGGAGGTAGGATGGTGACATATTTAAATGCCCTAATTCCGGAAATATAGAGACTAGAGAATATATAAACACTAGAAACTGATATTGTGATACAATTTGAAACAAGACTATTGGAAATTCAGACCTAGTAATCACCTCTTCTGTAACGCCGTCGGTGTTAAATAATATATATATATATATAAAATACGTTTAAAATAGAATTAGCAATTTGAAACAATATATCAATTGTTATAACGTATTAAGTATATTCAAAAATATGAATATAGTCGTACTATGCATTGTTCCAAATGGAAATGAAATCGGTTATTACGCAGTTAAATTTGACATTTTTATCGTTGAAATTCATTTTATGCGAACTTTATCCAACATACATAAAGCGAGTGAGAAAAAAATAAAAATTCAGTTAGCAGCGTATCAAATAATGTAGTGCTCCGGGTAATGTAGGCGTTACCAAAGTAACCTGGGTAATCGTTGGAACAGCACACCATCGTTATATATTTTTACGGTTTAAAACGATTTGTTGCGTCGCAATTTGTGAAAATCATATACAGGATTCGATATTTCTATACAAAATTTATTATTGCTACCAAGTTTTATTTCAACTTTCTTTTTCAGACATTTTTTATCGATAAAAGGAAAAACTTTCGTTAAAAAGAAGATATTGTTTGCGTGAATGTGTCGAGTGAAGTTTAAATTTATTAGAGAACGTTAGTTTTTCTTTTTTTCTTAATATAAATGTCAAAGAAAATTTCGCTTTTAACAATGGAATTCGATTTTGATCACAATGCAGGGCCTACTACTTTGTGTTTACTTTTTTCTTTATACTCGCACAATGCAATGTGTGCCCGTAAGTTTTAGAGAAACACTTTTCCTATAGGACATGTCTAGAAGAAATTGTTGAAATGTATTCAAAGAATTTTCTTATAAGCAAGAAAGAGTGTTCGGATATAATATATAATGCTCAATGGCAATGTTGTTTATTTCAGTTACGTAGGCGTCAGTTCAAGCAAAATAAATTTCATTAATTTTTGTATTACAATATGTATACAACATAAAGAATTATGATCACAAATAAAATCAACTTGGCATTGTTTTGCCGTTTGGCAAGCTGAAAGCATTTGTGCCTGTAAATATGCTTGTTTAAATATAAGTTTTCCATAGTATTAGTTAAAAGATGTTCAAAAATAACATCTTTATCACTTCTAGCACCTTACTTATTTTGACATGTGAAATATGATAAATATAAAAACAGCTTCAGAGATGATTTATGACATACACAAATCATATTTTTGCGTACCTATATCCTATATATATAAAGTAACATATATATTACTTTTTTCTCGTGTTAGTAAACGTACAAAAAAAATATTTTGTTTGGCAGCAAGTGCAATATTGTAACAATATATTATATGCATGCTTTGGCATGGTTACTGACAGTTATTTTTACGTTCAATTCATCGAAAGAATTTTTTTTTTCCACCACATAAAATACATATCAAAACCTCAAATAAGAATACCAATAAAATTAACTGTACAATGCGATTTCAATTAATATGTTAATCTTGAATTTTAATAATTTCATTTATGTATTTTCAAAGTCAATGACGGTACGCATGCGTTAAATACAACGTCAACCAATAACAATACTATTTCATCTCTTCAAAAATTAGTATTATACATTTACTTACTGCTTCAACTTTTTATTTGAATAGATAATTTACAATAATACTATATGATTTGACGTTTTATTTATATTATCATTGTATTAAATAATCAAGTTTAGATATAGGCACAGCTCGCCGAATAAATGCAAACATCGCACGCAGACCGTACCCGTTCTAAAATAAGGATATCTCTACAACTTCGTGCAAACATTTGTGTAGAATATTTAAAATTTAAAATTAATTTAACATTTAATTATTATGGCCTTTGGAATCATAATATGCAAAAATGTACGAAGTTGTACTCGAAATAAACATATTTGATATTTTAAAATTCAGATTACATATTTTATTTCTTTTTTATTGCCTTTGGGTTTACAATATGAAGATATGTATATCGTAGATATAATATATTTTAGATTATATTGTTGAATCATTAGGGGTATTTTTAAGAGCAGGAGATTTATAACTCCAGAAGTATATTGGCGATTAGATTCAAACTGCGAACAAATTCAAATGGGATGCTAAAGAATATGTGCAGCAAATTTGGTTAAAATCGCTTTAGTACCTTCAGAGGAATCGAGGGCACAAATTTGGTCTTATTTGTAAGCGCTGACTAACATCCAAGTAGGTATATGAGTTATACATATTTTTGGGTTCAGCGCGGCGTCACAAGTACTTTTTGGTAAGGAATTTATTTGATCCGAGAATGCTACATCGCTTATTCAAAAATCCTAATATTCTATACATCAAAAAAAAATATTACAATTTCGTTCCCGGGACTGGACGTTGCTTAAGAATATCTCACTTGGTGTAATATGACCAATTCTTTATTTTGCCGACAGTTATATGGGTCAGTGTTAGCGTTTTTAACATGGACTTTCCAATAAATATCGAATTTTATGATTGAGCTAATGTTATAGATACACGACCGAATAATGAAAATATGCAACAAGTTTAATGTTTATGAAGCAACATCGGGCGTCGCGTCGGTCGTCGACTCGGTATAGTGTCTGTTGTAGTTTTAGAATGTCAAGAATTTAATATCAATGAAACAAACTGAAAATATTTCTGCGGCAGACGTTTCTATCGCTGCGTATTTCATGTGAAATGCGCACAGTTTTATTGTGCAAATAAGAAAATAAAACAAACAAGTCAGGTTTGCAATGTCATCCTCTTCTTCTACTTCTTTCGAAATACAATGAACATACTACTTTGAAACGCCCGCTGTTGATGTTCTATCTAGTCTATGACAAACAACGATATTTCTGTATAAAACGTTATGTTTTTAGCGCGAGACTCATTAATTCACTAATGGTATTTATAAATACGCGTTACTTTCCATCGAGGTTGATTTTCAACTGAAGAATTTTTTGCTTTTTGACACATTTTACAATATTACATGCGTTCTCCTTTACAGTCAATGCCAACCATATCTCTGCCCAAGAGTCTAAAAAAGCTAAAACGACCAACTCCCTTATTTACAACTGTGTGACTTTGCCTAAAATTAGTTATTCGCAAATATATTTTAAGCTCAAATACAAATCATTATTGTTCTGCGCTTAGAACCAGACAACAGGCACTATTGAGATAATAGTTGAAACCGTATTCAGTGAACTTCGAAATGGCTATAACCATTAAAATCTAACAAACGGTTTTTCTCATGATAGCTTTACTTTATATTTATATGAAAGGAAGTATTATTCTGTATCTCTAAAATGTATGTTCCGAAGCTATCAATAATCGAATTTAAAGCTTATCTTAAGTCATTGAATGTGTCTATAACGTCAGTGGCACGATATTGCATGTATGTATGCTTGTATCTCACCGACAATCTTAAATCCCATCAAATAGTGTGGTGTGGCGCGCTACTGAGCTGTCCAGCAACGAAACCGTAGTAAGGATCTAATAAATTATTTATAGATATTTAAATGGAAGTGCACAGTGCGTGCGGTGAGGTGAAGCAGAGGGGCATTTCACTGGCTTACAGCCAAACCGAAAACATTCAAATGCGAAACTAAATTTATGTAACATCAAAAGTCTGACTGACCGAGGTCAACGTTTGTACATTCGTTATTATTATTATTATGGTTTCAGTATAACACTTTGCGCTGATGCGTCAATCTCGGCACGGATGTTTGCTTCAACATTCTAATTTGTATCAATTGGAAGTTATAAACATATCGGCTGATTTGGGTGATTCAAAATAATATTAAATATTCCACGTACAGTTCGGTTAAGTTATATTTATGTTACGAAAACATATTTATTTTGTTGAAACTCCCACAAAAATTGTCTAGACGCGTTAATGCGAAACATATTCAGCAGCTTCGTCGTCACTTCCGGTCAGCACTGTGATTTTAATGTAGTTAAGATAATAGAGGTTTTGCCTATGAGTGATTTTCGTAATTTTTAGGTCGACCTACAAATTTAAGAAAGTAAAAATTAAGTCTAATTCGGAATTTGTAATTTTCTTCTACAGGAATTAACTTCTAGTTGATTAACTTTAGATTATGTTCTAGTTTAATCTTCTTATTTCGATAATGTGTATTGCGTTCGTGAGACTTGATTAAAAACACGAAACAATACCAATTAACGTCGATGGTATTGTGCATTTTATTATCTTATTTGGAACTTCAGTTGAGTTTATTCAAAACGGCTGTTGTGTCTGTGTGTAAGTATAAGTGATTCAATTGTACTTACTGAAGTACCTACTCGTCGCTTCGTCTACTATGTATTTATGCGAATAATGTACCCTATATGTATGACAAAGTAATAGAAATCAATAAGTATTCCATTCAACACATACATACATATATGGTACATGCGGTGTGCGATTCTGTCACTCTGTCAAATGTAATTCAAATCCTTAGAGAGGAGAGGGGCAAAGAGGCGGCGCGGCGTTGTCATATTGTGCGCGCAACAAAGGTATGTAAAACAGTTCCTGTGTCGGTTGGTCGGTCGCACTGGGTATATATATGAAATATATGTATGTACGTATGTACATATATACCAGGGAACTGAGATTAAATATGTTGGGGTTCTACGGATGTTCTAACGGATTTTCGTTTTCTTATATTTACATTGTATTCGCGGATGCATTGTTTATTTTGTTATATTTAACACCTGTGCCCAGGAACCTCCGTTCTTTGCACGGGTATTAAAGAAAATATAATTCAAACTAATATCTGTAAAGAGAAAATACACAAATTGTTAGATTATGAATGCTTCGGTACGCAATAAGTAATATTTGGTATCTTGTTCAGAATCTTTGTGGCTGCGTTCGAAATTGTCTTTGCAGGATACATCACATTCTGTATTAAAATGTAGGTAACAACTAAATACGTAAGAGGTATTATAATGAAAAGGTGCTATTGTACTAGCTACAATTTAAAATTGACTATATCAATCATATTAACTGAAAATTCTAAATTAGAACAATGTATTCTGTAATAACATTAATATTTGTGGATTAATTGCTATAATCATTTTATTTGGATACATTGCTCTAATTTACTTTTTTTTTATTAATTATTAAATGGCATATATTGTTCGCTGTAGACAATATCTATTTCAGTAGCATTTTCACGTCGTGAAAATTTTACGCAATTCGTTGTTACATTTACATATGTTTTAATGGGGACTGTTCTGTTTCATGCCAAGAATATTTCGATCGTAAACTTAATAGGCAATAGTCTACTTTAACATATAATAAAATCAAGTACTGGTCACCAGTGCCGCGGGTTATGACTTTATAAACAATTGTCGATGGAAAATAATCCAATTCAGTGATAAATACTTATTAATTTTTAGAAATCTTTTTAACAAGAACTATATAAACAGTTGTCGATGGAAATAAACCAATTCAATGATACATTATACAAGATAGCTATGTAACAGGAAATATTTCATTATTGTTCTTGGTGGTAACACAAAATCCACTAGAAGCAATGCAGCTGTTTAAATTTTCTTAATTATTATTTTCATGGTCGAGTTCAAATTTAAAGAAATTTGAAATTCATCAATACATTTTTAATTATGTACAATATTCAATAGTACCTACAAAGGAGATGTGATCATATATTTAGTTTTACAAACAAGCCGCAAGTACGAGGTCTGTTCAGAAAATAACCGAATATTTGTTTAAAAGTTGAAACGTTTCTGTGAAAGTTTTCCCCAGTTTCACGCAAAATTGTATCGTTGTTCCAGAAAATCGCACATTTCAAAAATCGTCATTCACACTTAAACAAATTGCACTCGAATAACAATATCACGAAAACTAAATAAAAAAAGATATCATCAATCCAAGAACATGCCTAAATAACAAGAGGTATTCTGTAGTAAGAGTGTATGCTTTATAACCAGAAGAGTTTAGGTCGTATTTCATTTTGAAGTGAGTGTCTACAATATACAATGAAAGAGAAAGTTGAGCAACAACGGGAAGTGAAGCATTGAAGGGTTGGCTCGTATGTAATAGATAATATGAATATGATGACATATAGGGAGAAGTAGGAAATATAATGTGGTAGATCAATTTTGGTAGCGGCCTGGCATGCGCTGTGTTTGCTTGTCTGCTTGTAATGACGGCGTTCCTTGTTGCTGGTTGCTGGTTGATCGTTAGGTAGGATGTCGGGAACACTCTCAAGGACTCCCACCCGAACCGAACCGAACCGAACCAAAGCAGGCAAGGTGCTTTGTCAGGACGACACGCGCTGTCAACTACGTATTTTATGTGCAAACCAATGCAATTTGAATGTATACACACGAATACTGTACTATATACGAATATAATGGCAATCATTAAGAACTAAATCCACGTTCCACTTGAAGTTAACAGACAATTTCTTATAATCAAATTAATTGATTCGTTTTTAATTGGATTGCAATCATTTCTTTGTCAACTTTAATTAACAGTTTGAAAGTTTAAATTCTTTATTACACTCTTTCCTCAATTTAAATAAGCTTATTTTAAGCCATTTCATTGCCATATCTCTGTAAGCTTGCTATTTATTGATAATATTTTCATAAATAATCAATACATCGTTAATTAACTTTACTAATTGTTTCATAAATTTCGACTTTTTAGCTCGTCATACGAAGTAAAGAAGAGCTAAAGCTCGCTTGTAAGACCAAATTTGTGTCCTCTACGCCTCTGAAAGTACCAGAGCGATTTAAATCAAATTTGCTACACATATTATCTTGGATCCCATTTGAATCCATTTGCAGTTTAAATCCAATCGCCCGTATACTTCCGGAGTTATTCACTCCTTAGTAAATAATTAAAACAAATCTAAGGTATTTAATTTTTACAAGATTTCATCATCTTGGTAACTTCAAGGCCATTAAAAATTATTAAATGCGCGGAGTAGAAGGGTGCCGTTGCTCACCACGCATATATTTCCTATATACCTGGAGCTAATCTTGTTATTTTAGGTTGTGGTTCGAACTTTATATTGTTTATGATTTCAATGCAAATAAATGTTATACATAGTTGCTTTATGCAAAGTTATGTGTATTAGTAATTAAGGGATTATACAAGTGTAACTACTTAAAAATAAGAATATTTTTCTAGATTTTTTTTAAAGAAAATTACCTCATCAAATGTTTTGAATTGTTGAGTACATATTTTTTCTGACCGAAATATTGAAATTTACGAGACTTATATGTGTCAGGTAAAACAAAAATGTAGGTCCACTGCTGCCGTGATTGGGGCTTTCACATTGCTTGGAATAAAAAACAACATGATCATTAAAATAAATATAAAATAACCATTTTCAAAAATGATTTTTCAGTTAATGCTACATTAAAAAATACCTTTTAAGCAAAAGTTACTAAAAAAATTAATATCTTCATCTTTTATGAAATTCACGTTTCTCCAACTCGTGTGGTTTTCGAGATATGCAAAAAGTAGGAAGAGTAAACTATTACTTTCATTAATATATATATATTTTTTAAATATATTGTAAACACTCTGACCATCTACAAGTATTGAGCTTAAAGTAACATAATTCTTCTTCAACAGTTTTGGTGTACAAACACACAGAATACACACACACAGATAATATCTCGAAAATAGTCAGATCCGATTCAGGGATAGATAAATAGTAAATTTCAGTTAACATCTCCATTTCGAAAATTGTCACGATCACAATACCTCCTCTTAGACTTCGTCTAAGGAAGTAAACATTTTTGAAAATGCTATAATTATTTTGGTTTCGTTATAGCTCAATATATCCTTTCAGTTATTCACTGTGTATAATGAGTAGCACATATATACATAGAATTTATAAATGCAGTGTAAACTAAATATTTTGTATTAAACGCTAATGGCACTGGTCAGTTTTACTATACAGAGTTTATGTATAATGGAGCATCTTGTAACGTGGTTGCATAGTTAAATTATATGAAAATATAAAGTTGTCTACATTACATTTTCCTCGAGGTAACTCATTGAATTTAGAACAAAGCTCTTAGGTGCTGCAGAAATGTATACCTACCTTTCATTATATAAAGGAAAACATGTGATGCTTTTAAATTTTAATTAGGTTTACTGCAACCAGTAGCTATAGTGTTGGTTCAAATGTCTGCAATATTCTCGCAATCAATAATTGCGTTTGTTTCCTATCCTCCTAATACTGAAAATGTATTTAATTAAATATACTTGCATGTGTCGCTCGCTCACTCGGTTCATCAAGAAACCAGAGTTGGTCACAACATCTCATCTGATGTAGGTACTATGTCATTCTGAAGTTACTGCATTGATTTTAACCAAATCTGGCTCTGAGCTATGTGTAAACTGTTATGCACAAGATTGCATAACCTATTGTGTCAGACAATTGTATATTGTGAAGATTCGTTTGTGTTTTATGAAATAAAATGTTCAGTAACAAATAATAATATGAAAGATGGTACACATATTTTTGTTTTAAGAGCTATAATTTAAAACAATTCCTTCATTTCTACACTTCGCAAAAAATATGGCTATGTTTTAAGAGGGATTTGCGTTGATAAATGACACAATCTGCACAGAGTCCGTTCGTTTAATACGAAATTGCACAGTGACCACGTGACATTACACATGCACAGTACAGTAATTGCACTGCATAGAATAACCGAACGCTCCTATCATAGGTGTACATCTCGAAAATATAATTGCTTTTATATTTCCAGAGGTTGAAAATGGAAATATCAAAAATAGTCTGTTGTGGCCAGAATAGAAATATCTAATAAAAACGGATTAAATGCTTGCTACGGAAACGTCTATTGTGGGATTCGTTTTTCTTATAGTGATGCAAAGTTTTGTTAGTTTGGAGTACTTGTTACTACTCGTTACTTTTAGGTAGAGTACTCGTAACTTTGTATTCGCTACAAGTATTCGTTCATATGAGTGGCACTAAATGAGTACTCGGAGTAACGATTAGTTTCGTCTTTCGTTGACTTTTACTTTTGTCGGTATTTTGCTCTAGCTTAAAAAATCTGCTGTTGATTCAAAGTGATTTTGGTTCTTCTTTTCATATATTATAACATTCAAAAACATAATAATAAGATAATAAAAAATACAAAAAGGAAACAAAAAAAAACAGAATTTAAAATAATTCTTGATTGCAATGCAAAAATAATTAATGTTTTTCAGCATTTTTGCCTATCTGAAAGTAATTGACCAGCTTTGGAAAAAAGTCTCTCAGATGATTACAATGGTGCAACCACGACCACGACAAAATGTAACGTAAAATCTGATTAGGTTTGTAAAAGTAACGAATACATTTTCATATCACTACTATTTACTTCGGATCTTGCCTAGTTACGAGTACTCGAGTAACAAAACAGTTACTTATTTTACATCTTTATTTTCTTACATAGTACCCTTTTTGAAAGAAACTAACCATTTTGTAGATACTGAAACAACAACCATCGTAAAGGTTTCATTCCAAGTGCCCAAATGCTAATTAACTCTTCGCAAATATATACTACACTCAAATATAATTTCGTTTAGTAGTCGATTTATTTTATAATGTCGAAACATTCATTATAAAAATAAAAGTAAAATCTAGAAATTATTACTTTCTTGTTAATGTATATAAAGATTAAACACATTGGTCATAATTATTTTAAACTTTTTTTGTACTATTCAATAAAAACATTGATTTCTCCTTACAATACGCTGAAGAGGGAGCATTCTCTATTCTACGATACATATTCAGAGAACAAGGTTTAATGAATGATAAATAATTGTGTGCATACAAATTAATTAAAATCAGTTGTTTACCTGAAATACAAAGAAAAAATAATTGCTACGTATAATTAGCTAACATTTGTTGGGTTTGTATAAAACCACATTTACAGGTGTAAAAAGTACGTGTACATACAAAACTCATTATGCTTGAGGTAAAGGGTCCTTATGCGGTCGTCGACAATAGTCGAACACGCACGATTACAGGCATTCGTTCCACAAACACACAAATGTTGTATATACAATTTATTCATCATCTTCATCTCGGGGACCTATGTTAACATATGTATATATAACCAGCGCCATTTTAGTTTATGTCTGTCACCGAGGTATAAAGTTTATGCCAACTTAACAACAACATGTCTCTAGCGACAGCACCGCTGCACCGTGGACTTCTGGTAGGCTTTTGAGTATCGTGTTGCGAGCCGACGACGGAAATTTAGTCTATATAATATATATATATATATATATATATATATATATATATATATATATATATATATATATATATATATATGTGTGTGTGTGTGTATATATTACGTAGATTAGTTATGTTTAACTTCATGAACTATAAGCTGTCACCCGAACTGACCCCCGTAATGCTATATGAATTTGTGCTAGGCATGTTGTATATTAGCAACGGGGCCGCTAATGTTAGGTTAGGTGACATTCTAACTATTATCGTTCCCTTTACAACCAATTTAGAACACGAATTTCTAAGTAAATTTCAATTAGTTATTACTATGCAGAGTTCTCTACTTATTTTACAAGGGAAATTAAATAATGGTAACTGGAAGCATTGGTGCGTACATTAATTATTGTCTGACAACTATTTCAGTACACCGTAACACATAACTGAAAATTTATATATTTTTTAAAATAAATCTGCAATGAGAAATATTATAAAATTGATTTTAATTAAATGTATATTTTGAGTGTCTTTAGTTTCTCGGACGAAGTATAAGTGGAAGTATCCTGAAATACTTTGCACTGGTGTATTGTTCTTACTTTCTAATTCACGTAATGTAGAAAATAATGTATTGTCATCACAAAAAAATGTAATGAAAATATTCAGTTTGAGGGTCCTTCAATCCATTTTGACTATTTACCTTAATGAAGTTTGTGTGTGTGTTTGTAAACGCTATATAGCCATAACTGTTGAACATATAAATATTAATTTAAGTTTTGTATATCCAGAGAAAGAAAATCTCTTATTTTTAAAAGGATATTTCAACCGGAAATGCTTGTTTCCTCTTTATTCTTGCACGTCAAAAACAAGACAAGTTAGAAAAAAAGTTATTCTTATAAATGTTAAAGATATTAAAATTTCAAGCAACTTTTGTTTGAAAACTGTTTTCGAAAAATGTGCCATTTTCTGGAAAATCGCTGTAAAATAGCCATGTTACATTTACAATCCCCCAGTTACCACACATATTGATATTGTTTAATGGTAAAGGTAACATGAATTTAAAATACAATAAAGTTATATTACATATAGTGAATACTTAGTATAACTCTCTCTAGATTTTTATTTTTAATTCTTGATTACAAATACACTATTCTTTTGTTGCAATATTTTTATTTTAATAATTGGATATAACTTGACACACAATTTTATTTTATCTAGTTTCCGGCACTTTGCCGTGTAATTTCATCTTATATTTAACAATTTAGAATTAATTCGACTACGCACTGTTTGTTATATTTATAGCATAGCTAAAATACCTCCTACATAAACGTAACATTTTCTTATTTATTATTGTGAAAGGACGTATTAGAAAAAAGGAAATTCGAAATTTATTACGAAAAACCAATAAAACATATTTTCTGAAGTGTCGTATCAATAAAACTTATCAAAACCTACATCTTTTACAAGAAAATAATGAATTTATGTTACACAAGAGATATCGGACAAGAAGAGGAGGAATAGAAAACAGATAAAATAAGACTAATGAACCTAACGAAGATGATTCTTGAGATAAATATGACCCGTAAAACAAGAGCATTCAATGTAAATTATAACTATAAATGTTATTGGCTGCACATTAAATTAACGATGTGCTTAAATGAATCACTACTCGTATATGTAGTTACTGTATGCCTTTCATTATACATATCATATATTTGATAGCACAACTTTATTACGTATCACGAGGGAAACATATCATTTCATTAATGTTTGTGTTTATCAAAATTAGACTTTTGGGAACCAACTCTCCCCTGAGTCCTGGTCAACTATGAGTGTTTGAATACATATATTTATAATGTCTCAACAATAAAAGCTGGAGTGACTTGCTTGTCCTTTCACTATCTGTATTAATCATAATACTTTATTTTGTTTTAAATTCACCCTACGAATGCCACAAACTAAAATGTATATATATATATATATATATATATATATATATATATATATATATATATATATATATATATATATATGTATGTATATATATATATATATATATATATATATATATATATATATATATATATATATATATATTTATATATATATATATATATTTTCCAACAAAACATTTCAAGCAAAAGCTTTTAGATATTTTATTATATTTACCATTTATTAGAAACACATTTCTGAGATACTGAAAACGTAGCAAGAGTAAATCTCTACTTACGGTTTAGAATGTCAGTCTTAAATTTTAAGTTTCATAACAGTTATGACACTCGAGCGTTCACACATGCATTCAGGGATGGTAAAATGTGTTTTTCCGTTAAAATTTTGAGTTCGATTTTTTTTTTAAATTTGGATTACAGTATATCCTTTAGACTTTGTCCCAGAAAGTAATACCTCCTTGCAAATTGAAAGACTACGAATTAATATTTTGTAGTATATTTACACTATTGCATTAAAACAAAATTGTTATTGATATTTGTTGATACTGCGATTATCATTAATCAATTTAGTAAATACAGTTACCATGGATACAATTTTCTATTCCCCGAAATTTGAATTGAAATATCCGTTTCGATGGTCTCTGAATCCATTTTAACTACAATTTCAATGATGTCTATGTGTTTATGTGTGTGAGGTGCGTGTCTGTCTCATCTGTCTGTATATGATTTGTACCTATATTCCTGGAAAGAAAAAGAGGAATAGTAAATCTTATAAATGATAAAAATATTAAAAAATTTACTAACTTAAATTTTAATTATTTCGAAAAAATTACCATTTACGGGTATTTATGGGTATGAAATTTCAATATTTGTAACTTTTGATATCATTATTTCTTTGTGGGTTTAGATTTTTGTTTTAAAAATAGAAGTGTTTCTTTCGGACTGTATTCAAAATTAAAAAATAAAGTTTTATCATTATATCTTCGTTACTATAGAAAGACCACGACCTACATTTAGACATCATCTCAAAAATAGTCAATATCAGTTTAGGAAATCTCATAATATTAATTTCGTTTAAAATCTGAAGTTTGATTTATTTCAAGATTATAATTATATATATATATATATATATATATATATATATATATATATATATATATATATATATATATATATATATGTTTGTTAACGTATGCGCCGCTTTAGACTACATTCAAGTTATGTAATCGCCTATGTGTTGTATTTTAAGTCGCCAGTCTGTATTTTGATTGTAGGATAATAATGGGCGAATCAAGTCACTTGGCGTAAAGTTTAGTTACCTTAATCTAGTTTGGCAACAACGTTGCTAATGTGCAAGTAGTAAAATGATTGAAAACAAACACACAGCCAGGCAGACAGACAGACACACACACACACACACACACACACACATAGATAGACGAATATTGTGTGATGCCAAATGTAATGAGGCTAATGGAAGTATCTTGTTTGAAGGGATTGTGTGCATGCGATGTTGTTGTTATATGCGAAACGTGATCATCCCAACAGCAATGACATTTGGTTGGCTGCGCCATTTCTAAACAAACAAAACTTATTGCACCGACGTGATGTAATGATCAATTTACATTATTTTATATTATTTTTATATTGTTTCAATGCCTGCTTGCATGAATATGTAGATCCCCAAGACACAAACATAAAAATGTACGTTGCTCCTTGAATATGAAACAAATGTTGTTTTCTTGTTTTTCTAAATATATAAAAGATATATATATATATATATATATATATATATATATATATATATATATATATATATATATATATATATATATTCACTACATTATCTTATTTTCCAAGGTCTCTTATACAATTGTTTTTAGCTCGTCGTACACTAGTACTGGACAGCTATAGTGTTTGGTTGTGTGTCTGTATCATACTCAGTTCTAAATATGTCCTTAACAAAGAGTAAATACTTATCTCGTCGTCATGAATTCAATAATATTTATAACTCGAATTCTTGGATTTATGTAACTCGGTCGCTCGCTCCCTTGCTACCAATGTCAGTTGTGATCACATTTTTTCTGAAGGTACCGAGCCGATGTTAACAAAAATTGATAAACATATAATTTGTCTGGTCAAAATGTTTTCGTCGTATTTTAATTCTAATCATCAGTACATGTTCAGAATCCCCCAAAATTTGGAATCTTCCTTAATACTACCCTTAAGTGGCCATTTAGTAGAAAATTTTTCAAACAAAAGTTGTGCGAAATATTCATATCTTTCATTAGGAATATGACTATTTTTGCAATTAGTGCAGCCGTTCTATTTGAGAAAGGACAAAAAATGCATAGAGAACTAGAATTTAACGGAAATGAATCTGACAATATTCGGAATAACGTCTGTGTTTGTGCGTGTCTGTGATTGTATCCTAGCCTGTGTGTGTCTGTGTGAACAATCTAGATCTAGAGCCATTTTACTTCATACGTTTGTAGCATTTTAAATAAAATTAAGCTTTATTATAAGTACAGATGGAGTAAAAGTCCCTCCAGTTTTTGATGTATCGGTTTAAAAAAAATCTATATATATATATTTTTTTTCTATTGATAATTAACTTGCAGTATGATGAGCTGAATGCATTGGAGTCTGCAGCAATGCTTGTTAATTTAACAAATTTATCTCAATATGTTGAAACCCGTTACCAATCATTCCCTGGTACTTTCCACCATTTTAATTATAATTACTTGCCATTTCCATATCTAGAGTCACGTAATGAAATAATTTGCATTATGGTTCATTTAGCAGACTGTAACATGAACGTATTTAAATTTTATCTAAAATCGGTGGAATATTACTGAATACAGATTGCGTGTAGTTTGCCAATTAATATTGCCTATGCTAGCTTCTGAATATTACATGGAGTATTAATCATAATTATATATCAATGAATGTTGAGGTGGTAGTCATTACTTAGAACCGACAGTTAAGGTGTTGAAGGAAACTGACTAATATATCATGTAAATTTATTTTCATATGAATTTTTATTAGTTTATAGTTTTGGCATATATTAGCTATATTCAATACTAGAATTTTACAGTTTTCGGTTATGTACGTGCGTGTATATATGATAGAATTATGAAACTTTAATGTAAAATATCTATGTAGCCCGGAAGAAAATTTGCTGCTTTTATATATTACCTACTTCTCCATAGTTATTCTAAATTTATAAAATTGTTTCATATTTATCGCAGTACCGATGGCTGCCAAAATTTATGAGAATTTGGTCGGAATATCCGTGCTTTCTCTTTGTATGTAATCAAATAATAGAAAGTATAATAAAGTAGATTTATACTTCCTTACGTTATATATAATAAAAAATATTTTGATCGCAAAAGAAATTGACCTCGACATTTTGAAGGTAATTTCCGATTCCTGAATCCATTTTGACTATTTTCGCAATAACGTCTGAGTGTATATGTGTCTTGATGTTTTGAATTTTAGATTTGTGTATCCTGAG
Organism: Leistus spinibarbis; assembly: GCA_933228885.1. NCBI lineage: Eukaryota > Metazoa > Arthropoda > Insecta > Coleoptera > Carabidae > Leistus > Leistus spinibarbis. Next base: position 5,458,887 of record OW121791.1, read on the forward strand.
AAAGAAAACCTATTTCTGAAAAGGATATTTTAACCGGAAATACTTGTTTACACGTATTAACACGAGGTAGATAAAAGTTAATATAAAAATACAAGATATTATTTTTAGAAACTTTTGAATAATGTACCAAATACTGAGTTATCACCTTTTAATATTACATTTATGTTTCTTTAGTGATATTGTTTCATGGCAATGGTTAAATCTTTTAAAAACACAAAAAAACTATATCACATATATAGTGAAAATCAAAGGCAGCTCCAGGACAAAATTCTAGGAGGTCGAATCATTCAACATTATTTAGATTAGGAAAAAAAATGAGTTTCTTGAGAAAGCAGTTGTTTTTTAATAATAAATTTTATTCAACCCAACGTTTCGGGATCCCTTATACCATCTTCAGGAGTTTGAAATAATCACAATATTAGTGTTGACCATGAAAATAGAAGAGGTAACCAACTGTGATGTTATATTTTATTTTTTTGGTTCATATACATCATGAAGTTTCTTTTTAAATTCTGACTATTTCAAACTCCTGAAGATGGCAAAAGGGATGCCGAAAAGTTGGGTTCAATAAAATTAATTATTAAAAAATGACTGCGTTTCCCAAGAACCTCATTTTTTTTTTCATAAAAAAATCCAATCAAAAAATACACTAATCCAATTATTCATATTACTTTGGTATCATTTTTTCAATTTTATCTAAAATCCTGGGACGTCAATCGCCCTTATCTCCTCTGATTCCTGCCACTAGTGAAAACTATGTGTAAGAAAGTTAAGTGAAAGGCACTTAATATTTTTTCCATTACTCCAAAGTTCTTAATCAAATATATACATAGGTGGCCAACATAATATTGCTTCGAAATTTAGTTATATTCAAATCAATTCAACAACTACCAGATAATCAATCATATGATTTATACAATCAAAATTACAAGAGAGTCGATACGCTGTTGTTTTAAATGGGGGAATAAAGTGGGGAGGGGTTCTATAAACAGTTGAACCCCTCTATAAACTTGGTCAACTGATTAAACATCATACGGTTCCGCTGTTTGTTAATGAAAATTTTATATCCGGTCGGTGATAAACGGTTGGTATTGGTTTGCAAATCAAACATTTTCGAATAAATGATTTATTCACAGTGCAGTTATTGCAATTTTTTGTGTATTTGTAATTCAGTTTTTAACATTGAGAATTATTGCTTTTAATTCTACAACAAAGATAAATATTCGACAATATAAATTTGTGTTTGCTCGAAAACAAGTGAACTATGCCCAAATAGCGGGTTTTCATGTAGGAATCATAGGGTTATACTATTGGATGAAAATGTATTCGTGATTTACCGAAGGTCTAGTGGCGCTGTGTTCGCTCCGCCAGTTTTAGCAGTGTTCACAATGCCAACTACCCGGCAACATAGCATCGGTAACCATCTTGTTTATGTTTGTTTTGATAAATAATTGCGTAACCAGTGTTTACAGACTGTTTTAGGTGTAATATTACAATATTGTTTATGACAAATTGGTCTTATTGATCGTCGGTAATGGAATTATCTACGGGAAAATCAAAGAGAAACATGTTATTTACTGTATTTGCATTGAAAATCGCGCTCATCAAAACACGATAGCTCTATTATTTGTACTACACTTCGTGTGGCAATTATACTTGTTTACATGTTGTGCTACATTTTCGAGGTTATGGTCATGTAAGTAAGTAGTGTACTACACTACTTATAACCTCCAAAATGTAGCACAACATGTGAACAAGTATAATGGCCGAGACAGAAGGAAGTATTTAGTTCTTAATAGGCGACATTTTGTTGACTTGTTTTGCAAATAACTAACGGAATTAAGTACAATTGTTGCAATTACATATTTGTTGACTAAATACTTTTATTTAAAGAATCGTGATTTCATATACCGAAAGTCCATCTCGCACAGAAATTATTGTTGCTTTCGGTTTTATTAATTTAGTGTGAGTGTACATTTTGGTGGAGTTGTGTTTCGTTGATAAAAATGAAACTGTAGAAGGGACGAATTCACTGATAATGAGAAAAGTATGGTGGTAATTTAACGGGGTCGGATATCGCTGTAGGGGATTCGCCTGTTGATTTTTTTTAAATTAATTTTTATATAAATTTAAATCTTCATGAGAATATAAGATACTTGGTGAAATGTAATGAAACTCATTATTTTCCAAATGTTAATTTTGTGTTTTTAATTCGACTTTCTCTTGACTTTGATTATAAAGATAATGAAATCTTAAGATTTGAACTTTGAATACGTAAAATATGATTTTACAACAAAAATACGAATGTTGGATTATTTATGTAACAAAGTAAATAAATATTATAACCCATTTTTACTAATTAATAAGATTTGCTAGTTTGATATTTATATTAATTTAATGACATGCATTACCAGGAAGATATCATAAAAATGACTTCGGAGGCGAGCTTCAAGTATTCGAATACAGCTTCGTAGAATTATTATTATAACTATTTGACCAAAGTAAAGGACGGAAATCCTTTATGAATATTCCATATATTAATGGTATAGATACTCCCTGGGTCTTCTGCTGGGACTTAAACCCCCAATCTTAATGGTGACAATTTTGAACATTAACCAAAGCATTAAGACAGCCGAGGATAATTCTTGTTTAATTCAGTAAATTAAATTGCATTTAACAAATGTTTACCCGTGCCTATAACATACACAGAATACAGTTCTCTACTCACCGATCCATCTTGCTTTCTATCCGGAACGCTATGCAACTAACATACACACCACATAAAATAAATACGCACATGCATTGTAAGAAAACGTTTACTTCCCTTATTTCAAATTTTGAGATATGATGACACTGCGATATATATATATATATATATATATATATATATATATATATATATATATATATATATATATATATTATGTACGTAAGCAGTGAGACAGTTGGGATGAATTGTATTGTTGCATTCAACTCTGTTTTAACCAAACAATAACAATATCATTGTATCTCTTTAAGAATCAAATTGTAAAAGTGCTGCTTTTATTTTGTATTAGAATAAATTATTCAAGGAACACATTCATAACCTCATTCACTATAATATTAGTTCAATTGACGTTGGATTCATTTTTGTTTTAAATAAGTAACCAGTGGCGGGGCTAGTCTTTGAATTTTGCAGTGGCTTAGTATTTATTAATGATGTTTAATGGCCATATAATAAAAATAAAATGAGTAAGTTTTCTCGGTGTAGTACAATATTTCAATAATTTACAGTAACTTAGACAATATTCATAATAGCTTGAGCCACTGTAAAAATGGTCACTGGTAGTAATTATGGAAACACAATGTAAACAAAATATACATATAAACACACCTACATCTATGTATTTAAATATATAACTCCAGGCTAGAAGTACTTGAAGATTTTTCAAATTGCTTTAACATAATCGCAAACCTGCTCAAAATCGACTCATAAATAACGTTGCATATTTCTATTAGAGTAAATCATGGAATCCGAATCCAATTTTGTATTCCATTTATTTTACCGTCGACACAACACTTAATTTTTTATTATATATGAATGTCAACCGTAAATGCAACGCTTTATTGACAATTTTATGAAGAGTGAGCGATGGTGACACCATGCGTGAAGATGAGAAAGAGAAAAAAATTGCGCCATTTTGTCAGCTAACAACTCCACACTTAATCATCAACCTACACGAATTTCAGATCAAAAGTTTTCCGCCGCAATGTCTTCAATATACAAGGGGTTCGGTTTCAAACAGGCAGCTGTTTGCTCAGTATTTCATCGAAGACGGCACTCATGATATTCTCGTTAAACTTTCATAAAACATAAAATTCTATATATTTGCAATGTTGTATTTTATTTTATTTCAACACTAGTCGAGTGGGCTTGAGTTGTAGCGGTATAGAATTACAGAAGAACTGATGTTGTTGGACGTTAAAAATCAAAAATATTTCGTTACTTTTTTGCTTCAAACGAGACGATTATAAATGTGACATTTATATTTATAGGTTAGACTTCTGACATATCGCAACATAATTATATTACCCGTAACTTATCGCTAACCATATAAATATTGACTTCACCCAATATCAAATTGGGTTACTGAAGTTGATGTTGATTTAATCGATTTAGAAAAACATTTTTTGATATTATACACCTACACCACTATTTTTGAATAAATGAGTACATAGGCTACACTGTAAAAAAATATATAGGGCACTTTATACGCACTAAGCCCTAGGCATAATCAATTTGGTGGAATGCAATTTTAAATAATGAACTGGATAGCATTTTCATCCACTGATACTTTCCTATACGTTATGTATAAATGACAGTCTCCTACTTTTGCAAATGGTTTTTATTTCATAGCAATTGTAGGCTGAATTTATCACAAAATAATGCATTATTATAAATTCAGGTAGTGAAGGCTCCAGCTTTATATTATTGTGCAGGATATTAAAAAAAAAAAAACTTTTGAATTCGCGAAATGAATATCATTTCTACGATTATTCTACTGAGTTCGTGCACGAATGTCATAGTTTATTTTTAGTTGCAAGTGCTGCAACTTATTTTTGTTAAAACATTTGTCCATCAATTTTTCTCATTGAATTACGTCATCTTACAGGAAATATTACCCAACAAGATTCAGGTTCAGGTTGAGAGAATTTATTAGATATAAACGCATAAATATACACACGTAGGTTAATCAATTTAATGTGAATCTGTCAAAGGTGCTGTAGGTGGTTAAGCACTTGTGCGCCTTCATAAAACAATCAACAATAAATTCGCTGTGTGACATTTGTAAACGGAAATAACACTGAATTTGAAAACAAACATACGCGCATATGCATTTTAAATAGATTATATTTTAATTTCATTGCCAGCAATTCCGAAACTTAATCCTAGTACAACCAAAATATAAAAAGTAATCATTGGTACAGGCAGAAATATTTGGTGGCATTCTTATAATATTCTTAAACATTTTTTAGCACGTTTTGAGGAAGCAAAGCTTTTAATAAGCACTTATTATTTAAGAAATAAAAATGAAAGTAATTAATGCGAACCCTGAACTCAACACTTGCATCTGCGTTTTAGTAATCTTTTGCTGGCAATGGAGGTTTCACATTATATGTGTCTATTTTGTTTCCCTGTCAATATATTATTAGGCATTGTACATTCGATTTATTAAATAAAATTGACATACATGCGTATCTATAGCAACATAAATAAAATATTTAAATTTTTCCGTTTTTCGTAACTTGTAAACTTTTCAAACAAAACTTGTACGAAATGTTAATACTTTTCCTACACAAATTCAAACTCGACATTTTATCATCCCTGAATCGAATCTGATTATTCTCGGAATGGCGTCTGTGTGTGTGTGTAGTAAAATATCTGAAAAACTTTAAAAATGGTATTTAATTGATTATTTTAATATTCAATAACAATAACAGATTTTTGTTGCATCAATCGCTATATTTATTGCAAATAATAATAGTGATTGATGCTTAAAGCCTGCCAGCTTGACTAGATCGGTTCCACATCGGTAGAAACCCACCACCTTCCTGAAATTCGGGACTCTAGCAAGTGTTGCAATCGCGAGTATCCTCATCCTATTATGACTGAACTTTTTTCGTCACGTGATCCCACCAATCCCCCTTCATTTAATGCCAAAAGATCTATTGCACCCCAGCGACTCCGTCATCGAAAGGAGCTGAATAACGAGGAAATGTTGCATCAGTACAGGAAGTACGACGCCAATACGATGTGAGAAAGCACCTGTGATTGCAACACGTTACTGAAGTGCGAATGATTGTATTTATTCTTCGATCGTTGGTTGCACCATTATTACATGTAATTTAAATTCGACGTTTAACTTTGTGTGTTCCAACCTCCGAACACCCATCGAGTTCAGGCGACGAAGCAATTTTATACTCCAATAGGAGATCTCTTGTGACGTACTACCGATTTTAAGTGTGTGTTCCAGCAAAGTTAAAAAATGTGGTGCACCATAAATAAATATACTCACTTACAAAATAATAATATGACTCAAATAGCGTATCAAAATTGTTTTAAAGACATTCACAGTGAATAGCATATGAGAATTAGTGGACCGTGGATACCGATAACTAAATTAAATGCTATTCTAGTCAGGCGCTTCTGATACTTATATATGTTACTTAATATAATGATTAAAAATTTAGTAAATTTAACAATTTAACCTGTTACTAAGAAATAGTGACTGAGGTATTATATAAAATCTCTCTTATCTGTAAGATTATAGTAAGTATTTTATGTCCGTTGTCATTGATTTCTTTATATAATAATCGCAAACGTTTCAGACAGAGATTAGTGTCCAAACCGTAGAATATAGCCATAAATAACGCGACAATACACACACACACAGTGGGAAAGAGAGATGTTTGAGTATTCAATTCACGCACAGAAAAACACATACGTTGGTTTGCGGCTAACTCGTATTATTAAGGATGTAATTTACTGGCGTTGAACGTTGAACGCAGAAACGAAAGGGAAAGAAGCAGAGCGTGCGCAAAGCAAATAAGGAAAGCGGTTAGTGGCACGTGAGCCTAATTTATTTTCTTTGTGACCGACGTATACAAGCTACGACATGTGCGTTTCCATCTTACACAGTCTATGTCGCAATTTGTGACGATGGGTGGCAGTCGTGCCTGCAACTTGTTTCACGTCTGTACGCAAACAATCAAATCATATTAAAGTAAACAAATTTTAGATTCAGTTCAACATCATGGAAATACGGTAAGATGGTTGCAGAATGTACCACATTGTCATACAGACGTAATGATAATATAAATATGTATAGAATTACAGGTATATTCTTATGTTACTTGTAATATCTTACGATGTGGTTTGGGCACTTAGAAGTCATCTGATTAATTGCCAACAATTCTGATAATATTAGCTTATTAGTGTTTTACACTTGCACACATTTGCAGGTACACTTTAATGAGTTTTCCGTAAGTCCTAAGTTTCATAGATGGCTTCATAATAATAATAAATTATTTAATACAGTTTATATCAACATTAGTCTCATGAGACTAAATAAACTATTTTAACTGTCTATTTCTCTCAGTGCACGGGTTGTACTTCTGGAACATATTGAATGGCATTCAAATACACTTTAGGCTGTCGTGTAACTATAACTTTTATTACGATTAGTAACGTCTTCAAACTTACTATCTCTTATACGTAATGTTTCAATGAAAATATTGAAAAATATCCGTTTTGAAGGCCCCTGAATCAATTTTGACTATTTTTTAATGACGCACAGCTGGCCAAAATATAAATTAACTAACAAATTCATTATTATTTAGTACAATGCACTTAATAATCTTAATATATATATATATATATATATATATATATATATATATATATATATATATATATATATATATATATATCCAATAAGCCACAAATTAGCTCAGAAAAATTAGCGTGACTTACTACTACTTAGTAACAACAAGTACTTCATCATAGGAGTGTATTTAGTACTTGAATAACCAAGTACCGTCATACATTACTAGGTATTTGGTATTTCTAATATTTTTGTGCAGTATTTTGCCCAACTCTGCCAATAATAAATATAATAGAAATCTACCATGTATTTATTTTATACAATACATAAGACGGAGAAAACAACGATAATACAAAAACGTATCCGCAAGGAAAAATTGTTGACATGAAATTTTCACGGAGCAGTGTAGTTTAATAACTAAACCTTGTATACGTTTTTAAAGAAATTCATTATCGTTCATAATTATTGTTTTATTTCGAATTTACGAACAGGTATTTTTCTCATAAGCGACATGACTTACACAATCAAATTTATTCTAGAGCATACAAAATACGTTTTATAACGTATGTCGTAGAGTTTATAGGATGCACACAAGTATCGCCCCTTAAATGAATTTATAAAAAGATATTTGCTAATATTTGTTGATTATGAGAACACACGACCGAATATTTTAATTATATTTTGTATAAACTCTTCGGCGAGCTAGACATATACAAAGTTATTTGAAAAATAATTTAAAAATGTATTACAGCGCCTAAAAACCTCAACGCAATTTGCAAAGAAACACATTTGAAACTTTTACGTTTAAATCTCACTCTCCTTCAAACAGTTTTATGCCGCATAAAATAATCCAGCACACCCCAATAAAAATATTTAATCACAGCACGAATTCATTAGTCGACGTGCCCGTACTTGTCACATGAAAGACTTTTGCAACATGCAGAATGAGGCGAACACCAAGACAACGTCCCGTCCCCAGCTGAGAGACGTACCAAGGCTTACAGCATCTGCTCTGAACCTTGTAGCAAAACCAGACGTCCCTAGTTAATTATGCAACACTAACGATCTAAGCGTTATTAAATCCCCTGACCTATGAAACTAAACTTACGGTACTTTTTGACCCTTATTTCGTTTGACACTTTCACTTTTCTCTCGTACAACTCCGCCGTTGGATTCTCCAGATGAGTACCTCGCCACAAACAAGTAACTCGTCCGAGAAAATTGAATTTAAAATTTTCGAATGTTATATCCGATAGTATAAAAGCATAAACGAAAATGGAAAATAAGAAAAATTCAGGGATTGTCGCTGAGACATTTTCGATTTTCACTTAAAGCCTTTCAACACGTAGTTGAAATACATTTTTTTTATGTTCAATTCTCGTTAAACAAATATACTATTAAGACATTATTCGAATTTCTGGCTCATATTTCACTTATACATTGCTATGTTTATTGTTATTCAGTTAATAAAATAACAGAATACAGATTTTGATTTATGTTTAGGTTATGTTAATGTTTGATTCGAGTTCGGAAAACATAGACGACATTATTATGTTTCGGAGTCCCCGCGCCAAGATTGTTATGGCATTATCCTCCCAAAATTGTGTATTCGATACTATAACTCTTTTATCATTCGCTTTACGATTATCTGGTAACTCATTTTCTATGGCTATCTTTAGTTAACTATGATACGTTGCTGGTAACGCATATAAGTCTCAAGTCGAATTATTTGACTATTGAACCAATGATGTGTCTGTGTATGTATGTATGTGTGTGTGTGTGTGTGTGTGTGTGTTGCATTACTTGAAAACTACCAAGTGCTGAACAATGAGATGTGGTATGTTAGTCTAAGATATATTTGCAAAGTGTTGATTTAATTTTGGGTATAATCGTAGTTATTGAGTTAGAACCCTTGTCGTATTTCCAGTACCTCCAAAATGGATGCAGTTACAAACAATGGCCTTTGGGTTCACAAAAAGAAGAAATTTAGTAGATATAAAATACCTTAGAATTTTTTATTTTATTTTCTAAAGGCAGGATTAAGGAAGGTTCCAAATTTTTCCTGAAATATAAAGGCGATTGGATTTAATCTGCGAGTGGATTCAAATGGGATACCACAAAATATGTGTAGCAAATTTATTATAAATCGTTTTGGTACCTTCAGAGGAGTAGAGGGACATACTAGTGACCGAGCCAGCGACGACTAACTTCCAAGTACATTTAAAATTAACGTTATTAAGAAATTGAGCACCTTTTGTTTGAAATAATTCCTCAACAATTGTAGTATTTGTAAAAAGAAGATATTTGAAATGAATTGAAATTTCAATAGCAACCACATTATATATCTACAGGTGTGAAATTTGGTACACGGGTATATTTCTTTGGTCGAAAACGTTACAATTTGGAAGATACTCACGATAACCTATTATTACTCCTTTATGGTGGTACATATAGAGAAACCAAACTCTGATCTATTTTATTTGTTACATATTATGAAGTAATTAGTAAATCAAATTGCAGCTCTCTGGGACATATTCCAAAGTTTAAATGTATTTCTGACTAAAGTGACTGGACGAATATGTGTCCCATGCTGGCCAAAACAGATAATTACTTAGGGAAATTGTGGTAAATCATCGCAATTAAAATAATTCAAGCGTGCTGAGTGTAGAAATATGTGCTGTTTAATTGAAATTTAACAAGACAACCTTTTCCCCGAACATTATGGTATAAAAGGGCGGACGATAGTAATAGGCCTATTAAAAAGATTCGTGCTGACATTTATTTGAACAAGATGGCGATAGCATTGCGACCGACGCAACGCCACATGCAGTGCAGAAAGAATATATATACTACGCTATTAAATCGAAGACGAAATGGCATGATGGAAATTTTAATGAGTACGGACATTTCTCTTTATCTCTAATTTCAACGATTAAGAAGGATGATGAAGAAATGGGTAGCGCTGTCTTTCGCTTGAAAAGTGACGATCAAAGGACGCGATCCATTTGATTAAAAGCACAAGTATGCTAGCTTTTGTGTCCAAAATATTATGTTATACTTTATTATGTGAGGGTTTAAATTCAATTCAACATTTAAATTTATAAGCTCGTCATTTAGCTTTAGTGTCCGATCGTGTGCAGCATTGGCAGATTTATAAAAAAAAAAAAAAAACAAATTTGTTACACGTCTGATTCCGAAAATATTTAGAATTCATATATTAGGCTTTAAGTCAATTAAACAATTGCTTTTACTATTGAGTATCGAGTAGATTGATGTCCACATAAAACAGTGATTGGAAATCTATTTACTAAATTTTATAAATCCATTGTTATAAATTTTCGTATTTTTAAATATAGCCTTACTTTTTTTGATAGTCTAAAAGATAGTAGTAACCATGTCTATTTTCATAAAGATTTAAACGAAAACACACATTTGAAACTTTACTAAATCGATATTGACTATATTTGAGGTGTATGTTCACTGTCGAAAATAAAAATATAAAACTGCCACATTACCTTGTATATAAAAGTTAAAGCTATTAAAATTTCTCATAGTTTTTGATTGAATTTTTTTCTCAAAATTTAATAGAAATTTGCTTTTAACCGTAAATTTAAGCTTTGTAATCATGGATATATATTTATTGAATAGATTCCTGATAATCGTCGTATCAAGGAATTTCGAAAATAATATGAGAGCTTTATCGGAATATTCGAAATCTCTTCTTCTAATAAAACAAACTTGAAAGTAGGGCATTGCATATTTCTTCCTATACGAAATTATATAAGGAAGTATTGTAGTTACGAAAATATTCCAATTAGATTTTAACAGATATACACGTTTTGACCTTCGCTGAATTTAATCTAATTATTATCGAAATGAAGCATCTGTGTGTGTGTGTGTGCGTGAACATTCTAGACCCAAAACTGCTGGAAATTTTATAAAACTTTTTATATGATTCAGAAGTGCGTATTCTATTTTTGAATACAATATCTTAACCGGAAGGTAACTGTTTATTCTTGCTACTATTTCAGTTTCACAATCATTAGAGAAAAGTAATTCTTATAAAGGTAAAAAAAAAAAATTTATTGAAAAATAGATATATATATATATATATATATATATATATATATATATATATATATATATATATATATATATATATTGATATATATTGATATTGCTTCATAGCAACCGTAGAAAGAATATAAAACAAAATAGATAGTGATAGTCTAAGAAAGTCAATTTAAGACCGCTTCAGTTTTTTTTTAATTTCTAATAACGTCAACTGCATTATTTCGTAACTCTGTAGATATTTGTCATCGATTTAAAAAAGTACAGGTATCAATATACAAAGGCAATAATTGCTTCTTTGATCGAAATATCGCCAACAAACTTCAATCAGAATCAAATGAAGCAGTACACAATATCAGCAAAATGTCAATTGAATACCTACTAAATCCTTTGATAGTGCGCACTGAAGACGGATGGGGGTCTTCTGTTGCATTTATATTTGAACATAGGATAAATAAATTGTTATATTGTAAGTCTTGTTGTCGAGAGATGTGTATCACGTGCATTTCCTAGCAAGCAACATGCCGAGAATGACAACCGGAAGCGCACACAAGATTGAATGAAATATCGCGCTGAATTACACGCAATTTGTATCGCTTCTCACCGCCGCCGGCGCTGCCACCGGTTCGTGACTCTGTCACATTTATTACCAAAGGTTCCGCGAAACGGGAAAGAATATACCTACATTCTAATGTATTTACCGCATTTCTATAACGCTGTGCATTTGCTTCAATTCAATATAATAGCATTGAGGTGCAACAGACGTGTCACTGATGCTCCTCTATGATAGCTGCTTGTCGTCATCACATCCAATATTTATGCGAGTGACATCGTTATCAAATTTAGCTGTTGCTCATCTTACTTTTATTTCACTAGCCACCTCATTCTTATTTGTTTTCTCTATTTTTAGCAACAATTTTACCTAATTAATTGCAATAAGTTAACCCGTGGGCACCACGTTCCCCTATTATATTAATAATACAGTCAACTCCTCACCGATCTATATATCTGTGTATCTAGCTCTCTATCCGGGACGCTACGCTATCTTAGGAACTAAAATACACAACACATGAAATAAATGCATATATTGTAAGTCAACGTTTTTTTCTTAGCTCGTCGTAGACATGGCAGCTATAGTGTTTGGTCGTATGTCTGTAACAAGCTCGGATCAAAAAAAAATCTTAACAAAATATATATATATATATATATTTATAACACCTCTGAAGGTACCGCGCCGATTTTACTGAAATTTGGTATACATAAAATTTGAGTGACCAAAATGTTCCCGTCGCATTTTAAAACTAATCGTGTATATAGGTCCGGAGTAACAGGGCTCCAATATTTGGAGCCCCCTTAATACTGCCGTTAGGAAAAGTTAAAAATATTGAAAAATTCTACACGAAATTCTAAGTAGTTTTAAGTTCAGTGATTTTTGTAAATTTGTGTGCACGTAAGTTATAAAAAATATATAGAAAATAATCTCTATTTTTCACTGAATCTATCCAAATGGCGAGCTGTAGGCATAGGCTGTAGTGCGTTGTACCTAATCTTGTTTTAATTTTATTTTGTTTCAAATTTTGACATACAACAATCAAAAATTAATAAAGTGTTATTATGAAACAATCTTGTAAATATAATAACCTTGGATACAACATGTGTATATATATAATATGCATCCCCCTGATTCTATTCTGTATAATTTATCAATTACAATATCATTTACTATTCAAATATCAGATTTGTAAATATACTTAAGGCGTGTTCAGAGCGAACCGAATAGTAATTAAGAATTGAAAATTACAAATAATAATCTAGTTTGTATTTTGACAAACAATGCTAACATTCCTAGCAACAGAATTATCACAATGTTTGATAAATTTTGTTGCTGTGAACGTAAACTTTGTATGTCATAGAGCAAACTGGAATTATAAATTATAATTTCTAAGCTTAATTACGGATTGTTTCGCTGTGAACAATCCTTTACTGTTTCTAATTTGTATTTGAATAGATTACCCTAATTCGCAATTATTACTTAATTTGACGTTAATTTAGCTTTTGTTTTTCAAAAATTACCAGTGGCGGGTTAGACTTTGAATTTTACATAGGTTCAGCATTTTTGTGATAAATGATCAAATGTAAAAATTATAAATAGGTCAGTTTTCCTGAATCCCATCGAGAATTCAGAAATCCTATTCACGACTGAACTTATAGAGTATAATTTTACCAACGTGTTCGCAGGAAAATAACCGAGGCGCTAGTGTAACCATGGCAACTGCTTCCGTTTCTGGTTGTTGGGTCAGTAGATGAGTTCATCAGTAGCTAACACAGACACAGCGCATACTCGTCCTATACATATTTGGTTTCGAAAGATACTTCACTGATCTTGTTCAACCCGTCCGTATTTCACATCCCATATAACGTACTATGTACGTCCTGTGTAAATATGCCCAACAGGTTCGGATTGATATTTCATTAGTTGTGGTGTTCGTTCGTGGTCGGTTTCGTTAGAGCTTTCTATTTTAAATTAATTAAATTTTAGTTTGTTCTTCTAATTAATTAATAAAGCTATATTGCCATAAGTCTGGTCGTTGGTTGTGCAAACTGACTTGACAATTTAAAAAGACGATTTTATGGCTGTCGTTTACGTAGGAAATTCATAACATAATAAAGACAATAACTTCGTTCGTCAGTTGTTGATAGATCGTCAAATTTCTGTTGAGTCATGATATTATTACATGGTATAGATATTATTTAATTATAAATAGAGATTATTCCGATAATAATCTCATACATTGCTTCGTTTTTGTTTTAAATTTTGACATTGACATACACGCACATACACATAGACACACACACATATACCCACATTCAAGCTCATTGATCTCATCTCAATAATCGGAAATATCAAATCAGGAAAGCAAAATACGTGTATTTTCATTAATATCTCTAGTTGGATTTTTTTTTTATTAATTAATATATTTCGTTTTAAAAAGTAAAAATTAAGTCGCTTCTAACCAAAATAAAAACTAAGAGAATAACATACTTAAGACTATATTTATTTTATCAATAAACTGTGTTGTTATAAATAAAATAGCGCATTTTGAACAAGGGGAATCTGAAAAGCCTCAAGAAAATACCCAATGCACACCACTGTTTAAATAAAATACTAAATTTAACTTCACGTTCAAAAATATTACTGTCTATATATAAATATAGACAGTAAATAATATTTGCAAAAGGTCGTTTTTATGGTAGGGTTCGTTTGAAAGGTACTTTCATATCAAAGATACGGAAAAATTGATATTCTAAATTCATCGAAAACTTCAAACACCAATATAACGAGTTTTCCAACAATAAAATACACATACACACGTAATAAATTTCTGCTCCGATAAAATAAATATATCTTTTTTTCGTACGTTGTATCAAATTCTGAGGATTGTATACCTTTAGCTATAAAAAAGTAAATCCCTGGTATAATATCTCTTCAGCCATAAAAATATCGTATTATTGCTGCTACATGTGCCGTATTCTTGAGTCAGATTAATGCGAAATTAAACGAAGCAGATCATACTATATATTACTATGTCAAGCAAGCATAGGTACAGGTACCAATGCCTTCAGTTTGGCGTATAATTTATTTATTGAATTTTTAAATTATTATTATTTATTTATATAATAAACATTTTTTAACTACAGATGCATAAATGTAGGAATATTATAAATTACAAAATAATTTTATTATTTGGCTCAAAATTTGAAGAAGTTTATTAGAAATAAAATATATTTTTAATTAAAATTTGTCACGAAACAAGTGTGGATGTTGAAATTGAATAATTATACATCGTCTTTACTATCTGAACTCGACATAACCTACAAATTTGTATTTAGATATTTGTTTAACTGAATAATTACATAAAATGCATATCGGAGAAAATCCTAATAATATTTTAATTAAATATTTGTATATTCGAAAACGCCAGTAAATTCATAATCGAGTTTTGGTTGCATGAAGATAGCGCCAAAACAGTTATACATGTCAGTTAGCAAATTATCCAGAACGTTGTACTGCTTTTATACTATCGGGCATAATGCCCGAAATGTAGCAGGTCAAATTAATAAATATTTTAGTTTAGATTCAGTGTTGATTGGGATTTGACTGGGTTTGTTAAATACATTATACATTATTTTTGAGAGTGTACGTATAAATGTAGGTTAGAAACTTCTTTGGTTGAAAACAGAGTAATCGAAAATTAATTTTTAACAAATCATAAGTTTAATAACGAAAACATTTGAACCGAGACCGAAACAAAAAAGAGTTGGTATTAAGAGACAACTAGCCGCAGTTTTAATCGCAGAAAAAGGTATAATGCGAGCAAGAGCCTGCAATGCTATTAGCGATGAACATACAGCAGGTTCTTCTTCTTGTTCTTGTTCGTGTTTGCCGTGCACTTTAGTTACAGTTGTAGTAATTGCCCCGCCACTTGCAGCATTCACCACTCAACTGCTACAATTTCTTATATATTATATTCGTATTTCTGTGTTATCTTATTTTATTCCTGTTTATAACGTTTTAATGCTGACCTTTCAGTATTTTTCTTTGCAAATGCATTTGTATATGAGTATAATATAGAAAATATTTTATGGCCACGACGACTTTCTTATACATAGTTTTCACTATATATATATATATATATATATATATATATATATATATATATATATATATATATATATATATATGCGTGCGAGTGTTTATATTTTTATCAAATTCAAATATGTATAAAACTTGCATGAAAATTGAATGAACAATATTACAATATAAGGATGCTCTATTGTGATTTAACCATTGCAATGAAACCATTTTAATTTGTGTTCGAGCTAGGAAAACGTAAAAATGTAACATGGATATTTGCAAAAGCCTTATTTCTGTAAATTTTCGTAATGAAATCAATATTTTAAACTTTTATAAGATTCATTTTTTCACTAACTCGTGTCCTTTTCGAGATGTGCAAAGAATAACGCAAGTATAAAATATTTCGAGATGAAATATCCTTCTCAAAAGTTAGAAGTTTTTTATTGGAATATACAAATATTAAATTTAAAACATCATATTTTTATATTATAGAACGAGTTCACACAGTAACACACACAGACATCATTGTGAAAATATTCAAAATCGAATATTACTATGAAAATTTCGAAGTGAAATTTTCGTAATCACAATACTCTCTTTTGTATATAACGTATAAGGAAGTTATAATCAAGTTATTTGATATTTGAAGAAAATTGTTTCTTTACATTTCATCATTTTGGTGTCGCATAAATATAAAATATAAATTTACGTGAAAAACTCGCAATATATATACAAGAAATATTTTCCACAAGTGAAAAGCAATTATTTCTTTAACATATCAAAAGTGTTTCTTCTGCAGAAGAAAGTTACTAATTACATCGTCTTTGTGTGCTGAATACAACTATAGCATTAAAAATATCATAAAAGAACTGGATAGGTACATGTACATAATTTTTAACAAACAGTTCAACAACCACTTATAAAACCGATTGAAAGCAATGGAAGCAATTCTATTGTTGAATATTTCAATTTTCAAATGTATTACGATTTGGCTTTGAGTTCAATCAGACATTATATACATGTAAAATTTTATATTTGTTTGTAAACATTTTAACATATTAAAAAGAAATTTGCTGTGATATATTCGAATATATATTTATATATATATATATATATATATATATATATATATATATATATATATATATATATATATATATATATTCGAATATATCTTTATATATATATATATATATATATATATATATATATATATATATATATATATATATATATATATAGAATTTGAAAAAATCGTAGGTAAACATGATCTAAAAAGAAAATGGTATTTTAAACCATTTGAAAATTACAAAATTACTTAAAAATTTTTATTCGTCTAATATTTTGTGTTATTAATGAAATTACTCTGTATATAATGATACCTATGTTTTGGAAAACTAGTCAATTATAAATAAAATAAATTGACTCTTTGAAGATTTAGAAATAAATATATATATATATATATATATATATATATATATATATATATATATATATATATATATATATATATATATAAAGATATGTATTTTTGGAATTAGGAAGGTGTGGAACAAATTTCTGTGCTAAATACTTATAACTTATATTCGAATGATAAATTTAAACAGTGCAGGGGAACATAATATTTTCTTTAAGGATTATTTGAGTAGCAGATATTAATTGTTTTAAATTGCATGTATTTAATATTAGTTTCTGAAATATGTTGACAGTCATGTCTTGACTAGTTCAGTACATATATATATATAGTATATGCAATTTGTTCGTGTAGCGTTGTACATAACCTATTTATTTGTAACCACATATTTTTTCCGTGTCAGAACTGTGGCAAGCCATGTTACTCTGGACATTATTTTAATTAATAAAATGTCAATTTAAACTATATGCCTGTCTTATGCTCAAACGAGTGTTGATAATATTTTCTGGCAAATATACATAAAATTTTGCCAAATTATGACATTACATGCATATCATATTCTGCATATTAATATTAATTATAATACGTATGTCCTCCCTTGCACTTGTTATCCAAGAATTTATTAAATTTGCAATACATCTACATTTATAACAAAGTTATTTTAATTATGCTAATTTCCTACAATGTAAAAAGCGATATAATTTTACGTAATTTTTACATTTGTTTACATAATTTTATTGATATTGTAAATTTATGAAATTTATGAAAATAATTTGAATTTCCATTTTATTTTATTTTATGATTTATAATTTCAATTTTACATTGTAGCAATTTTTTGCAGTGTATGTATGGTAATTTATGATCCGCATCGTATATTAAATTAACGCCTAAACATATTTAAATCGTTGAGTGAAATCAAATAAGCAAGAAACTTGAAATCGTTTCAAAAGATGAAATGGTTAGCTGGCTCGCCATTTTCCATAAAATGAAATATTTAGCGGTGAAAAGTTAATTCTATTTAGCCAGTCCAGTGTACAGTGTACCGTACAACAACCTTTATACACTGTATAGAGGTACATACATACATACATACATACATATATGCTGCACACCGTTCATTTACGTATTTATGAGACGGTTGTGCAGTGCACTGTAGACGAGGCTCTCTTTTGCTTACTCGCTTGGTCACTACTACATCATAAAATACTAAAAGTACTCCTTTACAACATCACACACACACACACCCACACCATCATCATATATACATATACCAGCAGTAGAATTCGTTTTTCACGAGCGAGTGCTCTGTCTTTCATTTGCTCACTGAATTGAATAACTCATGCCCTACATGCGTAAGCATTACAGGGTGTCGACTCAATTTACACATCATACAATTGTATCATTTGAAATGTTTTGTATATATCCGTTCATTTACCGAAAAACTATGTAGGAAAAAATTGTACTGAATTAAAACTGCGCATTTAAAAATTAAATTCAAATTATTTGTTCATTAGTAATCCAGTTTATATTATACAAAATTAACGTATTTATTTTAAATATTTTATGAAATGTTTGAAAATTTCAAACTTTTCAATTAGAAATAATGTGATAGCTATATTATCTTTCTTTTGTATCTGTCAGATTGAAACTTAATAAATTTAAATGTTTATGTCAAATACACACGACCAATCACTATAGCTCTTTTGTACTTACTGTACGGCGAGCTAAAAATATTGTTGTCAAATTACTCTAGAGATTAGAATATTTCTGACTAGTGGTTTCGAGATATTTGTTCATTTGGGTTGATTTATTATACTACTATTTTATTTGTATTTTATAGTACGAAATTCTGACAGTAAATTAATTTATTTAGCAAATCAACCAAATCTCTTAAATAATTAACTACTATAGTTATTGGTCGTTTGCAAGAGCGCCAGAATTGTAATATGTATAGTTAATTAATATTATTCAATTTTTGTCGCGAACGCTTTACCTCGGAATATCAATATATTTAATTGCAAATAATTCATATATTATCGCACGTACAACGGCAACTTCATTACTTCTAATTACAACTTCAAACTTTTGGATCCATTCTGAAAATGATAGTTTATGATACAAACTAATATTGATTAGTAGTGGCATAGAATAATGGTGGCCCAAATTTGTAAACATCCACAATAAATGTACAGGGCAAATTTCAATCACAAAGTTGACAACAAACTGTTTGTGACAAGCGGATATTAATTAAAGTTCCCTGTTTCACATTGATTTGGATCGGATGCGTCAAAAAGCAAATTAGAACATTAGGTACAATGATTCCCCACACACCGAATGCAACACATATAATTTATATTTCTACTTTCATATACGTAATGTATAAATTAATATGTTTTGTGATCACAAAAATAAAAACCATACATTTTTAATAGAAATATCCAATTTGAGGGTCCCTGAATACATTTTGACGGTTTTCACAATGACATTTGTATGTGTAACTGTGTATGTGTGTTAGTGCGTGTATGTTTCTCTGAAGCCTTTACAGCCTATACCACTGAACATGAAAATATGATAATCTGAATTTAAGATTTGAATATCCCTGAAACGAAAACGTTTCATTTCAAAAATGATATTTCAACCGGAAGTGCTTATTTACTCATATAATTTTTTGAACATCTCAAAAAGAACACTAGTTAGAGAAAAAATTAATCCAATAAATGTTAAATATATTAAAATTTCTAACAACTATTGTTTGAAAGATTTTCAGAAAATAATAATTTACTAAAAAATAAAGCAAAATTATTTTATATAAAAATTGGAAGTATAAGAAAGGCGAAATAAGGTCATTTTTTATTATTTTCAATTTATAACCAAAATATCTTTACGCACTATGAATAAGTAAAATTAAAATCCTAACGGGCCTCAAGTTGCGAGGCATCATTTTGTAAATCGAATAAGCGCCCAATTTTGTATAAATTAGATGAAATTTAACCGACATTTAGAATACTAATTGTTAGTAAATAAATCATATATATGCATACATATATATAAATCAAATTTTGATATAGGTATCGAAACAATATTCTGACGTCGGTACATCGGTTAAAATTATGAATTTATGCTTTGAATTCGAAAATTGATATCCGCTTCCTAGTATTCTAAATCACATTAATATTTGCTTTGAATTGAATATTTCAAGTGTGTAATTTTGCAAACCGACTGAAAACGAAAACCACACAGCTGAATAATTAACAACCAAACGAAACAAAGACACACAATAATTTAAATTTATATGGATATTCTTTGATTAATAAAAACAACGGTATTAAAACATTATGTTTAAAAATAAATAATATTTATTAGCTAACCGTACAGTATGTACAAATAAAGATGCTTGTGTTTTATATTCTCGGAATCAACTCGCTCGGTCATGCCTGTCAAAATGTTTTCCTATACAAGTTTATTAAAAGTTAAAAAGGCTTATTTTCCATCGAGATTAATTATTGGATCGCCGTAAGGAGATATGCTGTGACTACCAAATCGCAACGCATTTATATGTCGTCATGCGAACACCTTATAATTTGGTATACTATATCGATTCGTCGGATATATTCGAGAATACGCAAAAATACGGCATAATGACGTAATGCGATCGCATCGCAAATGGGCAGAATCCCAGCACCGTACTGCGATTCTGCAACTTCGTCTGCTACGAATTAATAAAGTTTTATTATAGTTAGGTTATGAATTGGTTTACAAATGTAAATTTAATGTCAAGACCAACAATCATTTAGAATAGATACAAGTTATAGAATCCCATCATTGAAGATCTTTGTTTTTGCAGCAATGCAAATTCAAATCATTTGTCGTAATTTCTATACGTTTAATACTGGGAAAGATATACACGCTGAGTTTAAAGCGTAGCAATTAAATTAATATCCTTAGTAGTTTGTATGAAATGAAGCTGTAGTTCGTTTTTTTTTTGTACATTTAGCAATTATAATGTTTTTCGTAGCTGTGTGCATGAGCCACAACAAAACACACAACGTGGAGTGTTGAGGGGGTAAGGAGGGTGTGCTTTATTGCACTGCAATGCATTTAGTTTCACATATTGTCATTGTTAACTACCCCCACAAGCTGATACGTTTTAAATACACATAGTCCGCTGATGCTGGACAACATTATTCTTATACGTTCTAACAAAGCGATTGCAAATATCGCTCGTACGTGTGTGCAATTTATAGCTGATTGTTATCAGCTCATTTATTTTTTAGCTCGTTGCAATTTTGTACCAAACTTGTTCCATATAATATCTAAATTGGGTGTCATTTAAGTTCAAATTGGTAGATGATTATTTTTTGTTTGTGGTTCTCGACTATTTGTATTAATTTGTTCATTCTTTCTAAATATACCTATACTAAAAACATTAACATTGTTTTTTATGTACAACGATTCTGCAGATAGCACCCAAAAGCCATAAAAAATATCCGCAGTACTTTACACTGAACATTGTTATAAATGTGTTATATTTATATTATATAATATTGTTTTTATATTTGTTGATACTGCGATTACAATGAAACTTTTTAGTTAACATTAAGTAACTATGTATGCAGAATATATATTTATTAACTTCCAACGCGATTTACTAGTAAATGGCAAATTTCTTGAGATATCCCTTCAACATTTAATATATTTAACTATTGTACGAAAACATACTTGTGTAAATTTTTGCAAATTTCGATAACAATGTGAGTTCTTATAAAAGTTAAAGAAATTCAAATTTCTAATATCTTCTGTTGGAAAAGGTATCTAGAAAAATGTGGCTCTTACTGAAAAATCGCATTTGAATATAGACATTTTCCATTTACATTTCCCTAGGTAACACACATGGTGAAATTGTTCCATGGCAATAATAGAATGAATTTATAACACAATAAATCAATATTATATATACATAGATCCTTCTGCATCTACAGTGAAATGTATACAAAACAATGAATTTGTTTCACATTAGTATCTATTTATGTAAGTAATTTCTGAGTTAAGCGTGTCTTTTGTATTTTATTTTGCTGAAATTGATATCTGTGTATCGTGACTACGAATTAATTAAGGCAAAAAACACTTAATTTGGTCGACAAACAAATCATCTGACGATAAGGACGGAGTCTGCGTTGGTGCAATTAACGGATTCTTGGTGGCAGCAACACTGGAACATTAATGGTTAGATTGTGTAAATTACGTTGGCATTCCGTAAGCAATTGCGCCACTGCTTCTACGAATGATTACCCACACTTAAAATTGTTCCACTGTACAACGCCAAATCATACCATTTAAACGTATTTACGGCTGCGGATATATTAGCTTTATAATTCCAACCATATTTCACTGGAATTAATATGAGCAAAGGGATTCTTCTATTCCATTGCACTATCTACCAGTCAGATTCCATGTTGTTAACATATTTGTCAGATAAAGTAGCAATTGAAAGAGAAGTTTTTTAGGAATTCTGTGTTATTAGATCAAAATTGATCAAACAATATGAATGTAGTAGAAGGATGAGGAAAATAGGCTGCTTTTATTTTCTTATACGAATGAATTTAAGAAAGAATTGTAATTTCTAATATTTTCGATTTCAATTTGTTAACGGAAAATATATTTTTTGGCCATCCCTAAATCGTATCTAACTATTTGTCTGTCTGTTTGCGTGTCTGTCTGACTACGAGTGTATCAATTAATCAATGCGCCTGTTTGTGATCCTTCCAGAGTAAAAACTGTTGACACTGAAATGATGAAACTTGAATCTTAAGACTTATATGGGGTTTAGAAGAAAACCTCCTATTTTTGGAATGCAGGTAGTCCGAGCTTATTCGTGAAAAAGTAATTCTTATAAAAGTTAACTATATTTAAATTTATTGTAACTTTTGTTCGAGGAGGTTTTTCGTAAAAAGTACCATTTACTGAGAAAATGCTTTTGAATATCAGTTTATTATAAATATGTTTTGATATTTGATATTGATTCATAAGCATCACTGTATCAATGTATGACAAAAGTAGTGCAATATTACGAGTATATAAAAGCTGAACCCGATTACTATGCTATTTCTTTTGAATTTTCAAGCATATTGATAACTCAGGTGGTGCATTGTGGTTAATATAGGTTTGAATGTATTAATGTGGAAGATATGATGGTGTTCCTTATGAATACTGCTCCTTATTTCACTTAAATAGTCGAGCGTATGCAAATCTCAAATGGTGCTTTGTACAAGGACAAAAAACCAAGGTTTGAATGTAGTAAAGTGAAATGGAAGATGGTGTCGTTTGTGAATACGTGTTGCTTTTATTTCAGTTAAATTTTCAAACATATTGATGCACATATTGTTGCACGGAGAATGAATTGTTTTAAATAACGTTTGAATATAGTAAAATAAAATGGAAGATGTAATTCTTTATGAATACTGTGTACCAATGTATTCCTCTTATAACAAAACGATCACATGTAGTTTCATGTATTATGTAAATAAAGACAAATCGTTGTTACTTCAATTAGTTTGAGTTTGAAGAGAGGTTCATGCAGTTTAACATTGAAATATAAATGTGTCTCGTACGAGTAGTTAGATGAGAGATAGCAGAAAATTTGGTAGCCAAGTCTTTTCTATTTGACTATTCAGATTTGATCTAATTAGTTTCGAGTTTAATGTTCCATTTAAAACATCAGTTGGTAGACATGTGCTGTTTCCGTTTGCCAGTAAAATGTTTGGCACACTTTTAAACAAACATATGCTATCGTCCATCATGTTTAATTGTTTAGTTTATGGGCATAAACTAGAAATTAAAACAGGTATTAATAGCGCCCGCACACTTTGCCAGATTATCTTCAAACATAACACGCTATTTTTATATTCAAATCGCCTTATAAACGTATTCCATTAATTTCAATTTCCCTTCGACATTTTTACAGCATATTCTTTATACCAAACTTTTCACAAACGCATTCTTGCAATTTAAAATATAATTAATTTTTATTAAAGTTTACTTTTCTAAATTATGCTTGCCCATATTGTCATTTCTCACAAAGAATATTAAACTAGTGATTTGTACCACGCTAGTGTTAATTGTAATTGTACAAATAGTAATCTGTAAAGTATTACCTACAATCAGATATATCCGCGAATTTTAACAGATTTATAGATTCCGAACCACACATCACTAGATGTATAGTTAGAATTAAGTTAGGGTCTAGAATGTAGATGTCCCCAGACAGCAGCTACCTAAGCGCCAAGTATAGGTACTCAAGGAGCCAAAAAGATCTTCGGTCATCAATCATGCCCATGCACTTTCATTCGTGCTGTCGTGCGGTCCAGATCACATCAGTCGTCCCATACTCCTGCTGTCTATTGCTATATCACACACACTGGATACTCCTATACGAAAAGCATTTGATGCCAACATTTCCAGATCATGACAGAAAATAAATCTTTTACATAATTATTATTAATTTTGCGAAGATTTTTTTTTAAATAACCACTGCTTTCTTTAAGTTTATCAGATAATTATTGTAGTTAATGATTGAATCAGGAATTTATAATTTAGGATAATGTGTTATCGCAATTATTTTAATATTATATACAACACGGCTCAACAATATTATTTAAAATTTCCAAATTTAGATTTTTGACATTTTTGGGAACAATAGTATATATATATATATATATATATATATATATATATATATATATATATAGTTATATATATATATATATATATATATATATATATATATATATATATACATATATTATAAAATTATAATGTTTCTTTAGAAAAGTATATGGTCGTGTGTCCGTAACATTAACGGTTATTATTAGAATATAATTCATCCGGCATCTGTTGAGATGTGCCAACTATATTTGGGCCTAAGTGCGACTTACGTTTATATATATATATATATATATATATATATATATATCTGATTTGTTTTGCAAACACTTGAACTTATAGATTATATTCATGGAGTTTTAAAATGCGAATGTTCAACTAGATATAGCTATCCGTGTGTAAAGATATCTATCCACTTTTCGCTTACTCATAGTGGCGACTACGTCGCCCGGTTTGAAAAACACATTTTCTGTAGCAAAGGATAAGAACCGGGGAAAAAATGTGCTTTACGATCTGATGTGATATCTATGGTTGATCTTATATCATTGAAATGGCACCTGAGCCGCACAGGTAAATCATGAATGTTTTCTCTTGGGCGCATACGAAAATTGTAAAAAAACAATCGCCAAGGTCTCCTCCCCCACAAAGGTTTTAAGTTATCTTTCAACTTTTTCAATGTTTGTTTTGCTTCAATATACGCACAAAGTTTGGAATCAAAACAATGCTAAACTGTCTTTTATTTCCTTCTGGTTTCAGATCAACAATATTGATGTATTGAATTGTTGTGTTATGTAAAGTGTAAATTTGAGAATTATTGTTTTTGTTAGCGTAAAAGGTTCTAGATTTCAAAATATGGAAATCTATTTTATGTTTGGTGAGACCAATATTAGTGAGTGGGTGTCTTGTTTTCGTCGGAGAACTTTGTGTTGGGATGATTTGATGGTAATAGTTATTTCTTCTGTTTTTAACGTTTGGTGCCATATTGAATGATGAAATTATAATACCAATACATATTCTTTGAAAATGGTAGATGGAAGTAGTGCACTAACTAAAATATTTGGTAAAATAATCAAATGTGTTAGACTGTGTATTATAATCGTATATAATAATGTATAGAAAAGGATATTATGTAGCAATAACAGTATGGATTTTATATAAAATTTTATAACGTAATCCAATATCAAGTGATCGTAAATTTATGCAAAGTTGTTCGAGGCAAAAATCCTTATATAGAGCAGTAGTGTAATTTCATAATTTGTCGCGTTGACTACTTGCTGATAACGTTTGCCAATTAAAGTTTTACGTCAAGCAGCGAGAGCGAAACTAACTGAAAGTTTAACTAAAAGTTTAAGTTTGCGAAGATTAACGATAACTTTACCATTTGGCAATATTGTGAACACACTGTGAACACAGTACGGTGAACGAACAAGCTAGACAGAGAGAGAAACACGCGAGTACAAATTCATTCGTACAGTTATGGAAACACATCTGCGTGTTTTGTTTAAAAGTGATTTAAACCCGTCAAAAGCAGGCAGCGAAATTGTTAAACTTTTCACTTTGTCGACTACGTATTTCAGTTACTGCATTGTAGGCCCTTACGAGGGCTTCACACATTCTGTTTCCTTTCAACTGAATCGGAACGTATCGATTACAATGTGAAGAACAAAATTCCGTCTTTCTATTAACTTTCGAAAAATTCTTTGCATTATTATAAGACTGTATTATTGAAGAATTCCTCGAAATATATTACGTTTCGATGTTTAGAGATTTTAAATGAAGGTATAATTAATATTTCTATTAATATATTCAGAATGTGAAGAATTTCGTCAAGATTCTATTTTATTTGATAAAATAATGTATTCTATTTTTGTTCGTACAGTATGTACAAAAACACTAAAGTGTTCGTTCGTATGTCTGCCGCGTACTCAAATGCTTTTGTACAGTAATTCGTTTCACGCCTTCCAGAATCCAAATATTTTAATCCAATAGCCCTTATACTTATGGAAATATAGGGCTCTAAAAACGGCCTCCCGTTAATGCCTTAGATTTTTTTATATTAAAAAATCGACAACAAATTAGATAGTTTTAAACTAACCGTACGAAATACAGAAGAGGCTATTGATCGTGTGTCTGTAGTATTCGCAGACCCAAAAATCTCTTTAACAAAAAGTGATTGTCTCGTCGTCGTGAATCCTAAATAATTAGATAGGTACTTTGGTGTTAGCCATTGTTTGTAAGATTAAATGTGTTCTCTATACTCCTCTGAAAGTACCGAAGCGATTTAAAATGATTACAATTCTTTCTTTAAACTTTGGTTCATAAAAAAAAAATATCTTAAATTATTACTTTTCTATTGACTATTATAGCTTTTCGTTTGGCGAGCTAAAGACATTGGTGCCTTTACCTATGCTTGTTAATTTAACAAATTTTGTTTGTCCACATGCTTAGTGAAACCCCGAAAATCAGTGGTTGTTAATATGATTTCCACAAGATCCAAAAAGGTGTTTTTTTTTTTTTTTCGTTAATTATAAATGCTTAAGTCATTGGTAGCTACATTTATGCTAGTTTTACCAGAATTAAATTTTAGTTCATCGTCGGGTGAGCTAAAGGTATTCGTGTTGGCATGTTTAAAATTGAAATTTTTATTTTATTTTCTAAATAGAAATATCATATATTTTCAAACTTTATTATATATTATGATCCATCACCTTCGGACGAAGATCGTTCGTTACTTCAACTTATTAAACATTTTGAGCAGTCTGCACAGACGAAGTGGCCAACAGGGATCTAATAATAACTCTGTCGTATCTCATAAATAAAAACAAAATCTGAAACTTCTAACTGGGATGAACACTGTCTTGTTACCGACCATTTTGTAAGACTTGTGAGTTTACATGACAGCGCACAGGCAGCTAGCGGTCTATGTGCTTCGCTGTCAACTTGAACCCAGCAACTTTACTGCTGTGGTTTCCACAACAAATGAAAGCGTCACTAGTCATTTGTGAAACAAACGGTAACAAGACAGACAGCGACGCTCATATACCTTCTCGGGCAGGGCCATAACCTTTAAATGACGAACGCAGTAAGAAACGACACGGAGAAACGGAATGTGATCAATTATTTTAATATCCTAACTTTTGGGGAATTGTCGTCGGGTCACGGTATTAAATTTCGACAGAAATTATTCTCAAACGGATGCTATGGTTCCCGAATGTTTCTTAGGGTTAAATTGAATGATTTTGAATTATTGGGTTTCGATTAAATTAGAAATGTTAGGAAATAAACTAATCTTTATTGAACTTCTAATGGCAATATCTATAAATATGCACAGAAAATACGTCCAAAGTATTAATGTATCCTCAAAATAAATAAATCTTTTTTATTTCCATAATTCTCAACGTCAACCACGTTTGAGCGGTTGTATTTAAGAAAATTGAAATGAAATTATATATTTCTCTAATATTATATATTGAGCAGAATATAAAAAAAAGTCCAGACTCGTCGACAAGCTCTGACTAATTCTTTGTTTTGTTTTAAATTTATGCAACGATTGCCATGAAACAATATCAATAACCAGGAAAATGTAAATGTAAAATCGTTATTTTCAATAAAAATAATTCTGTAAATGGTTATTCAAATAAACTATCAAACAAAATTTGCTAGAAATTCTAAAATGTTTAGAATTACTTTTTCTCATGTTGTTTTCGAGATATGCTAAAAGTAGCAAGCACCAACCAT
This sequence comes from Leistus spinibarbis, assembly GCA_933228885.1. Classification (NCBI taxonomy): domain Eukaryota; kingdom Metazoa; phylum Arthropoda; class Insecta; order Coleoptera; family Carabidae; genus Leistus; species Leistus spinibarbis. The sequence goes on from OW121791.1 coordinate 5,487,769, forward strand.
TAGTTCCAGTTAAGATATTGTTTTCAAATAGTAGGAATCGTTTCAAGGATGGCCAAAGATTGAATTTCAGAGGTCAATGTTTGTCATGGTACTTGTATACATTGACTAAGAAAGTACAAATAAAAATGAAGTGTTTAGTTATCGACGGAAAAGTTAGGTAAACGGTGGTCTTAAGTGTGTCTAACCCCAATAATGCTATACGCACATGTTGAAAATGTTGGCAACAACTTGAGCAACACTACATAGTAGCAATGAAGATGGCAAAAGGGCCAAACCACCGTGAAGCAATATTGTGCGTCCCCGGAGAATTTTCTATACACCGGAGCTCGTTGAGCACCTCTATAGACGCTCGCGGAATTAGTCTACTGAGGAAAATCGATAATCAAAACCACACCATCTTCAAACATCTCGTATCTCGTAAAGGGGTTTAGGGGGTTGACGCTACGTTTACTTAGCTGTTTATTGTAGCGCGGACAGGTATCCTTATAATCATTCACCGCAACGAATTATTGCATTTAATGGCTCAATGCTCTTCAAGAAACTGTTATACGCATATTATAGTGAAACTCAACCTGTTTCCTATTATTTATTTATTCAAAATATATATTTCTTTGTTTGTGTGATATACTACTTACTTGAACACAAATTAAATCAACCTAGACAGGTTTATGAAAATATTCGCTTAATGAATCCCTGAATCCATTTTTACTATTTTCTCAACAACATCTGTGTGTCTGTTTGTTAATGAGAAACGCTTTACAACCAATACCGTAGAATATAAATATTTAATGTTTTGAATATTATACTTTTATAACTCGTGAAAGAAAACCTATCTTTGAAAAGAGTGTTTACTCTTGTATTTTTTGCACAATTCGATAAGGAGACGAGTTGAGATATAGTAAATCTTATAAAAGTTAAAGACATTAACATTTCTAGCAACTTTGGTTTAATAGTTTTTTCGAAAAATGTCCCAGTTACTGAAAATTCGCCTTTGAAAATAGCTTTATTACATTTACGTTGCCCTAGTAAGCATATATATTGATATTGTTTCATGGAAATGGTAGAACGAATTTAAAACACAAAAATTTGCTACATTACATAATATATAATAAATAGTATAAGCGAGTGGAGTGAGGGGTACTTCAGGTGTTTTTAATTATGAATATATTAGACGCACGAGCCCATGCTTAAGCTCTTCCAGCACTAGGTAGAATGAGCGAAATAGTTTGAATATATTTTATTATTAATATGACACATATAATTACAAAAGCTAAGAACAGGTTTTATTGCATTAGTACTTAAACATATAAACTCGCATTTTTATCTTTGTTTCCTGTCTAAAAACATCCAACATATTTTTAGAAAAACGCTATCTAAAATCTCCTAGTGATATTTTATTGAACAGAACCAGCATGTTATATGCTTAATAAACTTTATACACCAATATATTATGATTTTCATTTACCTTTATTTTTACAACCAGAAAATATATATATATTTATTTACAAGATTTGTTTTTGTTTTGCAGTGATTTAAGCTTGTGTTTCTCTATTTTATGAATAATACAAACATTTAACATATGTTTGCTGAAAATTAACGAAATCTGCATTCATATTTCATGTTATATAAGCTACGTGTTTAGTTAGGGGAATTTTTCATGTTGCCAACGTGTAACATCATAATTTACTAGACACATTCAGTAATTATCCAGATTTAAAGTGTAGGGGCGTACCCGGTTTTCTAGCCAAATACATTATTCATTCTATATTAAATTTTGCCTTTTTCTATGCATATAAAGTTGAAGCGTTGTTATAAGAAACAATATAGTAGTTTGGTTGAATTTCTTGCAAGGCAGTTTTGAAGACTTTTCTATTTGAGACAACCAGAAATAATGTAATCTTGATCATTTTCAAACTAGAGTTTTAAACTAAAATACATGATTTAAGCTTTACTGAATTGATGTCAACTATATTCAAATGACGTCTGTGTGTGTCTGTAAACGCTCTATAGCAACAACTGTTAAAATAAACAAGACCTGGTGCAAACGCTAGTGTATCCAGCTCGCCGTTCCAGTGAGCCAAATCGCAATAAATACAATACTAAAAGCGATAGTAATTCATTATGGGAATATATATTTAACTAACATATACAAATTCAAGTTTCTCTAATATTCAAATTATTAAGTAAATAAATGTCTGAGTTTACGTATATATTTCTAAATCATCGACATTATACTCACAGAGCCGGCTGAACCAATCCAACAAATTATGATCCCGAGATTTATTTATTCCTGTACCATAAAAGTATTCATTTCCATAGTCCCACATTTGAAAATGCACACATGGGTAACGTTAATATCGTTCTTTTCGTGATTAGCCAAGGATATTGAAAATGTGGTTATTCTATTATTTCAAAAATAATACGTGATAGTGAAATTTTCCAAAAAAAAAGTACCATTAATTGTTTCAGTTTAATCATTGATTGCAAAAATTGTAATCCTTGCAAAATGACTAAAATTATAGTAAAATAAAAATGGCTACTATAAATAGTACCAGTTTATGTAGACTCCCTGAAGAATATAAGTGCGTTGTTGAATGTAAAAATTTGTAACCCAAATAAATAAATATTTACATTAAGTATTATTATAATTTCGGTGAGGTGTGAACTGTATACGGGCATATAATGCCAACGGTTCTTATACAAATATTAGATGTCTGTATTTAATGTAGTAAAATCGCGATTTTTTTATTGTGCAGGACATTAGTTTAATATTTAATTATATACCTAATTCTCATGAAAATCACGGGATCAAAATGGACTAATCATGCATATGAAACATGACGTATGCGCATGCGCATATTAGCTATGTATACACAAATGTAAGGTTAGGAGAGCCCTTTGGCAAATGCATCGAAATTGTTATTAGAGTCACCGTTCGTCGAGATATCAAATAGTCCTTTAATTAGTATGCTCACATCAACATTAAGGTGTACCTAGTATATATGTATGTACATATGAATGCAGAAGGAATAACACGTATGCAGCTGCATAGTTTGAAACACGTTTGCATGACTGCACTATATAATTCCATTAATATACATTACGACAAACTCAACCTCAAAATCATATTAGATACGTCACATCTACCCACTACTTAGCTAATATTTTATGAGCAATATAATGTCAACAAGCTTCTATTCCATACAGACAACCACTACCGTTGCATTTGCAATGAAATTTACTCACTTAAATATCGAATTAGAGACAGCTCTTATATAGCAATTCAATATATAAATCATTGCTAAATTCTGATCTTTATTCCATAATGGTATTTTGGGTACAGCTAATTTAATTAGCAAATATGCTTGTGCTACAATTATAATATAGTTCTTTTCATGAGTCGTGAGCGTTATGTCATATAACAATTTAAGAATTGCCCCTAATAAAATAACAATGCTACGTCCAATTCGCTGTATACCGCCTGGCGCGTGCCACCAATGCATAAGTGTACTGAATTTAAACAAAATTATGACAAGAAGCGAAATTTATTCTCTCAATTCAAAAGAATTGTTTATTATAAATTCACTATTGTTAGTTAAACAATTAAATTTTAACTTAATAGTAATTAAAAAAGGATGGACTGACGATTCCGAAAAATGTTGTCTGAAAGCACCAGTGGCGAGGGGAATGAGGATAATAATTTTGCACGCTGGGTCTGAAAATGGATTTGTTGAAAATTCATTATTACTTTCAGCGAAAAATATTGCATCATCTAGTGCCGATTACCATCAAGATATGGATGCTAAATTATATGAAAATTGGTTTGTAAATCAATTACTACCAAATATTCCTACAAATTCAGTAATTGTAATTGATAATGCGTCATATCATTCACGCCAAGTTGAAAAAATACCCTCAAGTGCAACCAGGAAAGACGATATTATTGCATTTTTAGAAAAAAAAATGGGTTGTGGCCAACGCGGGACTTTCTTTTACGTAGTTTTCATCAATATTTATTGATTATAAAAATATAGTATTAGGAAATATTAATCCAACAAAAACAATATGAAAACCAAGCTTACCTTACATAAATGAATGCGTTGAAAATTATACCAATATCAATTTGTAATGGTTTTGAAGTACTAACTATCAAAACTAAGCAATTCTCTACAGAAATATTCTGAAATGTCATTTATCTAATTCAGACCATTTTGTTTCCTTGTCGAAATATTGACAGGCGCAGATGATCCGATTAATTAAGCTACATTCGAATCCATGACAACGTAAACAAGATTCTTAAAATTTTCGGTAGCGGTTTTCTCGTAACTGGTACATTTATTGAAGAAACTTTTCAAACAAAAGTTGTGCGAAATATTAATATCTTTCATTATGAACATAACTATTTTTGCCGTAAGTGCAGCCGTTCTAGTGATATTGGAGATAGAACAAAAAATGCATAGAGTAAACATGCACTGCCGGTTTGAATATTCTTTTCAAAAATAGGAGGTGCACAACTAGACCATACACAAGTCTTAAGTTTGAAATCTCATAATTTTTCGTTGGACAGTTTCGGCTCTAGAGCGTTCACATACACACACACACACACTCACACACGCACACACACACACACACACAGACGTCACTCCGAAAATAGTCACATTCGATGCAGAGAAGCTCAAAACGTGTATATCCGTTGAAATCTCGAGTTCGAAAAAAAAAACCTACCTACTTTTTAAAGAAAAAAATGGGTTGTGGCCAACGCGGGACTTTCTTTTACGTAGTTTTCATCAATATTTATTGATTATAAAAATATAATATTAAGAAATAATAATCCAACAGAAACAATATAAAAAACTTAGCTTACCTTATATAAATGAATGGGTTGAAAATTATACCAATACCAATTTGTAATGGTTTTGAACTAACTAACTATCAAAACTAAACAATTCTCTACAGAAATATTCTGAAATGTCATTTATCTAATTCAGACCATTTTGTTTTCTTGTCGAAATATTGACAGGCGCAGATGATCCGATTTATTAAGCTACATTCGAATCCATGACAACGTAAACAAGATTCTCATAATTTTCGGTAGCGGTTTTCTCGTAACTGGTACATTTATTGAAGAAACTTTTCAAACAAAAGTTGTGCAAAATATTAATATCTTTCATTATGAACATAACTATTTTTGCCGTAAGTGCAGCCGTTCTAGTGATATTGGAGATAGAACAAAAAATGCATAGAGTAAACATGCACTGCCGGTAAGAATATTCTTTTCAAAAATAGGAGGTGCACAACTAGACCATATACAAGTCTTAAGTTTGAAGTCTCATAATTTTACGTTGGACAGTTTCGGCTCTAGAGCGTTCACATACACACACACACACGCACACACACACACACACACACACACACACACACACACACACACAGACGTCACTCTGAAAATAGTCACATTCGATTCAGGGAAGCTCAAAACGTGTATATCCGTTGAAATCTCGAGTTCGATTTTTTTGGTGATCCCTATACTTACTTATTACTTCGTAAAAGAAAGTAAAAAAATATCAGTGAATTCGTAATTGCATAAATAATGCCTGGTAAAAATGATATTCTTTTTGTATTTACAGTTTCAGAGATAAAAAATAAAAACCTCCAAAATAGGTCATTTATTATAGTTTTCATTTTTTATCTCCGAAACTGTAAATACAAAAGAAATATCATTTTTACCAAGCATTATTTATGCAATTACAAATTTACTGATATTTTTTTTTTCTTTAAAAAGTAGGTAGGTTTTTTCGTAATCGAGGTTTGTTTAATCATGATAGGTTTTGAGTGTAGTTTTATGTAATTAAGAAATATAACTTTGAGACCAAAAGTGTAACAATGTGTCCATGTAATGCCTTTATATTCAATAAACAGTCTATATTCGATGGAATATCTTTGATTATAGCGTAAAAATAGCTAATTTCTAATACTGTGCGTGCATGATTTCTATCACTGGTTACGCTTGAACATTCATAGTCGATGGTAGCGCCACCATCTAAAATAGCCGAGAGCGGAGCGGCATTACTTCGAACTAGATGGACCTGATGGTTTTTCTTAAATTCAGTACGGTTATGCATTGGTGGCACGCGCCAGGCGGTATACAGCGAATTGGAAGTAGCATTGTTATTTTATTAGGGGCAATTCTTAAATTGTTATATGACAAAACGCTCACGACTCATGAAAAGAACTATACCTTCCGTTACTTTTTCCCAAAGCTAACTAACGAAAATGAATGAAAACTTCCTTTTGCTTCGGCCATATTACTTGTTGTGACATGTGCTACATTTTGGAGCTTATATTTATTGTACAATCTTTTTATTATAATACACATTGATAATATAACATGTTAAGTCTGTTTATCCAATATTACATTATATTTTTATAAGTCTTCTTTATATAAATTGTTGAGTTTTACATTAACCAATATGAACAAATTTAAATTCCATTGTGATATGTCTTAAATAGTATTAAGTGTCACCGACATAATTGTTCTTGACAGATGAAATTGTTTGACTTAATTAAACGAATTTTCTAAGATCCAATCTAAAGTTGTAATTTATATATTCTGCTCATCACTTCAACATACATATATGATGTGAAAATTATTTTCCACACATGTGTGAAACTGGTTTAATATCATCAATAGACAATTATTATTTTGGTAATGGTCTGCAAATATTTTATTATTGACCAAATATGTTATTGCAAGAATTTTAATATATATTCCGTTAGTTTAAAACCTCAAACAGTTATTTGTGTATAGAATAAAATAATGAATATCGTCGATAAACAATTATTGCTATTTCAATTCAGGTATTTTTATTAATATTCATAAACTATTTTTTATACCACATATTTCGTAATTAGACCCGAAAATTATTTTGTTTACGTTTGCAAATATTATAAAAAAAAATTTCATTTTAATTAAATTCTATTCACATCAGGTATTTTCAGGATTTTAATTAAAAATAAATCCTGGCAGCAATTGTTTGTAATTATGTATATTTATATTCTTTGTTTCGTACTAAATAATAATAAATTGTTATATCGTGTTACGCATCAAGTTATATTACATTGGGAATTAGCATATTATATTTGCTTTTCTCAAATATACAATAATGCTATAACATAGCAATGATACACCAAGTAATTCATCATTTTACTCGTCAAAATACTCGCTTTAATTTAAGTATCGATGTAATTTTCAATGGAAATATAAGTACAAAAAGAAAATTGAATGTCCTACACAAAATAATATGGCAATTCTAAATTACATACTATGACGTACTATATATAGGGTTGCCATAATTTCCAAGCATTGCTACGGGACGTTTATGTGCTAAATAAATAAAACGTGATACAAGCATTTGTGCAAGCAAAAATAAAAATTACTAGATAATATAACGTTAACAATAACAATAAAGACACTGACATGACGAATAAATACGAACGTAAACCGATGAAGTAGTTTATCATTTTATAGTTCGAGCGCCATCAACTTGTAAAACATGTGATGTCACATATGCAAGATGTTTATATGCGCGAAATAAGAATCGGAACTATAACATTGAATAATTTATTTCTTCGAATTTTGACATATAATGTGTCAGTTTTCATAACTGCAGTTGCGAAACGACTTACTTTTCGACAATAATTAGAAATTGAATCTGAATGGCATACGTGTGTGTGAGTGTGTGTGTATGTGTGTTTTTGTGTCTTCTTATGTGTCGGTCAAAATTCTACAGCCAATATATTTGAACACATAAATATGATGATTTAAATTTAAGTTTTTTATATATGGAAAGATAATCTTCTATTTTCGAAAAGGATATTTCAATTAGGTGTACTTGTTTACTCATGCTAGTACTTGCATATCTCAAAAGCAACCCGACATAGAATAGAAATTAATCTATTAAAAGTTAAAGATATTTAAATTTCTTGCAAGTTTTATTTAAGAAATCGTCTTTATAATTATTCAAATATTTTTACTGGGTGAGTGGTAGTGTATTAAAAATAATTTTAGAGATATAAGTAAGATTAAGCTCAAAAGAATTAAATAATAAATCTCTTTTGTTGTTATATTATTTATATATGGATTAGTTATATTTGATTTATATTTATTACTAATATACGTATACATCCTCTAAGATCGATACTGTTATAACACCCCATTGATAACAATATATATTTCCGAATCGAATATTACCAAATACATGTCAATTTGTTAATATCTAAGCATAAAAATAAATAAAAAATGTCCCCAAATAAAAGCTATTACGATACTAACAGCTATAGCGGAAATATCTGAAATGATTAATGTTTGTCCAGTCATTTGTATCGAACGGCTTGCATGCCATGAATACGCAAGTGCTAGTCATCATTGGCAGTAAAAAAGGTGCAGGACCACAGGCGGCGCGGCGACACTGGCAAATATAACAAAAAGAACCACAAGAAAAGTGATGAAAGATCGTATAGTCCGTAGAGTCGCCACAGTGACGCAACAGCGGAAATAAGTCGCTTCAGGGGTGTCGCTTCTTCTTGTTCTTTGATGTTTTTAACTTTGTGGTGCACAACTCATCTAAGAAGCAGAACACGCGATGTCATTGACGTACTACGAACATTTTTCCACCACGTTTAAGTCGTAAACTTCAAAGCAAATAATAACGTTAAACTTAAACGTAGAATCGCTTAGATCATTTTTGAGGCGCATTTACAATTTCCTGTAGAATTAGTTCAACTCAGATCACTTCGTTCTGGAAAGATCAACTACAGTGGCAACATATTGCGAATAGTTCATCAATCACATATGTGGAAATTGGCAAATTTCACGGAATTATTTGTGTTTCAGATTAAATATATGGAGAACATTATTTGACTATCCTGATATTATTTATATGCGCAATATAATCGTAAATATTTACTTTCTCAAATAGTGTTTGAACTTTGAAAAAATACTTATTTATAATTTGCAAAAAAAGTAAAAGTATATAATATTTTACAAACTTTAAAAAGATGATATTAGAAAACCAATAGCAAGTTTTTATATTCAAGGATTTATGTCTGAACTATTGTGTGTTTAAAAATATATTTAGAGGATCACTAATTAAATATCTTCTCATTTTATCCTGTATAAAATCCAACGCCCTTAGGCCCAATCCTCGTTATATTAAATCGTTGATGAAAACAAATTTATTTTAAATCAGATATGTATCAGATAGTAATGGTAGCAATATTAATTATTATAAATTAGAAAAACACGCTTGGTAAGTTTCACAAAATCTTTATTAATATATCTACAATTGATTCGACCTCTCGGTCATGATCGGTGATGACCAAGAGGTCGAAACAATTGTAGATATATTAATAAAGATTTTGTGAAACATACCAAGTATGTGTTTTTCTAATTTATAATAATTGAAAATGTTTCACCAATTGCCCACCAACGAAAATGTTAAGTTAATTTTGATTGTATTAATGCTGAGCAACACAATTCACAATGTGAACAGACAATAGTGAGATAAATAGTGAAATTAGTAGATTTACTCATTAGTGCACTATTATATGTTTAACAACTCCAATTACACAGTAAACTAATAAAACCGTACATTATATTTTCTATTTGAACAAGAAATTTCATCTGCACAACAATTTTACGAATTAACATTATTAATTTAGCAGATCTAGCGGCCGACGCGAAACTTCTCGTAACTTCTGCCTAACGTAGAGCCATCATAGCTGGTAGATTGTGTTTGAAATTGAGTTCATACTATTGTATATGGTGTTCATTTCATATAGAACTAAAGTCAATATGTATTTTAAAACATAATACTCAATTTTGTTTCATTTTCAACAGCGAAGCAATTTCACCAGATACAAAAAAATAAAATTGTATTAAGATGCGATACTTGCGCACAGTTGATATATTCTCAGCACGCCCAATACATATTTTGCTTGCTCGGGAATAAAACTCCTTACTTTTGAAAACAAAATTTAAATAGTTAAGGTTAACTACACTTACTTTTTTATTATCTTGAAAATGACATGACTTCAGAAAAAGTAATAAATATAAACTATGGCTTTCTCTTATACATAACGAATGAAAATTAAAATTAAATTAAACAATGTTATTATTGTATCACCATAAATAGGAAAATACACATTCTTTAATTATATGTATACTAGGATCCAATATATGGTACCAAATATTTTTCGATACAAAGAATCACACCTCAAAATTTAAAGCTTGCTATTAATTACGTTAAGAAAAAGAAGAAACATTAATTATGTAGTTCTTGTGCAAAATGTGCCTTGTTTAGTTCTGACAAATCTCACGTTTTTATGCGAAATCGTTGGGGTTTGCAGAAGCAACTGGGAAAAAACGACTTAACCGCATTCAAGGTAATCAAGGGTGGTTGTAAGAAACCATCTGGAATATATTGTTTTTACGCGAACGTTAACAAAAAATGTGAAAGTGTTTTTTTGTTTTTTTACGCATTGAATCGTTTAGTATACGCGACATATACAAAGAACGACATCTTCACCAAAAAGCACATGTTTTGCTTTCATATATAGAAAATCATTAAAAAAAATCGTTTGCTAGATTTTAATGGACGTTTCAAGTTCCCCTGATTACGATTTGACTATTTTCGCAATGATGTCAGTGTGTATAAGTACAATTTTGGGAATTAAACATGAATTAATTTTTAATGGTCAGTAACTACTTTCATGGACGAAGTCTATGGGTTTGTTATGAAAAATTACGTACTTTTGATTTTATGTATGCCGATGATACATGAACATTAGCAATGTCAGCAAATTATGATTATATATATTATTATTATTCAATATTTATTAATATTATTATTAATACACGCTATGAATATTATTGACAGTATATTGATTAGTGTGTGTATGTGTGTGTGTGTGTGTGTGTGTGATATCTACATAGAATACTGCTGAAGAGATAATTACAAAAAATTAAATTTAAAGATTGTATGTAGCCCGGAAGATAACCTCATATTTTTGGAAATGAAATTTAAAGCAGTGCTAAAATTTTATTTCTGCTTCTCAAAAACAGTATGAAGTTGTGAAAATGTGATCTATGTAAAAGTTAAACAACTCTTTTTGTTCTGTTTGAATAGTTTTCTTAAAGAAATACCATTTATTGAAAAATTGCTTTTGAAAATCATCGAAAAAGTTTTCATGTTGTGTTGTATTCACAAATTTACTAAATTGTTTCATGATTCAAAATAATATTATGAGAGTTTTATTGAAATATATCATTTTCTTTCTATTTATAATGAAATAGTATAAATTTACCACAAATATCAATACACATTCTACGTAGAAGGAAGTTCTGTTTCTTTTTATTGTATTATTATTTCTGTAAACGTAGCAAGCATTCCAGACCAAATTATATTAAAGTAAATGCCATTGCTCAAAATATTTGCATATTTTAATTGAATGTATCAAATATATTTCCTGCTAAATATAAATCATGGAAATATAATTAATAATTAATCTTGTTGAAAAGGGAAAAAAAGCATTAGTCACCATTTGCTGAGTGGGTGGAAGAGGAAGTTAATTTGCATGCCTGAACAAGTATTTACAACATAATTTCGACTAAACGAACTTCTAAGAAAAGAAATTATGCGTTTGTGTGTGTTTACGGAAAAGTAAAAAAGAAAATGACAGACCCATGTCTACCTGTCATATTCGAGACTGCAGGGAACATTGCGTAGAGGTTGGCATCATCATTTATTTCAGTCTCTTTTCTGCTTGTCATTCGTTCTGATGTTCTTTGCTCTCTGCCATTCCTTCTTTCGTTTCGTTGTGTAAGTTTCGTTTCCTATGTGACTGGTTAACATCGGAAAAAAGTTACAACGCAGGTACTTACACTACCGACAGAGAAAATTAAATATGTTTAATTGTAAGATATACTTGTCGTGTTTATTTAATTAAACACGTTGTCGGTATACAACAAATAACAATCAGTATATATTTTATATTTTATTCATCTGCTTATATATAATAATACTTTATTTACTTTCTAATTTATGCAACGATTGATATGTAAATAATATAAATAATAAATTTGGAAGCACAAATGTAAAATTGTTATTTTCAAAAGTAATTTACTTAGTAAATAGTACGTTTTTCGAAAAAAACAGACAGACATTATTTCAGAAATAGTCAGATTCGAATGAGCGAAACATGTAATTCCGTTAAAATCTCTAGTTCGGAATATTTCGGGATTATACAATTATTCCTAATATACATTCTTATATTGATTATATATATATAATATTTTTAATTATCGACATGGCGTAATGGTAACATTTTCACGATGAATGTTGGGGTCGATTCTTGCCCATACCGGTTCGAATTTTTATAAATAATAAGAAACGTTCTATACATAAATATAAACATTTATATAAACATATAAACAATACATCTGAGTGTTTATATATATATATATATATATATATATATATATATATATATATATATATAACCCAGTCGTATGAATGAGTCACTTCATTTGTTTCAGTGTGTAACATGTCAATGGAATGCATGTTTAAGCGTGAACAAACTGCAGGTATTTCTCATACCAACGTCATGTACTTGTATGGAAGAATATAATTAAAATATTTTTATGATGCATATTTCGGTGTGTAATTAGGAGCGAAAAAAAAATGTACCCCATTTTTCAGTGTTTCGCTGTAATAGAAAAATATGAACTGTGTGTTATTTCGCTAGAGAAACATGTATGTTGTAACCTCACATACGTTTTATGACAGCATGTTCAGAGCAATGTACATACGTACGTATGTTTTATTTATTTAACTACCCAAATGTTTGTATGACGAAAACGATGCAACATCAGGTAACTTTCTGTAACTGTTACGCCTGCCTCTGTCACTATTACAAATTTTAATGAACTTTTATAACTTTCTGTATATATTCGCACACGAATATTTCTGTTCATTACTCCAAGTACTTTGAAACTGTAAGTACTACCGCAGATGGCAAGCAATTATTTTACTCGGTAACCTAATACGATTTCAGTAATTTAAGCGCATGTGTGTTTATTAATTGTTAAAAAGTGGTTTAAAATTAAATTGCCTTACAACCCGATAGTATAAAAGCAGTTCAACGTTTGAACTCTCACTAATTTACTGACATAATATATTACCATCTATTTTCGTAGTATAAAACTAAAGTAACGTTCAGCACGGTTTAAACGCCAGTTAAGTTAAAATACCATTACATGCGTCCAAATATCGCTCAGCAATTAATTGACGTTTCCAAATATATTATTTTATAAAAACGTTGTTTTGTTTTCATAAAATAACAGAATACAGAATTTGATTAATTTGTAAAATATGTTGATGTTAGATTCGATTTTAGATAGCAAAGACGATGCCATTAGTCTATTTCGGCGTCCCCCCTTATTTCGTAAAAGTAGAATTCCTCTTGAAATATGTGATTTTTTGACAATATTTTCCTTTAGATATTTTGCAATTAATCAATGTATATCGTTTTTTTTTAAATATTTAATATTTTTCTATTATTTCTATTTAGGATATTTTCGTTAGTCGATCGTGTCAATAATGTTCTTGATATGATAATAGAGCTGGAGTGGCCTTCTCTCGATTTTCTTATCAATAGTTTTCACCTAATATTTTTAGATTTTTAAGATTTTTATTCTAAATTTAATTATTGTTATTATTATTATCACTAATACCAATTCAATATGGATTAATGTGCTTTTAATAGTTATTATTATTATAATATTGCTTTATTTTATTTTAAATTCATGCAACGATTGCTATGAAATTTAAAATAAATATTTTCAAAAACGTGTTTAGTAAATACTATAAAAATGGTTGGTTGAATTTTAATTATTTCTAGTTTTATTAGATTAATTATATTTCTAATTTGTGCCGTGTTGGAGATATGCAATAAATGGCACGCGTAAATAAGCACTTCCGGTTGAAATATCGTTTTCAAAAATACGAAGGTTTTTTCCCAGAATATACAAATCTTATATTCCAAATTACATGTATTTTAGATCAACAGTATTGGCTGTAAGTGTTCACAGACACACACACACGCAAAATGACAGTTACACACACTTACAAACGTCATTGAAACTAATTTCAAAATGGCTGCAGCGATCCTCAAAACGAATATATTTCTATTTATTCCATTTTAACAACATTCTTACAAAACTAAGACCAAACGCTTATTCTAGTATAACAAATATATTCTAGATTCTAGCATATTCATAAAACATTAAATCTGCGTTATTGTGTTTAATATATCACGAAAGTCTTTTTAGGTAAAAAAATAACCATGGCTCTCATAGACTCATAGATTCTATGCGACATTATTTAGTGATTTTTATAGGAAATATTTGTTAGAATTATCAACTATTTATATTTTTTTTAATTCTTGTTAAAAATAAGAAAAAGTTTAATTTATTTAAATTTGGTTTCGGCTATCCATTAATTATATTATACATATATATATATATATATATATATATATATATATATATATATATATATCTATGTATATATTTAGAAAGATGATTATGTTAAGCGTATTTTTCATTCATAATTTATTCTCATTTATTGTTAGACTTAAACGATTGTCATTCTGAAGTCGTTTATCATTGATGATATTTCAACAAGTGGTGCCAACGTCAACAAACAAATATTTGAAAAACAAACATTCCATCTCATTCGTAAAATGTTACATACGTACTAGATCTATTAATGCGGCAGCTTTGCATGAACGTTTCCATGCACGCGTCGCTGATATGCATGAGTTTGTTTTGGCTCGTAATCTTTGGTTCCGACGGACAGCTATTTAGTTCACTATATATTTAAGAAGCACTCAAAAAGGAACACTATACTCACTGCATTTCTTCAGTTCAACCTTAGGTTCATTTGAGAGACAGTCATAAGAGAAATATGTGCTGCATGTTTGTTACATATTAAAATAGGTATGTACAATAGTAAATTTCAATTAATTTCTACCATATAAACATATAAATAAAATATTATGTTTATAAGCTATGATTAACTATAAGTTTATAATTAGGTATATCTGTATACAGTTTAAAAATTAGTTTCAGAAATTCACAATTTTCATTGTATTATGTATCAGCAAACATAAGCTGTACGGACTGATAATAGCAGCCATTCTTATTATAAATATATTTTCGATGTAAAAGTTCCAATTTCACAACGAATAAATTTAAATAACCAACTTTAGTAACATAAACAAAGTATAAAAATACGATTTGTATAGCCACAGAGTTGCAAATTACTTTAGCTTACCAAGTTATATTTTGCATAATATCTACTTCGTTCAGATGTGGTTTAAGTTTATGTGAAAAATATGTTAAGTCCGACCATCGTATAATATTTTTATTATTATAAATATTGACAATTTTTGCTGTCACAAGGTTAAACCATTGCGAAAATATTATCGAAAATGCAAGTTGCCGTGTATGCATCGTGTGCAATCGAGTTTCTTTTTGCTGGTTCAGGATTCACACAAGCATGATAAAGATACTGGCTACATTCTGTTTCAGTATTTGAATATAAAATGAGATTATAAGAATTCTCGCGAATACATATATGCATTGTTTACCTGGAATGTTATTTACATGAAACCGACATCAAATTCAAATGTTATTCGTTTTTGTACAGATTCGAGGATGTATGCATGTGCAAAAGTCCCTCTTGTATTACATTTTATATATTTTCTATTTTGTTTTCGAAGATATATTGTATCAAGGTATTTATATTGTTTTCAAAGAAGTCTATGTTATATTTCAAATCTTGGAATTCGTAACTATTTTACTGTAAACGTAGTGGATCATCACGTCTTCTGTTGAACAGACTATACATTATTAGCTTGTTAGATTACAGTAAATTTTTCGTCGAATACAATATTCTATATCTATGATTCGAATCGGAACATTAAATTGGTGGTTTTGTAGCCAATTCCAATTGGAAAGAAGAAGAGGCTCAGGCAATAACTCATGATTTCGATGTGGTTTACGCTTAGATCAGCTGCAACGTTGTTTTCGTAACCGCTAGCGAATAATTTTCAACTGAAGTCGGACATGATATACGTGCTACATTGATATATTGTTCAAAATAAAATATTCTTTTACACGCACACACTCACTGGTATGACAAATTGTGACGCCGTCAAGTCCAGCAAACAACATTTTGTTTTACTGAAGCCCGATGCACCTGCACATAAACGATACTGGGCGATGTATAATGTATACATTGCCCAGTATCGTTATATATATATATATATATATATATATATATATATATACTTTTGTGCCTGCTCTTAGTATCAAAATGACATTCAATATATCACTAGTGCTTTAATGAGTTCATTATGTGAAAGTGTAGTGGCCTGCACTCGACTTTCTTATACGTAGTTTTCACTATATATATATATATATATATATATATATATATATATATATATATATATATATATATATATCCCAAACTCCAATACTCCACAGTAATACTCTAAAAATTGTACCATTTAGTTTATTATTTTATCAATTACTGTTTCTTCAATATAATATATTGAAATTATTTTTACAATATTGACCTTATCAATATATTTAAATATGATATTTAATATGTACTGCTTTTTAATTATTATCTACACTAACCAAAACTCGATACACGTTCTCAGTGGATCTGTTTGTGATTACCGGTGGCAAATGACAAATTTATAATTATTTAATTCTATTTTGTTTCCCTGACAGAATATTGTCAGACATACAGTTTAATAATTATATTCATCAAACATGCGTATCTATGGCAACTTATATTAATGGGGGATACCGGGGCTAGAAATGATATTGTTTTTACATTATATTAATTAGTCATTATATTCTTAAAAGACAAACATACACATACAATCGTAATATGTAGTATAAACCAATAATTTTACTATGTATTGCATACATTTTGTATAATAAATTCGATATATTTAGATTTTATGTGGATATATTTCACCATAGACAAATGTTACTTCGTACTGAATTGGTAGACGGTTAATTGTCAAATCTAACGCGGTTGCGTAAATCTTCGTGTCCATAGATGAATGTCCTAATAATGCTAACGTGCTTTTCTCTCAATTGCAGGACTACAATGACGATATTCGACAAGAACAAATGTGGGAGATGCAAGTATTATCGACACAAAAGAACAAAGAGGGTGGCAGCGACGGCAGCGGTGGGGGCGGCAATATACCGGCCGGAGGTAATCCGAGTGGCCCCGGGTCGACAGCGGGATCGAGCGCTGGGTCAGCGGGCGGCGAGTGTCCGAGCACGGGCAGCGAAGACAGTATGAGCGCCGGACACAATGAGGGCGGCGACAGTCCGCCCGGCGAACACCCGGCGTTGCGCGGCGTACAACAAGGTCAGTTTATTTTGCATAAACACCAAATTAACCGGCCACTAAACAGTACACAGTATCAACAACGTAAATATCCGTGGGACAAAGACAATGACAGACTAAACTTTATATATAGTACACTATTCCGCCAAGCGCGCGCGGAAACGATGAAATGATTTTCATAAATCAAAGTTTCACTTTCTTTACAAATTTAATTCCTCTATATTTATAAATAAGTATAGGTGTAGGCACCAAAGCCGTCAGCTCGTAGTACGGTAAGTTTAATCAATATTAAAATATGGCAAAATTAACAACACATTTTTATACCCACTGATTTAATAGAAAACATGTTTAACCATTGATTTTGCGAGATATTCCAAATATATATATATATACCTTAAGTCGAATTTTTTCTTATTATTCGGCTTTACGGATTAGATTTGTGATTTCTGTATATCAGTTACATAAAATTATTTCTCTATAATTCGTATTTTCTATTTCTCGAAGATTTTTAGCAGCAATTTTAGGTTTCGTCTGCTGTAGTTTGATTGTAATGCATGTTAAAAATTGAGAAAGCAAATATATGTTATTATCGGAATTATTTTATTCGAGACTATTGCAAAAGTAAAATTCTAACTCGTTTGGGATTTAAAATACGATCAAACGAATTCGCGCAATCATATTGCGATTGGTATGCACATTAGATGAAATTAGATGAAGAAATTGACATATTCTCAGTTCAATGTGCGTGTAAGTAGGACGGATAGAATGACGTCAGAGTTATTTGTAAAATGTCTGTCAATATTCGCGCAAGGAATTTATGAAATTTGATAATATCGCTAGACGTTCTGCGCGTAATATGTCATAACTTCTTCGGAATGCATATGGAGCACGCATATTTATTCTATTTTCTAAGATGCACTTAACAAGCTAAACCAAATTGAATATCGATAATTAACGTCAAACATCAACATCGAAAAAGAAATTGTAACGAACGATTATTATAAAAAAATTAAAAACAGTAGATCCGTAATTGCATAAATAATGCCTGTAAATTTTTTTTTAGTAATGTTTTGGAAATAATAAATAATTACCTTCAAAATAGTTAATTTAATTATTTTTATTTTTTATCTCCGATACTTTACAATTCATAATTTCTTTCCACTCTTTATTTATGCAATTATGAAATAATAAATAATTACCTTCAAAATAGTTAATTTAATTATTTTTATTTTTTATCTCCGATACTTTACAATTCATAATTTCTTTCCACTCTTTATTTATGCAATTACGAGTCGACTGAGATATATATATATATATATATATTTTTATAAATATCGTTCATTACAATTTTATTTATTTATAAATAGGGAAATGTAATTGTAACAAGGTAATTTCTAAAGATGATTTCTCAATAAATTATAAAAACACACAGACATCACGAAAATACGATTTAGGAAATAAATTTATCAACAAAATTACATTTAATGGTGTAGTAATTATTATTAAATTCGTGTATTTCAGCTACAGAATTTTACCATTAGTAGAACGTGTAGATTTGAACGTAGATTCATTTGTTTATTAGTGTGGTACCACTGGTTTAATGATGTATGTATTGAATTAGTTGTGGTCGACAAACATTAATTTTGAACTTTGTTGACATAGTTATGTTTCAAAACAAGTATACGTTGTTATATTAATTACTTTCCATATTACATTACTGTACTAATAAATTATCTAAATTAACAAAATGCCTACTGGTTATTAAAAATATTACATTGATTCGTCTGTGTATGTATGTCCATGTGTGTGTGCATATCTCTTAGAGGCTATATATATATATATATATATATATATATATATATATATATATATATATATATACTATTTACTTTTTTTTTTCATAAAAATAAAACTGTTTCGATTCAAAGGTCTAGAAGTAATAAAATAAAATAAAACACAAGCAAAAGTTCCCGGGATAAAACTCAACTTGTTCAACAGACAATGTCTTGTCGGACAGTATAACAAATAGGATGCTTTCCCCCAACCCCTCACACATACACACACACACACACACAGACTGACAGATACAAGAATGGCTTACAATGTGAACATTTAGTAAAAAGATTTCCTGGTGCAATATATATTTTTCAGTTGGCGGCGCCGGAAGTCCCCCCTGCGGAACCGTAACCGCGACGGCGTCAGCGGCGGTAACTGCCGGAGTCGGCCGCAAGAGACCACTTTTAGCCGGCGGGCCCCGGACCTCTATGACCCCAACGAAACGGACGGTTATGAGTCTACTTGCGCGAGCACGAGCGGCCCAAGCCAAACAACTACCCGCCACGTTTCAGAGGGGACCTGAGTAAGTATTCAACATTTTACATAAATGTATATATATATATATATATATATATATATATATATATATATATATATATATATATATATATATATATATGCATATATAATATATATATATATATATATATATATATATATATATATATATATATATATATATATATATATATAATATATATATATACAATCCAATTCAACGATATGACAATACAACTGGATTGTTCATAAATATTAAACTATGATCAAACTCAAACAAGTTATTTAAGGCTGCCGTTTGCCTTACTTTTATTATAGAGGTAGCCACTTTATTTTTCTTTGTATTTAGCCACAATTTTGTAAAAGTAAGACCTAATGATTATTGTAGTTTTATTTTTACTTTAAAGACAGTTTTCGAATTTTATGCAAACTATTATTGCAATTGCAATGCTCAATATATGAGTTATTCTCGAATACCTTTGTATCCGTGTAAAGATATTTAGTATTGTCTATCAATTTGGCAAAAATTCAAAATTTTACGTAAAATTGCACATTGGTATATATATATATATATATATATATATATATATATATATATATATATATATATATATATATATATATATATATATATATATATATCGTAAGTTGGACAAATTAGTTGTGTCGTTCACGACGCGCACTTGAAACTTTGTACAAAACAAAACACACATTTACAGTAACTGAAACACTCAATGGTTTTAGTACTACTGGAGTGGGCAGACATCACGTCTCGTCTCGTATAGTTTATTTGTTGGTTAGTTAGTTTTATGTACCTTTTCACCAGCGACAATTAGGTTATCTTATACCAAATAACCAACAATTCCCACAAATTCTTTATTTCACTTACATTGAAACTGTAGATGTATATAAAATCAAATTAATTTAATTGTTACAATATATAGTATGTACAAAAAGAGTGTTGAGTTGTTTGTCTGTTACATTATCGGAATCAGAAATATTCGTTCACTTCTTCGTGATTCCGATAAATGTATATTACCAAATCTATGTTCCTTGATATTACTAATTTATTTTAAGTAAATTTTTTGTTCATATAATATTTCGTTCCTAACGAACGTGACTATTTTCGAAATTATGTCTGTGTGTGTGTCTGGCTGTGTGTGTGTTTGTCTGTGATCGCTCTAGAGCCAAAACTGACAAACGCTAAATTATGAAACTTCAAACTTAAAACGTGTATATGGCCTAGATGTGCACAATTTGAAAAGAATATTCAAACCAAAAGTACATGTTCACTCTATGCATTTTTTGTTGTATCTTCAATAACACTAGAAGGGTTGCATTTATGACAAAAATAGTTTAGTTCAAAATGAAAGATATTAATATTTTGCACAACTTTTGTTTTAAAAGTTTCTTCAAAAAATGTACCAATTACAAGAAAACGGCTACGAAAATCATAAATATCTTGTTTATTTTACCATAGATTCGCATGCGGCTTAATAAATCGGATCATCTACGCTTGTTAATATTTTGAAAGGAAAACAAAATAGACGCAATTAGTTAAATGACATTTCAGAGTATTGGTTAGTTTGACAGTACTTTATATACATACTTATATACTCTTTATATACATTCGTATGAGAAAGTAAAAACATTGATGATTCTAAAATTTTCATAATCAATAATCGACATTTCGTGCAGTGTACATCAGATATACGGGGAGCGGAAGGCTTGTATCTGTGCTTATTTGATTGCATGATCAGTTAATTACAGCTAATATATTTTTAATTGTTGCAAATGCAGTCATTCATGATTTAATTCAAGGCTATAGATATTATCTATATACATTATATATATGTAACACGAAATGTCATTTGCAAATTAAGCAGAAACTTATTGAAATTATGAATAACATTGAACTTGCTTGCATATATTTGCTTGTCAAAAAAAGACAAGAGATAAAAAAAATGCCCACACAAAACGTAGATTGTGGATACGACAGTTTATCAAAAATAGAAGAAACCCAGGGAATATTTTATAATTTAGCTCCAGAAATGAGGCTGTCTGACACTGACAGTTTCTTTAATTTTTATTCATTATTTACAGTACAAATATGCATTAAGGCATTCTTGCAAAAATTTTATTTTTAAATTAGCAGCATTTCTCGGCTATAATCTTTTAAAAATAGGGATTAATGACACACATTTCTTTATATTCATTTTCCTCCGATGTAGTATTGTCATTTTACGTTTTAAAATCTTTATCACTATAAATGTATAGGCAAGGGTAATTTTGCACCTCACTAATTAATGATTCATTAATTGACTCAATTTTATTGGTTACACCTGTCACAATATTTAGTAACTTATGTAGTGTATTTTGTTTTGCATTTATAACAGTTGACGTACTGCCAACGTTGACGGGCTTGCAAACGTTGTATGTACACAGGTTAAAATTTTAGCGGCCGTTATGTGCGCAACGTTATACGTTTACAACGCTCCATGTGGAATAAGCTTTGAACTCAGTGGTTGTAAATGTCTTTTCATTGGATTAATTAATGGTTATAAAAAATGTTATCTTTTTTTGTTCGTTGACTATCGCTTTGATTTTTACACATATGCCTGTTAGTTAGAAAATTAGTTTTAAATTTTTATCACCTACAAATTTTCTTTTTCAAATATATTTTATGATAGTTAATAAATGTGAAGTTTATAGTTTCCCAATATTTTTAATAATTGAACCAAAGTATCCCAATGAAATTCATGTCAGTATGTTTTTAATGAAATGACCAAGTTTTATAACCCGAATAGTTATAAAAACACATATTTAGTGGTGCGTTATGATATGGTTATACATTATAAAGCGTCCGTAACTTACGTTCTGGCAGAGTGAGGACGGAGAAGACATTAAAAGAGAGGATATAATAAATTTTATACGCTAAACCACGATGAACGTTTATGACGTCTAATAAAATCTTATTCCAAACATTTCATCAAAATTCATACTAACACAGCATAACTATATCTCGCATAAAGCTTTTCTATAAAACTACTCTCATTGTTTATTACGACTATTTTATTATACATAGAATGATTTTTAACTATGTATATTGCACGATGCATTGTTTAATGTTAAACAGTTTATTTTTGTTAAACACTTTAAAATAATCTTTATTGTTCATATTATGAATGAATATATTAATATTTTCTGATATATTTATATTAATTTATAATAAAAAGGTAATATTCCGATATTCTCATAATTTTTCTTTCTTATACACAGCAATAAGTAAGTATTATTCATGAAAAAATTGAACGGAAATACTCGTTTTATTCCGATAAAGGTAGGGTACCTTTATCGGAATAACATATATCTAGAGCCAAAACTGTCGAACCCAATACTGTGAAACTTCAAACTTAAGATTTGCACTTCTTACTTTTGTAAAGAATATTCTAACCGGAAGTGCATATTTACTCTATGCATTTTTGGTCCCTACTCCAATATCACTCGAACTGCTGCACTAATGGCAAAAATAGTAATGTTGTTAATGAAAAGTATTAATATTACGCATAACTTTTGTTTGAGAAGTTTCTTCCAAATATATACCAGTTACGAGAAAACTACTACGGAAAATCTTAAATATCTTTTTTGTTGCCATAAATACGCATGTATTCAGATTATATTTAATTAATCGCATCAGTTATGTCTGACAATATTTTGACGAAATAAACTCAAATAATTTGATATTTGACATTTGCGACCGGTTATCACAAATAGATTGACTGAGACCGTGTTTCGAGTGTATTGGTTATTGCAAATAAATATTGAAATATATATTGTAAAACTGTTTATATTAAATATTATATTTGAATATATTGATAAGGTAAATAGTAAAGAAACAATCTATATTTTATATTAAAGAAACATTATTTTATAATATTAAGCTAAATGGTACAATTTCACATTACAATGAAAACTACGTAAAAGAAATTCGAGAGCAGTCCACTGCTCATTTTACTCTTTATCGTGCTGTCTTCTAGATATATTAAGAAAATAGCCAGAATTAATTATGACCACCGGTAAATATTTTGTTTTATAAAATAAGAGGTTTTCTTTCGAGGTATACACTTTAAATTTAAAGAGAGGTAATTTTATTTTCAATAATTTGTTGTAGAGCGCGCACATACACACACACACACGCAGACACACCTACAAACACTCACACAAGGATGTACACAAACACAGAAATTCACACAGACACACACGCACACACAGAAGTAATTTCAAAATCAATTCAGGAAGGTCAAGAATTTGCGTGTGCATGATTACAATACTTACTATTTTTACATGAATGTAATAAATGCATTAATTGTAAATCTATTAAATACATGAATATTTTAACTATACATAAAATAATCACGTTACGTGTCAAATTAATTAATCATAATAATAATAAAAAAAATCATTTTAAACGATAAGAATATGTGCCCTGAAGCTTTACACTGTCGGAAAGAACCAAGGAACACACAGTATGTACGAGTATAGTCGAGGAGTGAGAAAGACATTTATTTGTCAGTGCGCATTCGTGAATCGTGATAGGTTGTAGTACTGCAAATGACCAGTCGCCGCGACGGACGTGACGTTCCCATATGTGTGATAGTGACCATACGACCGACACTCAAACTGAGCAATATCGGCCTGCTTCTTTTTATTGCTTGCAATAAAACTCACATGATCTTTTATATGTGGCCAGTTAAAATGTCTATATTGCCATATTGACGAAATATGCTTTACAGAACACTAAAAGTTGAGGTTAAAACTCTACGTAATCTCGCACAAATTGTGCAAATAAGCTCTATTCTGTGAAATTGGTAGAATCAAAAAAATTTTGCATAGATATTCGTATCACGTCCTCTAGATTCTCATACTTGGTTGTATGTCGCTCTCCATTGCAATATTGCGCAAATTATTGAGCAATATAATTGTTCCAATAAAGTACAGGGCTTCACTTTCTTATATTTAGTTTTCACTATACATGTAATGTGTTATACTTGGTTTTTTCAGAAGTAATGTTTCAGTAAATGGGACTTCTTTCGCAAAAAAATTAAAGAAAATAGTTGCTTGAAATTTTATTATCTTTATCTTTTATAAGAAACACTTTTTCTCTAAATCGTTTCTTGTTCTAGATACTTAAATATTGACACGAGTAAACAAGCACTT
This sequence comes from Leistus spinibarbis, assembly GCA_933228885.1. NCBI lineage: Eukaryota > Metazoa > Arthropoda > Insecta > Coleoptera > Carabidae > Leistus > Leistus spinibarbis. The sequence goes on from OW121791.1 coordinate 5,512,821, forward strand.
ATTGATGAAATATCCATTTCAAAAATATAAATTTTAATTTACCGGGATATGGAAATCTTAAATTCAAAACATAATATTTTATATTCAACAGTATAGAGACTGTAGGGCGTCACACACAGGCGTCATCGAGAAAATAGTTAAAATGATTCCAGGGACCTCAAGATATTCCAATTCTAAACAACTTTTATTTCAAAAGTTTTCTCGTAAAGAGAATGGTACATTCTCTAAAAAATTGCGATTTTTTTTCTGTTATCTGTGATGTTTTTTTTTTTTATCTGTTAATGTCAATTTAATTTTAATTTATATCCTGTATTTTTATAATGAATAAATAAATGAATAGTTCATTGCTACAAAATAATGATTTGCAAAACGATAAAAAATATAATTAATTCTTGGTATAGATGCTTGACAATATTGAAATTTCGTGATGCTTGAATAATGGAACGAAAACACATTCCGTATATCAATGCTCAAGGAATATCAAATTTTAACATTTATATTTTTCTATCACATCAAAAAGAAAACCTACTAAAACATAAATGAGTTTTGTGTTGACCACAACCGATTATTTATTTTAGAATATGCACTTTTAGTGTATCAAATAAATTTACAATAAAAATCTACGACATTTTATATCTATAACATTTTTTCAAGTGAGCCCATAGGCCATAATAATTAAGAACAATTATTTCGAAATTTTAATTGTAGAATAGGGGGAAGTTTGCAGCTTCCATCGCATATATTAATTTTAAAGCGAGCTAAAGACATAAGTGTCTTGTATTTTTTTTAGTTCACAATACTTTCTTATTACGTATAAGATAATAAACAGGGAGACATCACTATTAAATTACAGTAGGTTATGAATGAACTGCGGCCGTATAATGACGTACAAGAAATAAATTATTATGAAGCATCTATGAATATATCCTTGAAGTTGTAGCGCTAATAAAACATGCAAATTACAGCGATAATAAAACAGACAATAATTTTGCACTACGTTGCACGTTACAAGCTAGGTTAAAATTTATGCTCTCATTCATAGACAAAACACAGCCAGCTAATTAACTTTTGTCATTGCGTGTTTTAAATTTCCAACCTTCAATTACGTTGACAAGAATAAAACAAAATAAAAAATTGTATGAGCCATGTTATTATGATATTTAATAGTGATATCACTAATAACACCTATAAAATACATTTTCTAGTATTTCATCGACTTAATCTGCAACCCTTCTCCATAATATGTTTTGGTGTCATCTGCGAAAAAAATCATCTCGGAAGTGCATATTTATTGCATTTTTTCTCCAATCTCCAATAACACTAGAAGGGTTGCACTTATGACAAATATAGTTATGTTCAAAATACAACATTCAGATTTAGAGATTAAATGATGTATAATTACACTTATCTATAATAAATATAGTAAGCACAGTTTTTGTTAGAATTGAATAGAAAATCTGTAACAGCAGTATGCGATAATGTTCCGTATTGTACTTGCAGAAGTATGGTGGCCGAAACTATCAACATCACAACGCCCGATACGAGTGTCGCTTCAATATCCAATTTTCCGTAGGTATTTTTTATTATGCTAGTAATAATTTTGTTTTAAATAATTTATATATATGTTATTTAATTTAATATCTATTTAAAGTTAATCAATACGTGTAATTTATATTTATTTTGTTAACTTGAATTTTGCGTAAATATAATTTTTGGATTGAGTAGATTTTGCGTTTTTTTTTTCGTTTTATTTCCCCTTGAAATAGTTATAGTCAATTGATATGACATAAAATCGGATAAACTGAGAAAAGGTCATCCATAACCTATTCAAATTGCTAGGCTTATTGTTTTCAATAGAGAATAGGTTTTAATACATATATTTTTAAATTATATATTACTGTATTTGCTCTGAAGTCTATTTTTTACTTTATTTTACAAAGTAATAAATAAGTCTTGTAATCATGAAAAATTTCGAACTCGAAATTACAACGGATATACACGTTTAAACCTTCCCTGAATCGAATGTGATTATTTTCGGAATGACGTCTGTTTGTGTGTGTCTGCCTGTGAACGCTCTAGAGCCAGAACTGTCGGACATAAAATTATGAAACTTCAGATTTGTATATGGTTATGATGCGCACCTCTTATTTTTGAAAAACATATTCAAACCGGAAGTGCATGTCTACTCTAAAACGGCTGCACTTATGGCAAAAGTAGTTATGTTCATAATGAAAGATATTAATATTTTGCACAACTTTTGTTCGAAAAGTTTCTTCAATAAATGTACCAGTTACGAGAAAACTGCTACTGAAAATCATAATTATCTTGTTTATGTTTCATGGATTCGCATGTATTATACTAAATAAATATTTATGGTAACCAGAAGATATCGAAAATAATAGGGTAGCTAAATGCATATTTGTATGATGATTATACTAAATAAATCGTATGAACTATGCCTGCTGTCTGACAACATTTTGATAGAGAAACAAAATAGACTCAAATAATTTGATATTTGTTATTTGCCACCGGTTATCACAAATAGAACGTATTTCAAGTGTATTGGTTCTTGCAGATAAATATCGAACAGAACCGTATATATTAAATATTATATTGATAAGGTGAATATTAAAGAACAATCTATATTTTATATTGAAGACACAGTATTTGATAACGTAATACCTAATATGCTAAATATTACAATTTTTGAGTATTACTGTGGAGTAAACGTTGGTTTTACAGTTTGTTTGAGATATATATTTCTAGTGAAAATACAGGCCACTCCACATTTCTTTTTATATGATTGTGTATTTTAATATTTTGACGAACCGCCCTTGGTGTGAGAGTGAAGGTGGGTAAAAGTGCGTGTGATCCCGCGGGAATATAAACGTAGAGCCATTTGACACGTGTATAATGAACTGTTTTCAGTTAATTACGGAGTCTTTGTGTCCTCGCCGAACAACGTTACTGCATATGCGAACTATGTGCAGTGCGTTGTCGTTGGTTGGTATGCGCACCGGCATATTATAAGCCATACGGCTTATAATCGCGCTCCATATACATATACTATATATATTACTTCCTCCACTCTGCTCTAGTCGGCTTTTATCAGTGAACCTGCTCGTAATTTCACCACCGATTATATTTTGTATTGTGGTTCGAAGCCTAAGCTTGTTATTTAAAAAAAAAAAAAATTGGAACATTTGTTGCTTCATATTCTTTTGGTTAATTCGAATCAAAAATTTATTTATACAAGATATATACAATTTGTTCAGCTTGAAGTACTAAAATATTATTTATGCAACCAGTGTTATTGTACTATACATAGTGTCGATTCGTTGTATGCAACATGTGTAACGGTTTATCATTATTTTAGTTGTGACCACAAAACGAGGTCTATAAGGAAGTATTGTAATCATGAATATTGCGAACTCTAAATTTTATTCACGGTTTATATAAATAGGAAAGCGTTCCTCAAATACTACGTTAGTCGGATTAATGCTGACTGCATGTAAACGTTATGGTAGAACTGTGGTAGAACATAGTACTGACAAAAACTAAACGTGCGCACGCACTTGTAGTACAATATACACGAACATAGCGGAATTATATTCGTAGACGAACACAATATACTGCAATAATTTATAATAACTATCAATTCGTGTTTATGTAAATATGTAGTTTCTTCTATTGTGTCTCGACCTTTTGATAATTAACTCAAATACAATAATATTTAAATAAAAGATTCTTAAATTATGTTACATCTTAGTAATTTCAAGTTTACCCTAAAAATGATGGCTTGTTACTTTGAAATATCCTTATATTATAAATCTTTACCGCATCCTCCTGGTTCTGTTCCCATCATGACGTCATTGGTTCATTGCTACGCACTCTGTACTACTAGAGAAGTAATTATTACGCAGAGAGAGAGAGATACATATAGTATACCTCTACGTGTATAACGATAGTAGATGTCAAAGTCTTCCCCATTCGTCCATCATAACGCACAAAGCTGTACATCCATTAACAAGATACACTCTATCGTAAATAATTGACTGTCGGTAATGGAAGTGTCTTTCGTTCGATCTCTGTCTCTATAGCTATGTCATATCACTCTCTCTCTCTCTCTCTGTTAATGCTTCTATCGTCTCGATTGCTCGCTCTGCCGAGTGTCAACAGTAGGCCTATTTAAATTAACGATAATTCGGTTTGTTTGCTCGCATAATGAAACGATATGATGATACAAAACCCAACGAACGTCCTGTAAACCTATTCTAATTCTGATAGCAATGCCTGTATACAGATGTCGCCATATAAAACTTTACTACCCGGTATTATATAGTTATGGCGTTGGCGGCCATTTCTTCTGGAATATTACCGTTGCTGTCTCAAATAGGTACTATGTTGAATTGGCGCACAATTTATGATCATACCTTTTCCATTGGTGTGGCATAAGCCCCGGATTACCAGAGAAGGTCTAATATTCCCTAAAGCCACAGTTAATATGTTGAAACCAAAATTTAAGATATTGTGTAAACTCAATCGTTTACGATATAGGTAAGTAGGTACTATTTTTAAAAAAAAAAACAGTTTGAAACTGTCTCTTAAAATCGAGTTTAGATCCATTTTACCCATTAAAATGTTTGTGCCAACTAACCGAAAGAATTTGATGGCCGTATAATTTATAATATGACCGCACACCAATTCAATATGACACCCTAAAATATTATAGGTTAAGTTTAGCTTAAAATTTTATGTAGAAGTTGTGTAACGACCATTAGAGTTGTAAAAATATTTAATTTTAATGGTAAAATTTAAAAATAAATATTTTACATTCCGTTAGTTAACCACATGGATGAGGAGTAGAATTACATGAAAATTGGTGCAGAATCGGTTTAATTTTTTTTTTTTTTTTTACTATGTATAAAAATATTGATTTTGAGATTATAATGAATACCTTGACTTCGATTTGACTAATTTCTCAATTATGTCTGTCTGTTTATGTGTTTATGCAGATCGCATTACTATATCTGCGAAATGTTTATTATATTTTGGGCATAATCACACAGTTAGAAGAGGGCTTCAACTCTTGTCATTTTTTCACTATCTCCAAAATGGCTGCACTTACAGATGCACTGTTTGATTCGAAATGAATATTATGAATTTATTTTTAGTAATTTTGTTTGTAAATTAATCTCAAAAAGTGTAGTATTTGTGAGAAAAATATATTTTAAATTTATAGATATTTCCATAGCAACTACATAACACATTCACATTTGTCAGAATCAGAAAGAAATTGACGATTACTAACATGTATATTTTCATATTAGAACTCATAGCTACCAAATATTTGCCGTGAAGTTAAATTAATTTTTATGAAAAAGATGTTTTATGCATCTAAAATATCATAGGCGAGTTTTTTATTATTCATCAAGTAATACTTCCGCTAAATTTCATCAGCAATTGAAAATGACGTCATGAAAAATTGCTACCGGAATCGTTGGAAAGGCGGGTTAAGTAAAATAAGGGTGGCTGGAAATGCGATTTGGTTTGTACGCGAAACAAAATTTTAATCAAAATTGCGACATATATTCAAATAATTTTGTCGCCAAAATAATCGTCGCTCTAATTGCGATCATCAGATTTTTCATCGAATATTTAAGAATTTTAGGATAGCATTGACAATATTATTAATTATTTTAATAAATTAAGCTTTTAAGTGTATTTTAAATCGCATTTCATCAAATGTAATGTTTTTCTCTGTGTTTGTTCATTTTATTTACCTGAGATAGCGCACTATAATTAAATACGGTATAGTAAACTTTATCACTAATTCAGCAGTAAATAAAAAACGATGTGTTGAATTTACGATGAAAGCCCACTACTCGCCGCTGAATAAAAGAACTGGTCTATAATATTCTGTTTTATAGACAACTGTGTTGAAATTATAGTTTTTTTTTTTCTAAAACCTACAAATGTAATTTCGAAATATAGTTTATAATCCTATTAGTTATATAATATATGTGTCTGTTTGTAAACAAAAACAGCAAAACCTAAACATGTTATTACAAATCCGAAGAGCTTACAAATTACGGGGAAAACCAACATGAAACAAAACCAGCCACAGGAACACGTAGGTATATGTGAAGCTTTGAAAAATAGTATCATGAGTCTGCTTGTGTGACGTAGTAGAATACACTACAAGACATAACTACATTAAAACCATATCCTAATTGGAGCCAGGAGTGTTCTTTAAATTCAGGTCAAGTCAACCTGACTTTTTCTAACGAAATGAAACAAAACTAACATTACATTATTTCATAGTTAATTTCCTTCTATGGCTATTTTATACAAGAAAATATTTTATTTATTAGTTCGTTTAACTGTAGTACAATAGGGCTGTAGGGTTCGGTAGGGAGTTTGTAAGATTCTCGGAATCAACAAATGCTTTTAATCAAAAATATATTTTGTGACTTCTTTGTCCCGAAAATATATATATAACGTCTTTAGTTACTTTGAGTCCCTTGGCCAAATATAATTTCACCAAATTTTCAATTTGTCTAAACTATAAATGACATTGTCTCTTCCGTGAATTCGATTTTACATTAATTGTTTCGAATATAACCAAATGTTTCTTGATATTTATTACAAAATGAAATTCAAACAATATGTCCATATGAGCATTCGAACTTAGAGAAAATTAATGTTAAAAATTGGAAATTTTGGTATGTATTCTAAATGGTTATCCATGTTATTGTGAAATTTAAAATATAAAACAATTGCTTTCATTATTGTTTTGAACTGATTTATACCCGTCAATCAACCTTGTAATAATATTGGGATTATCTCTTCAAAAATTAGTGATTGTAAAACTGATTCCATCAAAAAAATTTATTAATGTCAAAAATGATGTAATTAGCTCGTCGTATAATAATACAAGACAACTATAGTGATTGGTTGTGTGTCTGTAAAATGCATAGTCTAAAAATTTCCTTTAAAATTCTTGTCTCATCGCATTTTTTTTTAATTACATCAAAAAATGAGATATATAAGACTATAATTTTTAGTTTGCCTAAAGACAAGAAATGAATTATTAAAAATAATAATATAACCTTTTCACTGGTTAGAAATAGTATTAATATGTTTTCTATATAAATCAAATAAATTAAAAATCCACTAAATAGTTTATGTGGTGAACTGAATTCATTAGTGCCTGTATCTATGCTTGTTTAATTTATTTATTTTTATTTAGTAACTATCCAGTATCTATTACGTGTATATAGTCGGACAATAATATTGATGATTTTTTTTTTAAATGTAAAAATAGTTTGCCAATAAAATAGGATATGTCGACTTCTATATTAAACGATGTCCAAATATTTGGCTTTCATTTTAGTTCAGTAAAAGTAATAACGCTCAAAAGGGAAGGATACATGGACGTACGTATGTAAAGCGAAAATCAAATATTGATTTTATTAGCAAATGAAAATGTTTGTGGAAAACTGATGTTCGGTAGTAGTATAAGCTTTTGAATATTCATTTCGTATACAGTATATGTAGGTATGTATCAAAATAAAAGGAATTCAAATTCAGTTACATATTCAATGTCGAAATAGAATTATTTGATCTGCATCATTCTGTATATGTAGTACATATATTTACAGAAAATATGCTATTATTAATTTAAAATTAACAACTAATATCTGCTATCAAAATGTAATGCTGGAAATGTTAAATGCTTTATATATTATTTAGTATAGAATAATATGTATTACATTTCTGTAATTAAAAGGCTAAACCTTTTTATATCTCGTTCCCTGTCTAGCAATGGTAAATGTCTATTAATTTCTAACATATTATAATAAATAATGTGTCGTCTAGAACTATACAATGCGGACGTATCTCCTTTAAAGATACTTGACCAAATTTGGTTTAAAAATAATATGAGTGGTTATTTATTAACAAATTTTAAATCCAATCACCCTTATACTTACGGAGTTATAGACCTCTAGCATATATACATATCGTACATAACACATATATGCATTCACGAATCCTGGTATTCAGGATATAACAGGAAAAATAACAACCAAACTTTCTGTCGCAAATAACATGTTTCATCTCATCAGATAACTAATATCGTTTTTGTGTTTGTTTTGTATGTTGCAGTCGGGCCACAACTTTAGTACCACTGTTAAGGGAGGACTACCTAACAGGAGCAGTGAACCTAAATCTAATTTAACTCCGACGAAACACGGATTTAGTAATATGTTGTTGTTGCAGAGACAGTCCCGACCCCCGCCACACACGAGCGACGCATCTCATGTCTCTACATCAAAATTGATGTCAAAGTATCTTTATTATATAGAAACGAAACACACACACACACACAAACATTAATGCAAACGTATCGTACGACTCTCTTGATATACATATTCTGAAAATGCTTCAGTGACGAAATACACCTACTGCGCATGATCAACTTTATACTGTTTAGATAGTGACAGAAAATTTAAGCACTTCAGGAACAAAATTAAATTGTTACGTGGGCGTAGATATTAAACATATTTATGAAATTACGATAAACTATATTGCTGAAAATATAATGTTGCACAGTTGTGCTTGATCGTGTCTGTAACATTCTTGGAAACAATAATGCTTTTGGATTGAAATTCTGTCGAATTTTATACCCAACAACCCTTATACTTCCGGAATTATAGGGCTCTAAAAAATGAAGCACCTTTTTTTATCATCCTTAAGAAAAATTTACTATTAAATATATAAAAATTTGATATATTTATTATACCATAAATAATGAAATATAGAATATAATTTTTAAATTACCATAGAAAATCGTAAACTGACCATTTTTTTCAAAGATATCAAATTAACAATTTTACGTAAAAAAGTATATATGATTTCATTGATTTGTTAGCAATATATAGGTTACAAGTTGCGTCAACTACAGTGGACAAATTTAGTCAACGGGTTTATATATGCTAATATTAGGTGAGGAGGGGGTTCTTTATGTCTTTAGCGTGTAACTGTAATCATCGAAGTACTCTTGTACTCGGTACTCGGAAAAGTATTCGATTCTTGAAAGTACTCGAATACCGAGTATTCGATTCTTCCCATGGCTACTAAGTCATCACAACCCAAGTTTTCGTAGAAACGCACAAATAATTACTACGTTTCAAAATACTATTGCCGTATTACCAGTAAAAACAGTGCAATAATTTTAAATGGATGTTACAGACGGACGCGATACTAGAGCTCGTGCCAAATAGAAATGTGCTCGTCAGTCATTTCTTGCGCAGCTACTATGAACGAGGTCCCGCCTACAGTGGCACCAGCGGCATGAATTTTACAAAAAAAAAAATTCGCTTATGCCTACATTAAATATTACTAGCTTCTTCTTCTATAAACTTTATTAATTTAAACACCAAACACCTACTTTTACTGTTTAAAACCATGTTTACTAACGAGCTTAATAACACACAATAATTTTCAATACTAATTGGGTAAAATCAATCGCACGTCACTGAGTCCAATATGGCTGAGCACATTGCATATTATTGGCCCTTTAGGAAAGAAGGAGGAGCAATACTCAAATGTGTCTTTCGCGCATGCACATTTCTATTTGGCACGGGCTCTAGCACATATTCAACAAAATTCAACATACATTTTTCCATGCAAATTAAAAAGGAAATATTATATTCTCGACAGTTTAGAAAGTAAAGCGTTTCCTTTTTAATTTTCTTAAGTAAATATCTTTACGATGATATTCGCCAACGACTACATTATACGTAAATATTATTTTATAGTCATAATACAACTTCAAGCTGCACTTCAAGTTGCGCATGTGTTTATATACTGTAGCGGTATATTTTTAATTGAATTTGCGATATTACAGATGATCTAATGCAATTTCACGAAAATAAACAATGAGATATAGTGCATTTTGTGCGTTGTATTAAGTAAACTTCTCTAGCATAATCCATTATGATTATCAACAGTGTAATCCTGTCAAATTACGTGAAAATCTACGCCCATGGTAACTACTATATTATAATGTACACACATACACAGCCACACACCCACAAACACTCAATTATTATATGCAAACTCACGGACCAATGAGATATTCAATCAAAATGCATATTGTATAAATTGGTCATAAAAAATTACAGAGATCGACCGATAAGTATCGTATAAACAAAGTATTATATATATCTTCCATTATCCCATCTATTTTGTGCCCTTGTTTTTTATTTTCGCTCTTTTTTAATGTGCTTCACTCCTGGAGGTTGCAAAGAGAAAGTATAGTTGTAAAATATTTCTAGATTTCACGCTGAATTAAACACTCGATTTATTTGTTACAATAGTTTAATGTCATTGATTTAACAAATTAAATTATTGGCTTAACCCATAAGTTAATTGAAACAACATAAACGTATTGGATTATAACACTGCATGTTGTTTTAACTATAAATTATTCTTTTTATAATTAAAACAATTTGAATGGTTAATTAACATATTATTTTTCTCAGTGCGTTATTGTCATTTACTTAACATTTCTTTTTTTGCAATAAATTTGAAAAAGGTAGACCGAAAAAATATTTTTGATAAAATTTAGGGTCATAGAGTCTGCGTTATTGCCTCAAATATATCAAAGAAAATTTTCTAGGTTTATGATAGACTTTTAGGCAGTAGAAGACTATATTTTATTAATTGGCCTTCTTTTTGAAGAAATACTAGTTAAGTAAACGATAGTTTTAAATATATATATAAATACCTAACAATTAAAGAAAAATTTGAGAACTGTCAACATATAAGCATCATATGTGCATTGGTTTTACGCCCCGTGGTGCCCCCTCTGTTCAGAGCGGAAAGAAATATGATTTGCAAAAATATTTTACATTATTCTTTCTCTGCCAAGCCGTCACTTTACCCTCATGTTTTTATTTTCATTATCATTCATCTCGTGTACGAAATTTTATTTCACCCAACAACAAATCCAAATTTGTTATGTTATTGTTGACATATTTTCCGATAACACCTCAATAACATAAATATGATTGCATCAAACATGTGTGCGAAACATGCTAAGTAGTAAATCATTTGTCTAGCGTCGAGCGAATTCGACAATTTTTCACATTAAATTTCCAATTTTTTTATGAATAAACAATCGATTTATTTAAACGAAAATTGAAAATGAAAAGAAATCATCTAACCCTTTGGTCTGCTCTATTTAATTTTGTATATAATATAATACTATAATCATTGTAATTATTTTTAAATTCTGGAAAATTCGATGATTATTTTGTGTAAATATAAAATTACATATAAAATACATGTAAATATTTCTTAATACAGGAACATTACATGACTTTTTAGTGTAAATTTGCAATAATTTAATTTTTAGTTGTTTAAATGTTGAGGATTTCTGTAATTCGGATTTGTGTGATTGGGTAAAATGAAATATCACAAAGTAAAATTGTTGTAGTAATTTTTATATACTCTTTAAACGACATGCAAGACCTGTTCTTGGTCCCTTTCTAGTCATTTAGGAGCATAAATTATTCTTTATGTGTGCCAAATGTTAACGAGCGATTTTATAAAGAGTATATCTGAATATTTAAAATATTCAAAACTATTATAAGGTTGTTTTTTTTTTCGAGAAAAAAGCAAAATAAAAAAAGATAAATGTGTATTTTCAAAGTTGCTTCTATAGAAACATATCCACACGTTAGAAAATATGTAAAAAATTTTATAGCAGATAAGGTGTATGCTTACAAAATAGTTAATTTTTAAAAAACAAACCAAAAAAACATAATTTTATCTATATTTAAAAGCAATTTATTAAGAGATTTATTATTGTAAAAACACAAACTATATTGTTAAAATTTTGTAAGAATACACATAAAAATGACGATGCCAAATTAGTATAAATAATAATTATAATACGTAGTATATTAATATTGTTTAAAATTTAAATAAAATAAATTTAGCGAAACGCCATGTTGAATATTTTTAAATGTCGCTGGTCTAGATTAAATTATGTGTACTAAATAATTATTAAAACGTAAAACTTTATAATAAATAAAATAGGGTAACTTATTAAAATAACGATAAGCACACTCTAAAAAATAAATTGAAATTAAATTGCAAATTTTCTTATAGCATGCTAATTAATATACACTAATAAACACTATTTAAAACAAATAAATTGTACTCGTACAATAGCGATATAATCACTGAAGTGCGAATGCAACTAGCCTATTTGATTTGATCGTTCCATTGTTTTTGTAGGAGGAAATTGTGTTGCTGATTTCAATGATTATATCCATTGCATGATTAAAATAAAATAAAATCACACAGCACCAAATATAATTTTAGTATCAGTTTTTTTATCTACTATTATATGTATTTACTAATAAAAACAAAACATATGTGCAGTGGTTTACAAAAAACCGCTTTGTACAATTAAAAATATATGTATGTTATATGTGTAAAAAATTAAAATTAAATATATAAAAATCACAATATTAAATATCGCCTTTTATTAAATATCAACAAACAATTTAGACGTATTTTTATTTAATCCCTTTTACCACAATCACACCACAAATATTTCCATTACTCAGTCAGCCACCAGAGTTGCCATATCTACCTATTTACCAGTGTCGTACAAATGTGCATTCGCTATCGTTTCCAAGGTTAGCATATGGATCTATGCAATAATATCACCAGTGTCGAACAACTTTAATCATTACCAGGTTTGTCTTAGTATAATAATTCATGTTATCGCCAATGCCGTACAAAAATTAAATTTTGTTATTGCTTCCAAGATTGCTATTACGTATGTAATGAACCAGTGTCGTACAAATGTAATGTTTAGTTCTGTCTGATTTTTTAATACAAGTAAATAACAAAGTTGCATTTTATATAATACCCCCAACAAAGATAGGATCAAAAGAAAGTGATTTCAAAGGTATAATCCTCGCTACAGTGAATACTAATGCCCGTATAACAGATTCGCAGTGCACTTGACTTGCTTTTAATAATCGTTTAATTAATTTATGATGCTAAATTAAGTTTAGAAGCGCACGAAATATGTTGATTCAAATACTCGAAATTTATTTGACATGTAAAACAATTTACAATAACACAACTTTACCTTTACGTCAACATGATTTCACAGTTTAATTATAAATGTGTTCATGACTGTTCAAACATAATACAACTGTCAAAATTACCAAACGTATTTCCTGCTGGCATTTATTATGTTAATTTAACTTAACCAACGTCACAGTTGTATGCCATTCTCAAAACGAACAGGTATATATGTATTTGTATTCTGCACTGTATAATATTGTTCTACCTACTCGGAGTTTACAGCAAGTGTAGGTTAATTAATCCAATGCGCGACGAGTAACTTACTCCGTAAATTCCTACTGTTTGCTTGCAGGTAATTATTTGACGGGTATTGAACTAATTCCTACAAAGAAAGAATAGGAAACAAGAAAAAAATGGATTGTTTGATTTCGATAGATATTGTATTGAATTTGACTATTTTCTCATGATGTGTGTGTGTTATTTATAATAATTATTAAGGGGGCTGAAGGCATAGGTGCTTATACGTGTGCCTGTTTATTTTCTTATTAAAAAATTAACGAATATACACGTTTTGACCATTATTAAATCGAGATACTATATGTGTGTGTATTTAGTTCATTCAACGTTTGCTGTGAAACAATATGTATAGTAACAAGGAAAACATACAAGTTAAATAATTATTATCAAAAGCAATTTTCCAGTAAATGCTATATTTATCGGAAAAACTTTTCAAATAAAAAAATAATTGCTAAAAATTTCGATATCTTTTAACTCTTATAAAAATATTTTCTCTCTAACTCATGCCATTTCCTATAAATGAAAAAAAATAGCTAGATAAATTAATACTACTGGTTGAATAATTCCTTTCAGAAGGTTTTCTTTTGAGACATATTCAAATCTTTAGTTTAAAAGTTCCATAATGTTCCTTTCAACAGTTTTTACTGAATAACGATCACACACACACTCACACAGACAAAAAGACACAGGTATCATTTTGAAAATAGTCAGAGATAAGTCAAGGATGGTCAAAACGTGTATTTCCGTTAAAATCTCGAGTTCAAATAAAATATCTGGAATACAATTGGAGATATATTAGATTAGATTGCTTTAAATAATTTACGGTGAAATGTAACATTGAATGTAGCGCAAAAATAGTTTATTTCTAAGTGGAACAAAATTAACGATATTAAAGATTGATTTAACAAGTTATCTGAAAAAGTGTACCATTTGTAATATTAAGGCATTTGAAATTAATATTAGTTACCATAGCAACCATATATCACATTCACAGTATCACAGAGTATCAGAATCAGAAAGTAATAGACGAAACCTCACATATATATTTTCATATTAGTATCCGTAACTATCAAATATATCATGTGGATTTGTATCAGTATTTATATGAAAGTATAGTGCTGTCCACACCAGTAATTTTACAGTATAGCCGAATAAATACATACTCAATTTAAGGCATAAATGGTTGAATAATACAACGCGGCTGTGGCGTTATTGCCGCGACAGCAGCGCCAACGACGTTCACTTTACTAACCATTGCACGTAATTAAAGTAGGTGTTTATCAGTTAAGTTTTAGTGGCAGCATCTAGACCTGAGAGCTATACAATCACTTAAGCTAAATTGCTAAGTTTATCTGGGAGTATACTGTTACACATTTTAGCTTCAACTTTTATCGCAATTAAATGTTCTCTAGCAATCTGTCCTAAACTCGCAAAACATTTTTCTTATTTACTCTTTCCCTCTACTTACACGGTCAAAATATTTACTTGTTTACGGCGGAGCTAGCTCATTAAAGTTTTACTCGTGGTCTTACAAATTTTTTGCACTAGACGCTAAGTAAAAGTGGTTCGCAATTAACAAATTTCTTTCCTGTTTAATTCAAAGAATATAAAGCACCAAGTTTATGGAGTCCTGTAAAACACTAAGAAAAGGGTCCTTGAATAATATTTAGCAGAGTACTCCTTTTTTACCTAATTTGTATACTCATATTCTATTGATTATTAAACGATCTTGACACATTGTATTGGGCAAATAATTTTTAAAAATTTTAAGCTTTGCGAAAGATTTTTCAAACTGTACAATCATCTGGAAAACTCGCGTAAAGTGCTCAACTAATAGTAAATTTGGATGTTCTTTAACTGTAGTGACCTTCGAAGTTTCAGATTTTAAGGGGTAACACCACTTTGACCCACCGCAATTTCAGGCAATATCGAATATTTTTATTAAAGAAATGATAAGGTTTTTTGAAAATTTAAGTACACTAGTTTATTATATATACATTAAAGTAGACTTTATTTTTCGATATATTTAGAAATGGCGGATTGACAGCTGATAATCGGGAGCGCTGCGAAAATAGATGGGAAAACGGTGGGTCAAAAAATCCTATGTATTGCGATAGAAATAAATGTGGCGATTATATAGTAAAAATAAATCAAGGAGATTAATTGAAAATTGGCGAAGCTAGAGCGTCCACCGACTTAGAAAATGCTGTTTCGAGAAAAACGCTCGAATACACAGCTACAACGATCGATAATAGCCGTTAGGACTCTTCCATCAAATTATTTCAACAGTAAACAGCATACACGTCATCTACTGGCCGGTTGAATAGGTAATTTCTCATAAGGTAAATTATTTTAGGCAGGTAATAGGAACAAAACTTAGTTTTTGTTGAAATCGCCGGGACGCCGGGCGAGATCGTATTTGCGCGCCGATATGCGCTCCATTTCTATAGCTTGAAAATTGTCCTTTTACTTTCGATATCGTTTTGTTACCAATAGAATATAATTCTCTTATATATAAAGAGTACTTTTTAGATTGAAAAAAATAGAATTTTTGAAAATACCTAAATGGTGTTTCCTTAGGGAGTTAAGGAAACACGAAAAATAATGGAGAAGGAAGTCCGGCATGAGTTAAATATAACGTAAATCTTATAGAAGTTAATATTATTAAAATTTCTAGCAAGTTCTAATTCTTTCTCTAGTTACCACACAAATTGGTAATATTTCATGCCAATGGTAACATGAATTTAAAACACAATAAAGCTATATTACATTGAAAGCAGTGAAAACTAATGTGCAACAATGTCAATGTACTCAAATATAGTGAAATGGACCATTCCAAATATGGTAAGTGCGCAAAATGAATTATAGCGCATATGAATCGTATTTCAATCATCAACAATCCCAGCGAAAGGGATATTGAAAATGAATTATGTACGCGTAGCCAGGTAATGCTAAATCCATACACGAATGCATACCTATAGGATTAGATTGATTAGCAAGAGCCACTACCTATTCACTTGATTGATTTCACTCATCTCTCTTTCCCTGTAACACCAATCACCACCAATCCCACGCTCTGCCCTGCCTAACGTTTTAGTTGTGCGCTCAACCACGCCGGTCAGCTGTCAATTAAAATTCAGCCATTAGGAGAGATATGGTTTGAATTCAAATCACTCATTAATATACGAACAGATTTCTGTTAGTGGCCTTCACTCGTACGTAGTATTTACTGTATACACATATAATATAATATTATATATATATATATATATATATATATATATATATATATATATATATATATATATATATATGTATGTATATGTAAATAAATATTACCTATTGTCCATCTCTAAACCGTTTCTTATAAATATAAAATACCTTAGAATTTTCAGTAAAATTTTTATGGTGTTTAAATTATTTTTCTAAGGGTAGCTTTAGGGAGTGCTCTAAATTTTGGGGCCCTATAAGTCGGGAAGTATACGGGCGATTGGATATAAATTGCGAGCGGATTCAAAAGGGATGCCCCATAATATGTGTATCATATTTGGTGTAATATCTCCGGTACCTTCACAGGAGTAGAGGGCACAAATTTGGTCTTATAAGTTATATACATTTTTGAATTCAGTACGTCGAGACAAACACTTTTGTTAATGAAATTTTTTGTTCCGAAAATGCTACAGACACACGAACGAATACTTTAGCTTCTTCAGTATTTCGTACAACGAGCTAAAAACAAATTTTCAATAACTTAAACATTTTTTAAAATTCTAAAAAATTCAATATCTTCAACTTTTATATAAAGTCCTTTTTGAATTAATTTCGAGAGCAAATCTTTACTTTCGGTTAAGATATAATGTTGACTTCCACAGTTTTGGCTCTAGAGCGTTCAAACACACACACACACACACACATGCACATTCACACAGAAACACAAACAGACAAGTATCATTCTCAAAATAGTCAGATTCGTTTCGAGATTGTTATATCAAGTATTTCCGTTAAAATCTCGGTGTTGAAATTGATCAAGATTACAAAATTCTTCATCATAAACATTCGTATAAGAAAGTAAAAATGCTTAGTTTGGTTAAAATTGTGAAATATCGAAGTGTTTCATTTGTCACATAGGGGATTGATCCATGAATATAGGTAACATTGCGTGATGTTCAAATTATATACTTCAAATCACGTCACACAGACGCGAACAGACACGAACATTCAATCACTGGCACACACACAGACAAACCTCAGAATATTCCAAACTATACAATCAATATCCTTCCCACTTATCATTGTTAAGTACACTGTAATTGAATTGGCTGATATGTTAATTTACTTAATGGACACTCAAATATGGTACAAAACACCTCCAGATGTCTAATAACAATGTTCTTAGATGCTTCGCGATAATATGTATCCACTTATTGTAATCCTAAACGTCTGGTAAGTTTGATAATTTGATAATAAATGGCGCCGCCTATGGCCGACCCATATCAGTCCTCTTCGACGAATCAATTCGAAGTTATACACACTTAATAAAATCAGGCTAAATTGTATAGTGATAATATAAATCATGATTAAAAACATTCATCTAACAAAAGTTTACTATGGTCTTTCGTTATATCTTTGTTGTGATATTTATATAACCAGGTTATGTTGGTGATATAAAAGAATAATAGGGTCTCCTGTGCACTGAGTTATAGTTTGATATATTCTGCTGGGGATCGTCTACTCTGCGATAACTTAAATACTAAAATATCTAAGTTATTCACTTGATATAATTTTGATTATTATTTATTCTCTCATATAAATACAATATATCATTTGAGTTCAATATGAATATTGGTACGGGTTAACCTAGTTTATAATAATGGTTTATTTTGTTCACCATACAATTACTATGAATAATTATCAATATGTATTGTAACTAAAGAATTAACCATATTCAAAGGTTATTTTACAGTAAATAATACGTTTTTCGAATAAAAATTCTTTACACGAGACTTGCTAAAAATTTTAATTACTTCAACTTTCATAAAATCATCTTCTCTCTAACTCATACCGTTCCCGAGATATTGAAAAAGTAAAAAGAGTAAATTGCTACTTCCGGTTAAGATATTGTTTTCAAAAATAGGAGGTGCACACAAGGGTCATATGTCTTAAGAGGAGCTTCCACTTCTTTGACCTCAAAATTACATGATTTTTGGGATTTTCATCTCTGGTTATTAAAAAGATATCGATTCCGATATTTCACCGTCATCTCATATTAGTTTGTATTTCTAGTAAAATAAAGAAGAACAAGAAGTTTTTCTGCGACGATGGCGATTATCTCTAGGTGTATTACATGCACCTCTGAACGGCCGAGGGGTTTTTCTCCAAAACCAAGCATCTAAAGCATATTTTCTTGCAACATTCGGAAAAATTATGAACTTAAAAAGAAGAATCGTAAATGAATTCTTGACATCAACATGAATTTCGTTATTTGTTATTTCATATAAAAATAAATGAAGCGCGATCTTTCTCCGAAACATGTTTTGGTTATTCATTTATTAGACCTATCGCTCTGCTATAGTCCGAGTAAGGAGAAAAAAACGGACGTTATTTAAGAGTAAATAAATGTATAATTATCAAAATGATAGCGCAATTGACAATGTCCTTGGGAGAAATTTCTCCGTCGGGACTAAAATCAAAAATTCAAAATGAAATAAACAAGTTGTTTTTCTTTAAAATAAATATAATATAAAAAGGATTGGCCAGGTAAATCATTGATGCGGCCAGCATACTCAACGATTGGAGGATTCGATGGAAAAGAACAAGTATGCCAGGCGCAGATTTAGTGGCCACTTGTCTGGAGTGGTCTCAAGGGTATCGTGTTTCAATCAAACTTGGTCTTGGCGCAAAAGTTTGCGTAGCGTAAAGCGCACGATGAAAAGTGTCCACACCGCGACGAATCACTACACAGACTTACAAGTCCTTACACAAAGATAAAATCGAAGACACGCGGTCGTCACGGAAACGACCAAAATAACACATAAAATCCGAAACAACGATTAGCAAAACGCTCAAAACTTTTCGATGGACAGTACGCTCTTGTTTTACACACAAATTACGATTCGTCAAACAATGAGGACATTGTTTCTTCTTTTGTCCATTTTTATTCATACAAACAATATGCACATATATACAATGCACATTGTCTGGTGGATTTTGCTTTTGTTAGGTTGTCGATTTTTAATTTGCAATTGTCAACTAATAAATTGTACTGCGTTTTGCATTATAAGTAAACGGCATATCTATAAATATATATATATAAATATATATATATATATATATATATATATATATATATATATATATATATATATATATATATATATAACAATTGCTAGATAATTAAATATCTTCAATTTTTAATACTTAAACTATTTCTCTATCTCATGCCCTTTTCAAGATATTGAAAAAATAAGCAGAGTAAACCACTACTTCTGATTAATTCTATCTTCAAGAACAGGAGGTTTTCATCCGGGCCCTTTACAGGTCTTGAGTTTAGAGTTTTACAATTTTATCAACAGTTATTGTGCCTGTGTGTATGTGATCGCTCTATTGCACACCCAAAGAAATCGATTCGAAAATAGTCAGAAACGTTTCAGTCAAAGCGTATATTTTCGTTAAAATTTGGATTCTGAAATATTTCGTGATTCTAAAAATTCCATAAACAATAATCGACAATTCGTGCAGTGTACATCAGATATCCTGAAAGCTGAAGGCTTGTATCTGTGCTTATTTGATTGCTTGATAAATAAATTGCTGCTAATGTATTTTTAATTGTTGCAAATGTATACATTCATTATTTAATGGATGTTACCTATGGCCTTGAATTAAATTCTGAATATATGCATTTGCATTATATATGTACAATAATAATAGGTATTCCGACGTAATAGCACAAGTTAGACTGTAATATGCCGTCGATCAAAATACTACATATCTGTATTATTCTAATGTTGTCACAAGATATATATGGATTTGTAAGTGGAAAATGTAAAAGTGATTCTTTAAGGTTATAATATAAAAAATTTCAGCCAAAATTGGATTTTAAAAGACGTGTCAAACTTCTTGAAGTGAGGACTTCTTTCAGACCTGGTAGTGAAATTCAATTATATGCGGTAGTAAACAAATATAACCGGACCCATGAAGCAATCACCGTTAACAGCACTATCAGCGAAGAAATCGGAAATAAGTTTCATGTAAGAAAATAATTGTTTGTGGAAAGTCCTATAGGTTAGGTGACAATCACAAATTTGTTAATTTTATCGTTTGTTTTACGTTTCTGTTTTCAATAGACAATATGCTCAAAATACGTTCGCAGTCGATCTATTTGTGATATTTAATTATTTCAGTCTATTTGGTTTCTATGTCAAAATGTTGTCAAGCATCATATTTCATACGATTTATTGAATATAATCCCCAAACATGCATATCTATACAAACTTTAAATAGGAACTTTTCAGATATCCTTAAGATTCTCTTTCACGGGGAAAGTTGGGATTTGATTCCTGTCAAACTGTTTGCATTTAAAAAAACATTTTACACATAATAACAAACATATAAACACATACATCTGTTTGTTTATATATATATATATATATATATATATATATATATATATATATATATATATATATATATATAAACACATACATCTGAGTATTTCTATATATATATATATATATATATATATATATATATATATATAACAGTTTAAATTTATTGCAGTTGGCATTGGAAGTTGACATATGGGGTGATGGGGGTTGGAAGCGAAATATAGTCCATTACGAGAAAGATGACCCTTGCAAAGAATTGAAATTTCTAATGGGAAGTATTTGGGAAGAAATTGTTCATAAAATGAATAACAAGTGCCCTTTAGCAAAAGTATGTTTGAACAAATTTTCCTAATCACAGTTTCGATGATTTCGAGTTATATTTAATTTGTTTGCAGGGATTCTACGAATTAAAGGATTATTACATGGATATGTCCAAAGTGCCGCTGATTTTCGCAGCTGGCTTGTTCAATACAATTATAGTTATAACTAAGAATCAAACATTTGTACTGCAAGTTGAAATTGTTGCGGAAATAATAGCTCTATATACATAATCATATATTGCAAAATATTAGAACAATACTTGTTAGTATTGTACTATATGTTTGACATTTGTTAGTTGTAGTTTTCGTGTAGCTTAGATGCTGTTGCACTCTAAATAACTTGGGGTTGGAGTGGGCTGTATATTTGATTGATTAAAAGACGTAGCAATAATTAATTTGTTTTTTAATTTATAATATACATATATACAATTATAATAAAGAGTGAAATATAATGAATATTGTGCAACTGTGTGCTTGAAAGTATTTTTGGCGAACTCGCGAGTGTTCTTGATGAACTTGTGAGTTAAACTGTGTGTGTTCTTGTTGAACCTTTGTGTTAAACTGGTCGAGGGAAGTTTTATACACATAATATCAATCTGTGAAACTATGCAATAAAACTATTGGTTTTGTTAGAAAAACACATGTATTTGGTATCGCATTACTGCATGTGGCATTTGTCACTTTCCTAAATGGTAGGTACCTGCTACTCAGGCCGAACAGAGCTCAGGGTAGGAGCTCAGGGTACACCATTTAACATTATAAAATACAATATCAACAGGTTCCTAATATGTACAATATTTTGACATATGAATACGTTTACAGTATTGAAACTAATGTTATTGTTTCGGGCCGAAAATGGGTAAAATTCGTACCCTTATTAAGTGGGTATTCACCTTTAGCGGATTCAAAAAATCGTTTTTTTTTTTTGCAGAATCGGACTATTTGAAGTGGTGATTATGGGTTTCTGAAGCCGTTTTACGAAATTCGAGTTGGAAATATGTGAAATTGCGATTTAAACAAAACAATGTTTTTGCTCAAACACGGTATTTTCGCGCGCTGAAGTTGAAACTTTTAACGCGTTTTTCTCGAAAACATATTTTTTAAATCGCGCGGTAGAATATCTCGACAACGAATTAACCGATTTAACTCTCGATAAGCGCATCTTAAAGGTAATAAAATTCTCTAGAAGTTGATCTTCGGCGAAGTGTGTCCGACACTTATTAATATTTTTTAAGGCCCGCCAAAGGAGAAAAAAAGTGGCAAAAAATGACACTTTTCGTACGATGGTCGCCATTTTGCTAATTATGGTCCAAGTGGACCACTCGAGGGTCAATTCCTAGACAATTTAATTTACTTTAAAACCCTTTTTTTTTCAAACAACTGGGACCAGAGTTAAGCTACCGCGCGCCTAAATTGAGCTGCCCACTTTGGACCTGGACATCTTCGCCGGGACTGAACATACCCAACTTTATAAAATACCTTATTAAAGAGAAAAGTTGAATAAATACGATACAAAAAACCGCGTGTGAATATCTCGAACGTACCCTGAGAAAAATTTTGTTAAAAACAGTTTTTTTTTTGTGCTCTAAAGGTAAATGCCCACGGAATGTAGACTGCTTTACCTGCTTCAATACAGGGACGTATTATGTCTTTTGGTAATATCTCATTTATTCTATTAATAGTACTTTATTATTCACTAATAGTTAATTTGGATTATTTTGTCTAAATAATATATTAAACTAATTGTAACAAACTTAGGTCTAACGCACCTATGCGTTCAGCTCGTCTTATAAGTAATATGTGCGATACGAGCAGCGGTTTTTAATTATTATAGCCTTTTGGTAAACAATTTGAAAATATGTTATAGATATAAGAAATTTTTTTTTTTGTGGATTATTTTGATAAAATAAAATTTTAGTGCATATTTAAAATTAAAAATTATAATATTTAATAATTTTTTATGGCTTTTTCTCTTGTAGATATAAAATATCATCGAATATTTAGTGAAATTTTTGGGTGTTTTAATTATTTTTATAAAGGTAGTATTAAGGGGAGCTCTAAATTATTAGGGCCCTATAACTCGGGAAGTATACGCGCGATTGGATTTAAACTGTGAGCGGATTCAAATGGGTTGCCAAATAATATGTGTAACATATTTGGTGTGAATCTCTCCGGTACCTTCAGAGCAGTAAAAAGCACAAATTTGGTCATACGAACGACCGAGCGAGCGAGCGACGACATCCAAGTTATATATTTTTTGGATTCAGGGCGACGAGACAAACAATTTTGTTAAGGACATTTTTTGATCACTTCACATATAATAACGCCGTAACTTACAAGCGACCACTGAAACAGCGGTATATAAAGTATATATATATATATATATTGTAACGGTATTTTTGAGAATACCGTTCAAAAAGGGGGGGGGGGTGTTTATTTTCTCCAAATATGCGTGGCCATAACAGTGCTCGTAGAACCTGAATCAAGGAGACCATTCTATTTCTCCACAAATTGAAACTGTTAAGTAGAGGCGCGGGTCTTAGGAGCGGTGGATAAAGCGTAGTTCACGCTTGCTTGCTTGCAACAGAAAGATATAAGATGTTTTTGCCAGTTTTGCCACTCCATATTTTTGAGTCAGTTCGGGTTAAAAACGAGGCAACTGTCGACTTTCCCGGCCTCGCCAAGTTAGTTTCCCGGGAACGGGTACATTTTGGACAGTTAACTTTAGTGACACCTGCGTGCCACATTTAAAACAGAAGCGAGTGCGCGGTGACGTACATTCGGTAAAGGAATGTCCGGATTTCTTGCAGTTCCAACAACTACGGTTGATTCCGAAAGCAACTTGACGTCGTGATGGCACAGAATGAACTGGAGGTGGAGGACGTGGTGCAGTAGGTGTAGGTGCAGGGGGTGAACGGTGATGGGTGAGCGGAAGATGGTTCCCGTGATAACGTACGGGTGGTTCTAGCCGTTTCCAAACGTTGGCATAATTTATTAAGTTGATCTAAGGAATTAATATCATGAGCGGTAGTGTGCTCGGCGTAATAAGGTGCCAAATTGTATTTTATGGTAAACAGCATTTTTGCATCAGATACTTTATCTGAAAACCGAGAAAATAGAAATTGCATGTCCGTAATAAAATCACCTGGTGACTCTGAAGGAGTTTCCTTGCGTTGGAGGATATCCTGCCAAAGCTTGTGATTGGGAATCTATAGGTTCATAGTACTGTTTGATTCGCGAAACTAACTGATCCTAGTCTGCGATAGATTCTTTGTTGGCTAGGTACCAGCGTAGTGCAGAATCGGTAAACAAATCGCTGGCTGAGTTGAACAGCTTCAGTTTGTTCACATTTCGCGAGTTGCGTAATTCATCTAACCGTTCCAAAAATTCAACAATGGAGATCCTTCCGTCAAAATGGAGATTCCATTTATATACCGGAACTGATTTAATAAAATTGTTAGTAGGCGCTGAGGTAGCAGCTGAACGAACTACTCTAATTTCGGAATTACTAATACATTTATTATAGAGGGCGTCGCCTAGAGCGCGAATTGCATCAGCTAATTGGGTAGGGTCTCGGACTAAGGGTTGTTCGATGATACGAAGAGTACGACGTAGTAGGTGGGCGATACGATTGTCTAAATGTTCGTATGAAGGAGATGACATAGTTCCCTGATATTCTGCAATAACATTGGTTAATACGGCTAATTTAGTAGTGCATAGGGCTAACTCGCCTTTTTGGTTCAAGATTATTTTGTCCGTAGGTGCGTTCGCAAGAGCTGATGGTCGCGTAATAGCTTGACGGGAGGTGAGGTCGCATCGCTGTTCGCCTCGAAGCTTAAGTTCATAACTAAGTTCATCATTGGTTAGACCGGTATAACTATTTTTTTTTTCAGAATCCAAGAAGAGAATTATAACAAAAATAAAAATATTCCGTAGAATTTACATGACAACACGGATACACTAAGATGATTTTAATAAAATTTAAACAGATTCGATAATTGAGCATTCGCGATACCCTTGACAGTTAAAGATAACCATATTAAATGAAACTAAATGAAACTAAATGGAGTCACACCTTGAAGACTGCCAGTCCTAACTAAGCAAGGGAAGGCAAATGTTACGTTTTCGGGCCCCACGTTGGGCGCCAAATTTATGTAACGGTATTTTTGAGAATACGGTTCATAAAAGGAGGTGTGCCTGGCTAATTCAGTGGAGAAGGGCGGGTTCAGGGTTTCTGGCAGCGGTGTGGTTATTCCAATAAAACGCAACAGTTCAACTCGACAGGTATATTACAATTTTTTTGGGGTAACCTTAACTGTGTACGAGGCAATTACAATCTAAATTCTAACACAGAAATAAACCTATACTAAATGAAATACATCCGTATGAATTAAGTTGATATTGAAATAAAATTAAACAATTGATACTCAAGTGACTCCGTGGGGGGTGATAGTCCGCTTGACGGTTGGACAAGTGCGGTTAGTGGCTAGCGGTAGTCCAGGAATCTATAATTATGGGCGCCAGTTCAGCAGATAGCAGAACTTCCTGGATCCAGCATAAATGACCACTGGATTTGCACCCCACGGTTCACTTGTTAGGTAACACAATCAACGTTCACTCAATCCACTGTTGAATTACAGAAAAATTAGCAGGCCACAGCTTAGAATATAATAGAATTTGATTGAACTATAATTGACGTGAAATTATAAAGTTACCATTTGGATAAAAAGTCGGTAACAAAATACATTACTACATAATAAACATAAACGATACAAATCTGGGTGGACGTAGGCTCATACAATCACCCCAATAGGATAATATTTGGTTGTGTAATTACCCTTAAACGGTTGTGAGGATTCAATAACGTAGCAGATAGGAACATGTGAGGTGATCCAGAATGATATGATGTATGGTGAACGTATAAAACAATCGTTCCCAAATTATAGAACCGAAAAAGCATCAAATACTCCTATTATTAAAATACTAACTAACGATCAATCGACGTAGATACTTAACGATAACGAAAATAATAAATTGTAAATGGTGGCTTATTTAAACAGAATTACTATACATGATGCATCTACTACTCATATCAAAAAAATACTAACGATATATCAAAGCGGGTGCTTAAAGATAGCGAAAATAATATTAATAATAAACCCTATATTATTAATATTATTTTCACCCTGACTTATTTAAACAGAATTACTACTAAACATAATACATCACCACATGGTAAAGAACGCACAGAAAACCAGATCACTCAGGTAGGGCGTGACCTTGTATATCGAAAACGGGGTTCCAAATCATATTTCTCTTTATAGAATACAATATAAAATACTTAACTTGAAAAACGTAGAGAACGTGGATGAATTAAATTAATTCATATCTTCATAAAATAAAAAACATAATTACTATTAAACGTACACCATACACTGGGAAAAAATTATTCCCATGTGTCGTCTGCAACGGCTCGATGACCACTGCCCTGATTCATGATCGAGTTCGACATGTCCAAAACTTGCTTTCGTACTGTTCGTACAATAATATATGGTCAAACTGTCGATGATGAATAATATATGGTCAAACTGTCGATGATGGGCCTCACGTCCAAAATGGATGAAACTTTGTGGAAAAATCCGAAAAAAAATTAGGATTATGGGAAAAATAATCGCATGTGGGGGAAACCCTTGGATGACCTTGAAATTAATTAATTTGTTTTTACAGCTATTTATCAATTACAATCAATCTGTGCGTGCCTAAGAGTGTGTGTTTCTCCAGCCACGATTTCTGTTACCAACTTAAAAATAACAAAATCCCCTTGATTGATTTTGGCTCTACTATTAATACAAAATTACTTCCCATCACTTAAAAATTAAACAACCACAACGTAACCACAAACAGTGATTTTATGTACAAACGAATTATTTACATTTTCGCTGTTTGTGGTTACGTTGTGGTTGTCTAATTTTTAAGTGATGGGAAGTAATTTTGGTTTTAATCGTTGCGCTAAAACAAATCAAGGGGATTTTGTTATTTTTAGGTTGGTAACAGAAATCGTGGCTGGAGAAAAGGGTGAAACTGTCGATGATGGGCCTCACGTCCAAAATGGATGAAACTTTGTGTTAAAAATTATAATATTTAATAATTTTTTTCGGGCTATGAGTTAGCAATATGTAAAAATCTTGTAGGCATAAAATATCTTAGTATTTTTAGTAGAATTTTTGAGTGTTTTACACACAAACACACTCAAACAAACACACTCACACAAACCCACTCACACACACACACACACATACACACACTCTTAGGCACGCACAGATTGATTGTAATTGATAAATAGCTATAAAAACAAATTAATTAATTTCAAGGTCATCCAAGGGTTTCCCCCACATGCGATTATTTTTCCCATAATCCTAATTTTTTTGCGGATTTTTCTACAAAGTTTCATCCATTTTGGACGTGAGGCCCATCATCGACAGTTTGACCAAATATATATATATATATATATATATATATATACATATATATATATATATATATATATATATATATATATATATATATATATATATATATATATATATAATAACACGTTAAATTTATTGCAGTTGGCGTTGGAACTTGACATATGGGGTGATGGGGGTTGGAAGCGAAATATAGTCCATTACGAGAAAGATGACCCTTGCATAGAATTGAAATTTCTACTTGGAAATATTTGGGAAGAACTTGTTCATAAAACGAATTCCAAGTGCCCTATACCAAATGTATGTTTGAACCAATTTTCTTAATCACAGTTTCGACGATTTCGAGTTATATTTAATTTGTTTGCAGGGATTCTACGAATTAAAGGATTTTTACGCGGATATGTCCAAAGTGCCGCTGATTTTCACAACCGGCTTGTTCAAAGGAATTGCAGTTATAACTAAGAATCAAACATTTGTACTTCGTGTTGAAGTTGTTATAGAAATAATAGCCCTATATACATAATCATATATTGCAAAATATTAGAATAATACTTGTTAGTATTGTACTATATGTTTGACATTTGTTTGTTGTTATTTTCATGTAGCTTAGATGCTGTTGCACACTAAATAACTTGGGGTTTGAATGGGCTGTATATTTTATTGATTAAAAGACGTAGCAATAATTAATTTGTTTTAATTTCCAATATAAACGATATACAATTATGATAAGGAGTGAAATATAATCAATGTTGTGTAACTGTGTGCTTGAATGTGTTCTTGGTGAACTTGCGTGTGTTCTTGATGAACTTGTGAGTTGAACTGTGTGTGTTCTTGTTGAACCTTTGTGTTAAACTGGTCGTGGGATGTTTAAAAAAAATAATGTCAATCTGTGAAACTATGCAAGAATACTATTGGTTTTGCTAGGAAAAACACATGTGTTTGGTATCGCATTAATGCATGCATCCATTGTATTTATACTACTAATTATCATTTTTAAAACTGCCGTTGAGACACTGAAATTTTATACTGCAAAATTCAGAATCTAGCCTGGTTATTTAATTCAAAAACAATAATGAATCTAATGTCCAATCATTAAAAATGCTGTGTAAATACGGTTTGTAATAGATATTTTTTGAATAATTTATAATCCTGTTTTTTTGTGTAATAATACAATTAAGGAAATTGTCTGAATGATACAACACTGATGGCCAGTTGCACTATATAATCGTGTAATTATGATTAAATTACATGAAAATTCGCCATCAGTCA
Organism: Leistus spinibarbis; assembly: GCA_933228885.1. Taxonomy (NCBI): domain Eukaryota; kingdom Metazoa; phylum Arthropoda; class Insecta; order Coleoptera; family Carabidae; genus Leistus; species Leistus spinibarbis. The sequence continues at coordinate 5,541,897 of OW121791.1, forward strand.
AAACTGTATACCACATGGGCACATGGTGCCCACGGGTGACCCTAGTTTATTAAATATAACCCCCAAACATGTATGTCTATGCAAACTTTAAATAGGAACTTTTCAGATATCCTTAAGTTTCTCTTTCACGGGGAAATTTGGGATTCAATTCCTGTCAAACTGTTTGCATTAAAAAAAAAACATTCTACACATAATAACAAACATATAAACACATACATCTGAGTATATATATATATATATATATATATATATATATATATATATATATATATATATATATATATTATATATAATAACACTTTAAATTTATTGCAGTTGGCGTTGGAACTTGACATATGGGGTGATGGGGGTTGGAAGCGAAATATAGTCCATTACGAGAAAGATGACCCTTGCATAGAATTGAAATTTCTACTTGGAAGTATTTGGGAGGAAGTTGTTCATAAAATGAATAACAAGTGCCCTTTAGAAAAAGTATGTTTGAACAAATTGTCCTAATCACAGTTTCGACGATTTCGAGTTATATTTAATTTGTTTGCAGGGATTCTACGAATTAAAGGATTATTACGTGGACATGTCCGAAATGCCGCTGATTTTCACAACCGGCTTGTTCAAAGGAATTGCAGTTATAACTAAGAATCAAACATTTGTAATTAAAGTTAAAGCTGTTGTGGAAATAATAGCTCTATATACATAATCATATATTGTAAAATATTAGAACAATACTTGTTAGTATTGTACTTTGTTTGACATTTGTTTGTTGTAGTTTTCATGTAGGGTAGATGCTGTTGCACTCTAAATAACTTGGGGTTTGAGTGGGCTGTATATTTGATTGATTAAAAGTCATATAAATATATTTATATTTAATATTTTTTCAAGCGCCCTAAAACTGAAAGAATCATTTATAAAAATCGACAATTTTTTTCGTATGGCCGCCATTTTGTTAATTATCGAACTTTTAACAAAAATTATATACTCACCCAGATGTATGTGTGTATATGTATGCATTTAAATATGTAAAGAACGCTTTTTTTTGTATAAGTGTAAACTGGTATGGGCAGGAAGCAAACTCTAGCTTTCACCGTAGAAGTCATTTCTATATTTAAACAAGAAAACTATTCTATACAAAAAGCAATAGCTACGTTCTTAAACGTAATTGTAATTATTAAATGTCAAAATAAATACATTGTGTGAATATCAAAATGTTTAGATTCAAACTGTCACAATTTGAGGTTAAACAACTTACGAGTGAAGTTCGCGTGTTCATAATTTGTTAGTGTGACTCACACACACACTCACACACGTATTGGCCGGATCCCTAACCGAGACGCACACACACACACACACGTCTTGGCCGGTTCCCTAACTGAGACGCACACGCACACACGTCTTGGCCGGTTCCCTAACCGAGACGCACACACACACACATACGTCTTGGCCGGTTCCCTAACCGAGACGCACACACACACACACACGTCTTGGCCGGTTCCCTAATTGAGACGCGCACGTACACACACGTCTTGGCCGGTTCCCTAACTGAGACGCACACGAACACACACGTCTTGGCCGGTTCTCTAACCGAGACGCACACACTCACGTCTTGGCCGGTTCCCTAACCGAGACACACACGCAAAATACACACGTAAATGTTACCGTTACGAGTCTGTAAATAATCCGTTGTTTATTCTAGTAAACAATTAGTACTGTTATCGTTACGAGTCTGTAAATAATCCGTTGTTTATTCTGTTAAACAATTAGTACAGTTTCCATTACGAGTCTGTAAATAATCCGTTGTTTATTCTGTTAAACAATTAGTACTGTTATCGTTACGAGTCTGTAAATAATTCGTTGTTTATTCTGTTAAACAATTAGTACTGTTTCCATTACGAGTCTGTAAATAATCCGTTGTTTATTCTGTTATTCTGTTAAATAATTAGTACTGTTTCCGTTACGAGTCTGTAAATAAACCGTTGTTTATTCTGTTATTCTGTTAAATAATCAGTACTGTTTCCGTTACGAGTCTGTAAATAATCCGTGTTATTCTGTTATTAGTCTATTATTATTATGTTATGTTTTATCACCTAACCAGCAAATAAAAAGTATTTTGAACAGTATCTACGCTCTTATTATTTTCTCAAGGACCTGGAACTGCCTCCCAAGAAGCTATCAGGGCCCGCACGTCGAAAGAATCACCGTCTTTCCCACCTTTCCCTATCCTATACTAAAGTTCTTATTTCCCCACTGATTGGCGCCCGAACAAAAGAAACGCGACATGCGGCATAAGCGTGAGAGGTCAGCCAAAGAAACCTCCTCACAATTTGGCACCCGAACAGGGACGCTTGATAAAGAAGCATGTCTGATAAAGAATCAGGAGATGAATATGGACATGAGGAGGAAGATGCCCAGGACACCACTGTTTCCTGGATATACAAACTGCGCAAGTTTGCGTTAATGGAAGAATTAACCAAACAAGGCTTAGATACAGCTGGGCGCGCATTTGAGCTCCGACAGCGGATGGTCCAGCTGCATTGCTGTGGTACCGGAACAACAGGGGACTGTGGTCCAACTGGGAAGACTTTTTAATTGATTTCCGAGCCTATTATTTACCAGCGGATTATGTGTTGCGATTGGAAGAAGAAATTGGAAATCGGAGGCAAAAATCACAAGAAACAGGACGCGAATATATAATTGATATCCAAACAAAGATTCGGCGTCATGGTGGAATGTTGGAGGAACAAACACTATTTCGGATTTATAACAACCTGTTACCAGATTATAGGCAATACATAAATCGCCGTGATTTCAAAAACATGCGGGAATTAATCCAAGAAATCGAGAATTTCGAACGGTTGCAAAAAGATATCAAGAACCATCGTGCTCCTCGTATTGCAGCTGTAGACACAGTTGTGCCGCAACCGGAGGCACGAAGAGTAGAACCAAACAGACAGATGTGTTGGCGCTGTGGAGAAACTGGACATTTCCGCATTAAATGCCCAAATCCCCAGAGGATGTTTTGTTCATTATATGGCCGTTGTGAAGTTTTAACTCGGAATTGCTGTGGACTCAACGAGTTGGGAAACGACAACCGGGGCAACCAATCGCAGGGAAGGTTCCGCTCCGAAGCATAGAACCTGCAAATAAAAACGAAGCATGCGCTCTCCCTTCAGTAGAGTGTCGCGAAACAGGGGATGAACGACTGTATCTCACTGTCCTAGTCAACAATCATGAGATCGACGCATTGGTTGACACGGGTGCCACTAAGTCGTATATAAACGCAGAAATCACCAACTGGTGTCAAGATGTGATGAAACCACAGGAAATGACCGCTTTGTCTCAAGCCCAGTTGGCAGATGGTAGCACAGACATATCACCGGAAACATTACTGTGGGGTGCATAATCGCAGGAATTTGGAAGCAAGTAAATTTGTTATGCTTGCCTACTTTATCTACAAGAATGGTCATAGGTATGGACATCATCCAAGCTTTCAAGATGTCCATCCATCCATGGCAGCGTCGTATTTCATTCAGTCAACCTTCTACATCCATTGCCGTTTTGCAGAACAAAACTAACTCCGCAACTGTTTTCCAAAATCCGCCGCAAAACAAAACTAGCTCCAAAACTGTTCTGGAAAATCCACCGCAAAATAAAACTTGTTCTGAAACCGTTATGGAAAATCCGACAAACCCAATGACGCAAACTCATGCAGCAAAACGAAGCGAGTCCGACCTGTTAGCTGATTTCCTGACGAAAGAATTGTCTCAATTCAAGAAACTAACGGGGGTCACTCCGTTACTAGAACATCAGATACGTCTAAAACAAAATCTGCCGATTAAGCAGCGTTACATGCCACGTAACCCCAAAATGCAACAAGTAATTGACCAAGAGGTCAATGAAATGTTGATTAATGGAATCATCGAACCTTCTAGTAGTCCATGGAGCTCACCAACGGTTATCGTACGGAAGAAAGATGGGAAACCGCGTTTCTGCATTGATTTTCGTAAAATAAACGAAGTAACAGAAAAAGACGCATATCCGCTTCCATATATCAACGCGATTCTGGATAAACTCCGAGCCGCCAAATATTTCTCAACTATTGATCTCAAGAATGGCTATTGGTAAGTTGCACTCACCGCTGCCAGTCGACCACTTACCGCTTTTATGGTAGCAGGTCGTGGTCTCTTCCAGTTTCGGGTAATGCCATTTGGATTGCACGCCGCACCGGCTACATTCCAACGACTACTAGATCGTGTTATCGGACCAGAAATGGAACCGCATGCATTCGCATACCTGGATGATATTGTAGTCGTAAGTAAGACGCTGTCAGACCACATCCAACATCTGCGGGAGGTATTCCAGCGACTGCGAACTGCGAATCTACGAATAAACCCCGTGAAATGTCAGTTTGGTCTGAAATCCATGAAATATTTTGGACACGTCATTACAGAAGATGGCATCTGTACTGATCCAGAGAAAGTGGAGGCTATAACGCAAATTCCTCCACCAAACAATATTCGGCAATTACGACAGTTTCTTGGAGCCGCATCTTGGTACCGCCGGTTCATATCAGATTTTTCTTGTCAAACGGCACCATTAACACAGTTACTGCAGAAAACACGACCCTGGAGTTGGGGTCCCGACCAGCAGTGTGCATTCGAACGAATAAAAACGGGTCTAACTACTGCCCCAGTACTTGCTTGTTCCGATTTTAATCAGCGATTCTGCCTTCAAACCGACGCATCCGATTACGGTATTGGAGCTGCTCTTACACAGGGTGCTCCAGAGGATCAGCACGTGATTGCTTACGCAAGCCGATCCCTATCTCCGGCTGAGAAGAATTATTCTATAATTGAGAAGGAATGTTTGACTATCGTTTGGGGCATTCAGAAAATGAGAATGTATGTAGAAGGCTACCAGTTTACGGTAATAACCGATCACCAAGCGCTGCGATGGCTGAATACGCTACAGAATCCGACCGGTCGTCTTGCACGTTGGGCCGTTCTCCTCCAGCAGTACGACTACGAGGTAGAATATCGCAAAGGATCTTTAAATCAATTAGCTGACGCACTCAGCCGAATGCCAACACCTTTGCCTGATCTCGCCATCATCACCACCGGATGTATATGGTATGACCAAAAGTTCAAAGAGGTAACCTTGAGGCCCACTGAACAATCAGAGTACCGCATCATACAGGGTACATTACAGCGCAAGTTCTGGGATCCAACTGATCTTTCTGACACGGAGCCAGAACGGTTGTGGAAACGTTGCGTCCCGACGAATGATCGAACCTTAGTGCTCACCGAATGTCACGACCGGCCTGAAGCTGGACATATGGGCATTGCCAAAACACTAGCGAGACTAGCGTTGCGCTATTATTGGCCTGGCATGTTTAGGGACGGCACAAAATATGTGCGAAACTGTCCGACATGTCAGAAATATAAAGCCGAGCAGAATATGACCAACGGTGTCATGGGACCATCCAAAATTGGGAAACCATGGGAAGTGGTTAGCAGCGATGTAGTGGGTCCACTACCACGAATAACAAACGGCCACGAATACATTGTTACATTTCAAGACCACATGACAAAATGGGTGGAGTGCCGGGCTCTACGTAAAGCCACCGCTGCTACCATCACAAAGGCTTTGCGGGAATTAATAATTTGCTGATATAGGTGTCCAAAAACTATTATCACTGACAACAGCACCGAATTTAACAACAAATTAGTTCGAGAAACGCTATCGGCGTATAATATACGTCAACAACTAACGCCGCCCTACACACCGCAAGCCAACCCCATGGAACGGGTAAACCGCGTACTTAAGCCTATGCTTGCGCAATACTGCGAAGGCCGACACAAGACTTGGGATGCGAATTTACCAGTATTCATTCTTGCCATTAATTCGTGCAGGCATACAAGTACGGGTTACTCACCTGCCTACTTAAATTTTGGAAACGAACTGTTGTTACCAAACCTATATGAAAAGGTTCCTTCCGACGCTCTCCAAGACGAAGGTGTTCCGCCACAAAATTTGGAGAAAATGAAGGCCCTGCAGGAGGCCCAACAGTTGGCACGGATAAATAGAGCTCGAGCCGCTACAGGACAGGCCCATTATTATAATTTGCGGAGGCGGGCCAGAAAATTCCAACCTGGGGATCTCGTTCTCCGGAGAGAACATCCTGTCTCAATTGCCACTCAGGGAATAGCCGCCAAACTCGCACCACGTTACTCAGGGCCGTGGACAGTAATCAACCGGGTATCTGCCCAGGTGTACGACCTGGAAGATATTACGGGAAAGTCGCTGCGGCGAATTCACATAAAAGACCTAAAAATCTATCATCAATAAATCATTTTTCTTTTTTTTTTTTGTTTCTGTTTTCAATAGGTTACCGGCCACCAACACGACCACCGGCAACCGAGAACAAGCGCCATCTGCGCATGATCCGCATGCTAGTTCCACGGGCGGGAGAGGGTGTATGTATTATTATTGTAATATAACTTTTGCATCAATAATCAATGTTGTTCAGTCCTACTCTGAACAATTTTAGAAACAAACATCTTCGAGCCCTACCCTGGGCTCAGTTCAGCCTGAGTAGCAGGTACCTACCCTTTAGGAAAGTGACAAAAGCCACATGCAGTAATGCGATACAAAACACATGTGTTTTTCCTAACAAAACCAATAGTTTTCTTGCTTAGTTTCACAAATTGATATTATTTTTTTTTAAACATACCTCGACCAGTTTAACACAAAGGTTCAACAAGAACACACACAGTTCAACTCACAAGTTCATCAAGAACACTCGCAAGTTCACCAAGAACACATTCACAACTTTGATTATATTCCACTCTTTATCATAATGGTATATATTTATATTGGAAATATAAAACAAATTAATTATTGCTACGTCTTTTAATCAAACAAATATACAACCAAGTGTTCTTTTATTTAAATATTAACATGTTTCACCAAGTGCCAACCACTATTTCCATTAATAATATAGTACAATACTAACAAGTATTGTTCTAATATTTTACAATATATGATTATGTATATAAAGCTATTATTTCCACAACAGCTTCAACTTTAATTACAAATGTTTGATTCTTAGTTATAACTCCAATTCCTTTGAACAAGCCGGTTGCGAAAATCATCGGCACATTGGATATATCCACGTAAAAATCCTTTAATTCGTAGAATCCCTGCAAACAAATTAAATATAACTCGAAATCGTCGAAACTGTGATTAGGACAATTTGTTCAAACATACTTTTTGTATAGGGCACTTGGCATTCATGTTATGAATAATTTCTTCCCAAATACTTCCAAATAGAAATTTCAATTCTTTGCAAGGGTTATCATTCTCGTAAAAGATTATATTTCGCTTCCAACCCCCGTCACCCCATATGTCAATTTCAATCGCCAACTGCAATAAATTTAACGTGTTATTATATATATATATATATATATATATATATATATATATATATATATATATATATATATATATATATATATATATATAGAAATACTCATATGTATGTGTCTATATGTTTGTTATGTGCAGAACGTTTTTTTTTTTTAAATGAAAACTGATATGACAGTAAACCAATCCCAACTTTCTCCGTGAAAGAGAATCTTAAGGATATCTGCATAGTTCCTATTTAAAGTTTGCATAGATATGCATGCTTGGGGATTATATATAATAAATCGTATGAAATATGATGCTTGACAACATTTTGACATAGAAACCAAATAGACTGAAATAATTTTATATCACAAATAGATCGACTGCGAACGTATTTCGAGCATATTGTCTATTGAAAACAGAATTGTAAAACAAACGATAAAATCAACAAATTTGTGATTGTCACCTAACCTATAAGACTTGTGCTTTTCACAAACAATTATTTTCTTACATGAAACTTATTTCCGAATTCTTCGCTGATTGTGCTGTTAACGGTGATAGCTTCATGGGTCCGGTTATATTTGTTTAATACTGCATATAATTGAATTTCACCACCTGGTCTGAAAGACGACCTCACTTCAAGAATTTTGACCCGTCTTTTAAAATTCAATTTTGGCTGAAATTTATTATATTATAACCTTAAAGAATCACTTTTACATTTTCCACTTACAAATCCATATATATCTTGTGACAACATTAGAATAATAAAGATATGTAGTATTTTGATCGACGGCATATTACAGTCTAACTTGTGCTGTTACGTCGGAATACCTATTATTATTGTACATATATAATGCAAATGTATACATTCAGAATTTAATTCAAGGCTATAGGTAGCAGCCATAGCCTTGAATTAAATCATGAATGTATACATTTGCAACAATTAAAAATATATTAGCAGTAATTAACTTATCATGCAATCAAATAAGCACAGGTACAAGCCTCCGTATATCTGATGTACACTGCACGAATTATCGATTATTGTTCATGGAATTTTTAGAATCATCTATGTATTTACTTTCTCATACGCATACTCTCCCTGAATCTTTCAAGGCCATTTTCGAACAGATTTCTTTGTGCACACAGGCACAATAACTGTTGATAAAATTGTAAAACGGTAAACTCAAGACCTGTATAGGGCCCGGAAGCAAACCTCTTGTTTTTGATCTAATAATGAATAATTTATTCTATTAATAGTACTTTGTTATTCACTAATAGTAAATATAGATTATTTTGTCTAAATAATATATTAAACTAAGGTCTAACGCACCTATGCGTTCAGCTCGCCTTATAAGTAATATATGCGTTGCGAGCAGTGGTTTTTAATTATTATGGCCTTTTGGTTAACAATTTGGAAATATGTTATAGATATAAGAAATAAGTATTTTGTGGATTATTTTGATAAAAAAAAAATTTTATTGTATATTTTAAAATTCAAAATTATATTTAATAACTTTTTATGGCCTTTGGGTTTACAATATGAAAAAGTCTTGGACATAAAATATCTTGGGTGTTTTAATTATTTTTATAAGGGCAGTATTAAGGGGAGTTCCAAATTTTGGAGCACTATAACTCGGAAAATATACGGGCGATTGGATCTAAACTGCGAGTAGATTCAAATGAGATGCCAAATAATATGTGTACCAAATTTGGTGTGAATCGCTCAGTACCTTCAGAGGAGTAGAGGGCACAAATTTGGTCTTACGAGGGAGCAACGACTAACATAGTATAGTATCATTAATATAATAACCCAGAAATGTATGTATGTATGTATGTATATATGTATGTATGTGTAGAACGCTTTTTTTGTAAAAATGAAAATTGGCATAGACGGGGATCGAACTCACGACCACCAGGGTGAAAGGCATGACACTTATCCACTGCACCATGGCGACTGTTAATAATGTTATAAAAAATAATCAAATAGTTTATACTGAAATAAAACAATCACTACGATTCTGAAGTTCAGTCTGCTTTGAAATAGACAAAAACGAATCAAACGTCAAAATGAAATGTCAAAAAAGTTTTTGTGATAAATCTTCAATTCATTTGATGATTTGAAGTGTATTCAGTGTATTTAGTACTTTACACAGAGTGGCATCTGCTATATTATATTGATATTGTATGTCAATGACAAATATAAATAATTGTTAGTTAATAAAATTTAGTTTTATTTATTCTAATATGAAGTTTGTGAGTCGCTATTAAGCATTTATGTTAAAATGACCGCCCAAAGAACAAATATAAATAAAAGTGCTACCACGTGAGCGTCAAAAACAGTAGTTGTGTAAAAAGGATTTGTAATTCATATATTTTGGATAATCGATTCAAATAATAAATAGCAATCGTAAGTAAATTTATAATCCTGTTTTTTATATACAATCATGGAAACTGTCTAAATGATACAACACATATGTAGCATACAAGGTTAAAATCAAAGTTAAACAAAATTTAGTTTAAATTTATCGGATGTTACACAGTGCATGATAAGCGATCGATTAGTTAATCTCAGCATAGTGATCTAAGAACAAAATAGCGTTCAAAAAAAGGACTCGATTTTTTCTTTATTATTATTTGCGATGTGGAAATTTGTATAACTATTATAGTCAAACGATACAAAATGAAGAAAAACCGTGTTATTATTATTAAATTACATGAAAATTCGCCATCAGTCAAAACAGACTTATGTTCTGTATACCATATGGGCACATGGTGCCCACGGATGACCCTAGTATAAGTTATATATATATATATATATATATATATATATATATATATATATATATATATATATATATATATATATATTTGGATTCAGGGCAACGAGACAAACACTTTTTGTTAAGGAAAATTTGTGATCCTAGAATGCTACAGACACCCGGCCGATTACTTTAGCTTCTTCGGTACTTCGTACGGCGAGGTAAAAAAGAAATCCGAACATGTATTCAAAATAGATGTATCACGACTTCGTTATACATTCCATGAAGAAACTCGTGGGAATCGAATAAAATAGTAAGTACAAATAGAATATATAGACTAGACTAGTGTAGTGTAGTGCGGTACACGTCCACCTACTGCTGCTGGTACCGAAGCAGCAGCTGTTTCTGAAGTTAGGTCACGTGACAAATTCGCACTTCCTGTTCACCTCGTTTCCGGTTATAATGAGAACCAATCAAAGGCACTGCCACTGCTATTCGGTCGACTTAAAACCGTGCAATGAATTCGAAAATCAACAGCAAATCCACAAGGAAGAAAGAATGAATGCTGCTACCGAGCTTCGGGTGCTAGTTACACTTGCTGCAAAACAAAAATCAACCAAGAATAACTCTACATTACGCATTCGCTTTACCCCGTCCAAACGCTACGTGCGATTTAAACTTTCCGGCAGGGTTTTTACATAAATTTATACTTTTTGCATAATATAGTGCCGTCTATGCACAAATTGCGCAACGATGATACTGGACTACACTATACAAAATTAATGTAACAACAATTTCAACGTTAATCTACATGTAATATTGACTAAAATAATACTTGCATAATATAGAAATAATTGTGATTCTCTGTTAAATATTTGTGATAAAATGACCGATAAAATAAGCTACTATTATAACGTATGTTTTCTTTTTAAGAAAAGAATCAGTATATAATCTCTAAGTTTTGCAGCATTGGCAATCAAAATCCTGGTAAATAACTACACTCATTTGTTATTAAAAGATGTTACATTTGTGCTCCAATAGCGCAATAAATAAACATTAAAATTATATTTTATGTATTTTATCTGGCATCAATTTATTTCAATATAGTTTACATAGAAACAGAATGTTAATGAACCAAACCTACATTCTCATTATGAGATATTTTGTCTTAATTGCATCCTACGATTGGAGCTGGGTATCATAATTGTAACTATATACAAATTTTTAGTAAATTTTATTCTTTATTTGAAAAAACCCATTAGCTTTATATCTTCAACTTTTATCAATTTATTTATAATTATGTAACTCAGGCCATTTTCGAGATAAGTAGCTAGAATAAACGGTTACTTTCGGTAATGATATTGATCTCAAAAATAGAAGGTGCTCATCTAGACCATATAAAAATTTAATGTATTGGCCCTAGAGGGTTCACAGTCCAAGATAGATAGACAGAAATACAAACAGGCAGGTAGGCAGACAAACAGACACATAACAGATAGGCAGGCACATACACACACACACAGGCACACAGATGCCATTCAGAAAATTGTCGGAATTGATTGAAGAATGCTCAAAACATGTTTTCCGAAATTATTCGTGATTACAATACTTTCTTTAGACATTCATCCAAGTGAATAATAACGGCAACTCTATTTAAATGCATTGAAGACAAAGACACATTTTCTGCAACCTGGCTACACGCTTATTTTAAATGCTGGATCGATTTTGTATTCGTGAAATTCTAGCTACAGCTTTCGTTTCTGTCATTTTCCAACAATTTCTGTTAAAGTTGCAGCAATTAATTTTGTCTTTTCATTGTGAAATCATCCATTACTTTATGTGCGTCTTTCGTAATTGGTTTCTGTGTTTATTCTATTCTCTTGGTTACAAAGCATAATAAAATAGACTTTGACGAGGATCCGGAGCCAGAGAAGTACAACACAAATCGCATGGGAATACTAAATAGAAATGCTATCGGTGGTTCAACCTAAAAACGTATTCCTGCAAAACAAGGACACGACTACCCATAATTTAGTTATGTGTTATTGCTAATTTCGCCCTGTTTGTTTTACCAAGTAGTTTCGCGATATGTTTAAATTAGAAACTATGAAATTAAATTATTAACAACAGCCTAATAATATTAAGCACATAATTTTAATATGAAGGAGATACATATTATTTATATAAACACTTAATGATTGATGTATTAGTATGTAATTGTGTGATTAATATTCGTAACGTTATTAATATGTTGTATTTTTGGTTACCAGAGTCATCGAATATTAAAATTTGAAACAAAATTATGATTGTGAGAGATTATAAAATTGTGCGTCGATGAATCAAATCATATACAAAGTAAATACATGTATAATACCGATAATTAAAAAGAACAAGCATAGGTGCAAGACACCAATGGCTTCTGCTCACCGTATATTTATGTAGAACACACTTTTTAACTACTGATGTTTTAACGAAAAATAATCTAATTATAACTACATATTTTTGAATAAATAAAATAATAAAAACCTGAATGAAGACGATAGCAATTGCTTGAGTACAAAATATATGGTTGCAATCATCCAATACAAACAATCAATCAACATAATTATAAATTCCAATATTATTTTTATTCTTAATTTTTATCAGAACGATCCCTTGTCCGATTTGAAGTAAATTTCACACATTTGTGTGAAATTTACTTCAAATAGGTTATCTACTAACTAGATTATAGTATGTTGTAATCTTCGGAAAATTAGTGGAAACGTCAAATTAAAATGTCCAATTTAATTTTCCACATGATTTCCTTTTAGTGATTAAAATTTTAATGATAAAAAACTGAATTTTCTATCGTGCATTATACAAAATGTCACTGAGCAGAAACGCATGTCAATTTTATCAATTTTATATGAATAACATTTATTCTATTTTGTCAAATTTGAATTAATATTTATTGTTAAAATAATATCAGGCAATGTATTGTAAATATGAGTATTCTGGACTTTGTAAATATGCAATTAAAATCAATAATAATGAACTGACGAACCAGTTTGAACTAAACAGAGCCCAGTAATTTGTATATTCTCTATCCACTCAGACACTGTTCTGTTTAAGAAAATTTTTAACAGTTGTGATTCAGCTCTGATTAAAAACTTCAATAAAAATCGCGTATAAAATATGTTTAATGGTGCAAAAGTACAATAACATAATGTTGACTGTGTTAAGTGTTATTTTTACGATACAAATGTGTATTTTATATGTCATTTGGTTCTTGTGAAAGGAAAAACAGATAATATTTATAGTTTTCATTACATACTTGTAGATGTCCGGTGAAGATGATAAGGTAGAACTTTTATACTTTTTGTTTTATAATATATTTATCAGTACAAATGTGAAATCTCACAACAAAAAAGGTATATTTTGGTTGTATATACATACATACACACATATATATATATATATATATATATATATATATATATATATATATATATATATATAAATTAAATTGATTGATGGCTGATATAATGCCATATTGTTTAGTGCTTCCCAAACTTGTACGCGTACCTCTGGTGGTACAGGAAAGGGTTTCAAGAAGTACGCGGTAGAACAAATTCTGATGTTGTCCATAAAACAAAAGATAAATAAGAATCCATCATGTTTAAAATGATCAGAATGTCGTAAAAAAATAATACAGTAACTAATGCTATATAAATTAATGTAGCTCTGAAAGAAATACAAATTTTATTTAAGAAATTATTAAATTAGGCCGAACTAATATTGCAATAAATAACTTTTATCGTTGCAGCAAAATTAACGTTAATTTCAGCACGTCGTAAATAATGCGACTGATATAAGCGATTTGTAAGCGAATCTTTGTGGTATAAAAACAAAGGTGTTTCATGTATAATAATATTCAAATGCGTTGAAAAAATTTGATACAATGCCAAATACTAAACCGCTACCTTTTCAACTTGGACGATTTATTGCCGTCAAGACAACTCACAAATTTCCACATAAATCTTATGCGTTAGAACAAGATCATTATCATTAGGGTTATAAATAAATATATTCGGTGCGGCCAGCTGTCTAAAAATACCCTTTTTCGTTGTATATTATTACTTTTTTACGCGAAATATATGATAATTAATTATGTTTTGATTAAGAGTTACAGGCGAGCAAGTCAATACTGTAGCTTTCTCAACAAACCATCTCATTTGTCAATCATTCTATCAATGTCTACGATATTTGATTTAATGTTTACTATATCCAGGCATATCTTTTTTATCTCTACTTGATTTACCACAAATACACCAAAAGAAATATAATTTCTACGGTAGTTACACTTCGTCTTCCATACTCAACTACTGAACCAAAGTTATTGACTCAGTCGGTAATATTATCAGTTTAGATCTTTCTTAATTTAGCAGTTTAGGGCAGTGAAGGACACATATTGATAAAATTTCTTTTCGCATACAAATGTCATATTTTAATAATAATTTTTATAATATTCTTTTCCTTTTTCATTTCTTATAGGAATTTATATAAAGTATTGTAATTATAAAAAAAATCAAACTCGAAATTTTAACGAATATACACGTTTTGACCATCTCAAATATGAATTTGACTATTTTCGGAATGACCTGTGTGTGCTTGTGCATGTGCGAGCGTGTATGAACGCTCTATAGTCAAAACTATTGAAGGTAAAATTATAAAACCACAAACTTTGTCTTTGCACATCCTATTCAATATCTTGACCGGAAATAACAACTTATATTTTCTACTTTTTCAAATCTCGGGAACGACATTACACATTAGTTAGCGAAACAGTGATTACTGTATTAAAATTTCTAGCATCATTTTTAATTTTATGTCCAATTTAACTAATATCCTGTTATATCTAATTTGTTCTATTTTGACTTAATGTCTGGGAAATAAATAAATATATTATAATATTATCGATCATTTTATGATTTTGCCGTCGTTATCGATAATGATGCGTAATGCAATAAAGAATATTTTCAACGAAATATAATATTTTGTTTATATTCGACAATATTGTTAGTCTTATGTTGCTACATGCCATTAGGCACATTTGTATGTTAGCATGTTGCACGTATCCACTTCAAAAGTAACGAATTCCAAGCAGCAATTTGTGAAACGCTGGCGAATACGAAAACGTACCTACTACCCACTTCACGCTCAGATTACAAACTTGAAATTTTCTGCAACTTGCACAACAAATCTAATTTACATAAATACATTTAATGCATTCCTTTTATGTGTAATTATATCTACTTTAATATATTTTCTAATTAGTTATGGCGCTACGATATTCGTGCACTTCCCTCTTTACATCCACCTGTTAAGACGGCCTATGGCAGGATTTTTATTTCAAACCAATTCTAATAATTTTGTATATAGAAACTAATACGAATCAAATAATTATCAATCGATGAATTCATCTTTGTTTGTATAGAAATTATAAGCAATAGGTATATGTAAATTTTTTTACTATCTTATACGAATTAAGGGATTATACGCAGTCAGGAGGCCGAATAAAAGCGATTTTTCCTGGATAGATATCTTAATTTATTTATTTACTGAATTTTTTTTTTTTTTTTTTTGTAAAAATAATGATTATAATCATTGAAGCTGCCCTAGCCGATCTCCGGGAGCTTCTCTAAAAATAGGGGTTTTATTTATATTTTACAAAATGGCGGCTTCTCAAACACAAAATTGCGATTTTCGATAACAATTTTGGCCTTAAATTGCTTATATAATGAAAACTACTTATCGGCGAGAAAAAAGCCTTCGATTAATCACTAAAAAATATATTCATTAACCTTGTGTACACATTTGAGACTGATCGGTTGAGCCGTTGCCGAAATATCTTGCTCACCGACTTTACAAACATAGTTTTGAGAGAAACGCGTTCAAAGTTTCAAAAGCACTTAACACATAGTAAATATTTCTTTACAAATATGTGCGTGTAACTTCGAGAATATTCGTCGGATTGACATGAAATTTTCTGAGTATATACTTAAATATAAGTACATTACAAAAATGAAATTAAAAAAATCGATGGATTCGACTGAATTGGGAATAATTAGAATTTTGAACACGTTTTTACCATCCCTGAATCGAAAATAACTATTTTTGAAATGACAGCTATATGTATAGTTGTGTCTGTTGTATGTATGTCTGTCTGTATGGTAAATATTATGAAACTATAAACTTAAGACTTCCAGTGCAAGGGCTTCAATCTCTTTTGAATTATAATAAATTGGTAATTCAAAAATCTTAATTTCTTTTGATTCTTTTGTTTTATAATACAAAATCACATAAGAGGCTTTTAATTGTCAAAAAGGCTACAATTCCTTTTGATTTATAACAGATTTGAAATTGGTAAATCAGTTTTAATTCTTATTGATTAACAACTTATAACACAATGAAACACATAAAAACTTGTAATTGTCAAAAGAGCTTAAATAATATTTGAATTGTGATTGGAAATCAATTAATAGTAGGTGATTTGAGCTTATGTATTATCAAAATAATAAGTTGAATGAATTATGAATTCAATTCCATTAGTAATTGATTTTGCCCAGCTCTGGTTACCACACATATTGGATATAAGTGAATATATATATGAAAGTCGAATGAACACCACTAATTCTATATTTTATTTTTACGTTAATAACATAAAATAATAAATTTAAATTCTGTATGAATTTTTTCAACGCAATTTACACGTTTTGTGTTTAATCGAATTTTGTATAAATAACTGTCAAAATCTAAATACATTTGTATATTTTATTTTCATTAGCAAATAGAGCTTTGAAATATACTGGTAGCAATTTTTACTTGTCATTATCAGTGGAAACTCATTTAATTTTCCTATTTATGTTGATGCTTTTCTTTTACATGTATGCGTATGATGATATAATTTGTTTTACACTAAATATACGCATTTATTAAAAAATCTATATTTGAAATTAACCTATTTAGATACATTAAATAATTTTCGGTACTTAACAATTTTAACAAATATAATAATAAAATATGACTTTTTAAATTGCTATATTCGTTAAAATGATATGTATCTATACCTTCAAAGATGGGTTACATATTGGTATTCAATTTTATGTGTATATCTCTAGCGTCGGTTCGTCTTTAAGCCAGGTTGCATATTTATAATTGAAAATGAAAACGAACGAGAAAAGAATTTGTATTAAGTGAAAAGGAAGTTCGCGTTTCAAAGATCGCCACGTATAACTTCATTAATATTAATAAAGAGCTTCGGATAACTTTTGGGTAGCTCTCCAAGCGCTGCATTATTCTTTTCTTCATCTAATGTTAATTATAAAAAAATCGCTTTAAGAGAATACGTTATTATTATGCTCTGGTGTTTATACGTCATATTAAATAGCGGTTCTGTACTTTTAAGATGAAATTGTGATCCATTTATTTAATATTATCTATTTATATTATTTACTTTTCTTTCTCCAGATAGCGACATGTAAAGATGTCTAAACTCTGATTGTGCGAATTCTGCGTTAAAGAAGAAACAAGCTTAAGTACAACGCACCTACTGTTTTAATATTCTAGATTTTTTAGAAAGGAAATAATCTACATGGTGACGTATGAATAGAAATAAATTCTTGAATATATATATATATATATATATATATATATATATATATATATATATCCTTTCTAAAAAATCTAGAATATTATAACGTTATTTTTCTTATCTTGCACAATCTAATTTATTCTAGAAGATACAAAATAGGTTGTATAACGTATGTCGGAAAGTTTATCGGCTGCACACAAGTATCGCCCCTTAATACTTTCATTTTTTAACAAAATAAATTATTGGGGTACATGTGATGCAGATAAAATGTGTGTGGTGCTGGAAAATGAAAAATGTTTCTAAGCCATAAGACAAATTTTAGATAAATCATTTTATAAAAATTAAATTATTTTCAAACTATTTGATGGTAGTGCATATGAGTTCTGTTGAAATAATAATAATTTTAAAAATTATAACACAACCGAGTAAATATTGCAACAAAAATACAGTTGTTTTGTATAAAAACAAAGTATATGTAAATATTTGAATATTAAAATAATAATTTTTAGCGCAGTGCATGAATTTCACAAAATAACTATTACATGAAAATAGCTGTGTAAATACTAATTCATATAATATTAATTAAATGAAAAGGTATGATTGAACAAAAGTGCACGGTTGCATAGGAATGAGCATGTTAAAGCAACAACAAAGTCATAATTCTTCCATTTGTCTTATTGCTTTTAGAGATGTGCATTGTGCACCATTTTACGTGAATGCATATTCCTCGTAAGCGCATATACATATATATTTATACGTGTATTTGTACGGTAAGCGCCCTGTAACATTTTTATGCATCGCGAAAACCCGGCCAAGAATTTTTTTATTCGCATGGGTAAAATTTCTCAAATGGTTTCATAATGATTACGGTCGATGGAGCAGAGCACGACTTATCCCCAAGGATATACGTTCGTTCGCTGGGTACCTAACTGCTTGGATACTTTGCGTACAGCCATCTAAATACTTGATTGTGACGTCATAGAAATCCTTATTTTTAAACTCTCGTTAACTTGACACATTACTCTATGATAACGGAAATATTTTGTAGAGTATCTATCAGTGCAAGATCATTCGATTCGATTCGATTCACCTCTTCCTGATTCCGTTTATGTATATAACTCATATACTTGAATGTACATCGATCGCTCGCTCATAAAACCAACTTTATGACTCTATATCCTCTGATGATACTGGACGAATTTTTAGTCTAATTGTACATATAAAATGGTTTCCGCTTCGATTCTACCATATTCATAAATTTAATAGCCCTTATACTTCCGGAGTTATAGAGCGTACATTATAACTTTAAATATTTTGCTTAATACGTATATGAATACAAATATGTACGAAATATTTCTTTTTCTTTCTTACACGTAATGAATTGTAATGTGTTCACAACAATACAAATCTCGAATTTTAAATGTTTGTGAGCGTGTGTGTGTATTTTTTAGCTCACCGTACGAATTACAAACGAGCTAGAGCAATCGGTCGTGTGTCTGTAGCATCCCCGGATCAAAAAATTTCCTTAACAAAAAGTGTTTGTCTATCCCGTGAATCCAAAAATATATATAACATATATACTTGGATGTTAGTATAGACCCTCGCTCGCTCGCCCACTCGGTCCTCTGAAGGTACCGGACCAATTACCATCAAATTTGCTACACATATTATTTGACATCCCATTTTAATCCGCTGACAGTTTAAATCTCATCCCTCGTTTACTTCGCGAGTTATATAGCCCCAAAATTTAAAGCCCTCCTTAATACTGCCCTTATAAAAATAATTAAAGCACTCAAAAATTCTACTAAGAATTCTAAGATATTTTATGTGCACAAGATATTTTTCAGATTGTTATCTCAAAGCTCGAAAAAAATTAATATTATAATTTTAAATTTTAATATATGTACTAAAATTATAAAAATAATTAAAACACCCACAATTTTTACAAAAATATACATTATTTCTACAAATTTTATACATATTGGTAACTTATAAGCCATAATGAAATAATAAAAATTATAATTTTGAATTTAAAATACGCACTAATATTTTCTTTTATTATATCAAAATAATCTACAAATATTTGTAAGTTTTTTAATATTATAACATTTTTTCAAATTGTTAACCAAAAGGCCATAATAAGAAAAATATATTATTTTTTTATTTAAAAAGTAGGAGGGTGCAGTCCGCTGCTCGCATCGCATATATTTCTCATAAGGCGAGCTGAACGCATAGGTGCGTTGTACCTAAGCTTTCTTATTAGAGTAGGGAATATTAAAATTTCTATCAACTTTTGTCAATAAAAGATTGTTCGAATAATGTACTATTTATACCGAAAAATCGCCAAGTTAGATTTCCATTTCCCTAGTTACCATGCATATTGATATTTTTTCATGGTAATGGTAGAAAAAATTTAATTCACAATAAAGCTATATATAACATAAAATCTTGGATAGTATTGGCCTTAACTTTGTAGAACTCCATAATTATATTTTTTCTTTTCTTTACACTATATAACATATATAATGAATACTAAGTATATGAGAGTCGAATGAAAGGTATTCCATATTTATCATTTATTATAAGGTGCACAGTGAGCTGCGGGCATTGGTGCCTACACTTGTGCTGGAACAGTATATACACTATCCATGTATTAAAGTGAGAGCAAAAATAAATTGCTTCATTCGTTTTATGAACACACTTCGCGCCATTCTGTTGAATTGACAAAAACTTTACACCATCACGTTTTCCGTATACCCTGACTCCTTATTTTACTTCTATCTCTCTTTCGTTCCTACTCATTCCTTCTCATTGAGTCTACAATACAGTTCATTGTTTTTTGATAAAAGTTAAGACGTTTAACTCAGGTCAAGTGAAACAAACGAATTGTTATCGAAACAACTAATTTAGTATCTTTTTCTTCTTAATCTTCAGTCTTTCTACCTTACGTTTTAAAGCGTATCTCGAAACATTAAATACATTAAATTTGGTTTATAGCGCTCGTCTATTTTCGAAGAAGCTGCAGTACTCTACACTGGACTTTCTTATATATTTATAGAATATATATTTGGTACTATATTCATATGATTTCGATACATAAACAGAGGCAGATAGAAAGCGCTTTTTCTAACCAATCGTAAGTATTGTTTTAAATACTGATAATTGTTGATACTGCTTTTGCATCAAAGTTTTTAGTAAATATGGAGTACCCGGGGATATAACTGATAAATTGACTAATTTCAAAAGCAATTTTCTAGTAAATGGTACGTCTTTGGGATAAGAGAAATATTTTTTTTTAATATATTCAAAATGTATACAAGCTTTTCAACTTACTTGTGCCGTTTTCGAAACAGAGTAAACCTTTACTATCGTTTTAGATTTTGTTTTCAAATATTTTGAGGTTTTCTTCCGGGCTACATTCAAACATTAAATTCAATCATTCGTAATTCTATATACAACATTTTCTACTATAGAGCATTTACAGACAACGTGTCCGTATTTTTTAATACAAACCCCAAACATTAAGCGGGAACAACACGGTGACGGCCGAAAAAATTGCCCATTTTCTCGAAATTTTTTCTCTGAACTTAGAAATAGTAGATTGATGGGGTTTGCTGCATTAAATAAGGTATATATTAAAGTTATTTCAGGATTTTTTTCATTGAAAAATAATAATAACTCCTAAAGCCATTTTTTTGCGTTCTCCAGAGGCAGCTCAAAGAGGAGGTAGCGTCATGGTTATGGATGAAGCGTTAGTTACTGCTACTTTTTCACTATCTCGGAAATAATACGAATCATAGAAAAAATTATTCTTATTAAAGTTGATATTGCGATTTCGAATATATTTTCTATGAAAATCTCTCTCAAATAACATACAATTTATTAGAAAATTGCTTTATGTTTTGACATTCTTTGATACTATGATTGTCATGAAATAATTTAATTCATATTTATGTTCTATGCACGGTTATTCCATATTTACAAAATTATTTCATAATAATATACCAGTATCAACGAATGCCAAAACTTAATACAAAAGTACTATATAATTAGGGATTGATCGAAATATCTTTACTTCATTCTCTCTCTCTGAGTAGCTCTTGCTCTCTCACTTTTTCTCTGTCTCTCCTCTTTTTTCTTTCTCTTTCTGATTGTAATATAATCATATTTTTTACTTTATAAGTTTTTGATGAACTTATCTATAATGTTCTCTTATTGCATATGATACAGTAATTAACAGATGTGAAAGTAAATTACAGTAAAAAGTTAGTTATATTTGATTTTCTCAAGTAGAAAACTCCGTTAAAAATGTGCCGTACATCGTAATTACTGAGGCGAGTTCTCAACGATGTAAAGCATTTTAATACAGACTCGTAAATTTTCTCCTTTGTGTTATCTTCTGCAGCAATTAATGGTAATCCCGGAAAGCGTTGCTTCCTTATACACTGAAGAGATTTTTAAACGCTCATTTATATTAAGCACTCTGAACCTCAAGCAACACGCTATAAATCATGACATTTTCAAATTTCCTTTATTTTCGAAATTCATCATCTTAACAATGATCATTACACATTATTTAGAATTTTTAAGCTATGGATTTTCATCTCTGAGCAAAACATCTGAACTGAACACTGAACTTTCATGTATGTGTGATCTAAGAATATGAATAGATATTTTGTGGTATGTTTTTTATTACTAGTGCAGCTTTTTTTTACATTTGTTGATACTGCGATTTTGTTTAATACGTATCCATGATTACAACATACAAATTTACCAATTTTAAATGATATTTTCATTAAATGGTACATGTTCGATGCCCTGAGTAATTTTGTAAATACAACTTTAATTTTAATATAACATATTTAATAATATAAAAGATTTAAATATTTGTTCCTTATAGTACAATGGTATTTTGTTCCCTATAAATTTTTGCAATTTTGCGGAATGATTTTAATAATTTGAAATATGAATTATGTATTTAATCCGTAGATTACAAGGACAACATTTCCTGTTCCTGTTCCAGAATAGAAATTGATTGTATAAAAACTCATACAATGGAGGATTAAATTTGAATTTTTCTAATTTTATCTTCAATAGCTATTGCTGTAGAGCATTCATATTTCATAGCCACAACAGAGACATCTTGTCATAGTGATTATGAAATCACGAAGGTAGAATTTGTGTATTTCCATTGAAATCGTGAGTTCGAAATGTATCATGATTACAATACTTCGTAATAAAGAATGTAAAGATGAGTTCATTCTATTCTACATTAGCTACAAATCTCGGCCAAATCTCGAGTGCTGCGGCGTTAGAACTACATGCCCTCGTTAATCTTGCTAAACCCTTGCCATTGTATTTTGACGGCATACTATTTGAGCAATGGCAATTTGTCTGACAAGGTACAATACCAACACAGTATCCATGCTGTTAAGGAACAATGATCACATATATGTATGAGAACGATGTTCACTTGTTGACTTTACAGTAGTTACAGTCACGTACGAGTTTGGTAGTGTATCGAAACACCAGAATTGTTCCAATGCAATTCAAAGTTGTGGTTATGTTTGGCGGCGGGCCAACGCACGTGCACTTGCAAGTGTTCTATCGATGCTGGTGTCATCTGTTATGCGGCTGCATGGCCCGTGCCGCCACGTTACTTACCGCTCTTAAATGGATCACGTGACCTACAACTTTAAATCTTTTGTGGTGCCTATTGTCGACTGGACTTACCGATCACTGCGGACGGTGTCAACATAATAAACCCTTGTAGCTTTGCGTACGGCGAGCTTATTGTCAAGCAAGATTTTTATGTTTTTTATTGATTTTGACATTGTCCAAGAAAATATAAAATTCACGAAGTCATTTTCCGTATAACGGTGCTTGATTTTACATAATAATCAAACTGATATCTACTATATTGAGTGTAACATTAGATATTTATCAATGGGAATGTTAGTTAATAAAATTTTAAAACCAATTCTGTTCGAAACAAGTTCGCAACAAACAAACAAGTCGCGGATGGTTCAATTCAATAGCACATTACTTCGTATGTGTTTCCAATATGATAACATCTGAATATGTAACGATACGCTGGATATTGTGCGCGATCGGTTAATTTCTCTAGCGGCATTTTAATCTTTGTGCAGATAAGTTACATCTAGACAGTTTCCCTATAAATTTATTAGGCTACCTGGGATTTCGTGCATCGAGCGATTGAAAAGATATATACCTTATGTACATTTATTCGCAAATGTTACATTTACGTTCCCCAACGATACTCGATACCTTAAATGTACAGTTAAAAAATTCTATTTTACCATTTGATATTATTCGTATTGCTTATAAACCGTCTTGGTAAATAATACTATACTTACTTACTTTTTTGAAATTTGCACCCGATAAGACAGCAACTCTGCTCGTCAGATAACCAAAAAACTGCTGGAATTCCTTGATCTGATAATAGCAAAATCTATTTTTCAATAGAAAATTTCACGTGGAATGCTCCATATATATTATTTTTTTGTTAATTATATGCTCACCGTATGGCGTGCTGAAGGCGTTGGTGCCTGCACTTTTATTAATATTATTTACGGCCTGGTAAGGCTGTATTATGAAAAAACTTTTTATTCTGTTTAGAATATTTCAAATGTTTTGCATTTTTCCACAAGGTTGTTTGCATAATATTATTAAAGTTTGTCACGAATAAGCTGCCAAGTTTTTTTAATTAAAAATTCTGAACTTCTACTCTTTTATGTATTCTATATAGAGTAAATTGTTACGAAAGTATTTATCAAAATACTGATGACTCAAAATAGATTGCAAGTAAAATATTTGTGCTTAATGCATTAAGTGAGATTTTACATAAATGAAGACGTTAAGTTTAAATCCTTTAGTTTTATTATATAATTTATTACGAATATAAAATTAGTCGTAAAGATGATATAAATCTGAGAGCCCATTTTGCATGCATTTGCATAATTTTAAATATTATATGCTTGCATTTGCAGACTCACTAATACTTTTAGCTCTAATATAGGATATTTACACACACACACACACACACACACACACACAAACATAAATGATAAGCATTTTGTGATTTGCAAACTAATTTAAACTATTACCCAGTTATTCTAAAAGCTATTTCTAATGTTAATCTCGCCTAACTTATCAGGATTAAGATATTTTCTCTATTCTTAACAACAAATTTGCAAAAATAGAATAATAATACTAATTGGAAATTTATTGTAGTTGAATTTTACCCATAAGGGCTTGTTTACTGGTGTCATTTTTTGCACATTTTGAGAAACTCACAAATTAAAGAAAAAGTAATATTCTTATAAGAATTTAAAATATTAAAATTTCTAGCAATTTTTGTAATATCATTCTTTTCTATTACATAGTATTGAAAAATCACCTTTGCAAATTGCCATATTACATTTGCTTCTCTCTAATATGGAATCATATTTTATAATTTTATAACAATTAAAGATATTAAATTTTGTAGCGACTGAAAAGTTTTTTTCTAAAAATGTACCATATTAAAATATCGCATTTTATAATAGCCATGTTACATTTACGTTTCACTTGTTACCAAACATATTGATCACAGCAATGGTAAACACTTAAAGCTATATAACATTTATAATGAAAACTAAGTATAAGAAAGTCGAACTAAGGGCACTCCAAATTCTTTTATTTACGAGAAAAAAACATAGTAATTGGACAATTTAAAGCAACTTGCAGTATGCATGCAGAGGATAGAAATAACAATGTTCGAATAACTCTCCATTAAGTACTGTCAGATACGAACAACACAGAAATTGTTATTTTATATATACACACACACACACACACACATATATATATATATATATATATATATATATATATATATATATATATATATATATAATATATATATATATATATATATATATATATATATATATATATATATATATATATATATATATATATATAATATGGGTGGCCCTTAAATGCCGAAAATAAATTCGTTCAGTTCCCCGGTCACGAAACGATTCCAAATCGTGTAAACATAATTATGCTATTTATTCCTCTCTAGAGCGTTCACAGACACACAGACGTCATTCCCAAAATAGCCACATTCGATTCAGGGAAGGTGAAAACGTGTATAACCGTTGAAATCTCGAGTTCGGTTTTTTGGTTATTCCTATACTTACTTATTACTTAATTAGATGAAGTAATATATATATATATATATATATATATATATATATATATATATATATATATATATATATATTCGACCATTTGTATATGGATTCGTATCATTATTCAGTATGATCCAATTTTAATCTGTAGGATGCTTAAATTTCCAGGTATTTTCATCATTATAATGACCAACTAGATGTATGGCAGATTTGATATCTGCCATGTAACAAGCTGATAATATACGTACATATAACTGTGTATAGAACTACGATTACAATAGAAAATTGAGCTTACATATCATATTCAACAGTTGTATTTTATATAATCCCTGAAATTTGAAACGAATATGAGTTCGACCATTATAAGTTTCAAATATTCAA
The DNA here is from genome assembly GCA_933228885.1 of Leistus spinibarbis. Classification (NCBI taxonomy): domain Eukaryota; kingdom Metazoa; phylum Arthropoda; class Insecta; order Coleoptera; family Carabidae; genus Leistus; species Leistus spinibarbis. Next base: position 5,568,266 of record OW121791.1, read on the forward strand.
ATAATGGTATTAGTTTAAGGGACTATACTTGTCATGCTTATTTTGACAAGTACGTGTACATAACAAATAGCGCCCAGTCGTATTATATAATTAATTTTACCCAATTAAATAAAAGATGGATTTACAAGGCAGTGTTCCGTAAATTAAATTTAATAAATACATTGTTTAAGTTACAAAATCATTAAACTGGTGGAAAATATAAATATTTCAAAAAAAACTTTGTCATATTTGTTTTTATGCGTATTCAGTATATAACAACAATAAAAATTTAATTTGTGTGAATTATTTTGAATTTTGTAAAGGGAGAAACCTGACTTGTTTAGTAATATTTTGCATAAGACAACTGTGTATAACAGGCATGCCCAAAACTGCCGGAAGAAATTCGGTTCTTCAGTTTATATGCGAAGAGAAACCAAAAGAATATGGCCTCGATACGGAGTTTGAGAATCCCTAGTGAATAATAAAGGAATAATAAACAATAAGTTAAAGTAAAGCGTCTGAAAGTCAAACATCAAGATCGGAAAAATTAAACAGAACAATAAAAGGAAACAGTTCAACCATATTTATATAAAGAAAGTCTGGTAAAAATATCAATTATTTTATTATTCTTGTTTGAAGATAAAATATAAGAACCTCCATAATAGGTAATTATAATAGTTTTTGTTATTTATCTCCGAACATGAACAATCAAAATTAAATTGTTACTTTTACTAGGCATTCTTTATATAAACGCGCATAGCCTGATTTTTATTTTTATCTCGATAGGGTTTGATTAGTTTTATGGAATTAAGAAGTATAACTATGAACAAGAGTGTTACAATATTTCCGAAATTCCTTTTTATTCATTAAACCGTCATTATTTCACGAAATATTTTTGATTGTAGCGTAAAAATAGCATAATTCTAATGCTGGTTTATATGAATATTCGAAGTTACAAGGATAACCCAGAGCGAAGCGGCGTTTCTTCGAACAAATGAACATGATTCTCTGGTTGAAAATATTGGTTATAATTGTAACATACGTTATTAGAAATTAAAGAATATTGCCCTTGATTCCTGACCAAAGGACAGACAGATTGATAAAATTAGCAATGTCGAATGTATTTGGCAAGTTAAACTGCGTGTAAAGTGATATAAGTCTGTTATTATTGTTTGATTTTTTGTTTCTTATTGGATCAGGTGTAATAAATGTTGGCATACCTTGTTTTATTAAATCACACCGTAGCGTAACATGCTGTGCAACATAAATATTATTGTCATGTTGTATTTATATTGCCATGACTGTCTTGTTCTATTGTTTTACAACGTATGTTATGTAACTTGTAAAAGTCAATTTGGCAACACAGTGCCTTTATTTTGTTTTACTGTGATTGTAAAAATTCACAAAGTGATACTTTAAATCAATATTTACAAGCTAAATCTGTAATTCGCCATCATTTCATCAAATCTAGTGACATAAACTATCTTTAAACCTACTTCTTACCGCGAGTATCAAATATAGACTCATGCCCATATTCATAAAAGGCAGTTAAAGAATTAATGTTTCGTTATTGGTTAATGATCATTAAATTTGGATTTTTCGTATTCATAAACGTCTGTTCTGCAGTATGTCCATTAAATGTGTCGTTATATTTAACAGGTTAATTTTGTTACGTTATATTTTTAACAATTCGTTATTATGACATTTCAACAATTTTATTATTTATTGGTGCTAAGTTATTATAGCAAATGTTACAATTAAGTAATGTAGAATTATATATACTTATTTTCAGCTGTTTAGTGAAATAAATATGCAAACATCCTCCGACTCATCACCATCTTCATCTACGACATCTTATTCATTCTTTAAGTAGACGATATAGATTAAAACAAGCTTAGGTACAACGAACCTATGCGTCCAGCTCGCCTTATAATATATGCGATGCGAGCAGCGGTTTTTAATTATTATGGTCTTTTCAATAACAATTTGAAAATATGTTATTGATTTAAAAAATCATACGATTTTTTGTAGATTATTTTGATAAAAAAAAAATTGTGCATATTTTAAAATTCAAAATTATAATATATAAGAATTTTTTATCACTTAGGTTAAGGTTAGAAATATATCGGTGAAGTTAGACACAGATCAAGATATATAACAAACGTTCGTTACGAAACGAAGCGTTTTAAATTCATTGTAATAAAACGAGTTGTTACGTAACGATTCATTATAGTTACTTTTATGAATACGGGCATAAGTCTATATATTTTTTATTTGCCACGCCCATTTAAAAAAATATCCTATTTTGCTAGCTTCCTTTGCAACGGTCTTATTACACCCCCATTCTCGGAGTCAAAAATCAGCGCCTATGACCAGGCATGAACCGGGGCCTTTGGTTTGTGATTAGAACAACTTTTGATTGTAAAGTTTTGCGCATTTGAAATTCATATTGGTTTCCATAGCAACCATACTTATTATATTGAGAATCGTCGGAATCAGAATACAATTAACTATTGCTAAACTTAATCATATAAATTTGCATAGCTACCAAATATTGTATCAATTTTAAACTATTTATTTGTCATTATACCTGTGCACTAACTGCAAGCTTTGAAACAGTGTGAGTCATTTATGAGCGACAAAACAAATAGAAGAAAACCTCATTCAACTTTGCGGTTTTGTTTATGTGTGTGAAAGGACTTGATTTGCGGTGAACATGTTTACTTATTCAACACGCCAAACTAGGATATATATTCAACCTGATTCAGATTATAAGACGGTCAGTTGAATACCGTATTTCCTCAATAAAATCTGACATTCACATAGTAGCCAACGCCAACACAAAATATAATATTATATACAATATATATATATTGTATATACAATAGGTGTTATGCATATGCTCGAAGAATATGAAAATCCGAACGCGATCTCACAGGCGAAAAATGCAGATTTTATGTACCGTGAACACGCGATCTTCTGGACAAGCATATCTTTACGGACAAAGTGAGACAATACTATTGAGCAAACCATAGGTGCAACTGCGATAGGTATATATATTGTAGACTGGAAAGGATTTTGTATAGCTTGAGATTTTTAAAATGCATACACCCACGGGAAAGATAAATAGGGAATGGTGGCCTAAAATAGAATAGTTAGTAACCACAACGCGTGCCTCTATACTTTTTAAGGCAAACTGATTCAGAAACTGAAGAATACATATATTAATCAACATGTAGTGTCTCATATCTTTACATTAAACTCATTTATATTCGTAGTAAATTGTATATATCGACAACTCCACCAAAAACACAAGTCTTAATAATATTGTTTGTTATATGAAATCAAATCCCAATTAAATTAATAGACAACCGACTTATATTAGAAATATAAATAACACCGTAGAGGCCTTCCTATCTTATATTAGACTATTTACTTAATAAAATTTTGTAATTTTTCTCCTCTTTTGTAGCATGAAACTCAAATTTAAATTAATTAAGTTATATAAATACCATGTTGTTAAATAGACATTTTAAATAACATAACTTTTTTTAAATTATTTACTTTAGTCCAGATTACATATTCGGACCATTTCCTTTACTTATTTATATTATTTTTTGATATAATAATTGTGAAATGTAGTCATTATAATTACACTACAATTTTGTCAAAATTCGTTCCATATTAAATAACTATTTGCACAGAAATGTGTCATTTTAGGCCTGTGTAGAGGTATTATCGCAACCGGTATGGTATTCTTACTGGTTACCGGTTCGCTTCCCTGAATATACGTGTGTGTATTGGAAAAACATCAAACTGTCTATATCGAGAAGACGTGTTGTGGAATGTGTGACGCAGTAGGGAAGGTATAGAGCTTCGCTCAATCTTCGTATCAGGCCTCGCACTCGCACATTCCCCGCGGCAAATCTTCAGCGTCTTTCCTCTTGGTTTTTGGCTGCCCATGTTGCCTGTAGGCGTGTTTAACGATAGCTATACACACGTCTGGAGCGTCATTTTGCGACCAAAAATATGTTCAGCTGTCATCCAGCGAAATTAAATATTTAATGTTTTACCTCTCTTGCTGTGGCTCTTTTCCTTTTTAATCAATCTGTTTGGTATTTTTGTCAATTCAGATATGTCGACATTTTACGAATATATGAATACATATAGCAAGTATATAATCATGAAAATATTCTATAAATAAAGTCAGATAGATGATTAATCTTTTACATATACATACGTGTATAAATATATATATATATATATATATATATATATATATATATATATATATATATATATATATATATATATATGTATGTATGTATGTATGTATGTTTGTATGTATCTTATTATTTATCAATTTTGATGCGTAGATATTTATTAAATATTTTATTTTATGCTTATAAAACATTTGTATTTTATCATTTTTTATTAAATCGTTAATATATACATTCTGATTATTAAATCCTGATTTGAAAATGTATAACAACTGTTTCCAAAACTGTGTTTCAGTAAATCAGAAATAATTTTTCAACCAAGAAAATATTTATTTAAAATAATATACTTTTTCTATCTATGGTATTACTTTCGCAACTAGCAAATATTTTGCTAATTAAAACTTCATGACCAGGCAAATTTACAATTTCAAACAAATATATGATTATAAATTAGAATGTTTCGTTACAAACAACAATGAAATCAGTATACATTTAATGAGTTCACTAGACAGTAATGAATTCGATCCACGTGCAATCCTTACCCGTCTAAATAATATCAAAACTGATCTCCAGTGGCATCGCGCGTTGTTAGGGTCACATGGGACACGAGACGAAGGGTAAGATACACAAACCTTCCCAACGCATTGAACCGTATCTTTTCAATCACTGTCTGCAAGCGGAAAATTGAGAAAAATAACATCAAGGCGGTCGTGGTTACTTTAAAATGTGCACCTTTTGCACGCCGCCTCTCTCTCTCTCTTTCCCTGTCACTCTCTCTTTTTTTCATTCGCTCGCTCTTTCTCTCTCTCCCTCTTAAAAATGTGCAAGAACCGCCTGGATCATCGCCTGATGCGTCTTCATCCTACGACGATGTTCAATATCACTTCATTCTTTTTTGTGTGATTTTTTGTCTGGTTTTGTATCGCGTTGCCTTCATTTTGTCAACAAAAGAATATTGTTACATGGTTAATAAAAACTGTATTCTTTTTTGGTGTAAAGTGGAGTAGAAAGAATTTTTTAATATAATGAAGGTGGCTATCATGCGAAATTGATTCTTTACTTGCTTAGACGTAGTAATGAAATATTTCGTCTATATCTAGGGAAAATTAGGTAAAAGAAAGTCGAGTAGAAGCCACTTCAGATATTTGAAAACAATCATTTTTAATGTCACGAAAACAGTATACGTTAGAAATAAAGTGATTTTCATAAAAGTTCAAGATATTAAAATATTTAGCAATTTTTGTTTAAGATAAGAATGTCGAGTGAGAGCCACTCCAAATTTTTTATATTGTAAAGTCTTTTTAGTTACTGTCAGCGTTAAGGGAATTTAGGAAACCGGACGTAAGTAGTTAACAGATGTGTAAGTCAACAACTGTCTCGGCTATGGTTATCAGGATCGCAACTATACTGTACAGAGTCGATTGGAGCGCCGGCACCATATGTTAATATATTACTACGGACTAATAATACCATGCTAATTACACATCCCTTTGGTCTATACCGAACATAGTATTAAATCTTCTGTACCATGAAACTCCATCGGCGTCTGCCTGAGTGTGTGTGTGTGTGTGTGTGTGTGTTGACATATAGAGGACTATGTTGTCGTATAGGTATTTCACTTGATAGTTTAGTTTAGGGTGTCCGTCAAGTTGGTATGACAATGTTAGCTTTTCCTGTCTCTCTCCTAATACAAAGTTTCACAAACAGCGACTACTAAAATGTCATTGTCATTGTCAGATTCATATTTATTATTTAATCCAATCGCGCAAAGTCACTTTGATTACGCTGCGTTTCTGAACTCGATTTCCTAACTTCGGTGCTAACCGGAAGTTAAGATTGGGGTACGGAAGTCGCCCGGGTCCAGGAACGGAAAACAAACCGGAATTAAAATAAATCTACTTTATCGTTTACCGGCTTCGAAAATTGCGTTTTCGCCTAAAGATATACGAATGTCTATAGTTCTCTAGATTGTTTTCATTGAATATAACTGCTACAGAATAGAGCTTGTTTATTTATATATATATATTGGTAATTCAAACGTTTCAACAGCGATAACAAAACCAAATGATTTCGGTTTGGTAAATTCATAAGAGAATTCGATTCACGTCAATCGGATTCCGAAAATGTGTATTACTTTCTGGATTATAACACTAACTTGTACTTTGTTTCCTCTGAATGTACCGAGATGAATTTTGGTATACATATGATATACATGACCTTTTAAAATATGCAAATGCAAGTTATAGTTATAGGCATTTAAATATTCTGAAAAAAACTACAGAAAATTACAAGATTTATATTCTAGTTTTAAACTCAATACCATTAAAAAATAGCTGGAGTGACCTTCATTCGACTTCCAGTATCTATATTTATTATAATGCATTATTTCATTTCAAATTTCCCCTATAATAGCTATGAAGTAAAATCAATATGTATTATAGCTAGGGAAACGTATTTATATAATAACCATTTTGAAAGGTAGTATTTCAGTAAATGGTACGTTTTGTGGAAAATATCGAACAAAAGCTTCTAAAAATTGAAATACCTTAAACTTTAATAATAATCAATTTTTCTCTAACTCATGTCGTTTCCGAGATATTGAAAAAGTAGTTTGAATTGGCTCGCCGTACGAAGTACCGAAGAAGCTAAAGCATTCGGTCGTGTGTCTGTAGCATTCTCAGATAAAAAAATGTCATCAACAAAAAATGTTTGTCTAGTCGTGAATCCAATAATATATATCTCACATACTTGGATGTTAGTCATCGCTCGCTCGTAACAACAAATTCTCGGATCAAAAAATTTCTTTAACAAAAGTGTTTGTCTCTTCGCCCTGAATCCAAAAATATATATAACTTATATACTTGGATGTTAGTCGTTGCTCGCTCGATCACTCGTAAGACCAAATTTGTGCCCTCAACTCCTCTGAAGCCTTATACTTCTCGAGTTATAGGGCCCCAAGATGTGGAGCCCGAATAAAAATAATTAAATCACCCAAAAATTCTATATTTTATGTGCACAAGAATTTATGTATTGTTAACCCAAAGCCCGAAAAAAATTATTAAATATTATAATTTTGAATTTTATAATATGCACTAACAATTTTTATTTATCAAGGTAATCCATTAAAAATAATTATATTTATATCTTTAACATTTTTTTAAATTGTTAACCAAAATTATTAAAAAATACTGCTCGTATCGCATATGTTACCTAAAGGCGAACTGAACTCATGAGTACATTGTACGTACCAAGTCTTGTTTCTTCAATTAATATTGATACAGTAAATATTGTTATGTTTTTATTTATTTTTTATTGGTAACATCAAAAAAAGAAATAACGAAATAATGGCTCTTTATTTTCTTCTTTCATCATATAATTGATATATAAACGTATAAAAAGAAAAACCTACCAATAAGATTTTTATGAGTTAAAGAGAATATCTTCAGTGTTTAAAAAATTATATATTTATAAGGAATATTATATAGAGGATATCTATTTAATTTAAATCCATAAATACACTAAAATTAACACATTTAAATCGAGTTCGTATAGCACAAATGGACCGTCGTCATGTCAGTGTGATTGATGTATGGCACGGGGCTTTGTTAGGTTAGGTTCAGTGTCGGAGGAATCCCCAGCAGGTCTCCGGTTATACTCTCTTAGATTATTTAACGGCTGAGCGTGCCTGTTTCTATATTCAGCGTTACATGACGGCGGTTCACTACAGCACCAAACAAGTACAAGCTAGATTCAGGCTTCAACTAAATGTCGACGTAGAATAAAAATTGGCGCACTACGTTAATTTGTAATGAAATGCCAGCTTGATCCCTTATGAGTTAGCTATGCACGCTTTTGAAACTATGTATTACTTTGTACACTGCCCAGCCAATTCATACATAGACGCATACACACTGGCATACAACTCCTGTGGGTTACAAAGCCTACGGGCTTCGGGCTTTAGTGGGCGCTACGCTAGGTAAAATGAGCACCAATTTAGCTGGTCGTGTATGTACGTATAAAGGAGCTATAGTATTCACATCATGTACCCATTATCACTACTCACTGTTATTATAATTATAAAATAATTTTTAGCTCGCCGTACAAAGTACAAAAGAGCAAAAGTAATCGATTAGTGGTCGCTCGCTCGTAAGACCAAATTTATGCCATCTACTCCTCTGAAGATACTAAAACAATTTGAACCAAATTTGCTACCCATATTATTTGAAACCGTTCGCAGTTTATATCCAGTTTATATCTAATATACTTATATGGTCCCACAATTTGGAGCCCTCCTTAATACACCCCTTAGAAAAATTATTAAAACATCCTCGTATAATTCTAAGATATTTTATATCTATATATTTATAAGATTTCATCCTATTGGTAACCCATAAAAATTATAATTTTTAATTTTAAAATTTGCACCATTTGTTTTTATCAAAAAACTTACAAAGAATTGTAAGACTTTTTTATTAGAATATATTTATTTTAATTATGAACCCATAATACTATTATTTTTAAATTTTAATATTATGCCAAGCGTGGTGTGGGATAGGGAAGTCCGCTGCTCGCGTTCTGGGTAAATAGATAGACAGATACACTGGGTACTTAGCCGATATTAATCAAATTTGGTATATACATATAATATGAGTGCCCCAACTATTCCCGTCATAATTTAAAATCAATAACCCTTGTACTTCCTGAACTATAGAGTAATTGTTTTCATTGTTGAGTACCACCAATCATAGTAACGCAGTTCGGATTGTTATTACTGTAAAATCTAAATAGAATAGCAATTCAAATAATATAATTAAAATAATTCCGTGAGTGCGCGTAAACTCTCAAACTTATAGCCCCCAGAATAAACACGAAAGAGCTATATTAGAATGTTACAGAATAAATTTGATCATTGATGTAAACATATTTATGTGAAAACCAAAAGGTAACAATTATTTAATTTATATTAATTTAATCACTAACTGAAAATTAGTATGATGTAATAATGCAAGAAATGTAATTTCACTGCTCACCGAGTAGTCAATTAATATGATAATGTCAGTTACCAGCTCGGGGCAAGGCCCTAGGTACACGTAATTTTTTCCTGCAATGTTCACTAAAGAGAAATAAAAACTGTTCGTATTAACGGGTATCTGCTAATTTAGTTATAATGTTAATGTTATAAATGTCGACCGACCAATATCGATACACAGAAGAGTAGGAAGGTCATTCCATAATTGCTAACATGGTGCGCGCCTCACTAAGCTAATTCCAACACACAGCTGAACACCATTTGGTAGTTACACCTGTAATAAGATTAACAATTGCTCGTTATATCCACTCCAGCAACTCGAAACATATTGTATGTACGTAGGCTAAATGTGTAGGCTAGTCATTCCTGTAGGTATGTAGAAGCATCCAGGTGATTCAAATTCAAATTGACACTGTCAATTTCAATTAACTATTCTGGCCGAAAATGTATTTAAATTAGTAGCGCACTCTATATACATATGATATTTCATTCAAGTATATGTGAGTTATATACATTTCCGGATGCAGAAATACGTAAAATAAAGTCTATGCAGAATAATTGAAATAACCTTCACCCGTCTTTCTTATACATTTCAGTATTTCAGTACAGTTCTCACTATAACTAAACATACAATATTGTATTATCATATTATTATTTTATGCTGCGATTTCATGAAACAATATCAATTTGTATGGTAACTAGGGAAATTCAAATATAAAATAACTATGTTTATAAGTGATATTTCAGTAAATAGTAAAATTTTCTAATGAACTTTTTAAACAAAACTTATTAAAAATGCAATAAACATATATTTTTCGATATTTAACGATATTTCTCGAGCATTGATATACGGAATGTGTTTTCGTTCCATTATTTAAAGTTAACATCACGCAAATTCATATTTTCTTTTTTTGAAACAGATAGCTGATCATGTTTTTTTTAACAATTCCTTTTAGCTCGCCGAAGAAGCTAAAGCATTCGGTCGTGTGTCTGTAGCATTCTCGGATCAAAAAATTTCATTAACAAAAAGTGTTTGTCTTGTCGCCCTGAATCCAAAAATGTATATACCTTATATACTTGGATGTTAGTCACTCGTAAGACCAAATTTGTGCCCTCTACTCCTCTGAAGGTACCGGAGCGATTCACACCAAATTTGGTACACATATTACTTGGTATCCCATTTGAATCCGCTCGCAGTTTAAATCCAATCGCCCATATTAAAATACCGGCTTGGTAAATCTTCCTAATATAGATTCGTATAAAAATGTAATAATTATTAATGCCAAGAATGTCACAGGCACACTACCGAATACTATAGCTATTTGTACAACATATATGGCGTGCTGAAACCATTTACCTACTCTATTTCAATTGGCACACATCATTTCGTGCGGATTGTTGGCAAACACAAGTGTATTGCATTGTGGCAACACTGCACACCCGCTACTATTGCCACACTAATTGAATGGTTTGCCAAATCAATCTAATTCGCTCATCGCATTTTTTGGTTCTGTTGGCCACACGTATAGTATGCTGTAGCGCAAGTGCCTCCGTCATGGTTGATGATATTTCGGCTGTCGCATTAGTCGAGTATGCTATATACATATAGCTTGCTCGACGTAGGGTTGTTCGTGCGACCCTAGTAATTATTTCGATTTTCTCTCTTGTATTTTCTTGTTATCAGAGCTGGCTTCAGATTATTTCAATTCTAATTATACTTTTTTTTTTTTATGATTAACAAAAGTCAATGACAGTAAGTACATTCATATATAATTATAATATAATATAATTTATTACCATTGACATTGATTTTAGAATTATTTATATTACGATGCATTTTATGTATATGTGTCGTAACTGTATCCGTTTATTATATAGGGTATTATGTGAGCACCAGTCTTTACTTTAATTCTGTATTTCAGAACGTATAACCATTTACAGTCTATCTACCAGTGAAATAGGTCGTGTACTGAGAGTGATTTAGTTAGTGATACAAGTGCTGTGTATTATTATTTAAGGTAAGGTTGATAGTTCATCTATAACGTATTATTATATTTCGGTACGCAACTAATATGTATTGATGTATTTATCTGGATATGCAGTAAGAATAGATATGAATCAATGTGTGAATGTGTGTTTGTTCGTCACAATCCTTAAAAACTACGAAATTTCGTATTTGTGCCAAAGATATATTTGTAAAAAGCTGATTACACTACGCATAATCACACTGTTACTCTTGTCATTTTTCAGTATATCCAAAATGGCTGCACTTGCAAAAAGAAATTTGGATTAAAAATGAACGAATTTAAATATTTAAACAATTTTAGTTTTAAAAGTGTATTCAAAAAGCTTGTACAAAAATCGCATTTGAAATTCATTGACGTTTCCATATTAACCACATATCATATTCACAGTTTGCAGAATCAGAAAGTAATTACGAATTGCTCAGATATATATATTTGCATATTAGATTCCATATCTACCACATATTTCACGGGAATTTGTATAAATTTGTATTCTATGAAAGTCTTGTACTGGCCACAACAGATTTGTAGTATAAGAATATCAATAATTTACTGTAAAACAGTCAGAATCGTTTATCGAAAAATTAAAATGTATTGTTTGCGTAGTGGTAATCAGTGATAATGTATAACTGCGTATTATAGGACTGTTACATTTGTTGTAAATCGAAAACGGTATGTATATAGGTAGTTTATGAAATACAGATGAATCCGATACTGTATCAATTATTTAGGTTGTTGTTCATTTTTGGCACTATATAGTTACACTAATTAGTTGACCACCGCAATTTTAATTGGGTAAGTGTATTGTTTTGTAGAGCTAACTAACTAGATCAATTATTGACTCGAGTTCTAATTATAATTACTACGTTATCAATCGATACCAAACCATTTATCTGATTTTTCTTTTTCAGGTTTTTGTTTCTAATCTTGATCGTGCAATGATTAGTTTGTTGGAAATCCAATTATGATATTTGAACACAATTCGGTTAACAGACACGATATTCTGTTTCGATGGGCAGTAGTTAAAAATTTGTAGTGGCCTACACTCGATATTTTTATTTTAAATCATTTTCAAAATCAATTTGCTTTGTAACTAGGGAAAAATAAATTATTTATTTTCAAAGTCGATTTTTCAGCAAATGGTATACACTTATCCAAAAAAAAATTAAAACAAAAGTTACTAGAAACATAACTTCAACTTTTATATGAATCACATTTTCTATAACCCATGCTGTGTCCAAGATATTGAAAAAGTAACAAGAAGAAACATTTGCTTTCGGTTAAGATATTATTTTCCAAAATTGGAGCTGCACATCTAGGCTATATCGTATATATTTTTGAAAAAAAAATAACCAGAAGTAATATAGCATTCCAGCTTTTTCAATTGGTCACCTGTATATAATTTAATAGTAAATACACTTTATACAACTACACTTTCGGTTATATACAAGTCTTAAGTTTGAATATTCACCATTTTTCATTCGATAGTTTTAGCTCTAGAGCGTACACAGACAGACAAACACACAGACTAACGTCATTCCGAAAGCATTCGATCCAGTGTATTTATTTTTCATGATTACAAGACTTACTTATTACTGCGTATAAGAATGTAAAAAAGGTTTCTCCTAATAGGGTCTATAATTTTATTAAATCCAATTTGAGCTGGTTGACCAATCCGTTAGTAGTTATAACCGAATTATACAAAGTGAGCGTGTAGTCTAATCCTGCAGCCACGCGCTGCTCAAACGTGGGAGAACTAATTACTTGAAAACTGGCTATGGCTATCCAAGCAAGTGGTAAGCAGACATCAGTATAATGGATTCAGTATTAAATTTAATTATTTGATCGAAAACTTTGTACGTATCTACATACGTATTAGAACTTTACACACCATAAATGCGAACGTATATAATATAATAATATGAGTGCATGATTTGTATTACAGATTACGACGTATTTTAATCATCATCTCTTCTCTCTAATGTATTGCTCACTCGCCGGAATTTTAAATGGTTTCATTAGACAGTGAGCTGAACTCCAGCACTCCACTACTACCGCAGGGATTTGATTTAATTTTCTAGAATATCTGTCCGAATAATAATGAATAATAATGTCGCGCGAAGTGTTTCAGTTTACAGATGAATGGATTGTAAATTGTAAATGCTTGTTACACAGTTGTCTGCTATCCCCATTCTTGACGTTATAAATGAACGTATACATAAATAAATATGAATAAACATATTTTTATTCTTGAAATGTTATAGCTCAATTTGTATAATAACTAGGAGAACGTACATGTCAACTACCTAATTTCATTCTAGTAAATGGTACATTCAAAAAAAAACTTTTCGAACAAAGGATCCTAGAAATTTAAATATCTTTAAATATTATCGGATAAATTTCGATTGAGCCCTTATTAAGTTTAATGTTTCATAATTCAATACGAAAATAGTCAGAAACGATTCAAGGATAGTCAAAACGTGTATTTCCGTTAAAATCCTTCGTGATTACAATACTCCTTATATACATTCATATAAGAAAGTAAAATTTGTTTAATTCTTATTATAACATTGACATATACCTAGTACATATAAATATCCTACAGTACCTTGCTACCCGTTTCATTGGAGATAGATCCTAAAGATATTTATTTACATTTAAATTTGAGTATTTATACGATTATGTCCCATTTTCTCTAAAATTTTATTTGCGAATTTTGGGATAATTAGGAGAAAATGCAGTGAAATTTCAAGAAGAACAGATTGCAGAAAAAATAAAACAAACAAAAGCATTAGAGTGCATTATTTGTGTAATGTGATGATGTCAGCACATGGATAATGTCAGTGTGTGTGAATTATTGCGCCAACTCTGAGCATAAACCAGGAAAAAAGCGTCAGCGATTATCTCTTTATATAGTATATAGGGTAGTAGGTAGCTCGGGGTGAAATATCAATAAATGGAACAAGACAAAGGCGCGGCATCGGAAAACACTTAGAATATTTTTGCACGAATTAAAACATTTAAAATCAATTCTGCTCCCTCTTTAAATACTATATTCGCAGTCTCTATATATATCCAAGTAAGAATTACATAGATTTTCGGAATCAGGAATCAGACATAATACGAATTTCAATGCAAATGCATTTGTTGATTCCGAGAATGTCACAGACACACGACCGAACACTATATACTTTTATATATATATCGTTCGTATACGTTATATCAAATAAAAAACATAACACAGCCACAGCACAAAATACGCGCAAAAACTTTTGTTATAAAAGAACTGCTAGAATCAATTTCTAAACTTTTTATATTATTTGTGAATAGTTTCATATTTTTCGAAAAGTTTTCAAAATATTATACTGTTGTGAAAACTTACATTTCTATGTACAAGGTATAGGGGCTGACTTTTTTCTTCGAACTTGGGGGCGAAATTAAACTTTCTTTTTTATAGAATCGTGGTTAATAAAAAGTACAGTACTCGATAAACTCGGAAAGATTACAATTTTTTCTTTTTTAATATTTCATTATTTCATTGTGGCTTGTTCGGCGTATTAAGCAAATATTTGATGAATTAACATGGGGCGAAAATATACTCTTGCCCGCATAGCTAGTAGGCCGTGGAGGCCCATGAAGTCAGCGCCTATGACACAAGGCCTTATTAAAAAACCATTTTATGTTTGGGTAAATGCGATATTATGAGGATCTGTTTCGTGTCACGATAAATTACAAAATAATACTGTCTTTTAGTAAATATAACAGTTAAAAATAATGTGTAAAGGGCAACATTTATCAACTCTTAATTTGATAAAGAATGGTAGGCTGTTGGTTTAAATTTCGCCACACAACAGTAGCTAAGGGATTTTAGACGCACATTCTGTTAAAAAGGTGATAAATTTTAAAATTTCGCTTCACCCGTATACCCCATATTAAGCACACGCACAACACACCCACACGCACAACTGCCCGTATAATATACCGTTACATATTAAATTAAATTAAGTTATTTAAAATTTCATCAAAATGAATGCTAGTAGAGGAGGCAAAAGGAATATATTTGAAATGTATTAAGTTGATTGACAAGAACTGTCATCACACAAACATGGCTTCTGTTCAGGGTGGACTCTGTTTGAATTTACCTCAACCAGATAGCCTTTATAGCCTATGAAAAAAATTCTAGGTATAAAATATTTTTGGGTGTTTCAATTATTTTTATAAGGGGGGCTCTAAATTTTGAGATCAATCACTCTGGAAGTATACTTTCTATTAAATTTAAACTGCGAGCGGATTCAAATGAGATGGGTAAGTAAATTTGGTGTAAATCGCCTTTGGTATCTTCAGAGACGTAGAGGGCACAAATTTGGTCTTACGATCGACAATTAAAATCCAAGTATATATATATATATATATATATATATATATATATATATATATATATATATATATATATATATATATATATATATATATATATATATTTATACATATATATATATATATATATATATATATATATATATATATATATATATATATATATATATATATATATAATACGCAAGTGTGTATTTTGTTATTACAGAAGATCAAATTCGTTTCAAACACATTGCGAAACGGACACGCAACATTATTTTTTTAACGAGGTGATAGCTATGTTGGAAATGTATACCACTAGATAGCGAGCAATTAATTTTGATCACGAATAGGTGTTATATGAGTTGAAATAAGAAAGTTTTGTGATGGCCACAACAGATATTTTCCAGTACTGAACGAGGAACTAAATATTATAATTTTATGTAAATACATAATCAGTATTTAGAAAATATATGCATGCATAGGCCCTGACACGTGTATGGCAGTGTCACAGGAGGATACCTCAAAAGCGTCATTAAAATTCATTTAACACAACAATAACATGTTCGAAAAATCACTTGAAATACCGACGCTAATTAAAAATCAATTATTAAACATACAACACGCTCGAGTGGTGAACATGAAAACAATATTATACAATACACAACTAGCTACAAAGAATTAAACAATAGTACCATAACAGAATTTTATAAAACACTGTGAAGGTTTTTGATGAATTCCTGTGTGTGCGCGTGTCTTTTGTTCATTACGAATAGCAGTGTCATGGATATATGTATAAAGGAATGCTGTTCCATGTTAGTGGTAGGGTGGCTCTGGGTGACAGACTTCTAGGACAGATTATATTGAGGACATGTTTAGAATTTAGTGGCGCATATCGCAATTGTACGACAGAGGCGTACAACTAATATGCATTTGTAAGATGGAAATTTCGTATTTGTCGAATCCATTCCTATGTGTAGTAACCAACTGATTATATATATATATATATATATATATATATATATATATATATATATATATATATATATGTATATATATATATATATATATATATATATATATATATATATTTATTTATTTATTGTATATATTAAGTAATACACAATTTGGCATAAACTAACAGTTTCAAAACAATGACGAAATAATGTAAAACAATGACGCAATACTATGGCTAGCTAAATCACTAATATATGAAAACTAAGTATAAACCATGTCTACTCCTACTTTAAACAAGATTTACCAATATAATTATGAATTCGACTGTCTGTTGTATCGGTAATGCTTAATTATTAAGGGGGTCTTGCTGTGTGTGTTAGATAAAGAAAAAAAAATGTTTTTCATAAATTGCTTCTATAATATTTGTAGAATACGTGAGTAATAGGATATTTCGATATTTGAATTCATAGGAAAATTACAGACGTAGAACAAAGCAGGTGTTGGCAGCCGGCGCCATAATGCACCGTGTGTGTGTAATATGTACTTGAACTTTCAAATGCGTTTTTCTCAAAACTGAATTTTTTTAATCGGCGTCCACGATATCGTAACAACTGCTAAACCTGTTTAGCTTAAATTTTTATGGAATGTTCAGTACATCTATAGTTATCACCTGAACTAGAATAACTGTGATATCTGCAATAGTTTTTAGCTCGCCGTACGAAGTACCGAAGAGGCTAAAGTAATCGACCGTGTGCCTGTAGCATTCTCGGATCAAAAATGTTCGTTAACAAAAGTGTGTGTCTCGTCGCCCTGAATCCAAAAATATATATAACTTATATACTTGGATGTTACTCGTCGCTTGACCAAAGTTGTGACCTCTACTCCTCTGAAAATACAAAGTGATTCACACCAACTTTGGTACACATATTATTTGGCATCTCATTTGAATCCTCTCGCAGTTTAAATTTAATCGCTCGTATACTTCCCGAGTTATAGGGCCCCAAAATTTGAAGCCTCCCTTAATACTGCCCATTTAAAAATAATTAATATCTTAAAAAATTCTACTAAAAATTCAAATATATTTTATGAATACAAGATTTTTTCATATTGTTAACCCAAAGCCCGAAATAAAATATTAAATATTATAACTTTGAATTATAAAATATGCACTAAGACTATTTTTATCAATATAATCTACAAAATCATTTTTTATATATATAATTTTTTTTTTCAAGTTGTTAACCAAAAGGCCATAATGTTTAAAAACCACAGCTCGCAACGCATATCTTACCTAAAGGCGAGCTCTACGCATTGGTGCGTTTTACGCGTACCAAATCTTTTTGAAGCTGCAAAAGCGAAATTTATTACAATAATCGGAACTTAATTTTCAAATCCATGTAAAAAATGCAATATATAATGTGACTATAGATACAGATTTACAGATTAAAATGCCGTGAGAATTTCAGCTGAGCAGAACAGCTGAAATCATGGTCACCATGAACCACCTTTTTTTCACGCATGTGTTTTTGGGCGCTGTAAGGTCAATTTTTATAGTTATTTTGGCTCCCAAAAAAAATTGAATATATGTTTAAATGTCAATAGACAAGTAGTAAAAATTTCAAGAAAATGTATTTCTATGGTTCGTCAAAAAGAAATCCCAAATAAGTGAACAAAAACAGCTGCGGATTTTACACTTTAGAAATATTATTTCTCTTTAACACATTCAACTAAAGGTATTCGTTCGATATGGCATATTGCTTAAGTTTTGCCTTTTAGTAGACAGGCGATGATATTGTGTGTATATGAACGTGATACAAAGGAAATTGCAACAATTAATAATATTTTATAGAATTTTCTTTCATAACGTACTTCCATTTGTGTTACACGTTTGAAATTAGTTTTCAGTCTAGCTAGGATTTCCTATAAAGAGCTTTACATATTTATTATTAAATATGACATTTGAATCTGAATATAGATTGTTTCACTTTACTACTTGCATAAATTACGCTCACTTGGGTTTTGTTGTAACCAATTTGGGCTAGTACTATTAAAGAACTATAATACTCAATTTGATTGGTTGACAGTAGGCGAGTTTTTTATTCACCATTTATGCTTGTTTATTATAATCTTTTGAATATTGTTAGATATATCACATTTAATGAAGGAGATTGATACTTATAAGGTGCTGTTGTTACGCTTCTGTCAATCGCTTTCGCAGTTACACCAACAAATGTAAATTTAATCAGTGCCAAATCAGGTTTCGCACAATATGGTGATGCGTGTGTGCCTCTTGGGCTTCGGTACGCAATAGGTACGTGCTGCGAATTCCAATCAGCGAATGTTCTGTTTTGGAAACATCGTATTTCCAATGTCTGAATCTGCATATACTTTAAATGAAAAAAAAATGAGATCGACATACTAAAAAATCAAAACAAAATTCCAGTCTATTAACTTTATAATTTTCATTCTTATATATGTAATCATTCTTAAAAATGTTCGTCTTTCCTCGCCTTACCTCTACCAAGTATATCTGTTAAATGACCAAAGCATATTTTGCGGAAAAGATCGCTGTTCATATATGTTTATATGAATTATAAAATAACAACAATTATGTTGGTCTACGGTTGTATTTTTATAATTTTTAATCCATACGATTTATTTTTCTTGAATAAATTATAAACATATAAACACATACATCTGGGTAATATGTAATACAGATAGTGAAATGATAAGAAACTCGAGGGAAAGCCACCCGAGCTTTTTATTCATTATACATATATTATGCGACTAAATATCTTATTTTGCATATTTCTAATACTGGTTTAAATGAATATACCAAGTTGACTGGTGGCGCCGCTTATAGAAATAACCCAAAGCGGAACGAAGTGTCTTCAAACTAGTTGGACATGATAGTATATCTTAATATAACACAAGAATATAAATTTATGACAGTATCGTAAATCTAAACTAATACGAAATGACATTGGTTAATAAGTCTAGCGATATGCAGCAGTCATATCCGCGGGGTTATATTGCCAAAAACGTGTAAAACAATTGACAATGACAGATAAATAATGGCGACAAACGTCCACTTTGTGATATCCTTGCTCGTACTTTATGCAATGAGTAGTATTGAAATATACGTTAGCCAAATACTACACTGTAATTAATCTTGTCTAGCGAAACTTGTTTCCATGCGATGCTCATCCGGTCCGTGTCCACTGCCGAGATGTAATATACTGTGGCCGTCCGCACGCCATCTGTTGAACGTTTTACTAACAAAATATATGTTGCATTTTAACAAGCTTATAACAATAGTTCTATTGTGTTATATTCAATGGTCTGTTATTTCCGCATGTATGGATTATTGATAAAGTTTATTTATGTTTTAAATTATTAGTGGATTTGGTTTTACTTTAAGTCACCTCAGTTATGATTGACGCGAGTTTAGTATTAATTGAAGTGAACCATGTTTATGAAGATGTAAATAAAACGATTGTTTTAATTAACAAGCGGTTAACTTAGCATACGAAGTACAGAAGAGCTAATGCATTCGGTGGTGTGTATGTAGCATTCTCGGATCAAAAACGTGTTTCTCTCGTCGACTTGAATTCAAAAATATATATAACTCATATACTTGGATGTTGGTTGTCGTAATTAAAAATATAATACGGAAAAGCTTGCGTGGAATGGTGAGGATCCGGATCTTCGAACGGGCAATTTAGTACACTCTGCGATGTAACGACAGATATGGACAAAATGTATATTCCCGTTAAAATCTCGAGTTTGAAATTTTTGATGATTACAAATTCTTCCTTTTAGAGTTCGTCCAAGTAAATAAAAAGAGATAATCCAAACATTAGTACACGCTTGACTGCTTGACATAAAATAAGTTCAAAGCATAACAATGAAAGCAATTTTTTATTGATTATAATATATAGTTTTTACTTTCTTTTACGAAGTAATAAGTAAGTCTTGTAATCATGAAAAATTTCGAACCCAAGATTTCAACGGATATATATTTGGATTTTGGTAACCCATTACGAACGATTAATTTATTCAATCAACATATATGCTTTGACCTTCTCTAAATCGAATGTAACTATTTTCTGCCGTGTGTGTCTGTGACCGTTCTAGAGCGAAAACTGTCGAACTTAAAATTATGAGACTTCAAACTTAATATGCCCCTAGATATTCACCCTCTATTGTTAACTCTATGCATTTTTTGTTCTATCTCAAATAACACTAGAACGGCTACATTTACGGCAAAAATAATTATGTTTATAATGAAAGATATTAAAATTTCGCATAACTTTTGTTTGAAAAGTTTCTTCAGAAAATGTACCAGTTGCGAGAAAAATGCTACGAAACAATATAAATAAATCGGATCTTCTGCGCCTGTTAATATTTCGACAGGAGAACCAAATAGACTCAATTAGATAAATGACGTTTCAGAATATTTCTGTAGAGTATTGGTTAATTTGACAGCTTGTTTGGGTTATATATATATATATATATATATATATATATATATATATATATATATATATATATATATATATATATATCTTGTGAATACTGCGTAAATGAAAGTCGAGTGCAGGCCACTCCAGATTTTATACATCAAAATTCTTAATATTCTTTGTAGCTTTTATTGATACACTCAAAAAATGTCTATAGTCAGTATTAAGGGAGATGTAAGAATCAAATAGACATGCATGTATGTATTCCAAATTTGTTTGCATCCGTCAAGATTCCATACGCACGACTATATACTACAACCCTTTTGTACTAGCGTACTGCGAACTAAAACTTGACACATACCAAAATATAAGTTAGGCAAACGACAGCCTTAAAACTAATATGTAAATATTTCTCAAAAGATTTGAAAAATTATATGATTTGATATGTATTAATAATGTTTGTAAAAAATAATTCCTTTTTTTTTTTATCAAGTTTACGAGAAGCTTGTTGTTGTACGTGCTTTGATAATATTTTATATCTGGTTTTTCGAGTTTCGTTTTATGTGGTATATTTAAAGTTGTAAATATCTTTTTAATCCGGAAATGTTATCGGTCCAGCGCAAATTGTAATCGCACTTTATCGCTTTTGCTGTTGTAAAATGCCTTAAAATGCATAAATTCATGCGGCAAATAACATGTTGTTGGACTGTGCCCCCGCAGAGGTAGCAAACAGTCAGGTCGTTAAACTAGTCACGGACGCCACTTTATATACACCTTTGCTGGCGCTTTATATTTGCCTCGCAGCGCGAACACGAAACCAATTTCACATTGGCGCACATACACACACACACACACATCGTTAAATTTTCGAGCTGAAACATGTTTGATCTGAAATGCGAATTTAAATTATCAGCCGTTTCGCGTTTGCTAATTCACTTGTGTGAGTCGGAAATTTTTAATGGTTATTATACGAAAATACAAATTGTTTCCAAATCGCTGAATAGCAAACTCCACCGATATGTTTTTAGGTTACACTAATTTATATTATGTGTTGCGTGAAAACGAAATCATATTTTTACTATCTTAGACGAAGTCTTAAAATTTCGTCTTGTTGATTTGTGTTCGAAAAATCTAATTTTTATTTTATGTGTGTCAACAGTATAGAATACGTACACCAAGATTGTCACACGGGCTTGGCTATGGTATGTGCATTAGAAACAGTGAATAATTAATTTGCAATTACCGCTTTAGCAAGCCTTAACACATACAAGTAATTAACGAACTGTTTCCGTAGGTCAATCTTGCCTCTTGATAGGTTTTACTAATTCATTACATTACTACTTCACTCACATCGGTCGAGCTGACTTTTCGATGGATTCCTAACATAATCTAACGTTTTAAAGTGCACCATGCCGTGTCTTAGTGCTCTTATATACGTCAGTCATTCCATTAGGATGCACCGTGCACCAGAAATAATATCACGGTACTATTTCGCAGATTCACTTGCACGTAAACGGTAAATTTTGCTTGGTAGACAATTATTTTCAATGTACTTCAATATGCAGAATAATTGATAAGAAGAAATAATTGATTAACTATAAATTATAATAATAAAGGCATATATCTTGTAATCACCTGCTCAGGTGTTCATGATAATTTTAATTGTTGTGAAAATAATTATTAATTTTAACGAAAATACACATTTAGACAATTTTTTTTAAGGACACCATTTTGAGGCCCAATAACTCGGGAAGTATACGGGCGATTGGATTTAAACTGCGAAAGGATTCAAATGGGATGCCAAATAATATGTGTAGCAAATTTGGTTCAAATCACTTCGGTACCTTCAGAGGAGTAGAGGTCATAAATTTGGTCGTACGAGCAAGCGACGACTAACATCCAAGTATATAAGTTATATATATATTTTTGGATTAAGGGAGTATATGTACCAAATACACGAAATAAGTTGCAAGTAAGTGGTTGGAAAAAATGACGGGAGTTTTTGTTTTGTTAATGAATTACAGACAGTATGTCGTACATTTTACTAGCAAAGTTTTGAAGGAAAGTTTACCGTGCACAACTACATACTTATACAATTTAAGCGTCGTTATATTATAAAGTACGTGTACTATAATAAATTACCGTTTAACATGGTAACAAGTAAACACGCTCACACACACACACACACACCAAACAAGGGAAGACTTTGTGGTGCTTTTACATTATTTGACAAAGACTCGAAGATTCTCGACAAACTCGTTCATTATTCATATAATATGTAGTTAGTTGGCTCTGAGTAAGTATACCACTGATTAAATTACTAATTCTGGCAACAGGAATCGCTCCAAGTTGAACTTTCAAAGTTTGTAAAGTAATAAATACATATAGAAAAAGCAACTTCAACAAATAGTTACGGCTGACATATTAAGCATAAATAGACTAAAGGTACACTATTCTGAATGTAGAATCCTTAAAATTGTAGTTAGCCTGCAGTATTTAATGAATACATCTTTATTTAGCTTTTGCTGATATTGTAATTATTATGAAACAATTTTGTAAATATAATGTAACCAGAGATATTGTACCGCAATTGCGAAAATTGTTACACAACCTTGTGGAGTACCTCAGATATTCTCTAGAAGCTTTGTGTTCAATATATAAGCCAGCTACTCTAGCAGTTAAAGATAAATATGCAGTGAGTAAGACAAAAATCAATAATCTGTGAGAGACAGATAGCAGTTCATGAGAAATCAATAAGTAGATTGAATATACTTCTTGAATTTTATAAGCCTTTACTTTGTGAAACAGTATTAATAAATCTAACTTGATATTTTAAGAAAATAATTTGTTTTGAGGATCCTGAATCCATTTTGATTATTTACTTAATATCTGTATATGTGTCTATTATTCTGTGAACGCTCTGCAGCCAATACCATTGAACATAGAATGGCATATTTTTAATTAAAGATTTGTATATCTCTGGAAACAAAACCACTTATTTTTGAAACTTATTATTTCAATTGGAAGAGCTTCCTTACTTATGTCATTTATTACATGTCTCGAAAACGACTCGAGATGAAAAGGAATTTCTTATAAGTTACAGATATTAAAAATTTAGTTTGTTTTGTTTGAAAATGTATTATTAAATGAAAAAATAGCCATGCTACATTGTTACTGCACAACGGTAGAATTTATACAAAATAAATTTTACAAGATAATATTTCATATTGACATGTATATATTTTTGAAAATAGGTAAGATATCTAGTATATTACATCAAGTATATTATATCAAGGATAGTATACTGTTTCATATCGAAATTTCTCGTATAAAGAAACGCAGAAGGATGATTGATTACAGTAAATAATTAATGGCCAGCGTCCCTAAATTTACGGGTAACAAACGATAATTAAACTGAACAATTTCGCATAAATAAAGCGACGCGCTTACACTAGAGGATGTTTTAGATAGGTCTGGTTGGAGTGAAATACTGAGTGAGATCAGAACGCATAAGTGAAGCCAAGAGCCGTGAACATAGAAGAAGAGGTACCCGTATAGGCAGGCAAGAGGCAGACGCATATCATGTGGTTTAGTTTGTGGGTTTAGGATTGCGTCGCGTGGTAACGCCAGCTTTTCATCTCTCGAAAACCTTTCGGCAATGTTGCAGCGCAGCGCCACCACTCCCTCACTGTGGCCGTAGGATTATAATTTTAATCAGAAATATTGACGGAAACTGAAACGTGATGTGGCTCAAATCCGAATCTGTGTCTCGCTAAATAGTCAAAAGTTATGTTTTGTTAGGTTTCATTTTTAAAGCTATGCATTTTATATCTCATACATATAATGAATTTCATCGCAATCAAATTATATTACCTATTTAATATACCTTGGCATAATGGAATATTTTATGTTTTTAATAGCATCATCATATTTTTTATGCCATTTTTAATTCATATAATAAATTGTCTTTATTTTAAAATATATATTGTTATTACTCTCAGGTACTTTCAATTCAGCCTGTGATTTACTTAACTAAAATATCAGTATGCATCGAGTAAAGCATTAATGTTTATATGTTTATATATATATATATATATATATATATATATATATATATATATATATATATAAATATATATATATATATATATATATATATATATATATATATATATATATATCTATTTATATATATATAACAAATATTTCTTATAATAGCTATTTATGTCACTACTTGTTACATAAAGTGAGGTATTTCATATCGTTACTGCTTTTAAGGCATTTCGAGCATAATAATTTTTTAATTAATATCTCGATATCTGTAAGAGATAATTGAATTAATGGTGCGACTCTGAACCAGTCTATAAATCTCTAAGGAGAATCTATAAGATTTTGAAAAGGCTGTAGTTCTTTACTGCATATATATTTAATTATAATTAATTACACAAATCATGTATTACGTTCGATATATCTTATAGAATCAGTCTATAAATGGCTTGCCATTCAATTAAAATATGTTTTACACTATTAATATTTTACAGATTCTTCGTTTAGATGTATAAATTTGCTCAGAATTGCACCATAAGTTTTAATAAAAGTGGTTCCTTTTTACTTTCTCATACGCAGTAATATGATGTATGATGTAATAATAAATCATTGATTTAAAATTATTTTGCGAGCTAAATACATAGACAGATTAATAGTTATAAGTACGAATTAGAATGCAATCGATTCTGGGAGCAATTTAATTACCCCTGTGACATGTCACAACTCGTACAAAAAGTTACACTATTAAGAATGAGCGAATAATCAGTGAAAGGAATACAATTCATATAAGAGACTGAGAATAATCATCATTAGTCCCTTTGCCATTCGTTTTGTCTTCGCTGCATTGGATGTAGATGTGATTCGTACTTTGAATGCTCCTCACATCTATTCTATTCTGTAATGCTTTATGCATTCCCCTCTCACGTTCTCTCTTTCTTTCTCTAGCCCTCTTTCTCTCTCGCCTTACTTTGTTGAATTGCGTGATTGGAATTGATTCGTTAAGTTTGCGTGCGCGGTTCTCTTTTGTTCGTAATTTAATTTCACAGATGGCTCTGAGCTAACTTTCTATTCTATTTTTTCTAGTTTTGTTTCGTTTATTTAGTCCTGTTTTGTTTTACATTTGGTTTGATGACCACATTAACACGAAACGGTGCTTTCTGATGCGGCTTCTGCCAAAGAAACTAATTTTAACTATGCTTTTAGTTTAAGTGGTGGCAGTTTACAGTTTCCTATTAAATTTCAGGAAGATTCTTCGTTACGTAATTACTGGTATTGAACAGAGATTGCAATTAACTTAACATCAGTTGAACTCTTATATTTTTAACACTTGGTCAATTATTTTTAATTGAATTATTTAATAGGTCATTACATTTATATAATACTAACAGCATTTTTTATGATCACCGATATAATTATAAGCAGAAATCTGTTAAATCTTCATGTGGCTGTGGTACGTAGAATATTATTTAGTAATTAATGAATAACTCAACAATCAATATTTAGATTATCTCCTTATGATTCAGTGGTTAAAAATATGTGTTTTTCACTTTCTTATACGTAATAAGTAAATCTTGTAATCATGCAGAATTTAGAACTCCAGAAATACACGTTTTGTCCGTCCTTGTATCGAATGTGACTATTTTCTGAATGACGACTGTGTTTCTACAAACTGTCGAATGTAAAATTGTAAAACTTCAAACTTAAGACTTGTATATTTTTAGATGTGCACCTCAAATTTTCGAATACAATATTCAAACCGGAAATGCGAGTTTACTTTATGCACTATTCGCAATAATAGTTATGTTCATAATGAATGATATTAATATTTGGCACAACTTTTGTTTCAAAAGTTTCTTCAAAAAATATACTACGAGAAAACTGCTACGAAAAATCTTAAATTTCTAATTTATGTTGGATGCTGCTATAGATACGCGAGTATGGGTGATTCTATTTAACAATTCAAATGAAATATGCCTGACAAACTTTTGACAGTGAAACAAAATAGATAATTTGTTATTTGTCATTTGACATCGGTTATCACAAATAGATCAACGTGTTTCGAGCGTATTGTTTATTGAAAATAGCAACGCAAAACAACAAATTTGTGATTGCATAAATATCATAAATATTGAAAATCTATACCTACATATTGATTATTATATTTGAATAAGTTAAGGCGATTTGATTTTAATATTTTCACACACAATTTGAATTTGTTAACTACATTTTTTTGTATAATTAAGTCAACAAGATTTAAATGTATTTTGCTTATATATTCACACACACATATTTTACAAATAAAATAATCCAATTTATATTTAAATTTAAGCAGAATAATAATAATTATTAAATAAATAACCTACTATACCTAAAGTATAAGAATATCTAATGCTGCGCACAACCGTAAATTTTGAATAAATCTGCTATTATAGAAATATATCTTTTCGTAAATTAGTAATTTTTTCTTCCAAGAAATTATATTATATTTGTTTTTAATGTTTAAAAAATAAATCTAGCATACACCCACAGTACAGGAAAGTCAAGTGCAGGATAATTCAGACATATTTCACTATTATATTATTACGGATAAATATCTGTAGCAAACTAAATACTGCTAAGAAGATAATATGCCAACCGTGAATTTAATTCCGCAACGAACTTTGTGCATCCGCGGTTTCGATTCGCATCCTGATGCTACGATAGGCACACGAAACGTACGTATGTAAGCATATAACATACCTACAAGTGATGTGCGATCACTCAACCATATTTCGCAAAGGCTTTCCACCTAAGGCATTAATTCTGCTACATTTCTTAAGCCGCATGGCGCATGCGCGCTACTTTTTAACCTTTCAATTAAATTTAGTCAAGTATTTTTATCTATATCTCACTAGGAATAAGATTTAAAACGTTTATCATGTAATATTTTTAGCTCGTCGAACATTCTCGTACATATAATCAAAGGATATATTTATTTAAGAATCGTGGTAAATTCTGTATTATGTTATTACTGCTATTCCGATAATGCTTCATTTTTGTTTATACTCAGATATTCGTTGATTTCGAGATTATCATGAAGTACGTTTCCATGAATACAACAAATAAATTTACCAAATTTCAATATATATTGAAAATAAAACTTTTTAAAAAAATGCGGATTAATTTTCAAACGGTTCAAACTTTTATTCATCATTATTTAAACTCACAATTTCGACAAAATTTGCAATAAGTTGACGTTTTTGTTTTGTAAAAGGGCGGCATTTTTACCACTGCACAGGGGCGGTCCTCAATGTAAATCCGGCTCTGGATATGTCGCACGATTTATTGTGACGAAAACTATGACAATGAGAAGTGACCTGCACTCGACTTACGTAATCTTCATTAGAAATATATATATATATATATCCCAAACAAAATGTCAAAAAGTACCAATACTCCACAGTATTTAGCTTATTATTACATTATCAAATACTGTTTCTGCAATATATAATATAGATTGTTTCTTTAATATTTACATAATTAATATAATCAAATATTATTTTTAAAACGTACTGTTTTTCAAAATATATTTCAATATTTAACTGCAATAACCATTACAAACACGTTCTCCGGCGATCTATTGTGTTAACTGGTGGAAAATTACATAACTTACTTCTATTTTTTCTGTAAAATTCTTTTCAGTAATAGTTCATACGATTTAAATGAAATATCTCATAAATTCATTTCTATGACAACATAAATAAGAATTTTATGATTTTCCATTGCGGTTTTCTCGTAACTGGTTCATTATTCAAAGAAACTTTTCAAATAAGAGTTGTGTGAAATATTAATATCTTTCATTATGAATATAACCGTTTTTGCCATAAGTGCAGGTGTTCTAGTGATATTGGAGAAAGGACAAAAATTCATAGAGTAAACAACTTCAGGTTTGAATATAAACATGGAAACAAAATAGATTCAAATTATTTAATTTTTGGCATTTGAGGTCGGTTAACACAAATAGATTGACTAAGTACGTATTTCTAAAATCTAAAACGGGCTTAAGTGGTACGTTTTTTGAGATAACTTTTAACTTTTTTAAGTTTATAATTAAGTTTATTATCTTTAACTTTTATATTGTTCACATTTTCTTTAATTTGTGTATTTTTTGTGAGAGTATAAAAGTTACTTCAGAAACTTTTACCATCGGTTAAAATTTAAATCACCCACCTACAGAGACATCTCCAAAATAACATTTTCATTAGAATTTCGAGTTTACAAATATTTCATAATTGGAAATACTTCATTTTAGACTTTGCCCAAGAAAGTTAAAAATGATCGGTCATGTGTGATGAGCCTGTAATATGCGACAGAGAATTTAGGCATTACTATGTAATATTAATGTACACCTTACAAATTCGTTTAAGCGACAACATTAGTTTGAATTTAGATCACAAGATGGCACTGCGGTAGCACAAATTACTAATCAACGGTTAATGATTGATTAATATTTATATAGGTTGGTACCTATTAGATCGGGGCTAATATATAACATGGCTTAAACATGAGTTAGCATATGTATGGGATGGCGCGGCTTTACCTAGAACCGACCACTAATATCATCACAGCCTACTTGATTGATCGAGTTTAAATGGTGTTCGACGGCGGCTTCAATTATAAACATATGCTTGCATCGGTTTACAAACTTATGTGATATGTTAGCTGCATGTCCATGGCGATGTAGATACATAGATGCAAACATATTATTCAGAAGTTTTTAATCAAATTTATTCTTCAAATATTCATATATATATATATATATATATATATATATATATATATATATATATATATATATATATATATATATATATATATATGAATATTTGAAGAACTATATAGTTCTTAAACCACTTTAATTTTCAACATTGAGTTTGGGGAAAATCAATGAGCTTATATTTTTGTGATTCCCACAACTTTTATATTAGTGCATGACAGTGACAGATAGCTATTAATGACATAGATATGATTGATTTAAAACAAACCATCAGGTACGTAGTTCGAAGTAATGCTACTCCGCTCTGGGCAATTTCTGCTAGCGGCGCCACTATCAAATTCAAATATTCAAACAACCAGTGTTAAAAATCAGCTCAAAGATATTTCGTCGAACAATAACTGATTATTAAATAAAATGGTATTTCTGATACATTGTTACACTTTTGGTTTTAGCCATATTCATTAATTCCACAAAACAGCTCAAAACCTATAATGATGAAACAAAGAACAATTGGCCCGAGTTATTTTTATTAAAAAAAATATCAAACAATGCGAAATTGCATAAAAAATATGCATAGTAAAAGTATAATTATTACTTTTTACACAGTGTTGGAGATAAAAAGTGCATATTTTGAAGGTTTTTATTTTTATGTTACCAGACATTTTTATGTATACTAATTACGCATCGACTGATACTTTTTATAAAAATAATTCAGATTAATTTTTCTTTCAAGCGTGTTATTTGACCTCAATGTAAATCTGTTTAATTTTTACTTTATAAAATCAATCTCGAAATTTTAATGGAATTATCCGTTTTGAGGGTTTCTGAATTCATTTTCACGATTTTGACGAAAGAAAATCTCCTATTTTTGAAAATAATATATCTATTAGAAGTGCTTATTTACTTGTGTCATTTTTCCTAAATCCTAGGGTCTTAAACGGTTTTTGCCATCTCAGAATCGAATCTGTTTTTTTCGAAATGTAGTACGAAAGAGCTATTGTATCGTAAGTAAAAAATTATACACATCCGGCGTCTGTCCCCTCATGTATGTTCTAAACATTAAATCTTAAAGTTAGACATTAATCTCGGTTAATGCTAGATTTAAATAAATATTTCATCAATGCGTAATTACAAAAAGAATACTGAGCTAGTGAAATAGAATATGTATCGGGGGAGGGGAAATTAAAACTATTTAAGATATATTGAATTAGATTGTGTGGAGCAGTTTTAGTAGATTTGAATATGAGCCAAAGTAAACGAATTACCTTTTTATTAATAAAGCAGTCATTATTTGACGAAATATCTTGGATTGTAGCGTAAAAATAGCATATTTCTAAAACTGGTTTATATGAAAAATCGAAGTTGAAAGGTGAAGCCACGTCACCTACAGAAATTGCCCAGAACGAAACGACAATTCTTCTCCCGCTACTTTATTTTTATATTCAGTGAAATATGTCAATGAACCAAGTTTATGATAATGAAATTACAGTATAAAAATAATCCTAAATTATTTTTCATTAAGTTACGACCATTTCACTTTCAATCTAAAGGATTATCATTTTGGTATGATTAAATTTCCACGAATGATATATTTCCTACACCCGTATAATTGTCAAGCGCCGTTGATACACAGTCAATTGCAAATGTTCAATAACGGGTTTGTTATTCTTTTCGAGTGTCATTCGTGTTTCAAACAATTTTTTTTTTTTTTGCTGTCCATTATTTGACAGTTTCAAAGCAGCTGATGGTTCTCTGATCATTACTCAGTCAGTATGTTTTCAATTGAAATATACTGGAATTATTTTAACAGCTTTCCCAACATTTCTATTTGTATTTTTGTGTTGCAATTTCAGTTTAAAAATATCGGGAGTGGCCTGCACTCAACTTTCTTTTACTCAGTTTGCACTAGATATATATATATATATATATATATATATATATATATATATATATATATATATATATATATATATACATATATATATATATATATATATATATATATATATATATATATATATATATAGATATATATATATATATATATATATATATATATATATATATATATATATATATATATATCGAAAACCTGCTGTCAAACTAACCAATACTCTAAAGAAATATTCTGAAATGTCATTTATCTAATAGTGTCTTTTGTTCTCCTGACATAAAAGCAGATGATCTGATTTATTAAGCTACATGCGAATTCATGGCAACGTAAACAAGATATTTATAAAGTTTCGTAGCATTTTTCTCGCAATTGGAAATTTCTTTGAAGAAATGTTTCAAACAAAAGTTGTGCAAAATATTAATACCTTTCATTACGAACATAACTATATTTGCCGTAAGTGTAGCCGTTCTAGTGGTATTAGAGATAGAACAAAAAATGCATAGAGTAAACATGCACTTCCGGTTTGAATATTCTTTTCAAAAATAGAAGGTGCACATCTAGGGCATATACAAGTTTTAAGTTTGAAGTTTCATAATTTTACGTTGGACAGTTTTGGCCAGTGGTTTCAAACTAGTTTCCTTCACAAAATTACAAATAGGTAATTAGTATAATTACAATACACCCTGATTGATAATGTTCTAAGTGAATATTTTGCGATAAACTGGATGCATTTATGCTTGTATTACGAAAATATAATATCTTAACTTTGAAGTGCCTACACTGTAAAATATATGTGTGAATTTGCATTACATTTAAAACTATTAAATGATATAATTTAACCGATATATCTTAAATAATGTCATTTTCTAGTTTCATTTTAAGATTCTTATATAATTACATGACTTTTACCCCGCCGTACGGACGTGTGTTTGCAACAAATCAAAATATTTCCGTAACAAAAGTTCTCGTCGCCCTGAATCCAAAAATATATATCTCATATACTTGGATGTTAGTCATCGGTTGCTCGCTCGCCAAATTTGCTATACATATTCTTTGGTCGCCCATTTAAATCCACTCGCAGTTTTAATTTAATCCTTTCGGAGTTATAGGACCCCAAAATTTGGAGTCCTATTAATACTGCCCATAGATGAGTGGGGTTCTTATCTTTTAACGGGCAATGTAGTAACGCGCTGCGCTGACGAACTGAATGCATTGGTGCCTATACGTATGCATAATGTAACTTTACATTGCAAGTGTAATAATTTTCCATTAATTTTCACTGTGTATATTTATGTGGTTTACATTTGGTTTTACGCCCAGTGGTTTACGTAAACATCAAATGTAACCTAACTAAATATTGTAATATTTGCTCCATATTATACGTTAAATATCCGATAAAAGTAAATAACATTCTCAAGCACATTAAAACACCACTTTGCGGCCATTTTGTTGGCTTACTTTTAAGTCGTGGCTCACTGGATGTTATGATGTTAAGTGTACGTTATCGAGCGTGTCTAATGTCTGAAGATTACTGCTGCTCGGCTCATTTCGTTGCAATTCTGGTGTAAAAAGCGCAGCACCATGCCATGTACCTGGGGCATATTCAATTATTTACATTAAAATGTAGTCAGCTTCAGCTAATATTACTTTCGTGGAAGTACAGTCAAAGCAAATAACTGCTGTATATATGTGTAAGTTTACGAGAAAAGTAGAATTTGCAGAGAATATGAAATATGGCTATTTATTAGTTCGTCGTAGTGTTGGCCACAACCGATTTTTTCAGATTGTGAATCCAAAGATCAGAAAAATTAATTCAAATAATTATTTTGAAATTTAAAACATTGTTCTGATTGCATTAAAAAACTGATTATTGTTGCAATAAATTAGTAACAATGTCAATATTATCTTTTAAATTTATCTTTTCAAAATTCAGTGGTTATAAATAGGTTTTCTTCTTTAATCAGTGGATAAATATGTTCCTTGTTTTCTTTTAATGAAATACAAAATTTGACTTTATCGATCAATAAATCACAATAATTAATAACTTAAAGATGTGTCTTCAGTTAGCAGATATTCAGTTGAAATTAGTATTAACAAGAGCTGGCGCAAGCGCCAGTGCTTCAACTCGATCGCAATAAATACAATACTAAAAGCGATAGCAATTGTTAGAGTACAAAATTTATTGTTGCAATCATCCAACAATCAATCAACAACATTTTAAATTTCAATATTATTATTAGTATTATTTTCTTTTTTATGCCTTCAGGTTCACAATCTTTAAAAACATTATAAATATAAAATATCGTGTAATTTTTTGAAGATGTTTTTGACATAATAAAAAGAAAATTATTTATATTTATCTTTATTATTTTTTTATAGCCCCTGGCCTCACAATTTGGAAAAACTTTGTCAACACAAAATATCTTAGAATTTTTAGTAAAAAATTCAGGACGAAGATGTAAGAACTTTTTGTTAATTTTTCGATCCGAGCATGTTACAGACACACGACCGATCACTCTCTTCTCGATCTCTTTTCTACATTCTGTACGGCGAGCTAAAAATTGTTGAAGAACCATAAAGAGACGTTTAATTTCTCACAGACAGTCTCATCAATATAATATGTATAAAAAGGTTAAATTTATCACAAGCTTTTACGGTTTTATTTCAATGGCAGCCATGTTATTTATACATGAAATAACGGTAGAAATTATTAATAGGTAGGTTTAACTTTATAAATACGATTTTTTCTTTCTCAGGTTAATTTAGTTTCTAAAAGGCACACTTGAAACTTTGTCATAATTTATCTGCGCGAAGAACGAAAATCCACAATGATTTACGTACTAGTTTAAGGATGGTTGAAGCGGAGGCAGAGACCTCTCCTCGTTACAATTTTAGGTAGCCTGCATAAATTTTACTTAAATTGAAACTGCTGCAGTATTGTCGGTAAATCACGCAATTTTCTAATGACATTATAATGAATCAGCCCGCGCGAACGAAATAGAATATAATCGTTGTTGTGTTATGTTTCACTGTTTATGTTTAATGTCACTCAGGCCATTTATCATTTATGTGTTTAGATACCTATTTGTAATTACTCTTTACAACAATTCGTCAAATTGTCACTATTATTGTAACATATTAGAATTCATTTTGAATTAAACGTGCTGCATGTTGAAATTCAATTACAACATGACATTTGTATGAGAAAATAGATTGTCATTGAAATATTAATCAAATATTTTATTTGTTTCTTATAAGCACATATATAGTATAGTAATTCTTTATTTTCTCATCAAAATAACATATTATAATAAGGATTTTAAGATATTCCATAGCGGTTTTCTCGTAACTCGTACATTTTTTACAGAAACTTTTCAAACAAAAGTAGTACGAAAAATTAATATCTTTCATTCTGAACATAACTATTTTTGTCATAAGTGCAGCCGTTCTAGTGATATTGGAGATAAAATAAAAATGCATAAAGTAAACATGCACTTCTGGTTTGAATATTCTTTTCAAAAATAGAAGGTGCACCTCTAGACTATATACAAATACACAGACATACAGACACACAGACGCCATTCCAAAAATAGTCACATTCGAAGGTGAATACGTGTATATCCGTTGAAATCTCGAGTTAGAAAATTTTCATGATTACAATACTTACTTATTACTTCGTAATAGAAGTTTCTTCTCTTCATAGTTTTATTACCAAATATTTCTATAATGTCTAATAATTTTTCTACGAAGTAATAAATAAGTATAGGGATTACCAAAAGAATTCTACTCGAGATTTCAACGGATATACACGTGTATATCCGTTGAAATCTCGAGTTAGAAAATTTTCATGATTACAATACTTACTTATTACTTCGTAAAAGAAGTTGAATTCTTTTGGTAATCCCTATACTTATTTATTACTTCGTAGAAAAATTATTAGACATTATAGAAATATTTGGTAATAAAACTATGAAGAGAAGAAACATTTTTAAAGATATTACCGAACTATAATATATCATATAAACAAAGGCCAAATTTATGATTTAGTCAATCGAAACGTTTTTTCCACACAAACACTAATTCACACAATCTTTCTTCGTACAACTCTTGTATCTGTCGTGCAGTGTAGTTCTTACAGCGCTCGCTGTAAAAGACGATTTATATACTTCTAGCGGGGCGACTAAGATCAGTGGATAGACTTGCTGCCATAGATCACTTGTGTCGTGGTTATTGAGATCTATTGCTGATCACATCACTTGTTTTATTGTTTCTTTCAGCTTCGTTCAGCTAAGGAACTGTAGCAACAATTTAACAAAAAAAAATTGATAGAAATTATTGTATGCATTGAATTCATCCAAAAGGATTCCATATCTAGATAAACAGTAGGAATAGAAACAATGAGAGTGTTAATGTTACCGAACACTTGAGTTCGCCACTTGCAAATACCCTTCTGCCATCTATAAGTAGACAACACTATTGCTAACAAAGTTCTAAAGTACACTATATTATGGGTTCAGAGTTTCAGACATATTTCGAAACTATACCTCTCCAACGCAATGATATTACTATCTCGCACTTATAATTTATTTTCTTTGGAATCGTTTACCTAACTTATATTTCGGTTAGGGTCGGCAATCTTTACTTTCTTAAACTTTATACTTATATATACTCGTAAGAGGAAGTAATGTTACCCCAAAATAAATTGGAC
Organism: Leistus spinibarbis; assembly: GCA_933228885.1. Lineage (NCBI taxonomy): Eukaryota > Metazoa > Arthropoda > Insecta > Coleoptera > Carabidae > Leistus > Leistus spinibarbis. Next base: position 5,604,699 of record OW121791.1, read on the forward strand.
TTCAATTTTCTTTCAAATTTCTTATGGAAATATTCGCTTTGAGTATCCCAATTTGACTATTTTCACAATAACGCCTATATGTGTGTGTGTGGGTGATTGCTGTACAGCTAATACTATTAAATATTAAAATATTTTGATATTTAGATTTGTAAATTCATGGAAAGTATACCTCTTATTTTAGAAAAGAATATTTCAAAAAAAAAATGCTTGAAACTTGAAATTTTTACAAATTTCCAAAACAACACGAGTTAAAGAAATAGTACTATTATAAAAGTTAAAGATATTGAAATTTAAGATAACTTTTAATTGAAGAGTTTTTCAAATATATAACATTTTATTAAAAATATCCTAGTTACAATTACGTTTTTTTTTACACATATTACATTATAGTAGTAATTTTACGGTAATTAGAAATTTAACTATTAGCAAAAGTAATGTAACAATGTTTTGAAAATACCTTTTTATTAATTAAACAGTAAATATTTTCCGAAATATCTTTGATTCTAGCGTAATAATAACATATTATAATTACTGATATACTGAAACGTAAATATTAAATAACCATTATCATGGCCAATTATTCTGTAAGTGGTACATTTTCCAAAAAATACTTCAAACAAAAGTTGCTTGAAATTTAAATATCTTCAACTTTTATGAGAATCAATTTTTCTATAACTCGTTTTGTTTTCGAGATATGCTATATTTCCTATTAGACTGCAACCAAGAATATGCTTACTGAAATAAAAATTATGTAAAAAGTAGTCTTAAATATAAATGAATTTTTTTCTTTTAGAATTATATAGACTCAGAGTCGCCAAATAAGGCATTTGCCATTAACTAACGTAATCAAAACTCGATGAAGTTTAATTTTTATTATTTGCAAAGTATTCAACCATTACACATAGAAGATAAGATAAGGAATTTGTCGCGCACAATTTCTTGGTGAAACCCACGAAAAATGTAAATGTGTTCCAACAGGAGTGCTGTTCTACTTCGCCCAATCTTTAACTGTTCAGAAAAAATACAAAAAGAAGAAAGCCGAACGGTGTAGAGTTTAATTATCTGTGAAAGCTTTTTTTTTACTCGCTCGTAGTCGAAATGAAACGATAACGAACGTGACTTGAAACCATTTAAGGGCTTTCTCGCCCTGATTTAACGATATAATTTGTTTTAAATCTATATTATCTCTCTCTCTCTCTCTCTCCCACACACCATATTGCAGGAATATGTGTGGCTAACTTGTCACGCCAGAGCTAGATCATCCGAAGACAAATTGCCGACAGGACGTCTCTAGAGCTTTAGCACGGATTTTACAGAACAATAATGACAACCACGTAACTTATTAAGAAAGTATACCTCATTTACGAAGAAATGTTATATAAGCCGTGTTTCTTCCTCTTATAATGTTGTTTTTCTAAAACATAATCCCTGAATCGTGATTTGTTTCATTCATGATTAAATATAATATTGAAAAATAAAAACATTTTATATTAATTTAAATACTTTTTATTGAACTTTTAATAATATGTTAAGTTATATTAGTAGTTCATTAAAAATGTGTCAGTCATCTTTACTGAAGTTAACGCAGCAGTTTGCGAATGCAATCCTTATTCGCAAGAAAATGGGGATTACCATTTTCTGATAACAAAATAAGGGAGAAGAGAAATAATTAATAATGAACGAAAAAACATAATTCTCTTAATCTTGACTACTTCGCTTAGTTTGATTGTGAAGAATCACGCCTATATAAGCTTAGAATAGTGCGCTGTTAAACTATTTTGAAGTTTAAATTTCGAAACTCTTATTTCCCATATAGCTCAAGGTGAGAGAAAGAAAATGAATCATTAAAATAACCATCGAAAGAGTTTAATGGTAAGTCACAAAATTTCCTAGCACGCCATCTATAATATATACTTTGAAACAAAGCATTCAAGCAAAGTAATTTTCAAACTAGTTTCAAACTAATCATGAAATCATACAGAAATAAATAATACAATCATAAACCATTCCAAACTGGTTGCTCGAACAAACTTAATAAAAATAGATCATAATAAAAATTTCATTATGTTTTATTGCAAGTTTCTTTATTAGAGTTTGACAAATTTTGGGAAAACAATGCCGAAAATATATACCTAATGCTGAGTTTTTAAAATGGCTTTCAGTTCGAAACTGTTTGAGTTAGTGATATTTTAATTTTTACACATGTATATATAAGCAAAGTAGCAAACATTTAAAACAGTATAAGAAAGTCGAGTGAAGATCACTCCAAATTTATAGCTCACCGTACGAAGTACAAAAGAGTTAATGCATTCGGTCGTATGTCTGTAGAAATCTCGAAACATAATTTGTTCTTAACAAAAATACTTTGTCTCGGCGCCCTGAACCAAATACATATATATAAATATATATATATATATATATATATATATATATATATATTTGTGTTTCCGATCTCAATAATATGTTGATTAATTATGCAAAAACAAAAACATGGAATTATTTTTTTCAGTTTAGTTCAGACAAATTAAAATATGTTCGTGATGACAGTGTATTTTTACTGAGGACGCTCGAATATATTTTGAATAAATATTGCGCTGTACTACTAGTGACAAAATGACAGCGTAACTTTTTGCACCATTTCTTAGTATATTATTTAACATTTTCCTAACTATATTGCTGTAGTGCACCTGCGGCTGGCGAAGTGGAGGGATATGCATATTTCATTCAATTTGCGAATACAATCTATAGTGTGTTGTGGAATATGAACCACGCCTACTTGGATTTCTATTTACAATGGTGCATTATTACGGATTCGAATTCCGGATAGACGAATGGACATCGGTGAGGACGTGAACAATACACCGGTTTGGACTGGTTGGAATTAATAGACCCTGAGAAAGTGCGTGTAATGTTGTATAGATTGCGTTTCGCCTTGCCTTTCAGTTCAACTAAATCAGATAATGACGGTCCAAGAATAACATTAGGATATCCAAACAGTGATTGTACTTAGCGTTCAAACCAATTACTGATTCCTAACCAGACGAATTAAACCAAAATGGTCTTCCTATAATGAAATCAAAAAGGTAGTAATGTAATCCTGAAAAATTAACTTGCTTAATGCCGAAAAACCAGCATTTAGTTTAAATGCCATTTAAATGGACAATGACTACTTTAAATAGTAGTAGTAATGGCCGTTAGAGTTTATAATTTATATATGTATATGTATATATATATATATATATATATATATATATATATATATATATATATATATATATATATATATAATCCATGAAAGAAACAAAATCTCATTTTCATTTTCAATGTGAAGAAAGGCACGTAAATATTAAATACCTCACTAATTCTATTAACAGATGTGTTTTTTACTGAAATAAGATAAAAACCTCCATAAAAGATAAGAAACATCGTTTTTGTTACGGAAATAAACAAGCCGCGCAAAAAACCGCTCGCCACGCGTAGCTTCCGCCTTACGTTCCACGTGAACTGTTGATTTTACGAAAAAAATAAATAGATCCTCTTTTGTAGAAAATTAGTCGAACTTTAATTTCTTATACTGCATCATTGGCAAAAAAAAAACCTTTCATTTTCGGAGATATTTACAAAAATGCGTTTGTTTTTCAACTTTATGGTGAAATTCCGAGGGTTCCCAAGCTCGAATCTCTGAGGACTTTTTAAATTTCATTTATAATCATCAAAAGAGCATGTTTAACCAAATTTCAGCCCTCTGCGACTTTTTCCACAGTTTACTTGTATTTTTGACTAAAGTGACTAGACTACCAATATTGATGGTCGTCAAAATATAGTGATTTGAAGATTTGTATACCCCAGGAAATACCGTCTTATTTTTGAAGAACATATTTCGAAAAGAAGTGCTTATTTACTTGTGTCATTTTTTGCTGATCTCAAAAAGGGCACTAGTTAGAAAAGATTGAATTTTATAAAAGGTAAAGATATTTTTCCTTTAAACAACTTTCGTTTGAAAAGTTTTTTCGAAAAGTGCGCCAGTTACTGACAAATCGTCATTGAAAATTAACATATTACATTTACGTTTGCCTATCGATAACCAGTTATCATATATTATTAAAACTATATTAATGTCACTTTCGTCATAGTATAATGACTAAGATTTTAACCTCAAGTCAAGACAAACTAACATTAATAAATCTTAATAAAAATCGTGCAGGGTCACTACCATTAATATTCACTAAATATTTTCTATGATTTTGGCTAAACTTAAAGGATATGAATAATTGTAGCTACTTAAAACCGTGAATTGCGAATTCAAAAGCGTAGAAATATGAATTTCCGTTCACGCGCGGCGCGGGTTTGTGTTCTGACGACGACATATGATAAATGAACCTTTTTTTGTTCATCACTGAATTCTCTCTGCTGTAGAAATGTCGATCTGTCATCTTTTGAATTTGAATTTTGTCCTCTCGTCGTGCACCATTCGATTTTCCGGAAACTTTTCCTAACAAATTTCTTGTAATATTTCTTCGACTTCTTCTAATCATCGTATTTGAAATTCTTTTCATTTAAATGCAACTCGCAAATTTCATTCATGAATTACTAATGTGCTATTTTTTATCTAGGGTTTAACACTCTTATACGTACAGTAAAAGAATGTGTGGTTATCTTCAAATAATATAATAACAACCTTAGTGTAGACACCGATACCTGTAGCTAAGCTTAACAACGAAAATAAATATTTCTTGTAATAAACTACATTTTGTTTTACTTTAGTGGATGATGAAAAAGATTTTTGGAAATACAATCTTGTTTTTGAATTTATAATTTTACGGGGAAAACATGTTAAAAACCATTTTTTATATTAATTTTATAGGGATAACATCAAATTATAAAATTATATTGCTTAAGAATTAGCTATTTTCTTTCTTTCCAGGACGAAATCTAATACGTATTATTTCATATTTGAACGGAAATACACGTTTTTAATTTCCCTCTTTGGAAATTGACTCCTTTCAAGATGGCGTTGTGTATGGGTGTTTCTGTGAGTGCTGTACTGCAAAATTGAAATTAAAATGGAAACTTTTATCTTAATGTTTGTATGTTATAAAATCAAAAACGGTAGTCAACGTTTAGTCGAGTTACTTTTTAACTATATAGAAAACGGCTATAGTCATTAAAAAATCTTGCCCTTCACTGGACTTAGTTTTCACTATATATGATTTATTATGTTTTAAATTCATTCTACTAGAAATTTTAATATCTAACTTAAATATGATTCAAATTTTTCGTTACGTGCAAAAAATAACAGAAGTAAACAAGCAATTCCGGTTGAAATATCCTCGACAAAAACATGAGGATTTCTATTGCGGGATATACAAATCTTAAATTCAATAAATCATATTTATATCTTCAACGGCATAAGAAAATAGTGACAATGGATTCACGGACCCCCAAAAATGTGTGTGTAATAAATTGCATAAGTACTACTTTTCAATAGTACCATACAGTATATAACGATATCATTTTTTGTTTTTCTTTTTTAACTTTACAAAACTTTCGTCTATATGTTGTTCTAAAGGGGCAAAAATACAGCCAGCCCGCGTATGAATATTTCAATTCAATTCGTTCAGATGCAGATATAGGCAACATTTCTTTAGCAATTGAACACGGCAATCGAGAAGAAGAATATGAAGCACAAAGAATAAATTTGGCATCTCATCTGAGTGTGTGTGTGTGTGTGCGCGCCCGGATATACGGACAATCAAGTAATGTACTACAAAGTATTACACAGAAAGACAAACAAATGAAAGAGAATGAAAAAATCGGTTTGCATACTTCAAAGGAATATTAAACGAGAATATGAATATTCCAGAGCTGAAAAAATGACGTGTGCCTACAAAGAAATGCCAATTTAGTTTTAATTTGTTATACATTATTCGTATAATTAAAATACGAATATTTAAAAAGAGAAAAGTGAATTGAAATAGTTAATTTAATGCAGCTCTAATTGCCACTTATAAATTAAAGTTCTGCTGGAGAACGATTTAATTTAAATAAACTAAACTTAAACTACATTTAGCAAGTAGAACCATATTGAATCAAAAACGAAATAGTCATTAAGGATATAAACATAAAATTTTATTTATCCAAGTGGTCTTATATATTCGCTGCGATTTAACATCAAAGGTCGAATGGTATTGCAGTCGTGGGACGATACGCTGAGAAAATGTCCAAAAGGAGTCGTTTTATTTTTATGCATATTTATCTTATTTTCAGTGGCGGATTAAGAAATTAGAGACCCTAGACATTATTTGTTCTTGAAGTACTTCGAAATATTTTACATTACTTTGTTAGGGGGCCTTCTCAATTGAGAGGTCTATGCGAGCGCCTAAACCACCTTATAGGAGTCCGCCACTACTTATAAAGAATATTCTTTTTTTTTTTTTGAATATATTATTTATAACTGAGTACAAGTATTATGGCACAAGAATAGGCGACGTTTCGTAGTACTATGCCAGTCATAGTATGACCAGACTATACATTTGTTTCATCAGAATGTACGTTTCATTAAAAACAGAAATAAACAGTACCAGCTGATGGTGTCTGGTTTTGTCCGGAGCTACCCGCTGACATCTAATGGACCTGATAAAAAGGTTTCGCGCGCATTCAAATTTATCCATTGTTGTTTCGACCACAATACAAAGCGATATTCAATACAAACTTCTCTGTCTCTGTATTTTTCATTTTTCTTTTAGAAGTGCCACTCTCTTTTTGACATACACAAACAATAACAGGTATTTTTTCAAATACCCCCTGCATCTTTTTGCAAATTAATTTCTAATTTATTGTTTTCTATTGTATTCGATTGTATTACTATCGTATACGAATATATATAAAGAAGTATTGTAACCACGAAGTATTTCGCATTAGAAATATTTAAACTGAATTACACGTTTTCACCATCTGTTAATGGTTTCTTACTATTTACAAAATGATGTCTGTGAGTCTTTTAATAATCGCTCATCAGCAAAAATGGTTGGTAAAACTATAAAACATTAAACTTAAGACCCCGAATAGGCATCGGAATAAAATATTTGAAAACTGTACAGGTATTAAGAGTTTACTGTTGCTACTTATCTCAAATGCAGTGTGAGTTAGAAAAATAATGATTCTTATTATAGTGAATGATTTTAATATTTCTAGCAACTTTTGTATATCTTTTTATAATCGATTATACGCTCGCCGTACTGTGCGCTGAAGGTATTGGTGTCTGCACCTATTCGTGTTTTGTTAAAACTATTATAGAACTCTATGTTTTCTATGTGAGTAAACATATTTTCAAATAGAATTTTTCCCATTGGCACAAGGCGAGCTGATAGTATAGGTGCTTGCACCTATGCATGCTTAAGCTATGGTATAAAGAAATTGGAATATATTTGGTATCATTCGTAGTTATACTATTTTTAAATATAGCTAATTATTTTTAAATTCATTGTACCATTGCCAAGCAATTTTTCAGTAACTGGTACATTTTTAGAAAATACTTTATTACATTCCTTTTTTATATATATTCGTATAAGAAAGTAATCTCTGCACCAGATTATCGGTGGTTCTTTCTTTTAAAAACACAAACATAAAAGTACACGCAAACAAACTTCGATTATATATAAGTATAAGTAAAACAAAGATTTGAAAATAAAATTAACTTTATATAAAGTTGTAATCGGAATCAACACAATACCAATACCAAATTCCATTATATACTGTTATTACAACATAAACAACATAAAGTGATATTATTTTTCGATAAAACAGATCAATCTTGTTAAAGTTTTAGCCACAAACAACAATGTTTACTTCTTAACTTTGTATTTTCGTATCCAGTGATTTCGTAGACGGAGACCACCAAGACATTGCCAAGCACTGCACTTTCTTCGAATAAGATTTACGAGAAATATCCGAGCCAGCAACATCGTTTTATTGTTGTGTAACTACACTTGCACATTTTTTATCGTAAAATTCAATTTGTCTCTACGAATACTTTAAATTCCACTTCAGTCGAAATCAGTTTCACACAAAACAAATATTCAATAGCGTCGAATAGAATTATATATAGTGATACAATATAATGCCAAAAACATAATTCTATATTTATAATATACATATCATTTACATGCTAAATTGTTAATAGTTTATAATAATTGCTCGTGATTTAAAGCTGCCAATAGCTCATATCCCAAAGTCTATTTTAATGTTTTATTCTAAATCTGGGCTTTTAAAGCCAATACTATTGAATATAAAAATATAATGTTTTGATATAAAAGATTGTATTATTTAAGGTTAATGTGGTTGATATTTGCGTGAAACATTTTATTAATAAAATTAGTAAATAATGACACTTGGTTAAGTTTCACAAAAAGTTTTTATTTGTCGTAAAATAAAAACTTCTTGTGGAACTTAACCAAGTATCATTATTTACTAATTTTATTAAAAGATTGTATATCCCGGGGAAGAAAACCTCCAATTTTTTTATTTCTACCACAAGTGTTTGTTTACTTGTGTATTTTTTTGCATATCTCGTTAACAAACCAAGTAAGAGCAGAAAAAATGCAATAAAAGTTAAATATATTTAAATTTCTATCAACTTTTGTTTGAAAAGTTTTTTCGAAAAATGTACCATTTACTGATAAATCGCCTTAGAAAATAACCATGTTACATTTCCATTTATGGCAATGTACACATATATAATGAAAACCAAATATAAGAATGTCGAGTGATGGCCACTCCACTTACTGATATCAGTATTAATTTTCCAAAATTGCTTTGAAATCTTTATTTTTGGCTGGTTCATTTTCGTGAAATCAGCTCAGTTCAGATTATTTTACTCCGGAATGAAAATCACAAAAAGATTAGACAGTTTCATGCGCGTAACCTAAATTATAAAAGTTAAAAATTGCCAGTTAGTTTCCGTTTGATGGGTCAGAAAACTTTCTGAAAAGTTTCCAAAACGAAAAGTGCATCCCTAATTACATACATTTTCGGAATTATTTTATTACCAACTAGTTTCTTGCTTCATCTCATTAGTAGTTTGAATTGAAATTATGCAACAATGCAATAACTCAAGTTGCGAGTAATAATTGTGCTATCAATCGAATACAAATTCTATATGAACCGGAGAATTCGCTTTGTGCACACGTCGAAACATGTCATTCAACAGTCTAGCTTTGGCTCAAGTCAATTCTAAGGGCGTTAGTTGCTATCATTCAAGGTGCAGCGACCACGCTGACTGATTATTGGTCAACCCGTATCAATTTTCTCAGAAGATTGTTCCAGCATAACATATTGCATCGACATGCATAAGACACTTCGTCCGAATTGTAATCACATCGTCAACCAATTACAATTTACTGTTTAACCCTTTACCACGTCGTACAAATTGTTTAACAGCTATTTTATGTATCGTTTCGTTACCTTAATCTTTCGAGCACATATAGTACGCCTACACACGAATGCTTTAGCTCATCTGTACTTCGTATGACGAGCTAAAAACACTAAACATAAGAAAATTAGTAAATTTGAGCCGCAATTTGCAATGCATTTGGTTTGAATATTTAGTAAATTAATAGCGGGTCAGTTGTCCACATTCTAATATAAATAGTCACTCTAACGCTCACTAGTGTAGAGGAGAGTTTTCCTGGATTCCTGAATAATCTTAAGGATTTATAGCATTGAATTTAATAGACCCTAACGATACGTCAGATTTAGGGAACAAGCAAATCGTTAAAACGAATGACGCAGCGATTTAATGAGCACTAGAAGGGCAGGACGGATGGCTCCCCTGACATTTCAGACTAAGCCAACTCATTTTTAAGGGAAGAATAATATTGCACCTTTCCAAGGTGTAACATATCGTTATATGCATAACCTTCCTACGCGATTTGACTTGCCATATTTCTCTTCGTATATTCCCGTCGCAAACGAATGCATGATCAATGGAAATTCGAAACTATTTATGTAGTTACAGTCTATAGACTGTCGTTTACCAAACTTTTATTTCGGTAAGTAACAATTTGACCAAACGAATATTCTGTATATGTCAACAAATATTTCCTATATAATGCATTAAGAATAATTTCAAGGAATTTGCTTTCGGGCTGTCAATTACCAAGCAATAATTTCATGATTTTTTAAAGACAGATTTAAAGACATCAATTAATGAATTTTAAGGGAAATATTTGTGTTAGGCTGTGGTCAAACTTATCAAGCACGTTCATGTAAAACACCAACATATAGAAATATATGCATATGGTCACACTTCATCAATCGTGTTCGATCATGCAGTTTGAAATTCGAACATGCTGGAAATTTTCAAGGACACACAATAGCGATTGTATTATATTTATAAATGACAGTAAATTTTTTAAAATGAATGAAATATGGACGGTGAATGAAATTGAATTTTTAATTTAATTAGTGAGATCTAACAAAGATATCTATGATATTTATTGTGGTTGACAAAATGAACTATAATTAACATAGTTTACTGGATTGACACTACTTGATAGCACTTCATGTAGTGTGACCGGTGTATATCGTTTTGCTTGATTGCACTCGATAGTTCAAGCTCGTTTTAGATCGCGCTGTTTGTAGTATGACCACGGCCTTGATGAAGTTGATAGGCCCTTGTTGGTGAACCAGAAATTAAAGTTTGGGCTGCACAATCAGCCCAAGCTTTGTGTAAACTGTAATGCACAGGATTTTACACGCAAAATTCGTATTATTAACCAGCAAAACCAAACTTATTGTGGCAGACAATTGTATATTGAGAAGATTCGTTTGTGTTTCATGCAATGAAATGTTTAAAAATTTATATTTGTTTGTGATACTTGTTCAGTAACACTACAGGATTGTTCACAGCGAAACAATCAGTAATTAAGCTTAGAAAATTACAAATAATAATCTAGTTTGTATTATGACAAACAATGCTAGCATTCCAAGCTACAAAATTAACACAATTTATGATAAATTTTGTTGCCGTGAACGTTAACCTTGTATGTCATACAACAAACTGGAATTATTACTTATAATTTCTAAGCTTAATTACTAATTCTTTAGCTGTGAACAATCCTTAATAATATGGAAGAGATGATACAACACATTATTAAATTTTTAAAAGCTATAATTTAAAGCAAATCTTTCCCTTCTACACTTCAACAAAATTTAGGGTTACGTTTTATGTGATATTTTCGTTGATAAATGACACAATCTGCACAGACCGTTCATTTTATACAAAACTGCACAGTGCCCACGTGACATGGTATGAACCCAAAGTAGTAAAAGGGATCAGCAGGCCCAAACAATCCGCGCATACATATACGTATATACGTAAAGTAAAAGTATTATTATTTCTGACAACCATCGTAAAACGATATAACGCTCTTTGGTTATGCGAACAATAAAAATAGCACGCGTCAAAGTTATAAAGCTTATGGAGTCAGGGAAGTATATTACATAAGGCAATAACTGTTTTTCGAACCATGTTTCAAACAAAACAAAACTCATATCAGAATCATAAGCTGCACTGGCATTTGAAATATTTTTTGCTGACAACAATAATGCGTGCAATATTATGACAGTATAGTACTAACATTATTTCTTAAATCTAATATACTCCACAAGTTTTGTCAATTAGACGCGTGCAGTTTTCATAGCAGAACCAATTGTTTTACGATGGTTGTCAGAAATAATAATACTACATTACATACGATGTTTTAAATTATTATATAAAAAATTGATATGAAGCATGTTTGTCTAAAATAATCTTTGGAGCAATGCGCACGAAAAGAACTGAACATAGTAATTTTTCATCGGTGCGGCCAGTTCAATATATAGTTATTACGGTAGGCAGGTAACGATGCCATCATTTATTTCGTGGTTGTGGAAACCGAAAACGAAGCACCGCCGATACAGTAAATATAAATAGCGAGCGACTGGTCAACATTTCATTTGTCTGTGGCAAACTGGAGCAGTGGGAATAACTTGGTATATCGTTACAAATGAACCAGGCGAAGTGTACAGCAAAACGAAAACTATGTTACTGCGTGCCCGGGGTATAAAGTATTGCTCTTTAATAGATTAAGGTGAATCGTAGTGCGGAATGTGTCTGTTTGTGGTGCTGCGCTAGAATACTATGGTATTTTGATGCAACGGTGTTACCATCATATAAATACTAATGTTGCCGCGATACCAAGCCACATCTCGGCCCCGTCTTCTCTCGAAATTCGAGACTGAACTCAATTTTCTTCCCGAAATATCGCGGCGAGAACAGGAGTAGTCTCGTCTCGTATTATTGAGTCTAATTGAAATTCAAACATAATTCTTGTTTTATGCGATGAATCGTTTTTATTTTTGCATTTCCTGATAATTTAACATCTCAAGAATCAAGTCAAAGCGGCATTTAGAAATTGAAAAAGTTATAGCTCTTTATATAAATTGAGTTACATAAGTTTAAACTTGTTCCAAAACTTTAAATACGTTTTTCTCGAAACCATGTTTATCAAATTGATTCCAAAGACGAATAATGAAATCACTCTGATACTATTACCGAGTATTTGACGTATTATATTAAAAATAATTCGTAAGATATTTATTTTGCATTTGAATATAAAAAATTTACCAAAAAATCAAATTTTTTTTTGCAAAGGCCGCCATTTAGTTTAGAATAAATAGTTTTCAAAAACCGTCCATCAAAAACCAGATAATATATCATACTTCAAGGGTATCTTGTCGTCTTTGTTCATATGTTCCTGGAAAGAGCAATCATTGGTACCGCAAAACCGTTCCATCTTGCTGTGCTTCCTGTCGCGAACCATAACTCTGTCACTTGTCGACGAAAATAAAAATAAAAAATCATGTGAGTAGTTCAAAATGTGTTCTTTCACCCCCAAAACCCCAGATTTAGTCTCGCCAAAATAAATTTATGAAATTGACTTATATGCTCCTTAAATATGTATTACCTTTGTCCTTTCTGGGGAATGGCTTGAGTTTGACAAATAGTAATAAGTAAAAGGTATCAAATTTTTTATCATTTTTGCTTTAAAGGTCTTTTATAAAGACGTATCATTTACTAGGATATTATTTTTGAAATCGGTAAATTATTATATTGTATATTCAGAGATACGTCTATACTATGGATACATATTTCATAATAATCGCAGTTGTCAAATTTTAAGACAAAAATAAAACAATATTATGAAAGATTTATCGGAATAGCTACACAGTACCTTCTAGTTCACACACATACACACACAGACACAAACTCAAAATGGTTCAGGGGTCCTGAAAATAAATATATCCAATATAATATCGTATTTGATTTTTTTAGTAATCAATTATTTTATACATTACGTATAAGAAAATAAAAATAATAAACTGCAGTGTCCTAGACTCGAGTTTCTTGTACGAATATGTATGTATATATATATATATATATATATATATATATATATATATATATATATATATATATATATATATATATATATACATATTCCTTGATTATACGAATATGTATATATATTTTTTGTGGTGAATATATAATATTATATATTCACCACAAAATATATATATACATATTCTTTGATTATACGTACAAGAAAGTCGAGTCTAGGACACTGCAGTTTATTATTTTCTTATAAGTAATGTATAAAATAATGTTTTGTGATTATTAAAAATATCGACTACGATATTATATTGGATATATTTATTTTCAGGACCCCTGAACTATTTTGAGTTTGTGTCTGTGTGTGTATGTGTATTGTGTGAACGCTCAGCAGCCAATACCATAGATCATTAAAATATAATATTTTGAATTTAAGATTTGTATATCCCGCGAAAGAAATTCTCATATTTTTGAAAAGAATATTTCCACCGGAAGTGCTTGTTTACTCATGTCATTTCTTGCACATCTCGAAAAGGATACTAGTTAGATAAAAAGTGAATCTTATGTATAATCACAAGACCGAACCCTATAACTCTTACGTACGACGAGTTAATAATTTATAACTTTGTAGACAATGCATTATTTAATAATAAAACATTGCTTTTCTGTGACGATTTTAAAATGTATGATTTAATAGAAAATTAGTGGTGTTAGGATATTATTTTGGAAAAATGATGATTTATATTTGTAATATTATTTTTATTTTCTTTATGTATCCTTATGACAAAAAATTATAGGTCAAAAATGTTTTTTTAACATTAAATATTATTGGGATACAATCAAATAGTGTCATGAAATATAGTTTAAATTTAAATATTTCGCTAATAAAAAAATAAGTGTGGTTTGAGTGACCCTTGGAACTTTATTCAACTATTCCTTACTTTTCACTCACACGTCTCAATTTTAAGGAAAGTTTGAGCAACACAATGTTTGTGAACACCGAATTATGCTGGGTTCAAACAAGCAAAAATTAAACTAAGAATTAACATTAATAAGTTAAACAATGTAAAACGTTAATTTACTGTATGAACGTTGTCATACGTTTTACATTGTTTAACTTATTAATGTTAATTCTTTGTTTAATTTTTGCTTGTTTAAACCCAGCATTAGTCAATGCTTGTGAGTGTAAGAAATATCTGTAAATTCGGTCCAATCTATTAGAAGAATACATGATATATATTATTTTATAATGTATCGGGTAATAACAGTCAGCAACAGCATAGCTGTGTCTCCCGAATTCATTCTTCCATCAACATCATCAAGGCGAAATGCGCAACAATAGCTATTATAACAGGATAAGTTATTTATTATTATTATTATTGTACTTGTGCGAAATATATTTCGCGCACAATGCTACAGTAGTAGCGCAACGCGACTGTCAATATTTTGTTCCTTTTTGCAATGACAGATGACTCGGCTATCTTGAGGTTATTCATTTCGTACAAAAGCAATTAATCTCGAATGTCTGCAATCCGTTCCTGTAATAACTGCGGGGTGATTTTCATTTTCTCTCTAACAACGCGGAGTCTGTTCTTACGTTTAATGCGCGTACAATCGTACCAACTGCTAATTTCACCAACAAAATTCCCCATTTTACAAGATACGTATAATCATAAAATACCCATTGTTTCGTTGTAAGTGGGGCATTAAAAATATATGTTTCATCATCAATTTTCCACTAGGGTAATATATCAAAATAATTAAATATTTTATTCCACAAATACCAGTGCCTCTTAACATGTATCCTATTTACAATTGGGTTCTCCATTTATTTAAGCAAGCCGTACAGTATGTAGAAAAGAGCTATAGTATTTTGCATTATTACTGAATTAATCATGATTTAAAAATAATCCTATTTACAATTGGGTTCTTCATTTATTTAAGCAAGCCGTACAGTATGTAGAAAAGAGTTATAGTATTTTGCATTATTGCTGAATTAATCATGATTTAAAAATAAGTTGAAGTTTAGTTCGCAGCATATGTTGTACAAACACAGCTATAGTATTTAAACGTGTTATACTAGTTAACCTAATTGAATTATAATCATTTCAAAACGGATGTAGAAAATTTGTATATAATGTTATCATGACAAATAAATAATACTACATTGTGTCATTTTCACTTTTTTAGGTAAATATATATTGTTAGTTAAAATCTGGTACGCACCATGCAAATTATACCATGTTGTCACAATTATCCATAAACGACACACATTTCGCATCTTTTTACATAATTATTAATTACTAATTACCTATAACAACCACACAATAAACTTACCATTATATGTGAAAGATGCTTCTCGTTAAAGATTCTATAGAGATATTAGTTTTGATAAATATAAATTTCAATTCGCATCTTCTATCAAAACTTACTTCTACTTTTAAATTGAACAAAATTAATTTACCTTTTAAGTAAATTTACATGTAATTTTCTTACATTGCTTTGAAACTTTATGTGATGCTAAGTGCCATCGCAGTGTAATTTATTAACAAGGATAAAGAATACGTATAGTATATATAATGAAACGTTTAAAGAAAACTTAATTCAATACTGTCATGCACGTTCTGCAATTTAGCTTTTCACAAACATTTTCCAAGAATCGTCTGCATGAAAATTAAATAGTTTTTATCGCAGAAATTTAATTTTCAGTTGTTAGTTTTATTATTTGAATGTTCAAGTTTATTTAAATAACTTTACAGTCGTAACGTGAGGAGCATAAAAATAATCATAACTTAAGCAAAATTAAAATTACTACGTGAATAAAATATGTACATATGTATATACTAAAAAGATCAAATATAACATACATCCAAACATATTATAAACTTTTACGTAATTAGGTTATTAGGGTGGCATAAATTGAATTTCCATTCAATCACATTTATAACTGTAGAATAAATGAGCTATCGTGTCTGTAGCATTGACGGATTCAATGAAAATTTTGTTTTACGTGATCCAAATATTGAAAATATATTTAACTCATATACTTGGATGTACGCCTGTTGTCGTAAGACCAGAGTTTGTGGAATCTATTCTAAAGGTACGTGACCCTTTTCAACCAAATTTGGTATAAATATTTGCTTCGTAATTACTCAAGATTTTAATGAGCTTTCCTGAATTGATGTTATTATCCAAATGATATGTGTATGAGTCTATGAACGCTCTACATAGAGAACTGTTATAAAAATATGAAACTATAAATTTAAAGTTTGATTATAGCCCAGAAGATTAACTCTTAAAAAATGAGAGGTTATAAATACGTTTTCTTTATAAACAAAATTAGTGGTTATAAAAAGATATCTTCTTTTAAAACAATTATATAAATGTTATGTTTAATTTATTTCCTACTCAATAGATTATACAACAAGTTGATAGCATTGGTGTAAATTTGTTTTCTTTTTAATGTTTTTTTTTCGACCAAATAGATAATGCTGTCTGCTGAAGGCATTGGTGGCTGAACCCATACTTATTTTATTACTTTCTTATACGTTTTGTGTAAAATAAAGGATTATGATCACAAATAATAATCGACCTTGAAGTTTTAATGGATATATCTTTTTTAGAGGGTCCCTAAATTAATTTTAAATATTTTAACAGCAGGTTACCTATTACTTTCTTTTACAGAGTAATAAGTAAGTATTGTGATCATGAAAAATTTCGAACTCGAGATTTCAACGGATATATACGTTTTGACCTTCTCTGAATCGAATGTGATTATTTTCGGAATGACGTCTGTCTGTCTGTGTGTGTGTGTGTGTGTGTGTGTCTGTGTATCTGTATGTCTGTGAACGCTCTAGAGCCAAAACTGTTGAACATAAAATTATGAAACGTGCATGTTTACTCTAGGCATTTTTTGTTCTATCTCCAGTAACACTAGAACGGCTGCACATATGGCAAAAATAGTTATGTTCATAATGAAAGATATTAATATTTCGCACAACTTTTGTTTGAAAAGTTTCTTCATAATTTGTACCAGTTATGAGATAACTGCTACGAAAAAACTAAAATATCTTATTTACGTTGCCATAGTTATACCTACACTTGTGACAAAATTTATTTTTAAATCGGATCAACCATGAGTTACATCATTTGTTTCTTGTTTATTGAAAACAAACAAGTATTACACTGACAGTTACCTGTATGAATTATTATTTAAAATATTGATTACTTACTACATTGTATCAGGTAAATTATTATAGAATCAATTTATATTATATATTTGCTAACATAATTAATTAACAATTTCAGAGTTTTACTGTGGGGTTTGACTGTTTAAGAATGAATACGATAAGTACTTCAAATTCAGATCCATTATAAATTGGTATAATTATCCAGTTATTTTCATTAAATTATATATATATATATATATATATATATATATATATATATATATATATATATATATATATATATATATATATGTATATTAATATCCATAGAATACTACGTAAAAGAAAGTTGAGTGCAGGCCACTCCAGATATTTTTGTATGTCTTTATGCCTCTTATTTTGAAAATAATATTTCAACCGGAAGTGCTTATTTACACGTCTTGTGTTTTGCACATGTCGAATATTTGAAGAATGTGTGAATAATGATGAACAACATATTATATCAGGGTTTGTGTGTGTGTGTTTGTGTGTATGTTTGTTGTCTGTCCTGGGGTCAAATGTAGCAAATGCCTATGGGAAATCGCACATATTACGAATCTGAATACGGTATCAACATAGTGCATCATGTCCTAGTTTATATTATATGCGCTTTGAGCCTTAGTCCAATCCAGTTTAATCCAGTCATGTGGTTATATCTATATGTAATAGTATATATTCCTTACCGTAAATATACTTTATTTACTTTATACAATTTTAGGTTTGTTTGAAATGTCAGTTACTGTTAAATAATATTATATAACCTTCCGTATAAATATGGAATATTTGAAGGTAGTGTTTGGTCCCTATAGGGATGCCCCAACTGCCAACTAACGTTTTCACGATAAATTGAATAAAACATTTATATGGCAAATTTCAAAGCTAAATAATTAATATCAACATGCTTCTTTCTCAATTTCTCTATTAGTAGTAGTATTAATTATTATTTTCTTTTACGATAAGTTACTATTGTAATCATGAAAAATTTCGAACTCGGATTTTCAACGGATATACATGTTTTGACCTTCCCTGAATCGAATGTGACTATTCGGATTGACATTTGTGTGTGTGTGTCTGTGAACGCTCTAGGGCCAAAACTGTCGAACGAAAAATTATGAAACTTCCAACTTAAGACTTGTATATGCCCTAGATGTGCACCTCTTATTTTTGAAACGAATATTCAAGCCGGAAGTGCATATTTACACTATGCATTTTTTTTTTTTATCTCCAATATCACTAGAACGGCTACAGTTACGGCAAATATAGTTATGTTCATAATGAAAGATATTAATATTTCGCACAACTTTTGTTTGAAACATTTCTTCAAGAAATGTACCAGTTGCGAGAAAAATGCTACGAATCATTATAAATATGTTGTTTACGTTGCCATGGATTCGCATGTAGCTTATAAAATCGGATCATCTGCTTGTTTGTCAGGAAAACAAAGTAGACTCAATTATATAAATGATATTTCAGAATATATTTGTAGAGTATTGGTTAGTTTGATAGCTGGTTTTGGTTATATATATATATATATATATATATATATATATATATATATATATATCTAGTGAAAACTGCGTAAAAGAAAGTTGAGTGCAGACCACTCCAGATATTTTTTGTTTAACATGATTAATTTAAAATTTAAATTGTAGTACCTCCACCAAATAACATAAATAGAATTGTATGCATTTTCAAACCATGAAACTCGCTTAAATGACTCGATATATAAAAATGTATTGTAATATTCGAGCACGAGATTTTTATGTAAATCCACGTTTTGCCCGTCCTTGACTCGAATATGACATTTTTTCGGCATAAAGTCTGTGTGTATGTGTCTGTAATTCCTCCAGAACGGTGGTGGGCAAACCGCGGGCCGCACACGGTCCTTGATAGTTTTATAACGGCCCTCCATGAATTATTATAATAATAAAAACTTATCTTTACAACTGGGATCAATTTTTCTTTATTTTATCATAATAGGTTTTGAGTAGTATTATGGAATTAAGAAGTATAACTATGAGTGTAAAGATTGTTCACAGCGAATCATTTAGTAATTAGGCATAGAAATTACAAATAATAATCTAGTTTGTATTATGATAAGCAATGTTAACATTCTAAGCAACAAAACTAACACAATGTATGATACATTTTGTTGCTGTGAACGTTATCCTTGTATGTCATACAACAAACTGAAATTATTACTTATAATTTCTAAGCTTAATTACTAATTCTTTAGCTGTGAACAATCCTTAACAAAGTGTCCAAAATACCTATTTGTTCATTAAACATGTATTATTCGGCGGAAAATATTTGATTTTAGAGAAAAATTGCATATTTCTAATACTAGTCACATTGCCCAGAGCGGAGCGGCATTACTTTGAACTAAATGTACCTGATAGTTTGTCTTAAAGAAAGCAAAAAGAAACTACTGTAAATTAAGTTAAACATATCAAAAAACTAAACAATTCGAATAGTGTAAAAATAAAGAGTGCAGTATTGGAAGTAGTTTTAAATTTTAATCCCAAACTTCGCCACTGGCAAAGATGACGGCATCGGCAGCACTATCGTGTAGAGTAGAGTGGGAAGCCAATAAAACGTGAGCCATTTCGCGGTTTATGTGTGCATTCGATCTATTCGGGAACATGTAGATTTATCTTTGCACCAGTTTTATATATAGTGCCTATATAGAAACAAAAATAGCTCCGTCCATATAGGTAGTCTGTTGGGGTTTGCGGTTAGGTGGGTATACACACCTATAGAGACATCGTTTATTAAACTACTTAAATTATTTAAAATTCGAACTCGCACTGGGATAAAAGACACGTTCTCTCTATTATTTATTCATTGTGGTACTGTAACCGCAGGCGTTTCTGTACTTCCTACCTTCTTCCGCCTACCTAGTTATTGTGCCACACTGTACATGTACTTAGGGACCATCTTGCGGCGTTTTACCAAAGTTACTATGCCCACAGAGATTATACACACTCTAAAGTCACCCAAATGTCTCCCTTAATTATTAAAAATATTGCTAGGTATTTAATATGTCACGTGACCAACAACAGCCTGCACACTTACTGTCTTATAAGTAGTTTTCACTAGATATATATATATATATATATATATATATATATATATATATATATATATATATATATATATATATATATCCCAAACAAACTGTCAAACCAACCGAAACTCCACAGTAATACTTGAAATTGTACAATTTTTTTTAATTTGTAATTACAGTTTAATTATTAAAAGCATATTATCATAATGAATGTTAAAAAAATGGATTGCGGCCAACGCAGGACTTTCTTTTACGTAATTTTCATTATATATATATATATATATATATATATATATATATATATATATATATATATATATATATTCCAAACAAACTGTTAAAAAGTACCAATATTTCACAGTAATACACTGAAATTGTATTAACCCATATAGTACAGAATGCCTAATGACGTAATAAAGGCGTCCAATAGATGACATCATGAAATATGACGTCTATTCGACGTCTTTATTACGTCTTTAGGCATTCTGTGCTATATAGGAATTATCTTATTATTTTATTTTGTTATCAAATATTGTTTCATCAATATTAATTGATTATAAAAATATAATATTAGGAAATAATAATCCAACAGAAACAATATGAAAGCCAAGCTTACTTTATATAAATGAATGGGTGGAAAATTATACCAATACCAATTTGTAACGGTTTTGAAGTACTAACTATCAAAACTAACCAATACTCTACAGAAATATTCTGAAATGTCATTTATCTAATTCAGTCTATTTTGTTCTCTTGTCAAAATATTGACAAACGCACATGATCCGATTAATTAAGCTACATTCGAATCCATAACAACGTAAACAAGATACTTTTTGATGATTTTTAGTAGCAACAAGCTGTCAAACTAACCAATACTCTACAGAAATATTCTGAAATGTCATTTATCTAATTGAGTCTATTTTGTTTCCTGTCAAAGGCGCAGATGATCCGATTTAAAGCTACATGCGCATCCATGGCAACGTAAACAACATATTTATAATGTTTCGTAGCATTTTTCTCGCAACTGGTACATTTTTTGAAGAAATGTTTCAAACAAAAGTTGTGCGTAATATTAATATCTTTCATTATGAACATAACTATTTTTGCCGTAAGTGCAGCCGTTCTAGTGATATTGAAGATAGAACAAAAAATGCATAGAGTAAACATGCACTGCTGGTTTGAATATTCTTTACAAGAATAGGGGGTGTACAATAATATTTTTAGTGGTTTAGACGATATTCACAATTGTTGGAGCTACTCACCACTGGTAGTAAGCATAGAGACATGTACACAGAGCGTTCTACACATTCAAACAAACACATACACCTGGGTATAAATACAAATAGGGAAAGGACAAGCAAGTCGAATGCAGCATTTTTAATAAATATAACAAATTTAATGCCACTAATTTTAGGGTGATAAAATAAACGAGCAAAATATTATCAAAATAATTATTTTAAATTTTTGGTTAACTATATGATCCTTAGAGCACAAAGGTGACCCAATTTATAATTTAGTAAAATTTTCTACATGATTTTAATTATTTAAAATATAGATTATGCATTTGATTCGTAGAGAACAAAGATGAAATGACCTAATGTATATTGCAATTTTTTTTGTATTTTAATATATATTTTAATATCCTTAGAGCACAAAAGTCCCGCTGTAATATTTTATAATTAAATATGTCTTTAGTAGGCATATACATGGTTAAAATATTACTATTTAAAATTTCTATAGTACCCAATTAGGATACGAGATGGCGTGCTTAGTCAACATGAACATTTACAAATGGCATACAATTTAAACATCACACTAGACGGTATACTCGTTAAATTTTTAACAGTGTATCCGCTACCCTAAAGACCTTTTCAATCGTATAGTAATACTAAAAAATTAACGCGAGTCATTTACGTTGCAAGACACCTGAAATATACTGATAATTTACAATGTCTCCCTTATTTATAGCGTTACTACGTTTGTTTTATAGATTTTATGCATTATTTAAATCACCCCTTGTGTATAGAAAATATTTGCATCATTGAAAAAGTATGCCACCCAAATAGTAATGAATATGAATCATATTAATTCAAGTTCAAAAAAATGCTATAAATCTCGCCTTGAATGTATTTTTAAATTTTACGTAGGTTGAATGTCGTGAGAACGTTGCATTTGCGCCGCGATTCGAGACATACTGGGCCATCTAGCGGCCGCAATGCTAACTGCAACATTGGTATATGGCGTCCGTATCTGTTGCAGCGTTCTCGGTCGTGTCTCTAAATAAAATTGTAATATCACTGTGAAATGGCCGATAAGTATGATTCGAACGGTGATTACAACAATTATTCGGGTTCTAATTCAAGTGATTTCAAACGTAAAAGTACTAGTGAAATGAAGGACGAATCACAGGACGGTGACAACGATGATGCTAACCCTTCAAGCCAAAAGGCAGCGGAGTATGTTCGGGAATTACTGAGTGAAAAAATCTCTTTGGACCAGGGAAAATGGCCGAATGCGGCCCGGTTAATAGATTTGGGTATGTTTTGTACACATAATTAACCATATCATCGTTTTTGTTGCTCGCTGAATAGACATTGTTTACCCAACTGTTCAATCAATATTTGTTAATTATCTAATTTTGGATATTGTTATACATAAATATTTGGGTATTGCTCTATATTTAAGTTTTGTAAAATATATATTCAACAATTTATTTACATAAATTTTGGCTTTCGTTCCAATCAGTTGGCATCGAATTTATAAACGAAAAATTGGAAAAATAACAAGTTTGAACTCACTATGCCAAAATATGTACCACACAATTTTACATTCAATTTGCATTTATGCAAAACACAAATCCAAACAATAGCTTGCTTATATGTTTATGATCATATAATAATGGATTTTAAACAATTTAAATTTAACTAGATTGTTATAGCTGGCGTTTACTTGATTTTGTTAGTTTTTAGTTATGTCTGTTTACTGGTTACCACGAAAAAAATATCTGGAGTGGCCTGCACTCAACTTTCTTTTACGTAGTTTTCAATAGATAGATATTAATATACATTTTAAATATTAATTCATACTACAACTGCCAATGTAATGCTTGTTTGTTTTCAATAAACAAGAAACAAATGATGTAACTCATGGTTGATCCGATTTAAAAAATATTTGGAGTGGCCTGCACTCAACTTTCTTTTACGTAGTTTTCAATATATATATATATATATATATATATATATATATATATATATATATATATATATATATAATATAATGAAAATAACTGGATAATTATACCAATTTATAATGGATCTGTATTTGAAGTACTTATCGTATTCACTCTTAAACAGTCAAACTCCACAGTAATACTCTGAAATCGTTAATTAATTATGTTAGCAAATATATAATATAAATTGATTCTATAATAATTTACCTGATACAATGTATTCTAATAAGAAATCAATATTTTAAATATTAATTCATACAGTTAACTGTCAATGTAATGCTTGTTTGTTTTCAATAAACAAGAAACAAATGATGTAACTCATGGTTGATTCGTTTTAAGCAGAAATATTTCCATAACATAATGTTGAAAACTGTCGGAAAAATTCACAATTTTCCACACTGGGGTCCAATGAACTCCCTGTGACAGTTATGCTATTTATAGGATATTCATTATATATATATATATATATATATATATATATATATATATATATATATAATATAATGAAAATAACTGGATAATTATACCAATTTATAATGGATCTGTATTTGAAGTACTTATCGTATTCACTCTTAAACAGTCAAACTCCACAGTAATACTCTGAAATCGTTAATTAATTATGTTAGCAAATATATAATATAAATTGATTCTATAATAATTTACCTGATACAATGTATTCTAATAAGAAATCAATATTTTAAATATTAATTCATACAGTTAACTGTCAATGTAATGCTTGTTTGTTTTCAATAAACAAGAAACAAATGATGTAACTCATGGTTGATTCGTTTTAAGCAGAAATATTTCCATAACATAATGTTGAAAACTGTCGGAAAAATTCACAATTTTCCACACTGGGGTCCAATGAACTCCCTGTGACAGTTATGCTATTTATAGGATATTCATTATATATATATATATATATATATATATATATATATATATATATATATATAATATAATGAAAATAACTGGATAATTATACCAATTTATAATGGATCTGTATTTGAAGTACTTATCGTATTCACTCTTAAACAGTCAAACTCCACAGTAATACTCTGAAATCGTTAATTAATTATGTTAGCAAATATATAATATAAATTGATTCTATAATAATTTACCTGATACAATGTATTCTAATAAGAAATCAATATTTTAAATATTAATTCATACAGTTAACTGTCAATGTAATGCTTGTTTGTTTTCAATAAACAAGAAACAAATGATGTAACTCATGGTTGATTCGTTTTAAGCAGAAATATTTCCATAACATAATGTTGAAAACTGTCGGAAAAATTCACAATTTTCCACACTGGGGTCCAATGAACTCCCTGTGACAGTTATGCTATTTATAGGATATTCATTATATTATATATATATATATATATATATATATATATATATATATATATATATATAATATAATGAAAATAACTGGATAATTATACCAATTTATAATGGATCTGTATTTGAAGTACTTATCGTATTCACTCTTAAACAGTCAAACTCCACAGTAATACTCTGAAATCGTTAATTAATTATGTTAGCAAATATATAATATAAATTGATTCTATAATAATTTACCTGATACAATGTATTCTAATAAGAAATCAATATTTTAAATATTAATTCATACAGTTAACTGTCAATGTAATGCTTGTTTGTTTTCAATAAACAAGAAACAAATGATGTAACTCATGGTTGATTCGTTTTAAGCAGAAATATTTCCATAACATAATGTTGAAAACTGTCGGAAAAATTCACAATTTTCCACACTGGGGTCCAATGAACTCCCTGTGACAGTTATGCTATTTATAGGATATTCATTATATATATATATATATATATATATATATATATATATATATATATATATATATATATATAATATAATGAAAATAACTGGATAATTATACCAATTTATAATGGATCTGTATTTGAAGTACTTATCGTATTCACTCTTAAACAGTCAAACTCCACAGTAATACTCTGAAATCGTTAATTAATTATGTTAGCAAATATATAATATAAATTGATTCTATAATAATTTACCTGATACAATGTATTCTAATAAGAAATCAATATTTTAAATATTAATTCATACAGTTAACTGTCAATGTAATGCTTGTTTGTTTTCAATAAACATGAAACAAATGATGTAACTCATGGTTGATCCGATTTAAAAATAATAAAATTTGTCACAAGTGTAGGTATAACTATGGCAACGTAAATAAGATATTTGAGTTTTATCGTAGCAGTTTTCTCATAACTGGTACAATTTATGAAGAAACTTTTCAAACAAAAGTTGTGCGAAATATTATTATCTTTCATTATGAATATTACTATTTTTGCCGTAAGTGTAGCCGTTCTAGTGATATTGGAGATAGAACAAAAAATGCATAGAGTAAACATGCACTTCCGGTTTGAATATTCGTTTCAAAAATAGAAGGTGCACATCTAGGGCATATACAAATCTTAATCTTGAAGTTTCATAATTTTACGTTTGACAGTTTCACTTACTTATTACTTCGTAAAAGATATATAGGTATAACATGCATTTACATGTTTGAATAGTTGCAATAAATCAATATTAAAATTTGAACTGGATATTGCATGTTGCTAAGACTTTTATAATAAATTCTGGCTTAACATTGCAAACATATGTAAAAAGAAGATACATAGGTATAAATTGCAATGTCTCATTTGAGTATATGCGATAAATCAATATAGTTTATTAATACATTTTGGCTTACAACAGGAAACATATGCAAAAATAAGATATTTAGGTAGTCACATTTGGGTAGTTACGATAAATCAATATTAAAGTTTACAAGTGAATATTGCATGATTCTCAGACTTTATCGAATAATTCAGTTGGGCAATTAACCTATATAACGGTGCATTTCAACCGTATCGATAAATCTAATTTACAAACTCAACATGTAGATGTGTTTGTTTTAAATTAATCAAATAATTCCGATTTTACACTGAAGAGGATTTACTTTAATCAATTTAGGTTTACTACTATTAAATAAATCCCAGATAAGCTTTCTTTAACCCTTAACTGACACACCTCCTATAAATAGCATAACTGTCACAGGGGGTTCATTGGACCCCAGTGTGAAAAATTGTTAATTTTTCCGACAGTTTTCAACATTATATTATGAAAATATTTCTGCTTGTACTTGAATGGATTTTCTGAAAGGTTACATAGTAATTAAAGTAAAATTTTACTTTGAACTTATTAAAATAAGATGTTGAAAAGAGTTTTTTCATTTTATTTTTAAAAAATCATGCTGAGGACGTGACAGGTTCCATTTCGAGTGGGATCAAATAAAATAGTTGTGTTTAAAAATGAGCTGGGGTCCGATGGACCCCATGGGTCTATCAAAGGTTAATATAAAGCTACATAAATGCACCATGTATTTATTGTTAGTAAATCGAACTGTGTAAAATGTGTTATCTCGTCATAATCGCAAATCTATTAGTATTAAATAAATTTTCTAAAGAAATACTCAAATATAGATTTATTAACTATAATGATAAGTTTTTATTTTCAGTTTTAGAATATTATATTTAAAGATGGTAGTGTAATATATATTGTATTAAGTACTCTAGCCAAAAGTTATTATGCATCGTAAAGATTATTTGGTTTAAAAGAGGATGACTACTAGAAGATATATACTGAGAAATTGTATGTATTTTTAGTCGTATGATTTCTAGTCTGGCCATATGCTGTCTGTAGTATTACAGCTAAAAATAACACAACTTTACACTTAAAACCAATAAATAACTTACACCAATGTGGTCGCTTTTAGACGCATGGAAAATATTCAAAACATTTGTGTACAATACATTTCACTTATGAATCTATTCAAATCATTCATTTTCGAATAAAAAAACAACTTATATTATACTTGTTGATAAATGGGTATGCGGAGAGGAACAGTTTCTAAAGTCTGTTTAATGAACAGATTCAGTAATTATGTTTCTGGAAGGAGCTGGAATTGTGCACACCTTAAAATTAACAAAACGCAGGGAATGTATTGACACAAATTTCAATGGAAATCAAATGAAAATGCAATAGACAAATACATTAATCAAGCAATAATGGCGGATGGTTTGATTTTGACCTTTACCGCTCTTGCTTTATTGAGTTGTATATAACCGGCTTTCTAATAACAATGCTTTATTCAAATTTAGCGCTTACTGAATCTGTTCATTAAACAGACTAAAAAACCATAGTTTTTTGTTAGAAATGTGTCCTCGTTTACCTGGAAACACTATCTGATCATTACACAGGGAGCACCGATTGCTCGAAAACGCGTTTTTTCGCAGTTTTTTTGTTTTTATATCAAAACTACATGTTATATCAATCGAAACTAGTTCAACTTTTGTTAAGAACACTAATAACAAACATTTCCTAGGGTGAAATAATTCCCTTAAGGGGTTATACGCAGTCAGGATTTTCAAAAAATCGATTTTTAACGTTCCAATCATTAAAATTAATTGTATGAGGAAACTTATTTCTAAAACAATTAATATTAATATTTTAAAACATAATAAAAACAACAATATAAACATAGAAACATAAAATAAAATATAAATTGATCAACCTTATATATATATAAATATTTTTTACATAAATGATACAAATTTTTCATTAGGTGTTATACGCCGTCAGGATTTTAAAAAAACCGATAATTTATTTATTTTCGTAATGTACATATATTTATGTATATACACAGAAAATTTCATGTGAATCCGACGAATATTCTCGAAGTTACACGCACATATTTGTAAAATATATTTACTATGTGTTAAGTGCTTTTGAAACTTTGAACGCGTTTCTCTCAAAACTATGTTTGTCAAGTCGGTGAGCAAGATATTTCGGAAACGGCTGAACCGATCACTCTCACATTTGTACACAAGCTTAATAAATATATTATTTAGTGATTAATCGAAGGTTTTTTCTCGCCGATAAATAGTTTTCATTTTATATACAATTTAAGGCCAAAATTGTTATCGAAAATCGCCATTTAGTGTTTGAGAAGCCGCCATTTTGTAAAAAAATAATATTTTGCTTATTCCTTCGATTAAATACCAGATAATACCTTATATTAGCGAATTTATGTTTGTTTTTTCATTTTAAAAGATCCAGTCCAGATATATCGTGCACACCGCAAAACCCCTTTTTTTAGAGAAGCCCGGAGATCGGCTATGGCAGCTTCAATAATCATTATTTTTACAAATAAAAAAATATCAATATAAAGTTAATAGCTACCACAATATGCATATAAATGTTTACATTTATAAATTTAGATATCTATCCAGGAAAAATTCTTGAAAAATCGCTTTTATTCGGCCTCCTGACTGCGTATATAACTCCTTAAAGTACCCAAAAACCGCAATTTTACATTAATTTTGATTCCTTATGTTCCGAAACGTTATATTTATTAAAGTATTATATTCAGAAGGGCACATTTATCATTTTTATAATTAGAAAACTTATTTTAATATATAATTTAATACTTTAATAAATATAACGTTTCGGAACATAAGGAATCAAAATTAATGTAAAAGTAGCGGTTTTTTTGGGAACTTTAAGGGAATTATGTCACCCTAGAAAATGTTAATAAAATATTGAAAGTTGAAGTAGTTTCGATTGATATAACATGTAGTTTTGATATAAAAATTAATAAAACTGCGAAAAAACGCGTTTTTGAGCAATCGGTGCTCTCTGTGTAATGATCAGATAGTGTTTCCAGATTATATATATATATATATATATATATATATATATATATATATATATATATATATAAATATATATAAATATATATATATATATATATATATATATATATATATATATATATATATAAATATATATATATATATATATATATATATATATATTTATATATATATATATATATATATATATATATATATATATATATATATATATATATATATATATAAATATATATATATATAAATATATATATATATAAATATATATATATATATATATATATATAAATATATAAATATATATATATATATATATATATATATATATATATATATATATATATATGTATATATACGTACAAGAGAGCCCAGTGCAGGAAACCAGTTTTTTTACATTATTTTGCCTTTATAATTACTAAGTTAACACTTTTTGCCCTGTTTATATTTGTATATATAATTATGTTCGTTTAAAATTTATACGTTATTTATATGCATAACCGCTACAAGGATATAATTTACTAAGCTTTTTTAAATGAGTTAACTACTAATTTTCAAAAAATATATTTTTTTTATCTAACTTTAACACAGTTAAGGTCCATTCCCAGCTGGTCAATTAGTAATCACGAATACAAATTACAAATTAATATCCAATTTCTTTTATGACAGACAATGTTAGTATTCACTCAAACGTATTAACTATAATTTTTGTTTCTCTGAACGCTAGCATTAAGGATTGTTCACAGCGAAACACTTAGTAATTAAGCTTAGAAAATTACAAATAATAATCTAGTTTGTATTATGACAAGCAATGTTAACATTCAAAGCAACAAAACTAACACAGTTTATTATAAATTATGTTGCTGTGAACGTTAGCATTGCATGTTCTACAACAAACTGGAATTATTACTTATAATTTCTAAGCTTAATTACTAATTCTTTAGCTGTGAACAATCCTTTATTTGTTATAACACAAATTTGATTATTAATTGTAATTTCTAATTGGCTCGCTGTGTATGTATTTGTATTCAACATATGTTTTTACTTTAATACTGTATAATTATTTGTTGTATTACTTATTTTACGCCTAGCTTAAAATATACATTAAAATCTAAATCCAAATTAAATTGAAGCACGCAATAAAGTTTCTAGTAAACAGGGTTTAAGTGCCTCCAGACATTAGCCTAGTAGCACTCAAACTTAATCCAGTTGTGTTCCATTAATACTACCCGCCAGTAGTGGAGAATCTCAAAGTAGCCATAGAGGTATTAGTCGACAATATTCCATTTGGTTTTATTGTGTACAAATTCATGTTAATGTTATACTACAATGCCTGGTTTGGAGACAATTTCATTTATTTTTATTATGTTTATAATTAAGAAAAAGTTTAACATTTGTGTAACGAGAAAAACGCGTTTATTTTAAATTCACCCTACGATAGCTATGAAACCAAATCAATATGTCTTGCATATAGAAACGTACATATACAAAAAGTTTGTTCAGAAAATGTACCAGTTACAAGAAAACTGCTACGGAAAATCTTAAATATCTTATTTATATTGCCATGTATTTGCATATAGTTTAATCAATCATATTATGATTTGTGCCTGTCAATATTTTGATTTTTTCTAGTAATAACTACGTAAAGAGAAGTCGAGTGCAGGCCATTCTAGCTGTTTTTAATACACTCTTAATTAAAATATATACAACTCTTTTATTTATTTAATTAATTGTCTGAAATTTGATAACGGTTTTTGTGGTCGCAGATTACGAATCTGACCTCAAAATCGGTCTAAAAACAAAATGGCGTCTACAAAATGAATATTTTATTCACTTTCTTATCTTATTGCACTTTTATTCTTTAAAAACTACACTATTTCACTTTTTTGTATACAAAACTGCTGTGGAGAATAATATAATACGATAAATTACTACTTTTCATGCATCCAATTACATTACCAAAAGATACTAGTTCAAATTTTTGTTACAGAATTATCTAGGAATCGTTTCAAATGACAATAATAATATTATTCGTAATAAAATGTTGCGCGAAATGTGGCAACGCCGCAAGTATTGTATTATTTAAAAGTTGTGCAAAAGTACCTTCAATAAGTGTATTCCAAATTTAGATCACAGAAATCGCGTATAAAATATCGAATTTCTGGGTTTTTGGTTAAATTAGTAATAAGTTTTTAATAGTTATTACTATTGAAATACTTTTATTTAAGCACTAAAAGTTCTAAAACTAGAAACGAAATAAATGTTTATCCGGTTACTGTGGTCTAAATTACTATATTAGAAGTGGTGTGTTTAATAAAATGAATTCTTCCAAAAAAGCAAAAAATCAATTTCATAAGTGTATATTCGTCGTTATTTTTATGACTTGTTCAACAACTTCATAAAATCACTTGTGATGTCCCTTGCGACCAAAGGTTGTTTACACAAAATTGTAAAATATAAAAAACGTATTGCTTGAACATAAAATGTCAACATGGGATTAGCAAACGGACATAAACATACATTTATGTTTGTTTTTTCAAATTTACTAGACAGTTAAAAAGCGTGGAACATTTCAGCGGAATATCGATTCGACAACTGTTTTAAATATAAAAACTTCCGTTTCTTTTATTTATTTTTTAAATAAGTTACAGAAAAAGTTCCGAAAAAGACATCAATCTTTTTCAATATCGAATTTCGTATACTGTTGAACAAAGCTCCTTTGAGATTCCTACATATATATATATATATATATATATATATATATATATATATATATATATATATATATATATATATATGTATATATATATATGTATATATATATATATATATATATATATATATATATATATATATATATATATATATATATATATATACATATATATATATATATATATATATATATATATATATATATATATATATATATATATATATATACATATATATATATATATATATACGTTAACAATTTGCAAAAATGTTATAGATATAAAAAGTCTTAGATTTTTTTGTAGATTACTTTGATTTTAGCCCATATTTTAAAATTTAAAATTATATTATTTAATATATATATATCTGGGGTGGCCTGCACTCGACTTTCTTTTACGCAGTTTCCACTAGATATATATATATATATATATATATATATATATATATATATATATATATATATATATATATATATATATATATATATATATATACATATATGGTATATGCAAGAATCTCAATATTTTTGTGGAAATTGAGTTAGTGACAATATATTCTCTCCGCGTAGATTTTATAGAAGCAAGCACTAATGCCTTCAGGTCACCATTCTTCTTCCTACCATTACCATGAAACAGTATCAATATGGGCGATTTTTCAGTAAACATATTTCGAAATAAACTTTTAAACAAAGAGTCTAAAACATTTGTATATTTTGGTCAACCGAACGAATTAACGACTAAATATTGAGTTTGTGATTTGACGAGACAACAATTTTTTTTGTGAAACTCCGGTTTGTCTGTTTGACGCTTTACTGAAATTAGCGTCAGCCGACCAGAATATAGACACGGAAGCTTAATTTACGCGTTACGTTTAGCGTTGGTTTCTCTTAGCGTTCTATATTCATGGAACCAATCAAGCATGTTAAACGAGAACTTGATGCGCAAAATAATTTATGCAATAATTTACGTTGTGTTATTATGTCAGTGTACATCATGTAATTTCCATCACACACACACATCGCAGCAGAGCCAAAATCCTCGTTTGTGTCCTGCGACGCGGTGGCTACGGGTCTCTGATGACGGTGATACCTCAGAGAACCCGACTGACTGATATAAACTATGACTTCCGTTGGCAGTGCGCCACCTGGTGACCGACCGCTCCTGCTCGAGCTCGAGCTCGCTCTAGTCATTTGTTATACAACGTCAACCATAATGGCAATGTTGACTGTAATACCCGTTCCGTCATAAATTAACAATATCCACAAAATTTGCAAGAGAGAGGAGGTTAATGCTGCGATAGATTTCGAAGCGCTCGTTCGTTCGCTAGAGCAACGCTACGTTTTTCAACTGGCAATTTAATGTGATGGAAATTTTAATTTTATATTTACCGCAAGTATCAAAGTGTCGAATCGGCACTTTAGATATTATTTATGTATGCGCAATTGAAAAGTTTGGGCAAGTTTACACTATAGAGATACCTTGCTGCAAATACTGGAAGCATCTAAACTTTTATTTAGACTTCGATATGAATCTTCTTGCGACACTTTGCAATAACTACATATTTTGGGCTTGAAATTCTCAAATTAAATTATAAAATATAAATGTTCGAATAGAAATTAATGTTGCGATTGGTTATTGGAAACCCACAATCAGACAATTTGCCAAAAGTGGACATAACGTCACTTACGTATTTCAAAATTGTTTTTGCATTACATGCGCAACATAAAGGGGAGGGGATACACAGATCTGGTTCTAAAATTTGAAATTCTAGTGTGTGTGTGTGTGTGTGTGTGTCTGTGAACGCTCTAGAGCTAATAGTGTCCAACGAAAAATTATGAAACTTCCAACTTTTTTCTTTTACGAAGTAATAAGTATTTTAATCATGAAAAATGTCGAACTCGAGATTACAACGAATATACATGTTTTGACCTTCCCTGAATCAAATGTGACTATTTTCGGAATGACGTCTGTGTGTGTGTCTGTGAACGCTCTAGAGCTAATAGTGTCCAACGAAAAATTATGAAACTTCCAACTTAAGACTTGTATATGCCCTAGATGTGTACCTCTTATTTTTGAAACGAATATTCAAACCGGAAGTGCATGTTTACTTAATGCATTTTTTGTTCTATCTTCAATATTACTAGAACGGCTACACTTACGGCAAAAATAGTTATGTTCATAATGAAAGATATTAATATTTCGCACAACTTTTGTTTGAAACATTTCTTCAAAAAATGTACCAGTTGCGAGATAAATGCTACGAAACATTATAAATATGTTGTTTACGTTGCCATGGATTCGCATGTAGATTAATAAATCGGATCATCTGTTATTTTGACAGGAAAACAAAATAGACACAATTAGATAAATGACATTTCAGGATATTTCTGTAGAGTATTGGTTAGTTTTGGTTATATATATCTAGTGAAAACTGCGTAAAAGAAAGTCGAGTGCAGACCACTCCAGATATTTTGGCACCAAATAAACACGTATTTTAAAATTGTTTTATAAGAAGGCGGTAAATTATTAAATTTATCATTTGACAGAAAACAAACTCACTTCAGAATGTTTGCGGATAAGTAATTAGCACTACGGGCAATACCATTAAATTTTTATTTGAACATTTATTACAGCTCATTATGTTGGATATCATAAAATCTGTCTGAAGATGAAAAACTATAAATATCCTCTGACACAAAAACCCTAATTTAAATTGGTACTTTCCTTTGTTTATCTTTTAAGGATTGTTCACAGCGAAACAATTAGTAGTTAAATATAGAAAATTACAAATAATAATCTAGTTTGTATTATGACAAGCAATGTTAACATTCCAAGCACAATGTATGATAAATTTTGTTGCTGTGAACGTTAACCTTGTATGCCATACAACAAACTGGAATTATTACTTATAATTTCTAAGCTTAATTACTAATTCTTTAGCTGTGAACAATCCTTTAGGCGCAATATGCGAGGAAAACACTATTATTATGCCTGTTTTACACAATGCAATAAATTGAACAATGTATTGATCAAACTGACCTTGAATTTCTTGAACAA
The DNA here is from genome assembly GCA_933228885.1 of Leistus spinibarbis. Lineage (NCBI taxonomy): Eukaryota > Metazoa > Arthropoda > Insecta > Coleoptera > Carabidae > Leistus > Leistus spinibarbis. The sequence goes on from OW121791.1 coordinate 5,640,160, forward strand.
TTATTCACAGAAAGATATTTTTGTATTCATAAATTTACTGTGTAAATTTATTTATAGCTAACTTAGCGATACAAAACAAACAAATATGAGAGCTAGGTTAATATGTATAAAGTTGGTAACACGAAATAGGTTAACAAATCCTTGGAATTGGTTCTATATCGACAATAAATTGGGGAAGAATAAATTGACAATATTTGTTCGTATTGCACACATTAATAAATTGAGCAAGATATTGCTCAATTTGTGTTCAATTAATGGATCGTGTATAACATTAGAGAGAGAGTTTAAACTAGAGGTTTAACCTAGCAAAATGCTGAGGCGACATAGTTACTCGGTTCTGGGTTGGTTGAATACCACCAAATGAACACTTTCAACCTACCAGGTTACTTAAAAAGTCCTAAATAAATACGACCGAAGTTAGAGCACTAATATATACACTAAAATATAAATATAGTCTGTTGAGGGCTGAGTACAAAAAACAATCTGTTTTTATCGATCAACATTGAATATTTATATAACAAGACGTTGGTGATTTTTCTAACACATTTTTAATCAAATATCAGAATTAATAATGCTAATATTCAAAAAACAATATTGGCAAAACATCTGAATAATTTCTGAAATCTGAATTTTAAGATTTCGCGCCCGCCATTTTGTATTGATACTTGGCAAATGGTATTGAAAAGCCAATCTCTAATCAAATTCTAAATACATATACCAATTATATTACGGTGGTCTGATTCAGATAGCAGCGCTGTGATTGCACGGTCATTCAGTCGGTCTGAATGACCGTAGCACCGGTCGAACTTCGGTGTGTAATCACGGAAAATTGTTTAGTTACATTTAATTTGGAAAACTGGCAAAACTATGTTTTATGCACGATTGGCAAAAGCAAAGAAACTTTAATGTATTTATTTAATTATATAAAATTCAATAGTTTGTAACTGCTCATTGTTATGGCTGAAAAGTTTTCATTTACAAATGATTCCATTCATACATCTTTTATTTTCAGCTATTCATCTATACGTTTAATTATAATTAGTACTTGTATTCAGAATTTTTCATAGAACATAGATTACAATTTTCTTACAATGTTTAAAACTTCGGAAACACATTTAGCAACAATTTTGCAAAATTAAGACCAATCGGTGTTATTTTATAAATTTTTAGCTCGCCGTAAACCGAAGAAGCTAAGGCATTCGGTCGTGTATCTGTAGCATTCTCGGATCAAAATATTTCATTAACAAAAAGTGTTTGTCTCGTCGCCCTGAATCCAAAAATATATATAACTTATATACTTGGATGTTAGTCGTAAGCTCGTAAGACCAAATGTGTGCCCTCTACTCCTCTGAAGGTATCGGAGCGATTTAGACCAAATTTGGTACACATATTATTTGGCATCCCATTTGAATCCGCTCGCAGTTTAAATCCAATCGCCCGTATACTTCCCGAGTTATAGGGCCCCAAAATTTAGAGCCCCCCTTAATACAGCTCTTATAAAAATAATTAAGACACTCAAAAATTCTACTACAAATTCTAAGATATTTTATGTCTACAAGATTGTTTCATATTGTTAACCCAAAGCCCGAAATAAATTATTTAATATTATAATTTTGAATTTTAAAATATGCACGAAAATAATTTTTTTTTATCAATATAATCTACAAAAAATTGTAAGACTTTTTATATCTATAACATTTTTTTCAAATAGTTAACAAAAAGGCCATAATAATTAAAAACCACTGCTCGCATATCTTACGTAAAGGCGAGCTCTAGGCGTTGGTGCGTTTTACGCGTATCAAATCTTGTTGTATTCACATAATATATTTATGTTGACATTTAATAATTTTTTGACGTTTATAACCGTAGCATTTAATGTTTATAAACAACGTGCTGCCGCTGCAATAATGCGACTATATATATATATATATATATATATATATATATATATATATATATATATATATATATATATATATATATATATATAAATAATCAGTATTGTAGCTAAAATAAAGAAAAATGAATAAAAATAAACCTATTTTGTATATATATATATATATATATATATATATATATATATATATATATATATATATATATATATAAAATAATCAGTATTGTAGCTAAAATAGAGAAAAATGAATAAAAATAAACCTATTTTGTTGTATACTCACAAAATGTCAGCACAACTGACCGTATAACATATCAGAAACTCGAGTATAGGTTTTTGCCTTGGGTGGAAATTGGATTTGAAATTATTGATTTGAAAAGTTCGTAGGTAATATTTGACGGGTCAATTTATGCCGTGATATTCCGCACGGTATTAACAATGGCCGGTTCCGGAGAAAAACATCCGGTTCAAGTTTGACGCGATGAGAAAGTTACTTAGGTGGAGTGGACGTCCAACTTCTAGACAGAACTTGACACGTGCCCCTCGAGGCTGATGTTTACAAGATATTAAGGCAACCACACAAGATGGTCTGCTCTGGTCTGGTCTGGTCTGGTCTGGTCTGCTTGTGACATGAGGTTAATATAGGTTGACGGTATACGGATTTTCATAATGAACGTTACATGTGATACAATTAAGAATAAAGCCCAAATGGACATAGGTATATTAGGGCTGACAGATACACGTTTTTTGACCTTCCCTGAATCGAATGTGACTATTTGTCTGTCTGTGTGTTTGTGTATACGCTCTAGAGCCGAAACTGTCGAACCTAATATAATGGAACTCCGAACTTAAGACTTGTACATGGTCTAAATATGCACCTCGTATTTTTGAAAAGAATATTCAAACAGAAAGTGCATGTTTGCTTTATGCATTTTTTGTTCTATCGCCAATATCACTAGAACGGCTGCACTTATAGCAAAAATGTACCAGTTACGAGAAAACCGATATGGAAAATCTTTACATTCTTGTTTATATTGTCATGGAAATACATATGTAAAAATTCTTCTTATAGTTATCGTATTACTTATGCCTGAAATAATTGGACAAATAAACAAAATATAAATAATGTATGTGATATTGCTCTGTTTAACACAAATAGATCGTCTGAGAAGGTGAATTTTAAAGAATCAACATTTATGTTTCATATTGAAGAAACAATATTTAATAACATAATAAAATAATAAGCTAATTGGTACAATTTCAGGGTATTACTGTGGAGTATTGGTATTTTTCGACAGTTTGTTTGGAAAACTACGTAATAAAAATTTCTGTGTTGGTCACAACCGATTTTTTATATGAAATGGTGACACCTCACATTAATTTGTAAATATTGCAACTGAAATTGTAATTTTACTTTCTTTTACGAAATAATAAGTAAGTCTTGTAATCATGAAAAATTTCGAACTCGAGATTTCAACGAATATATATGTTTTGACCTTCCCTGAATCAAATATGACTATTTTCGGAATGACGTCTGTGTGTGTGTGTCTGTGAACGCTCTAGAGCCAAAACTGTCGAGCGAAAAATTATGAAACTTCAAACTTAAGACTTATATATGACCTAGATATGCACCTCCTATTTTTGAAAAGAATATTCAAACCGGCAGTGCATGTTTACGCATTTTTTGTTCTATCTCCAATATCACTAGAACGGCTACACTTACGGCAAATATAGTTATGTTCATAATGAAAGATATTAATATTTCGCACAACTTTTGCTTGAAACATTTCTTCAAAAAATGTACCAGTTGCGAGAAAAATGCAACGAAACATTATAAATATGTTGTTTACGTTGCCATGGATGCGCATGTAGCTTATAAAATCGGATCATCTGCTATTTTGACAGGAAAACAAAATAGACTCAATTAGATAAATGATATTTCAGGATATTTCTGTAGAGTATTGGTTAGCTTGATAGCTGGTTTTGGTTATACATACATATATCTATATCTAGGGAAAACTGCGTAAAAGAAAGTTTAGTGCAGGCCGCTCCAGATATTTAATATTAGTATTTGACTTCTAAAGTCAATTATGGAGGTTGAAGGATAAACAATAATTAGGTATATACCAATATATGGTCTTTAGATGTATTTTGTGAGAATTGATAATGATCATCACATATCACTTCTGAATATAATAATTATTATATTGTTCGAAATATACGAAATAATTTTTTAACAGTTTTCCCTACTCCGTAATATATGCCAGAGTTCATAGAACCACTTTGAATATTTTCCAAAATAATGAAATAGTATTTATTCGGTCGTGTCTGTACTTAAACTTGGGAACTTTTAAATTTGATTTCAGAGGTGGCTCGTGTCCAGGCGATGGGCAAGACGCCAAGCAGAGACTCAAAATATGTGGACATATATCGTGAGAAACCAATGAAAGTCTCTGTTAAAGTATTAGTACCAGTCCGTGAACATCCGAAGGTAACATTGAAAACATTACTAAATCAAAAATATGCAATAACTATATATTTCAATATTTTGCAGTTCAATTTTGTCGGTAAACTCCTCGGTCCGAAAGGTAACTCAATGAAGCGTTTACAAGAAGAAACAATGTGCAAAATGGCCGTGCTAGGTCGTGGTTCAATGAAGGACCGTCAGAAAGAAGAAGAGTTGCGCAATTCTTTGGATCCGAAATACGCACACCTCTGTGACGATTTGCACGTGGAAATTTCTGCACTTGGACCGCCAGCTGAAGCTCACGCTCGGATTGCGTTCGCATTGGCCGAGGTACGGAAGTACTTGATACCGGATAACAATGATAACATCCGTCAGGAACAGATGCGCGAAATGGAAATCATATCAACTGTCGAGCCACCGAGTAGCAAGGAGATGGAGAGCTCGTCACCGCGCGCTGTGCGCAGAGGTGGGATAATACGTGGTCCTAGTAGAGGTAAATAAATACCCACACTAAACTGTTCAATTCATGGGTTATTTAATACTTCTATCAAATAAATATATATATATATATATATATATATATATATATATATATAATCATTAAGATTACCATTTCCGTAGTTTTTTTAATTATAGACATTTCGAACGAACGTTTACAAGGTTCTTGTGTGTGTGTGTGTGTGTGTGATTATTTCAATCTTTTTTATTTGAACGTCAAAAATGACACCATTCTTAATGTGGACATTGCATGATTCTTACGTAGATGTACGTACTTTTACAAGGTTTTTAGCTCGCCGTACGAAGTACCAAAGAAGCTAAAGCATTCGGTCGTGTGTCTGTAGCATTCTCGGATGCAAAAATGTCATTAACAAAAAGTGTTTGTCTCGTCGCCCTGAATCCAAAAATATATATAACTTATATACTTGGATGTTAGTCGTAAGCTCGTAAGACCAAATTTGTGCCCTCTACTCCTCTGAAGGTACCGGAGCGATTCACACCAAATTTGGTACACATATTATTTGGCATCCCATTTGAATCCGCTCGCAGTTTAAATCTAATCGCCCATATACTTCCCGAGTTATAGGACCCCAAAATTTGGAGCCCCCCTTAATACTGCCCTTATAAAAATAATTAAAACACTGCAAAATTCTACTAAAAATTCTAAGATATTTTATGTCTACAAGATTTTTTCATATTGTTAACCCAAAGCCCGAAATAAAATTATTAAATATTATAATTTTCCATTTTAAAATATGCACTAAATTTTTTTTTATCAATATAATCTACAAAATATTGTAAGACTTTTTATATCTATAACAGTTTTTCAAATTGTTAACCAAAAGGCCATAATAATTAAAAACCAGTGCTTGCAACGCATATCATATCTAAGGCGAGCTCTACGCATTGGTGCGTTTTACACGATTCAAATCTTGTTTTAACACATATTGATACTTCTAAACTAACAAATATATATATATATATATTGTTTTTTAGTAAGTTTAAGGATATTTGTAACATTGTTCAAAATTATAAACACTGAGAAGCAAAGTTATGTTTTAGGTATTTTATTTCTTTTACTGTATAACTTCAGTTTATTTAAAGCCTGTTTGAACCGGGAGTGTAGAACTCTGTAAATAATGCTACTAGAAGAGTTTTTTTTTTTTTTTTTTTGAAGGAGGAATAAAAGTAATATATTATTTCTCAGTGATACCACACGCGCATGCGATACAGCCGCGTGCACCCATGCGCACTGCAACACGGTCGCCCGTGATCACCCCTCGTGTGATGCCGGCCAAAACAAAGATCATGTCGATACTTGATCGCGCCCGCGTCGCCATGGAGGAGAGTTACGGCTATGAGGATCCGTACGAGCCGGCCGAACGGTACAGTGAACGTGGTGGCGCTGGCAGCGCAGCCGGCAGCTACACAACGCACACCACCTACACAACGACCCCGTACGATGACGACTACGAACCGCACGAATATTACCGAGAACCACCCGAAGCATACGCAGGTAATTGCAGATGATTTTATTATTTGCTGTTTCACAGATGAGATGATTTCGACGTGCAATGGTTATCACATGAATTGGGTGTTTTTCAAATTTCTGTGTGAGTGGAATGGATGGAAATTTGACATAGATTGGCTGGACTGGGGGTCCGGTGTAGCTTTATCAAAAGTGCGTTTTCATAAATGTATGTGGCGCTTTTCTGAACTAAAAATCTAGTGGACAGTTTTTCAAAGATAACATTGTTTTTTCAAAAATGTCGATTTTCTAGTGCCACGAAGCAGATTATAGTGGTAGAACTGATACGTTTAAAAAATCGGCAAGTAAGAATATTAACTCTAAATATTCTTGAACTTGGAGTGTTTTCTGGTATATGGTAGCACACAAACGTTCAGTTTTGGTTTTCCTTTGTGCGTATTTATGTCGTTGATTACAAGTTTGTGATAATTGTAATTTTTTAATTGCAAATAAAACGGTTTTGCATTTTTAAATATTTGTTCGATTCACCAAAAAGGGAAAATACTTCTTACGCGAAAACGTCTTAAATAAAAACAATAGTAATTTGTAAAACTGAATTTCTGTGTGCTAGTATCTATTGGTACAATTTTGTACTGAGCCGTAAACATCCCATTGAATTTAAGGGGTTATACGCAGTCAGGAGACCGAATAAAAGCGATTTTTCAAGTATTTTTCCTGGATAGATATCTTAATTTATTAATGTAAAAATTTATATGCATATTGTGGTAGCTATTAAGAGGAATCCCTACACCCAGTAGCATGAAAACAAAAATCATCGATCCGCTCTTGACGTTTTCTGATTCTAAATTAAAATATAATCGTTCCAAAAAAATATATGTCGCTTAAGTATGATCTAATGCACGACTGTACAGACGAAATTTGACAAAATTTATATATTTTACATATAAAAATAAATGAAACATTTCCCAATAAAAATTGATGTATTTCATAAGAGGTTTATTATGAATTTAATTGAACGATATTCGCAATTTACGGCACTGTACATGCCTAGATTGAACTTTTAACTTGCAATTATTAACAGAAATATCTTTTAAAAATACATTTTATAGTCATATTTTGAAATATTGTAGTCGCATTTTCAAGGTAACTGTATTCTAATTTAGCTAGTGCCTCTAGCGGTAACATTTGTAAAAACTGCGGTACAGTTGAAACGCAAGCATTTCAATATCTGGTTTTTATGTATTTTATATATTGTTATATTTGTGCTACTGAATAATGCTGATAGCGAAAAGTGAGCTCGGTAGGGATTCTTCTTAACTTTATTTGATATTTTTTATTTGTAAAAATAATTATTTTTGAAGCTGCCATAGCCGATTTCCGGGAGCTTCTCTAAAAAAGGGGTTTCTCTGGACTGGGTCTTTTAAAATGAAAAAACAAAAATTAATTCGTTAATCTGGTATTTAATCGAAGGAATAAGCGAAATATTATTGTTTTACAAAATGGCGGGTTCTCAAACACAAAATGGCTATTTTCGATAACCATTTTGGCCTTAAATTGTTTATAAAATGAAAACTATTTATCGGCGAGAAAAAAACCTTCGATTAATCACTAAAATATATATTTATTAAGCTTGTGTACAAATGTGAGAGTGATCGGTTCAGCCGTTTCCGAAATATCTTGCTCACCGACTTTACAAACATAGTATTGAGAGAAACGCGTTCATAGTTTCAACAGCACTTAACACATAGTAAATATTTTTTTACAAATATGCGCGTGTAACTTTGAGAATATTCGTCGGATTTACATGAAATTTTCTGTGTATATACTTAAATATATGTACATTACGAAAATCGATTGACTGCGTATAACCGCTTAAATCTATGGTGTAGTTGCGGATAAAAGAATTTTTATTTAATAAGCGAACAAAATATGAATATTACTTATATTGAATAAGTCTCATGGGCGTTCGCAAAGAGGAGTTTACTTTCCTCCAAAGAACAATGAATAAAAAAGATTTCTTTAACATATTTGTTGTTTTATTTTTTCGGAATAAATTTCTGCGAACGCCAATGGTAAATATTGGGTAGTAACTCCACAGAAATTTAAAAACAATTTATTTATGTGTAATCACCATAAATTTATTGAACTATCCATACATATAATACAAGTGAATTATTGATCTATTTGCGAATAGATTGACTAATTATTTAGTCAATGTATAAAACAAAATCGTTTACTATTAAAAAAAATAATAATTCAACCAACTGGGAACAAATAATAATAATTGTATAAATCGGTGAATAACACAACTAAACAAAAATAAATTTCTAAAAATATCGTACGTAAGTTTTCTTAAAAATATTTAAATCGTTATAAAATTATCTTATTGCTATTTGATTTGGTTGTACTTAATAAAACAAAAAACAAAAAGAAAAATTAAAATTGAGATTTGATTTATTTGGTTATAATATTGTTGTTGCGTAAATTAAATGAACTAATAAAATGCATTGTGTAAACGTGTGACGACAGAGCCATCTAGTCATCGTTCGTGGAAGACGTACAAAGCAGGCTCTAGTTCGAGCTCCCGTCACGAATCAAGTCGGTACCGTTCGTCGCCTTATACGCGCCCTGCCAAGTAAACGGGGCCACCAATATCTAAACAAATTATAAACTAGAATCATACGCACAATCGTATGATTTTTTAAAATGGTGGATTTCAATCACGTATTATTCAATTGGCGAAACATAACCTCACTTTTCATATATAAACTTTAAGAAAGTGGGGTTAGAATTACGCTGTTTTCTCACCTTTATTTGTTTGTTTTTATAAAAATTTAATATATCTATGAATTATATATATTATTCTTTATTTTTTATTTATATAAACTAAATAGCATTTTTTTTTATTTACATGTGCCAAGTTTAAACAGAACAGATTTTATTTTTAAAATATACTCTTTGATTTGTATATTAATGTTGTATCGAATAAGTATTATAATCTTCTGTAACTATTGTTTATAATTTCAGTGAATCGTTTGTTTGAATTAAACAAATTATAATATGCAATTTAGTATTTATGTAGTTTCACTTACTACGTATAATCAACCGTTAAAACTTAATGGCAGCAAAACGAAACTTTAGTAATTGAAAACAACGTGTATGTCATAATAATAACCGTAACCATTTACTTATAATAAGTTTTTAACTATAAAGTATAATAAATAAAGTGAGTTGCCAGTAGTGTTTTAACGATTTTTATTTCTACTTTAAAACTTAACTGCGTGTGCCGTAGTTAAACATGTATTGATAGATGATGAATCAATCTTTTTGCCCCCCACATAAAACTATATAATAACACACACAACTATGTAATAATGTGGTAAAAAAAAACTAATTTTAATTTCTAGTGTGTAAACATTATTCATGTATCGCTGTTTAAAATAATAAAATATTCGTTCGAATTTAATTTTAAAATTATTGTAACTAATAAAATATAAAATGAAAATTATTTCAGTGAATTAACTTATGGACGACAGGTAATAATTAAACAATATTTTCTAAGACAACATTTTCTTTTTGCATGTTTTAACAGCAATATTTTTAAACATCACTTTTTAATCACAATACTTTACGGCCTCGATCTTCAAAATCACAACTGTTGTGGGATAACAACTATTAAATATATTATTATTTTTGCGAAACAAAACGTATTTTTATAACACAGAAAACAACGTTAAACAATTTAATAAACGAATATCAAACTGGTTAACATTATTTTCTATATATTGTATTTTCAGTGTTTTATAGTACTATAAATAGAAAATAACTAGTTTGGTAACAATCATGCAGTTAACCGGAAGTGCTGTGATTTTGAAGGTGGTTTCCGTACTGTATAAAACGGTATAATATCATGAACTAGTATTTGCTATCTAGTGGTCACACTACAATTATTACGGCAAAGCACCCTAATGTAATAATCGAACACAAATTCTATGTTCTTACCAAATACAATATCTGCGTTTGGTAATTTTTGTTTTTGGATTTTGCATTTGCTTTAGTGCAATATCCGAACGTTAAAAAAGATGATTCCTTTGTCGAATTAATTTTGTAAAGATTGCTGACCAATTGCTGCTAGTTCTTGGTATAAGCCAATTGTATACGTTGTATGATATAAACATCGATTTTGTTTTGTGTTCTAGGACGTATCTTACTATGGCGGCCTGCTCATTGAAAACATATTCAATTGTTCATTTTACTTTAGCTATATCTGTGATATATCCGTACCTGATTCAACTGGTCCATTATGATCGTCTTTATAATACACACTCTACCAAACATATATGTGTATTTGATTTTACAGTATTATTGTTATTTATTTATGTATTTATTTTAGATGTTTGATGTTAATAAAAGTATTGTTTCCAATTTCCGTTTATAAATTTAAAAAATTATTCAATTTTAATACACTATGATCATACGGTTACTCAGTATTTTTAGTTCGCCGTATGTAGTGCAGAAGAGCTAAAGCAATCGGTCGCGTCTGTAGCATTCTCGGTTCAAAAAATTTAAAAAGTGTTTGTCTCGTCACCCGAAATCCAAAAATATATATAACTCATACTTGGATGTTGGTCTTCGCTCGCTCGTAAGACCAAATTTGTACCCTCTACTCCTCTGAAGGCACCAAAGCGATTTGAACCAAATTTGATATATATATATATATATATATATATTTATATATATATATTATTTGACATCCCATTTGAATCCGTTCGCAGTTTAAATCCTATCACCTGTATACTTCCCTAGTTATAGGGCCCCAAAATTTGAAGTCCACCTTAATGCTGCTTTTAGAAATATAATTACAACATCCAAAAATTCTACAATAAATATTTTGTCTACAAGATTTCTTCATATTAGTAACCCAAAGACTTAAAAATTATTAAAAATGTGTACTTTTTTTACTATATCAAAATAAAGATTTTTTATATGTAAAACTTTTTTAAATTGTGAACCCATGGGCCATAATAATTAAAAACAATTCTTTTTAAATTTTAATATGCCAAGTGTGGAGTAGGAGAGGGAAGTGCCTGCTGTTGGCATCGCATATATTACTTATAAGCGAGCTGATGGCATAGGTGCTTTGTATCTAAGCTCGTTTATTTAATAGGTATATTAAAGATTCTTTCTGTTTAGTTTAAAATTTTATACATGTGTTCAGAAATGATTGGATGACCTGGATATTTTAGGGATTTTTTTATCAACTCATTGAGTACACTGATTGCAACTATATTCGTGCATCTGTGTGTAATACAAAAACCCCATTATTTTTGCATAGATGTACATGTAGTTTTATTATTTAATATGTAGGTATTTTTATAATTGGTTTTGATTTAGTGAATGCCAGATATGCTATTTTTACTTGAATAGAAATAATAATACTTATAACTTAAAAAGTAATCTAATGTAATCATTTTACAACTTTAATTTGAAACGCTCGGAGACTTAAAAATCTGGAAAAATTTAAAAGCAAGAATATCAATCGTAGTAATTATTTCAAAAACACCTGTATAAGATATGAATAAAATAGGCCACAGTTATTAGTCAATTTTTGTTTTATTTTTAAATAATTTTTACATTTATTGTAATCGAAGATTTTTCAAACCAATTCCTTGACATTTCAATACCGAATTTGTACCATTTTCAACTTTCTCGAATTTTGCCTGTGAAAATAAAAATATTTAGTCAAACCTAAAAGTCTATGATAAGAACACCTATTAAGTTCGGGCGCGACCTACAAATTCAAAACAAAAAAATGTTTGAAATTTTAGTATCTTGAACTTTTATAAGATTCAATTTTTGTTTAACTCGTATCGTTTTCGAGATACTGCAAAAATAACACGAGTAAACAAGTACTTCCTGTAGAAATACCCGTTTCATAAATATGTTTTATTTTAACTTAAATTCATAACATCGCATATTTATGTTTTACGGCATAGGCGTGATTGAAAAATAGTTAAAATGAGTATTTTCATTATAGTTTCACCTTAGTTAATTTCTCTGCAATATATATTGCGGTTTCAGTATGTTGCGTCATTTTTCCAATTCTAATTTGAGACAATCCTTCAGTTAATGCCATAAATACGATCAGTTGATCTTGGCAATATTGGTCTACGCATGCTCCATCTTTAAGCGACTGAACCAATTCTTGTGCAGCACTTGAACCAGATGCTTCCGGTGTCATATTCTTCTTACCAAGAGCAGAACTACCCAAAATACAACCAGTTGTTGTTTCAGCCACTAATCTAATAGAATATATTAGGTACGTACAAAAATATTATTACTACTAATAAAATGTACATTAGAATTTTTCCGTCTAAAAATATTTAATAGTGCTTAACAGGTTTTAAGACGAAATTATTTTAATGTAATTCAATTTTTCTTATTTACATAATCCCTGAACAACTTCCCGCAGCCATTTGAGGATCCTCTTTATATCGTTCAATATCAATTTTAACAGATGGAAACCCTAGCTTTATGATTTTAGTTGCAGAGTCCGCCATTTTGTGTGCTAAATGTAAAGGTAAGTTCCCTGCGACAAAACTCCAACCGTATATAGCTTTCAATTCACCTTGGTCGATCATAGTTATTGCATTTAAATTTGATACTGGTTTAATATTTATTGATACTTCTCCACCGCCCTTTGGGAAATAGCCCCGTCTTTTTAAGTCAAAATCAAATGTCGCGTTAAATTTCTCAAGATTCGGTCGAAATATTTCGGTTGTATAGTCGATTTGTGGTGCCATTTCAGCGTTTGTGCCACCACGTAATTTTAACGTAGTTTCAGAGTTTGCGAAATATGTACACGGTAAAGCTACTTGTAAAAGTAGACCTATACTACCAGCAGTTTGAGTGTCTGCGGTATAATAGCCACCAGAAATCTGTTGGGGCCAAAATTCTATTTCAGTTGAGCCAATTTGGTCTCCTTTTATTGTTGCGTTCGATATTTCTCCGACTAGTTTTAATCCTGGAAGCATAAATAAAAATTCAGAATAAGTAATATATTTTTTTTAATTGTCTTAGATATGGTGTGAACTAGGTTTCTTTTAAACGTTGCGAATTGTTGCAAACAATCTTGTCAAATACAAAAAATGTTTACATTTGAAGAATTTATAACTCTCTTATAACATATTTGATAACCATTTGGAGCCCATGCTCAAATAATTTTTTTAATCTTGTTAGTAGAATTTTAAACAGATGCATTAAAACCGTAACACTTCTCTATATTATTTAAAAATTTGTACATCATCTTCGTATTTTCGAAAAAATTTAATTGGTTTAAATTTAAATGATTTGATAGTTTATAAATTGGTCAGGAATTAAATAGAAAAATGATATATATATATATATATTTTAACTCCTGACCCCATTTATAAATTATCAATCCAATTAAAATTATTCGAAAATACGAAGATGTACAAAATTTTAAATAATATAGAAAAGTGTAATTTGGATTTTATTGAAACCAATTTTATACATAATCATAACTCTAGGGGTAATAGTAACATATTTTTAAATAATATTAATTTAAATAAAGGTAGAAACATATTTTGTCATGTATCAAAATTATTCATTGATTTATCGGAAGAAATAAAAAATTACTCTAACTTTAAAAATATATTTAAATTGTATGTTTAGGAAAATCTAATTTAGTTAATAATGTATCAATTTATTTTTTATTTTATGTTCTTTGTTTATATTGTTGTTTTTATTATGTTTTAAAATATTTGTAATATTATTATTGTTTTAGAAATAGATTCCTCATACCATTAATTTTAATGATTGGAACTTTTTAATAAACTTAATCATATTTTTTTATAAAAAACTGAATTTGCAATAATAAATGATGTAATGAACAATTTTCTTTAATAAGAAACCTAAATGAAAAATTTGTGTCATTTACGTAAAAAATATTTATATATATATATATATATATATATATATATATATCAATTTATATTTAATTTTATGTTCTATGTTTATATTGTTGTTTTTATTATGTTTTAAAATATTTGTAATATTATTAATTGTTTTAGAAATAAGTTTCCTCATACAATTAATTTTAATGATTGGAACGTTAATAAACTTAAATCATATTTTCTATAAAATCTGAATTTGCAAAAATAAAGGATTGTTCGCAGCGAGACAATCAGTATTTAAGCTTAGAAATTATAAGTAATAATTCCAGTTTGTTGTATGACATACAAAGTTAACGTTCACAGCAACAAAATTTATAATACAATGTGTTAATTTTGTTGCTTGGAATGCTAGCATTGCTTGTCAAAATACAAACTAGATAGTTATTTGTAATTTTCTAAGCTTAATTACTAATTGTTTCGCTGTGAACAATCCTTTAATGATGTAAAGAATCATTTTTATTAATTTAAACCTAAATGATAAATTTGTAAAATCTGAATTTGCAATAATAAATGATGTAAAGAATAATTTTCATTAATTTAAACACATCAAAATTTCTTGGCGCGAATAATTTAAAAATTCATATATACGAAACTAGACAATAAAGGAAATTAAAAAAAAAAACTGTAAGGACTAGAATATTATAATCTTGCATAAAAAAAATAAAACAGGACACTTGCATCTCATGTACATGGACATAGTAAAATGATAAATTTGTAACATTTACGTAAAGAATATTTATATACTTTATTTGGCAACACTGGTCGCAATTAAAAATTAATTTATTAAATCAAGATTCATTTATAAAATATTCAATATGATATAATAGACTTTAAAATTTCAAACATTCGTACATAAATAAATAAAATTTACATTTTTTCTTGAAAAAAAATTAAAATCACTTTCCTGACGTCATAAACATCAATATTGTGTAGCATTATACTAACGAGGATGAGACAACCCACCGGTTAAAATGCAGTATCAAACCTTTTAAATGCTGTGCCATTAATCCAGGTTTACTTCTTCCACTACGAATATTATAAACTCGAATAGGAACACCACATAATGCGCTTAGCGTTAGAGACATTCGCAGTATTTGTCCTCCCTTAAATTAAGAAATATAAATTTACATCAGACGGATAAATTAAATATTTATTTTATTATATTACTCCTTCTAACAATGATCCATCAACATCGACAAGTGTATTCGACATTTTTGGTGTCGTTTTGATACAAGTGTAATTCAATAAAAATACAAATTGTATCAAAGAACACCGGTGTAGAAGCTGTCTACCGATTTCGTACATAACCTAACAATTCGCGCCATTTGCTTTCTTTTACAAAGTCATGAAAAATTTCAAACTCGAGATTTTAACGGATATACACGTTTCGACCTTCCCTGAATCGAATGCGACTATTTTCGGAATGACGTCTGTGAACACTCTAGAGCCAAAACTGTCGAACCTAAAATGATGAAACTTCAAACTTAAGACTTGTATATGCCCTAGATATGCACCTCCTATATTTGAAAAGAATATTCAAACTGGTAGTGCATGTTTACTCTATAGATTTTTTGTTCTATCTCCAATATCACTAGAACGGCTACACTTACGGCAAAAATAGTTATGTTCATAATGAAAGATATTAATATTTCGCACAACTTTTGTTTGAAACATTTCTTCAAAAAAATGTGCCAGTTGCAAGAAAAATGCTACGAAACATTATAAATATCTTGTTTAGGTTGCCATGGATTCGCTTGTAGCTTATAAAATCGGATCATCTGCTATTTTGTCAGGAAAACAAAATAGACTCAATTAGATAAATGACATTTCAGGATATTTCTGTAGAGTATTGGTTAGTTTGACAGCTTGTTTTGGTTATATATATATATATATATATATATATATATATATATATATATCTAGTGAAAATTGCGTAAAAGAAAGTCGAGTGCAGGCCACTCCTGATATTTTTAATCGTTGCGTGATCTAATGTAAAATTTATATTATATCGATGAAGGATATACTGTATATGATATGGGTACATGGTGCCCACGGGTTAATCTAGTTAATAATAAGAACATTTAATATTTTCACAAGACAGGATATTTATGTAGAGTATTGGTTAGTTTTGATAGCTAGTACTTCAAAACCATTACAAATTGGTATTGGTATCATTTTCCACCCATGTAGAGTATTGGTTAGTTTGACTGCTTGTTTTGGTTATATATATTTATATCTAGTGAAAACTGCGTAAAAGGAAGTCGAGTGCAGGCCACTCCTGATATTTTATATATTGACGATATGTAGGAATACAAAATATGTACATATTATAACTATTTAATACAAAACTTCTATACAATTGTTAGAAATTAATAAATTATTTCCCAAATAATTTTATAATATGCCAAACGGATTATAAGATAAATACATATTATTTATAATTAGACTTATTATAATATAAACAAAGAAACTAAAACATATCCATGTCAACTGTTGTTCCAATATCCAGGAAATCATCTGCATATGAATTTACAACGCGATCAGACAAAATGGCCGCCGCATTCGGCTCTTCATGATCGTTCATTCCATCAGTGCTATTCTCTTTTCCGTCCGTTACCGGCGACGGTGGTGGATTATTTACAAACTCCTCAGATTCACTATCTTTTTGCTCTAGTGCAGATTCCCCTAATTTCTGCACGGTCAACTCACCGCGGGTTAACAGTTCCGGTAGTTTGCCGTTAGTTGATCTTTTGAGAGCTGCCAATAAAAACCATTATAATACGAAAATATTATTTATGTTTAGTATAACTGACCTATTTCTGTTCGAATCGCCTTAAATTTCGCCTTTTGTTTAGCTTTGCGAGTTCGAACTTGTTCCCGTTTTTCTTCCGAAAATATTTGATTTTGCTGCTCACTGGTTATATCATCATCTCGTTTTAATAGGAATATGAAAACGCCGCCCGGTGTTCTACGCCGGGTACCGTTCTAGAATTGAAGTACATTTTTGTATGCCAAATATTAATTAATCAATCAAATTTAGCACAATTACCATTATCAACATGCCACCATCTTCTTCGATTCGTTTCGTTTCCTTAAATATTTCCATTGCTTTCTTTTTTCCAGCTATTTGCACTATTTTAACTGCAACATAATGTTTATAGTAAATTATAGCTCATTACTGACGATTTTAAAAACTAAATTTTATTAATATTTAAACATTTTCTTTTATTTTAAATCTTTAATTAATTATGTTACTTTAAAATTAATTTAGATAATTACGCGCATGTGGCATGCATTTTTTGTTTTATTTAAATTACAAAAGTAGATATTGTTTTAAGGTGTTTCTTTTTTTGTTCGCCGTACGAAGTACCGAAGAAGCTAAAGCAATCGGTCGTGTGTCTGTAGCATTCTCGGATCAAACAATCCGCGTGGAGCTCGCCTTTAGGTCATATGTGTTGCGACCAGTGCTTTTTAATTATTATGGCCTTTTGGTTAAAAATTTGTTATATATATAAAAATGTTATAGATATAAAAAGTCTTACAATTTTTTGTAGATTATATTGAAAAATTTTAGTGCATATTTTAAAATTCAAAATTATAATATTTAATTTTTTTCGGGCTTTGGGTTAACAATATGAATAAATTTTGTAGATATAAAATATCTTAGAATTTGTAGTAGAATTTTTGGGTGTTTTAATTATTTTTGTAAGGGCAGTATTAAGGGGGGCTCCAAATTTTGGGGCCCTATAACTCGGGAAGTATACGGGCGATTGGATTGGAATACGCTCGCAGTTTAAATCCAATCGCCCGTATACTTCCCGAGTTATAGGGCCCCAAAATTTGGAGCCCCCCTTAATACTGCCCTTATAAAAATTATAAAAACACCCTAAAATTCTACAATGAATTTTAAGATATTTTATATCTACAAGATTTTTGCATATTAGTAACCCAAGGGCCATAAAAAAATATTAAAATAATCTACAAATAATTGTAAGACTTTTTATATCTATAACATTTTTTCAAATTCACCAAAGGGCTATGATAATTAAAAACAATTATTGTTTCGCATATATTACTTATAAGGCAAACTGGACGCATAGGTGCGTTGGACCTTGTCTTTTCTTTTATATTCATATAAGAAATAAAGGTATTTTATTCTTATATGTCTTAACATAATTATTATTTAAAATATACATGCTTAGAAATTACAAACTTTGACTAAATCGAAATTTCGTGATGCTAAATTTGATTAATGGAACGAAAACCTATTCCGTAGTTCGAGAAATGTCGTCAATTTTTTTTTCTATCGCATCTCAATAAAATCTGGAGTGGCCTGCACACTCTTCTTACATATATATTTATATATATATATATATATATATATATATATATATATATATATATATATATATATATATATATATATATATATAACCAAAACCAGCTATCAAACTAACCAATACTCTACAGAAATATCCTGAAATGCCATTTATCCACTTGAGTCTATTTTGTTTTCCTGTCAAAATAACAGATGATCCGATTTTATAAGCTACATGCGAATCCATGACAACGTAAACAAGATATTTATAATGTTTCGTAACATTTTTCTCGCAACTGGTACATTATTTGAAGAAATTATTCAAACAAAAGTTGTGCAAAATATTAATATCTTTCATTATGAACATAACTATATTTGCCGTAAGTGTAGCCGTTCTAGTGATATTGGAGATAGAACAAAAAATCTATTGAATAAACATGCACTATCGATTTGAATATTCTTTTCAAAAATAGGAGGTGCACATCTAGGGCATATACAAGTATTAAGTTTGAAGTTTCATAATTTTTTGTTCCGACAGTTTTGGCCCTAGAGCGTTCACAGACACACACAGATAGACAGACACGTCATTTCGAAAATAATCACATTCGATTCAGGGATTTTTTCATGATTAGAAGACTTACTTATTACTTTGTAAAAGAAAGTAATACGCCTACTATACTATGACGTAAAAAAAATCACATTCGATTCAGGGAATTTTTCATGATTAGAAGACTTACTTATTACTTTGTAAAAGAAAGTAATACGCCTACTATACTATGACGTAAAAAAAAGTTCTGTGTTGGCCACAACCGATTTTTTTTTTTTAGATTAATTTATTTTCCCCTAAAACTTACGCATCAAGTCATCTTTCTCTTCACTCAACTTATTCGCTAGATCTCTCGCAACATCATCCTCTGCACTGTCATCAGTCACCACTAAATCTAAAATAATTCGCGCCGACCCCTTAACATTGTCCTCTTCATCCGTATCCTCCCTGCGTCTAAGTTGCACATCGTTATTTTGTTTGCCCCTAGAGTGCTTCCGCTTATTCCCTTGTTGCTTTATTTTATGTCTCAAATCAAATTTATCAGCATGACGCCGCTGCGGCATCGGATAATTATACGACTCAACATCTCGCGACCTATCGATTCTACTCACGTCACAACTAATTAGCGTTTCGGCCAGAACGTCCTCTTGCACATGTTTACTCCAAATATCATATTTTTTCCGTTTCGCCGTTGTGCAAGTGACTGTTTTTGTTTTTTTCTTCAGTTTTGTTTTCTTAGGCCGTATCCCAAAATCGTCTGAATCGCTATCCGATTCACTCGACCAATCTGAATCCGTCTGTTTGTCGTCGGTTCTTAACGTATTATTTATAACAGAAGACACTGGTCTTTCTAGTGGTGTATAAACTACAATATCATCGTCGGATATCTAAAAAGTTAACCTATATTAAAGGAATAATGATTATTTAGATTGTTAGGTTACCTCGCCGTCTTCCAATATTATCTCTGGTTCAACATCCATTATGATTTAATTCAGTTTGGATTAGATCCAAATGAAATTGTCACAAGTCGTAAATATTTGTCAAACTAAACGGATTATACAAACAATCCGGGGGCAAACCGCGCCAACATAGAAAATGGTGCCAACCGGTGCTATACAAAAAACGCGCGCGTTTAAACGTTTGAATTTCATAAAGGCAGTTATGCCTCTAGAATTAGTTTTATATGCTTGTCGATTTTATGAATTATCTGAATAACATTGGTCTAATACGACTCATATTCTATTCTGGTAATGGATAAGGAAAAATATCGTACAGGAAATCAGAAATATAGGTTTTAGTTATTTTCTCAAAATGTACTGGCTCTAAAGTGCTAATCTTCGAATATGTTGATTCAATAAGAAAAGTTATACTATTGAAAAAGCGGTAAACTATTATTTGCCAAATTTCTAAATTTTAGAGTGTTAGCGACATATTTATCCTAATCCTAGGCAATGTTTTATACATATATGTATATTATATTGCCTATATACAGTGAAACTTCCCTAACTCGAATTATACTCTAAAGGATTGTTCACGGCGAATCATTTAGTAATTAGGCTTAGAAAATTACAAATAATAATCTAGTTTGTATTATGACAAGCAATATTAGCATTCCAAGCAACACAATTTATGATAAATTTTGTTGCTGTGAACGTTAACCTTGTATGCCATACAACAAACTGGAATTATTACTTATAATTTCTAAGCTTAATTACTAATTCTTAAATTGTGAACAATCCTTAATGGTGGAATTCTGAGCTAATCTGTAGATCTATAAGATAATCTATAAATATTTAAACGTTTATAATTTCAAAATGATTATGTTTTGCAGCAAAATTGGTTGGTAAATCGTATAATGTTGTTTAATTTGTTAAGTAAATTCATTAATAAAGTGATTTATTAAATTAATGAAACACATATAGCGATACCAATATTTTATTGAATTCTCTATAATGTTATAGATATATTCAGAATTCCAATATATGTCAATTTTTTATCATGAACACTTCATTTCATTCTTTGTTCAATGTATTTCTAGGTCGCCGTACGAAGTACCGAAGAAGCTAAAGCATTCGGTCATGTGTCTGTAGCATTCTCGGATCAAAAAATATAATTAACAAAAAGTATTCGTCTCGTCGCCCTGAATCCAAAAATGTATATAACTTATATACTTGGATGTTAGTCGTCGCTCGTAAGACCAAATTTATACCCTCTACTCCTCTGAAGGTACCAGAGCGATTCACACCAAATTTGGTACACATATTATTTGGCATCCCAATTGAATCCGCTCGCAGTTTAAATCTAATCGCCTGTATACCCCCCTTAATACTGCTCTTATAAAAATAATTAATACATTCAAAAATTTTACTAAAAATTCTAAGATATTTTATATCTACAAGGTTTTTACTTTCTTTTACGAAGTAATAAGTAAGTATAGGGATCACCAAAAAAATCGAACTCGAGATTTCAACGGATATACACGTTTTGAGCTTCCCTGAATCGAATGTGACTATTTTCAGAGTGACGTCTGTGTGTGTGTGTGTGTGTGTGTGTGTGTGTGTGTGTGTGTGTGCGTGTGTGTGTGTGTATGTGAACGCTCTAGAGCCGAAACTGTCCAACGTAAAATTATGAGACTTCAAACTTAAGACTTGTATATGGTCTAGTTGTGCACCTCCTATTTTTGAAAAGAATATTCTTACCGGCAGTGCATGTTTACTCTATGCATTTTTTGTTCTATCTCCAATATCACTAGAACGGCTGCACTTACGGCAAAAATAGTTATGTTCATAATGAAAGATATTAATATTTTGCACAACTTTTGTTTGAAAAGTTTCTTCAATAAATGTACCAGTTACGAGAAAACCGCTACCGAAAATTATGAGAATCTTGTTTACGTTGTCATGGATTCGAATGTAGCTTAATAAATCGGATCATCTGCGCCTGTCAATATTTCGACAAGAAAACAAAATGGTCTGAATTAGATAAATGACATTTCAGAATATTTCTGTAGAGAATTGTTTAGTTTTGATAGTTAGTTAGTTCAAAACCATTACAAATTGGTATTGGTATAATTTTCAACCCATTCATTTATATAAGGTAAGCTAAGTTTTTTATATTGTTTCTGTTGGATTATTATTTCTTAATATTATATTTTTATAATCAATAAATATTGATGAAAACTACGTAAAAGAAAGTCCCGCGTTGGCCACAACCCATTTTTTCATATTGTTAACCGAAAGTTCGAAAAAAATTATTTAATATTATAATTTTGAATATTAAAATATGCACAAAACATTCTTTTTACCAATATAATCTACAAAAAATTGCAAGACTTTTTATATCTATAAGATTTTTTTCAAATTGTTAACCAAAAGGCCATAATAATTAAGAACCACTGCTCGCAACGTATATCTTAACTAAAGGTGAGCTCTACGCGTTGGTGCGTTTTACGCGTACCAAATCTTGTTTTTTCTTGTCTCTGGAGATTCGAGTTAGGGAAGTTCCACTGAATAAAAAAATCTAAATATATCGATATTATTTAAAAATAATTTAAATAATTAACGTATAATAATCTTAATGCTGGTGGTTGAATACAAACAACATTTGAATAAAATATACTAAAATAAATACATGTATCAACCCTCATTTTAACTATTTAAATACTAAAACAAAACTTAGATTACATATTTTAACAGTACCAGCATAGACTGTATTTTAAGGAATATATAAGACTTGTACGTAGCCTAACATTGTTAGTGTTCAAACACCTAATAACAAAATGGTCACGAATAAGCTGTATATTTTGTCGGTAGTTATATTCACAATAAATAAAACTTATTGCAGTGTATTAAACAATCCAGAATTAGCTTTTTATTTCAATGAAAACGAACATAGTGCGTTATCTGATTACGAATTAATTTACCTTCCGGTTTTATTACCAGTTGAAGAGGCATTAACATACGATGAAGCTTCAGAGTATTTTGAACCAATTCATTATAATGTGTCTGCATTTGGGAAGTAAGTTGATTTTTTATTTACTATATATATTATTTATCCTAAAATATCTGGAGTTATAATTCTTTCTTTATATTTGGAAAATAGCGATTGGCTATATCCGGTAATTGATCGGTACTTGATAATAAATTTAAAAAATATATTTATTGTTATTTGTATTTAAAAAAATATTTGTACATGTTTTCAATTGTTAAATAAGTTAAATCTCAGATTTACAAATTATACTATTAAAATCACAATTTCTTCACGCGTTTCAAATCGTTGGCTGGACGTAGTAATTCGGATAAAATCAACACCTTTACAGAAAACTATATGAAACAAATTTCTTTCAGATCAATTTCATTAAAACTAAAACCAAACAACAATTTACTTGCGCCTAATTTTAAAGTATATATTCATGATGAGGACACACATCATATTTCTGATGTACCAATCAGCAAAAATTGTCATTATTTACACAAGGATGAACATTCCGTGGCAGCATTGAGCATTTGTCAACCAAAATCAGTTGTAAGCAATTTAAATATTAATATTAGTCTGATTGCTTTCTATGCCCCTTAACGATGCGTTGTACTGCGCACCTGATCCAGATATATTTGTATATTCTAAAATGTATGGGTATCCAAATATAATATCTTAAATATTGATTATTTTTAATAATTTAAATAATATAATAATAAAACATCATAGGTTTTATTTCACAATTAATTCATTAGAAAAAAATAAATCTGTTAAGTCATCTTCGGGACACTGAAAATCTATTTATTATCAATGTCCTGAAGATGAATTATTCATTTAATTCAATGTTTCAGCTAGTTCCAAAACAACAACTTAAAATCAATATATTAATATAAAATCTGGTTCACATCCAAAACCTTAATTTAATAATCATGAAAAATATTAAACTCGCAATGTTAACAGAAATACACATTTGACCATTCCTGAAATGAATCCGACTATTTTCGGAACTCGTTGAAGTCAAAATTATGACTGCTTAAATTAAAGACTTGAATTTGTCTCGAAAGAAAATCTCCTATTTTTGAAAATAATCTCTTAACCAGAAGTAATAACTTACTTTTGCTTCTTTTTGTATAACTCGAAAATGACATGAGTTAGAGAAAAAATAGTTCTAATAAAAGTTAAATATATTAAAATTTCTAACAACATTTGTTTGGAAAAGTTTTTTAAAAAATGTACCATTTACTGAGAAAACATTTTTGAAAATGGTTACTTTTGCTACTTTTTGCATATCTCGAAAATGGCATGAGTTAGAGAAAAAGTGTTAATAACAAAAGTTCAATATATTAAAATTTCTAACAACTTTTGTTTGGAAAAGTTTTTTGAAAAATGTACCATTTACTGAGAAATCATTTTTGAAAATGGTTACTTTTGCTACTTTTTGCATATCTCGAAAATGGCATGAGTTAGAGAAAAGTGTTTCTAACAAAAGTTAAATATATTAAAATTTCTAACAACTTTTGTTTGAAAAAGTTTTTTGAAAAATGTACTATTTACTGAGAAATCGTTTTTGAAAATGGTCATTTTACAATTACGTTTCCCTGGTTATAAATTGATATTGTTTCTTAGTAATCAATGAATTCAAAACAAAATATAGATTTATGGTGAAATTCTGGGCTAATCTGTAGATCTATAAGGTAATTCTATAAATATTTTGAAAATGATTATGCTTTACAGCAAAATTTGTTCAGATAATCAGATAATATTGTTCAATTGGTTAAGTAAATTCAATAATAAAATTCTTTTTTAAGTTAATGAAACACTTATTTATAGAATTCTCTATAGATTTATAGATTTACTCAGAATTGCACTATAAGCCAGCTTTGTATAAGAAAGTGTTGTGCATCCCACAATAAATATTTAAATAAATTTTAGCACGCTCTAATATTTATGGGAAACACAACATACGAAATAAACCCTTTGAATCCACACGTCGAGCTGCACCAGAAGATCCGTGAAGCACTGGAAGAAACCAATAACGAACAGAATAATGACTATATGGTGCCACATATTGTCAAACGGGCACCTTATATTCACCATCCTTACATAGACGATGCATTACCATTGACTGAATCATTAATATACAATGACAACTATGATGACGATAGCATTTTCATGGATAAACGATCTTACGAGAAACGTGCCAATTCAAAACTTACTATTGAAGTTGCGTTGTTCTTCGATGAAGCTGGCTACAAGATATTCGCGCCATATTTACGGAATGACGAGAAACGCGTCACTGACATGCTCCTAGCTTACATGAATGGGGTAAGAATAAAAATGCAGCAATGGATCCACTTTTATTCTAATTATTTTCAAATCCTCGTTGTTACTCTTCCTCCTCTGATGGCAGTGGACCTATTATAGCCAAATATATAATATAAATATGCATGTTGACTCTGGCGTATTAAATAATTCATTACCGGAGTTTTTCGGATGCTAAAAATCCCCTTAGTACCAGCAAAATAATTTTAAATGAGTTATGAGTTTGTTCAGATTAAAACGATAGATATATTTTATAGGTGCAAGCATTGTATCATCATCCAAGTTTGGGCAAATCAGCAGAGATAGCATTAGTTCGTTTAGAAATCATGAAACGACAACCTTCCGATATGCAGCATTACGATGGTGAACGTTCGAAGCTTCTAGATTCATTTTGTGATTATCAGCGTAGGAAGAATCCAAAAGGGGATACAAATCCTGAACATTGGGATATGGGCCTTTATGTTTCAGGGTAAATATATATATTACAACGTTTGAATGTATGTGTGAATGTATGTGTAGAACGTTTTGTTTATATACACTGATGTGGGCCGGGTTCGAACCACTAACTGCTAGCCAGGTGAGCACTTGCGCGCAAATCAAATAAGGCTACAGGATTTATTTATTTATAAGCATTTGGTCGTGTGTCTGTTGCAGTCTCGGATCAAACATGTGTAGAAATTTGATTGGCAGGCATACATATTTTAAGTTTTACTTATCTTTTACAAAGTAATAAGTATTGTAATCATGAAAAATTTCGAATGGATATACACGTTTTGACCGTCCCTGAATCGAATGTGACTATTTTCGGAATGACGTCTGTGTGTGTGTCTGTGAACGCTCTAGGGCCAAAACTGTCGAACCTAAAATTATGAAATTTCAAACTTAAGACTTGTATATGCCCTAGATGTGCACCTCCTATTTTGAAAAGGATATTCAAACACCGGTAATGTATGTTTACTCATACTTTTTTTTTTCTATCTCCAATATCACTAGAACGGCTACACTTACGGCAAAAATAGTTATGTTCATAATGAAAGATATTAATATTTCGCACAACTTTTGTTTGAAACATTTCTTCAAAAAATGTACCAGTTGCGAGAAAAATGCTACGAAACATTATAAATATGTTGTTTACGTTGCTATGGATTCGCATGTAGCTTATAAAATCGGATCATCTGCTATTTTGACAGGAAAACAAAATAGACTCAATTAGATAAATGACATTTCAGGATATTTCTGTAGAGTATTGGTTAGTTTGACAGCTGGTTTTGGTTATATATATATCTAGTGAAAATTGCGTAAAAGAAAGTCGAGTGCAGGCCACTCCTGATATTTTTAATCGTTGCGGGATCTAATGTAAAATTTATATTATATCGATGAAGAATATACTGTATATGATATGGGTACATGGTGCCCACGAGTTAATCTAGTTAAACATTTGATATTTTATTTTATTACTTATTAATATCGTATTGTCACTCGTCCAGGTGTATCACTATTTAATTTCCTATGTAGATTGGATTTCTTTGCCTACGAAAACGGGCGAAAAAGCGGCGTCACAATGGGATTGGCAACTGTTGGAGGTGTATGCTTAGAAAAATACAATTGTATTATCGCTGAATTAGGAACAACAAACGTTTTCGGAAAGCCATACCCTAGTGCAGGTTTTACAAGTGTCTACATACTTGCACATGAAATTGGCCACAAGTGAGAAGAAATACAAATAAAAGCAAACAATTGGTATAATTATTGTATTTACAGTTTGGGTATGCATCATGACAACAGTGGTAATAACTGCCCAAAGGAAGGATACATCATGTCTCCGTCTCGAGGAACTAATGGAGAAACAATCTGGTCTACCTGCAGTGCAGATGTTATGACTGGCCTAAGGTAATTATTTTTACACTTATGAGAATATTGATAAGTAATATGTTTTATTTATAGACAACAAAATTGCCTTTGGGATACACCTGGTAAAACCCCAGCAAACAGGAACCATAACAAGTTTATGGATACACCCGGCCAGAAATACACTGCGAAAAAACAATGCGAAATTCTGTTAAGGGATAAAGATGCTGTTATGTCGCCAAACCAGAAAACTGCAGATATTTGTTATAATTTGCAGTGTAAAACTCCGCACAGAAGTGGTTATTACCATGCTGGTCCAGCCCTTGAAGGCACAGAATGCTCCCGAGGAAAAGTATGTAACACATTTTTTACATAGTAGGAAATTTCAACTTCTTCAAAGTTTTTATTTAATTTATTTTTCTATATTTTTAGCAACCATTTTGCAAAAGACCAAACGATTATTCTATATATATATATGTTAAACATATATTTCCTTAAATATAGTCTATAATAGCTAAAAATAGAAAAAATAAATTAAAATGAAGTCGTTACTTGCCGAAACACATAACGTAGATAAACAATTGTTAAGTCTTCATTTATTCACACCCAGGTATAAAAAGAATAAAAGCAGCATTAACTTAAAATACATATAAATCTACTTCTATTCCTTACAAAAATTGCTATACTCTTTAAATCTCAAGTTTATTCTGTTTGTATTCGATTTTTTACTTTCTTTTACGAAGTAATAAGTAAGTATTGTCGAAATTTCAACGGATATACACGTTTTGACCTTCCCTGTATCGAATTTGACTATTTTCGGAATGACATTGTGTGTGTGTGTGTGTGAACGCTCTAGAGCCAAAACTGTCGAACCTAAAATTATGAAACTTCAAACTTAAGACTTGTATATGTCCTAGATGTGCACCTCCTATTTTGAAAAGAATATTCAAACCGGTAGTGCATGTTTACTCTATACATTTTTTGTTCTATCTCCAATATCACTAGAACGGCTACACTTACGGCAAAAATAGTTATGTTCATAATGAAAGATATTAATATGTCACACAACTTTTGTTTGAAACATTTCTTCAAAAAATGTGCCAGTTGCGAGAAAACAGCTACGAAACATTATAAATATGTTGTTTACATTGCCATGGATTCGCATGTAGCTTATAAAATCGGATCATCTGCTATTTTGACAGGAAAACAAAATAGACCCAATTAGATAAATGACATTTCAGAATATTTCTGTAGAGTATTGGTTAGTTTGACTGCTTGTTTTGATGAAAGAAAGTCGAGTGCAGGCCACTCCAGATATTTTATATAATTTTTTTGCCTCTCCAATTACTTTTCTAGATTACATAAATCTATTATAATTTCAACGGTAATCATTTCGAAAATAACTTTCAAATAAATTCAATTATTTTAAAAACGTACGAAACCGAATGGACAATAGAAATAAATTCTAGTTTTATTCGTAGAATATATGAATGCATTGCCGTAAAAAATTAATGCCTTATATATTTTCCTAACAAATATAATCAATTGTATAAATATTGGATCTTGCATTTCTAGTGGTGTCAAGGTGGTGCCTGTGTGAAAATGGTAAGAAAGAAGCCGATGACTGTCACACCTGGAGGATGGGGATCGTGGAAACTTGGTAAATGTGCATCCGGATGTTTGGAGAAATCAAAAGGTTACCAGAACCGAAGACGCGAATGCGACAACCCAAAACCAGTGAACACTGACGAGGGCTGCGAAGGCACAAGTTATGATACTGTCATTTGTAAAGATTCTAATGTAATTATTAAAACTTCTACATCTTCTATTTTTTGTGAAAAAGATAATATGAAGATATTTTACAGATATGCAGCAAAAGAAAATCAGCCATAAGTTATGCAACGGGAAAATGTAAAGAGTTTTCCAAACTCCTTCCACAACTTGACTCGAAAGGAGCTGGTCTACAAGCACCTCACGAAGAAGGTATCTTCCCTATATTTGGATTAAAAATATATATTATATAATTATTTTTACAGTTCGTCCATGGATGGGTTGCGCAATATTTTGCCGTCGCTCTGATTCTGGAAGTTACTACACACCTAGAATTGAATTAAACGATTTAAATGTATCGCCATATTTCCCAGATGGCACGTTATGTCACAATGACAAAAGTGGCAAATATTATTGCTTACATCATCATTGTTTACCAGAGGTACACATTTATTAAAATAATATAATAACCGGTGTATGTGTTTACATCATCATTGTTTACCAGAGGTACACATTTATTAAAATAATATAATAACCGGTGTATGTGTTTGCATCATCATTGTCTACCAGAGGTACCCATTTATTAAAATAATATAATAACCGGTGTATGTGTTTACATGATCATTGTTTACCAGAGGTACACATTTATTAAAATAATATAATAACCGGTGTATGTGGTTACATCATCATTGTTTACTATAGGTACACATTTATTAAAATAATATAATAACCGTTGTATGTGTTTAAATCATCATTGTTTACTAGAGGTACTCATTTATTAAAATAATATAATAACCGGTGTATGTGTTTACATGATCATTGTTTACCAGAGGTACAAATTTATTAAAATAATATAATAACCGGTGTATGTGGTTACATCATCATTGTTTACCAAAGGTACACATTTATTAAAATAATATAATAACCGGTGTATGTGTTTACATCATCATTGTTTACTAGAGGTACACATTTATTAAAATAATATAATAACCGTTGTATGTGCGTGTAAACTTTAAAACATATAGCAATCAGAATAACAAGAGACCATGGAAACAAAATTGAATATATATTGACGGACGCTTACATTTATGTAAGAACCCTGCTGGGTAAAATGCTGAAGCTCTGCAATCTTATTTAAATATTTAGTAAGTTTATTGAAATCAATTGCAGATATCCAGCATAAATAAATAAATTCATCGTTTCCAAACTTTTTGATGGTAATATACATAGATAAGCACACATCTTATATCACTGATCATTGCACAATTAATTATATATATGCAAAAAAAAAAAATGGTGTTAACAAAAACCAAAACTTTTACTAAACTAATTATTTTTCGTCTAGAACTTCCAGTTCACAAAAACATCGCTTCTACACGACCGAGGCGAAGATATTCCGATATCACAAAACGCGCATCCGTCTCAGAACGTTCCCAAAGAGCTGCATTCGTATTTATCGCTCCACCCTGATGGTAAACCAATGCAAACATCCCTACATCCAAACCAATTCATACCACCAAATGAAGCGGATTGGGAAACACAAGATTACATCGATCTACCAGCAGATGTAAAAGATGCAACAATACTGGACGAAGAAAACAATGAAGAAAACATTAATTTTATTAAAATTGACGACAATGAATTGATATGGTGATTTGAATACAAATATTTTATACTTTTTATATTATTATAGTTCAATAAAGGCATTTATAAACATATTTCTATGGTTTCAATCCAGCATTATTTTCTAAAATTATTTTTATATGTCATATTTATAATTTCAAAATGAGGAAACGCCTTACAGAAACATTTCTGTTGTTATTTTGCGAGAAGAACGATGACGGCACCAGAAACTTAGTGCTGAAAGGAATAGATATGTTCCATCGATTTGGAAAACGCATACAATTTCAAGACATGTTCAGAATATATGAGTTTTTACGCAGACATCCCGAAGTTATAAAACTAGATTTATCTTATAACAATCTGGGCGATTATGGTTTTGATGTACTCATAGATTTATATTTTAGTAAAGACGATGAATTCAATACATTGCTAGATTTAAACGTAATGTGGTGTGATATAACCGAAAAAAGTATACAGAATTTCGTTAAACTACCAAATATTAAGCTACGTTCGTTGCGTCTAGCTGGGAATAAAATAGATGAAGAAGGCGGCATGATGTTAGCACAACTATTACAGCGCAATGACACCATTTTACATCTAGATCTTGGTGAAACTGATCAAACATTGAAAAGCATACCGTACTTTTGGAAAATGTTGAATTACAACTATAACACCAGTTCTTTACGAGTATTAGATTTATCTCGAATTATACCATACTTTGATAGGTGCCCGTACGACAGCGGTCATTTTGCGGACGGAATTGGCATTATGCTACAATTCAATACTTCATTGATTGAAATACATTTACAAAAAAATCAATTCGATGGACATGACATAGAACTTCTACTAACTGGCTTACGACGAAATAACACACTGCGAATGTTAGATTTAGGGTATAATCACATGGCGGACCATGGTGTGGAGTTGATCGGTAAATATTTAGAACAAAGACCGGAATTAATGGGATTAAATGTGGCGGGAAATGGCATTACTGATATCGGTGCACGCGCATTAAGCTTTTCAATGCCTTTTTCGCGAATACGTATATTAGATATTGGATATAATAAAATAGGGGATGATGGGATGTTGGATATTTTGAACAGTATTAAGAAACCGACTCAAATACGAATATTGAATATCTGGGGGAATAAGCTAACGCATCCAACGAATCATGTGATTGTAAGAATGTTAATATCTGGCGTATTGGAACAACAGTATTTAAATGTAAAAATTTATGAAGTTGACGATGTTTTATATACTGCTTACTATCCCAGTGATCGTTATAAGCATAAATATTACAATGAACTTGACTATGCGTGCGCTGTGGAACTGTTGATCAAACGAAATCATGTGCCTACACCTGCAGACAAACCAAGGGCTCTTGTAGATTTTAATTATTATCCAAGAATACCACCAGTGGTAAAACCAGTACATAAACATAGAAGACGCAAATAGATTTCACTTTCTGCGTTTATTATTTATAGAAACTTATTACAATAAAAATTAACTACAAAATTATGAGTAAAATATCATTGAAAACAAACTAATAAATAAATCACCCATGTAAATATCACAAAGACGTTAATATATTTTGTGACGACGAGGAATAAACTTGTAACACTGACAATGCGTTTAAGAATCAATTTTTTGTTGACCAAATCCTTAGTTATAGAGACAAAAAGTTGCACAATTTCTCCCCTGCGTTATTCGATTTACTCTTGTTGTTCGGATATTAACACATAAAATAACCGAATGACAAGGTCACAAAGATATAACGCAGTTATTCAATAATAAAATTAAAGTTAGAAAACCGTAATCCGTAATATCG
The DNA here is from genome assembly GCA_933228885.1 of Leistus spinibarbis. Classification (NCBI taxonomy): domain Eukaryota; kingdom Metazoa; phylum Arthropoda; class Insecta; order Coleoptera; family Carabidae; genus Leistus; species Leistus spinibarbis. The sequence continues at coordinate 5,672,715 of OW121791.1, forward strand.
ATTTGCATTTGTTTTAAGAACAAAAATTACGTTATTTCGAATAGTATAATAACAAATTTAAACGTTGTTGTAGTCAATTTATCTTCATTTTGTGTATGTATTCAATATTTTGTTTACCGGTTACGATTCTTCAATGACTTTGGGAGACATTTTAAAAAGTATACAACCTCATGTTCTTTAACTAGGCGGAAAATGTATCTAATGCATACAGTGACTAGCATAATTTGAAGCTTTTCTTGATTTAAAAGCGCAACAATGATCATTATTTAAAGCTATTTGAAAATAGCCCTATGTTTAAAAATACAGTGTGAATAAATAAAATTTAAATTCTAAAATTCAAAAATAAACTATAATCTAAAAATCTGTCACATCAAACATCACAAAATGGTTTAGTATTATCCATTTTTTTATATCTTAACTTTATTTAGTTGCTTTATGTTGCTTGTTCACAATATACATAAAGCTAGTTAATTGTATCTTTGAGAATTTACTACTTTTGAAATGCTATTTAACTCCTCTAGAGCAGAAAACCGTACATTATAGAAATAAACTGGATATTTTTCAAAATTTGAATAGCTAATCTATGCAAGTTAAGGCGCAAGAAGCGTATCATATTTTAATAGGGACAAAAATGAAAAGTTGAAATGATTTTACTGAGAACATTGAACCTGTCAATTGAAACAATGATTTGTACTAAATAATTATCGTAAAGAAATAATAAATGTATCACCTAAATCACCAGAAAAATACTGACTAAACATATTTAATCTTAAATTAAAAAATAATATATCACTTATTTGGTTATAACAAAAATATACAGACAGGTATCTAAAGTAATATTATGAAAATTTTCAAAATCTCACATAACAGTAGACTCCCGTTTAACCGTCCATTCATTTACCGTACCAGTGTGTTATGCGGAAGTCTACTGTAACTTCATAAATTAATAATTAAAGAAATAACGTAAGACTATCGTTGTTAATTTTGTTTTTATTTATTTTACTTGCACAATAGGCAGTTTAATATCTTCCTCGATGCTTGCTATTGGTTCCCGCCAATAGACAAACTGAGAATATTCATTGGCTGCCTCGAGAAGTGGAGGAAACAATTGATCCACGAATGACGTCATGTTGGAATAACTATAAACAAATTTTCAGTTACTAAAATTGTCAGATTATTTCACATTTTTATGATATGCCGTTTGGATTTATAGCGAAATGATTTGAGCTAGCCAATAACAAAAGCTATTGATAAAATGAGTTATCCTATAGTCCGTTTACTTTAACGAATAATTGTTTAGCTAATTGGCGAAATGAATCAATTTCCCGGATGGATTATTTATTAATTATTTAGCCGAACTCACAAAGTACAAAATTCCGCAAAACTGGTTATAAATAAATTCATAATAGGACAATAGCATTTAGCTTTTTTTTTTTTTGTATATTCAAAATATAAAATGTTTTATATAATATGTATATACTTGTATCGTTTTTTAATAAAACAATTTGAATGCTCGTTTCATACAACAACTATATGTGTATTAAAACCATTTGGTCGGGTTACTCGTTAATGAGAACGGACTATAAGCTATAGGTGGACGAATTATTAACTTTTGTGCCAGTTCGTTTATTGAACATTCCGAGAATTGTTAATTAAGTGAACATGTTTGAGATATAATTTCAATTTGTAATCCATCTTTGATTTTAATACATGCTATTAATATGTATTAGAATACTGGCATTCCTTATTTTATTACAAAATAATTGAACTAGCAAACATTCTATTAAAGGAAAACCATATAACACTCTAATGGTCAAAGTGCTAGACCAGTTTAGGTTGATTTTTATTTTGAACAAATATAACAATAGCGAATTATATTTCTACGACATTTGCTTTCAAATTCATAAATCTCTGTCTACACGGTGTCAAACTATGTTAAGGAAAACCATCAAGCTCGATTAAGCAACGTACTCAAAGAATTTAAAAAAAATGGATACATATTTGTATAAAGAAAGTCTGGTAAAAATTGCAATTTCGTATCTATGGCTACATAAATATGAAATTTAACGTTTTTCGTACCAGTTTTCTCGTAATTGGTATATTGTATGAAGAATTTTTTCAAACAAAAGTTTTGTGAAATATTCATATCTTTTATTATGAACATGACTATTTTTGCCATAAGTGCAGCCGTTCTAGTGATATTGGAGAAAGAATAAAAAATGCATAGAGTAAACATGCACTTCCGGTTTGAAGTAATCTTCATTTAGAAGTTTCACAATTTTAGGTTTCGACAGTTTTGGCTCTAGAGCGTTCACAGACACAGACGTTATCCCGAAAATAGTCACATTCGATGATTCGGGGAGGGTTAAAACGTGTATTTCCGTTGATGATTACAAGACTTACTTATTACTACTGCGTATAAGAAATTTTGGATTTTCTTATCGTCGAATAAGATAGAAAAAAATGCTATTTATTCCAAACAAACTTTATGCAAATGTTTGATTACGATCAGATATATATTGGATTTAATTACTTTGAGTAGTTTGATGGTTTGTAACTATGACCAAAAATACCGTCTTTATTAATTATTATATTAATTATTATTCTTTATTAATAATTTAATATTTTTCGACGAAAACTCTATGGTAGTAGCGTAAAAATAGTATATTTCTATTAATTATTTATAAAAATATATAAGTTGAATAGTGGCGCCGCTTAATAAATTAAAGTCGAACGAAATATCATCAATAGACGGACCTGATGATTTGACTTAAACTACAATTTAACACTATTTCGGTAAGTAACGACTTCATTTTATTTTTTCATTACATTGGAGTTAATTCTATGAAGTTATTTTTAATGAATTGTATAGTATTTTTTATTTATATTGAATACTCATTTAACTTTACTAAAATAATTGCTAAAAATTGAGAAAAAATATAAAATTGAAGTCGTTACTACTAAAAAAAAAAAGTTATGTAAATGACAACCCTAATCAGTGGGATTTTGAAAGTCGTGCCCGTATTTAAACATATTCAGACGCGATGTTAAACATATAAGTGTAGCGTGTAGACGACATACGTGGTAAATATAATCAATCATAGATAAAAGTTTACAAAAACGCTACCAAAATTACCCAAAATGTATACAATCCCACACAGGAAAACAGAAAAGTGCGTTTAAACAACAAATTAAAGAAATGGCATGCAGAAAACAAACAAGCATGATAGTCACAACCAAATGATTAGTAATAAACAAACACAACTAGTTCTTACCATCGATAGAAGTCGATGTATGGTAGAAATTTCATTTAAAAATCGAAGTAAAACAAAAATTTGACTAAGAGCATAACAACATAAATAAACAATAATCTAAGAAGTGCAAGATTTCGATAGCTATCAGTGAATAAATTATCTAATGACTAGATTTAATTGCTCTAAAATTGAATCTTAATTGAGAAATAGTATAGAAATTTCTCCAGAACAATATTTTTCTAAAGGTGGAAACACATCGTTGACAATCCCTGATTGGCCAGTGTAACTGTAAACAGTAATACATCTACTTTTACAAACAAAGTACTCACATTCGAATGTTACACAAAATTAATAAAACATACAATCATAAAAAATTATATATCGTGTGTGCAATACGCATGCGCAAATACTGCATGCGGTTTTTTTTTTGTCTGTATTTTATTTATAGAAGTGTGAACATGGTCTACGAAGCTTTTGTACATTTCACCTTAGTTTTAATGTTGTTTTTCCCAATAATCCTTTATTACCCCAGTATTATAGTACAAATTTGTAAATAAATTGAAATGCCACTTACCTAGATTGGAAGGTTTGTGTCAGTTCGTGTTTAAGTTCACCCTTATGATTGATAGTGAATATTCGCACAATTGGAATGCCCACTGCCCGGTATGCCCAAACATCCTGCCAAACGTAACCCACAATTAATAGATTCACACACATTATTAAATATATTTTCAGTTGAATTAAAAAGTTGGAGTGTCCTTCACTCGACATTATCTGTGTTTATAATAATACTATATTTAGTTTTAAATTTACCCGATGATAACGATTAGAATTTTTCAGAAAATGGTACAATTTTCATAAAAGAAATTCGTATATTATTAATTAGATATTTTATTTTTAATAGCTTTACATAATTACTAAAATTACTATTGCTATTTTTAAAATTCGAGCAGATTAATTGTCAGTTTAACTAATGAAACGTTAATTTGACAGTTAGATAAAGAGCGTTAAAGCCCAATCGGCTTATTTAATATTATTTTAAATTACGTATTCTGAAATAGTTAAATTGAGTTCCGATTAGAATAAAAATATCGGGAGTGGCCTGCATTCGCCTTTCATTTACGCAGTTTTCACTAGATATAGATATAACCAAAATCAGCTATCAATCTAACAAATACTCTGAAATGTCATTTATCTAATAGAATCTATTTTGTTTTCCTGTCAAAATAGCAGATGATTCGATTTTATAAGCTACATGCGAATCATGGCAACGTAAACAAGATATTTATAATGTTTCGTAGCATTTTTCTCGCAACTGGTACATTTTTTGAAGAAATGTTTCAAACAAAAGTTGTTTCATTTCATGATTACAAGACTTACTTATTACTTCGTAAAATAAAATAATTAATAATAATATCTGGAGTGGCCTGCACTCGACGCAGTTTTTACTATATATATATATATATATATATATATATATATATATATATATATATATATATATATATAACAAAAGCAAGCAGTCAAACTAAGGAAATATCCTGAAATGTCATTTATCTAATTGAGTCTATTTTGTTTTCCTGTCAAAATAGCAGATGATCCGATTTTATAAGCTACATGCGCATCCATGGCAACGTAAACAAGATATGTATACTGTTTCGTAGCATTTTTCTCGCAACTGGTACATTTTTTGAAGAAATGTTTCAAACAAAAGTTGTGTGACATATTAATATCTTTCATTATGAACATAACTATTTTTGCCGTAAGTGTAGCCGTTCTAGTGATATTGGAGATAGAACAAAAAATGTATAAAGAAAACATGCACTTCCGGTTTGAATATTCGTTTCAAAAATAAGAGGTGCACATCTAGGACATATACAAGTCTTAAGTTTGAAGTTTCATAATTTTTCGTTCGACAGTTTTGGCCCTAGAGCGTTCACAGACACACACAGATAGACAGACACGTCATTCCGAAAATAGTCACATTCGATTCAGGGAAGGTCAAAACATGTATATCCGTTGAAATCTCGAGTTACTTACTTATTACTCCGTAATAGAAAAAGTAAAAACTTACATTAATTCGATTACCGTATCCCGCGTAGAATGGGTTGGAATCAACTGGGAACAATGCTTGAATATCGCTCAGACATGAAATTTTAAATTGTTCGGGTTTCTTTTCGATAACTTCCCTATAATACAAAACAAATAAAACTATTAGATCTAAAAATAAATTTTATACGAAAATAAAACAAACGAAATGAATTAAACATTACCTATGGAATGCACTAATTAAAGAAGTAGGATTTAATAGCAACGGGCCATCTGGCAACGACAAATTTCCCTGTTTGATCGACCGTAAATATTCGCGCGTAACACGTGCTTGTCCAATTGCACGTGCGCTCAAGTACAACAGCTTGTAACCGTTGTTCATTATTTTCGTGAACAGTTGCGCAACACCAGACTGGGCCCAGTCTTTGCCCACAATCGGCAAAATGTGGCCCAGCACATCAGACCTAAAATTTAAAGTGATTATGTCCAAATTTTAATCAGCACTTCACAAATATATCTCAGGCCCAAATACGAATTTTTTTCTTTTTTATATGAAACATGTGGAATAATTTTAGTTTGTGGTCGTATTGAACTTACTTAGTAATAGTTCCGTCAATATCAGATATGACAATTTTGTCATCGTATTTCCATCGGTAAATATGGCACTTGCAACGTGTGGTACCTTGGTAAGCTGTGGTAACACTGAATTCGACTTCGTTCATTCCTTCATTCAAGTTTAATTGTTTCTAAATTATTTGAAAAAAAAAAAAAGGATTAGAATCCAATACTGTATTTTTATATATATATTTATATATATATGTTTATATTTATATTTATATTTATATATATATATATTTATATATATATATATATATATATATATATATATATATATATATATATATATATTAATTACTTACGATTTGTTCAGAGCTAAGACGAAGAGTTTTTCGGAACTTTTCCCCGTACATAGATTGCGTCATTTCCAAAGACAAATCCTTTTTGCTAACTGCACTCTCGTCTAAACCTTCAGATTCTAATTGTTCTGGAGCGAATGAGATACCTGCAGCTTCAGTAATCACTACACATAATCAAAAATATATATTTAATATTATGTAATTGACTGTTTAATAATTAAAAATAATTTTTTCATTGAAAATTAATAACAGTTAATGAAAACAATTTTGAAAATGACATTTTATTTCGAAACTTTCAAATTTTCTATTTTTTTCCTCTGCTTTACAGAATTAGAATCATTTACTTAAAAAATTATTGAATTATATTGACGTTTCGAAATTAAGTATGCAATCTTCAGGAGTGTTTTTAAATGAAAGTTAATTACAGTTAATTAAAACACTTCTGAAAATGACATATTGTATTTCGAAACTTTCAAATTTTTTATTTCTTTCCTACGCTTTACAGAATTAGAATCATTTACTTTAAAAACAGTAAATTATATCGACGTTTCGGAATTAAGTATGCAATCTTCAGGAGTGTTTTTAATTGACTCACTGCGCTGCTTAAGATAACATACTTGTTGCCAAAACGTTGATACGAGTGAATATTTTTAAAATAAATAACTGTAATTCTGCAACGCAGATGAAAGAAATAAGTATTGATCTTCAGGTGTGTTTATACTTCCCTATGCACTTACAGAAAAAGATTTGGTGCCGATAAGTGATTAATTTAAAAATAAAGAAGCATGAATATGCCATCTCCAGGAGTATTTTGAATTAACTTCTAAAGAATACATATTTGATGCCAATATGAGTGATTGTTTTGCAAAATAAATCTGAGGCAGATAAAAAAAAATTAAGTTTCGGAAACAGATACACTATTTCAGGAGTATTATTAATGAACTCGCTACGCTCCTGAAAATGGTATATTTCATCATAGTTATAAGGGAATGCTTTTAAAACATAGCTAATTCTGCGAAGCAGGGGATAGAAAAAGTAGTATTTAATTTATAAATATGTATTAAAAGAAAAACTAACAAGGTTCTATTTCGGTAATATGAGTATCTGCGGTCTGAATGAGAATTTCTTCCTTGATGATTGCAATGTCTTCAGTTGGCGTAATTGGACTATCGTCCGACTTTTCAAGAACAGCCTCTTGGGTAGCTTCAGTTGATGAAGTGCTACGATCACCTTTACGTCGCCAACTCCACCACGAGTAACCACGCGCTTCCGGTTTCTGAATTTTATCTTGTAAATTGTGAGCTGGCATATGAATTGAACACAATTGTTCTAATGTGGACTGTAACCAAAATAAAGTTATGGCACCGGTTAATAAAATATGTACATTGGAATTTATATGATATAAAATATGTTCCATAGAGCACAATAATGTTGGTAACACTTAAAAAAAAATATATATATATATATATATATATATATATATATATATATATATATATATATATATATATATATATATTTATATATTTATATATATATATATATATATATATATATATATATATAACATAATTTTACGATGCGATTGCATTGCTAATATTAATTTTATTTAATGCTAAATTTAACAATTTATGTAATAAAATATTCAAGTAAATATATTATAAGAAGGGTAAACACTAAGATTATTTTATTTACCTGTGGCAACTGCCGATGGTATACCAACATACTGATAATGATCGGAGCAGCAACTCTATAACTATAATATTTGTCGGTAATCCGAACGACTAGATCTGGTGATTCTAACAAAGATGGATTGTTGCATAGATCAGTGAACGATACAACATGGCGAATGAAGAGATCCTCATTGGGATGTTCAGTCCAGCCGCACATAGACAATGAGATATCTTGCAAACATCTAGTTACACTAAAACCGTAAATACAACCAATAAATCTCACAAGACTATTTTAACTACACAATACCTATCATTTTTATGGTCATCATAATCGGAATCAATTGATTTGGCACCTTCAATACTGTTTGGACTTTGAGGCAATGACGGACCATTCCCAGATTCACAATCATTGTCTGCGTCTGAATATAGCAATATGTTATAATGTCAAAGGTCTAAAGTTTGGTAAAATAAATAACAATAGGAAGGGAAATAAGCTAAAGCAAAAGCTAGAAGATTTGCAGAATGTTTTATTTATTTAATTTAGAATTGTCACTGGTTGGATAAAGAATATAATGTAAAGGAATGCAGTAGAAAAACCAACACCATGAGCATAATTAATAAAATTATCAAGAACAAGTAGAAGATCAAGCAAATATATCAGTTTGTTCCTAAAACCAAATAAAATCCACATGTATTGTTCCGGCAAACGAAAGTACTAAATGTAGATCAACTGGTTATGCCATTTTCCAATAAACATTTGTAGGAGGAATCCGTACCCAGTTCGCTATCAGCATAATTCAGTAGCATAAATATAACAATTCATAAAATACATAAAAACCAGATATTGAAATGCTTGCGTTTCAGTCAGTACCGCAGTGTTCACAAATGTTACCGCTAGGGCAATAGCAATTCGAAACAGCTCTTACAATTTTTCGAAATATGACTATAAAACGTATTTTTAGTAGATATTTCTGTTAATTAAATGCAAGTTAAAAGTTCAATCTAAGCATGTACAGCCGTAAATTGTGAATATCGTTCTTCAATTCATAATAAACCTTTTATGAAAATCATCAATTTTTGGAAAATGTTTCATTTATATATATATATAAAATACAACAATTTTGTAACATTTCTGCCTGTACACTTGTGCGATACTTAAGACGTATTCCGAATTTGGTTAAACATTTATTTCGTTTCTAATTGACTTTAAAGAGCTAAAATAAATATTATTTCGATAGTTTTAGCGATTATAAACCATTTTATTTATCCTCAAAATGCTTTTCAAGTTCGAGAAATTCGATATTTTATTCGTTAGCGGTTACTGTGGTCCAATTTCGGAATATACTATTAAGCGACATATATTTTTTTGGAACGAATATATTTTAATTTAGGATCAGAAATCGTCAAAAACGGAACGATAATTTTTGTTTTCACGCCTCTTAAATGCCATATTGTAATAATAGTTTGTATCAACTTAAATTTTCGCTGCTATTATTTGCTGGTTCATCGACAATGTCTACCTTAACCCCTTAATGTGTATGGTATCGCATATCATAGGCGGATTTACCAAAAGGCTTTAGTAAACAGCAAATACCGATTTAATGCAACCCTAACAAGCATAGGTACAGGCACCAATGCCTTCAACTCGCCGTATAATCAATCAAAATGCTTATAAAACATTTTTTAACCAGTTTGGTGTTTAATGAACAAATCCTATGTATAACCAGTAAATTTTGAAGAGATTAAATAATAAAAGACAATAATGACTCTTATTGATTGATTGCAACAATACAATAAATTTCAAAATGATTATTTTAAATGATTTTAATCCGAAAAACGTTTAGCGTATTTTTATTGTATTATTTAGGGCCGGTTCATGCATTTCCTTACCCAGTAGCATGAAAACAAAAATCATCGTTCCGCTCTTGACGTTTTCTGATTCTAAATTAAAATATAATCGTTCCAAAAAAATACATGTCGCTTAAGTATGATCTAATGCACGTCTGTACAGACGAAATTTGACAAAATTTATATATTTTACATATAAAAATAAATGAAACATTTTCCAATAAAAATTGATGTATTTCATAAGAGATTTATTATGAATTGAATTGAACGATATTCGGAATTTACGGCACTGTACATGCCTAGATTGAACTTTTAACTTGCAATTATTAACAGAAATATCTTTAGAAAATACATTTTATAGTCATATTTTGGAATATTGTAGGAGCATTTTCAAGGTAACTGTATTCTAATTTAGCTAGTGCCTTTAGGGGTAACATTTGTAAACACTGCGGTACAGTTGAAACGCAAGCATTTCAATATCTGGTTTTTATGTATTTTATATATTGTTATATTTGTGCTACTGAATTATGCTGATAGCTTAAACGACTAACTAAAGAAACAGTAACAAAAACAAAGATAGCCTTGTAAGTCATATGTGATAGAAAGAGATAACCATGGCAACTAAACAACTAAAGGAACTTTAAGAAATACTATTAAAAATATTATGGAATCGCTTGTTACTAGTACATAATTGAAATGTTGCCAAAAACAAAAACCAAATTTAAAATGTATTTTTATGTAAAACAGGAATGTAGTATTTGTAGTTGCTTAAACAAAATTGTTATAATTCGCGATCGAGAGTAATTCAAAGATTATTCGCCATGTTTTTGTGATGACAGTTCTTGTCAAACAACTTAATAAATTTTAATAGGTCTTCTTCCCCGCGATTCAAAAGATTTCATAAGAAATGTTGTGCCAACGTACTCGGTTTCATATAATAACACAATAGCAATCGCGTCAAATATAACCAACAATGCTACTGAATGCTAGTAACGTAAGCTGTCACTGTCCCGTGCAGTGCCCATGTCTCGGCGTGCTTCAGCGCCTCTATCGTTAATCTCGATCGCGAATACGAAGTGTACTGGGTATATGTTAGTTATCAATTAAATCGCACGCCATCTCTGAAATTTGCTGTTGGATATTTTGATTGTACGAACAAACTGATGGGACGAATACTAAATAAACTGAAAGATGATTTGATAAACGACTAACCTGCATGTCTTTCAGTTCGGGTATTAGGGAAATATAAAGCGGCAACCTCTGGGTCTAATTGCCCAGAGCTCAAGTCAGCTAAGTACATGCCCTCGGGCGAACCACTGTGTCGCATACGTTTATTTTGTTTCATAAAGGAGAACATGCTGCTCAGCATAGAATTACGCTCGGCTTGTTTAGCTACACACCACAAAGTACAACCCCCCAAAATTTTTTTTTTAGTGAACAATTCGATCACCAGAAAAGTGTAGAATACATGACGACAAATTATCTGAGCTGATCAATCCACAACAATTAGAATTTCTTGTAAGTTTTGCAAATATTCTCAAGTGCAATTGCATTCAAAATATAAATGTCAAAATGACATTCATATAAAGTGAAAAATTTCATGAAATTCATGAAAGAAATATTTATTATTTGAGACTGTTCTGCTATTGTTCATTATATTAGAAACAGGAGAACATTACAAAATAAATGATAAAAATATACGTGTTATATATTACTTTTTTACTTAACATGTTAACTGCCATGAACTAAGTCTTGTGTGACTTCTTCTTGTATACACCGTTTGTGACAAAATCCCAGAATGTAAATACGGAAAAAACAAGCAACGGTACAAGCACTAATGCCTTTAGCTCGCTCTATGATCTATTCTATTGATGTTCTAATTTTTTATTTATACAGAAGAAATCCTATTTATAACCACTGCATTTTGTAGAGATGAATGTAAAAGATATTAATGGCATTGTTATTGATGAATTGCTGTCGACTGCGACTGCTGTTTCAAATTTCAATATAATTATTTTTAATATTCTCTTTTGACAAAATATGTTAGTATTTGTTGTAGAATTTTTTGATATTTTAAAATGGACAACCTTAGAACTATGTATTTTTTTTTGATAATTTCAATTTTGCTAAGGGTAGTATTAAAAGACGTTCAAATGTTGAGCCTCTATTATTCCAATCCAATCGTCCGTACAGATCCTCGTTAACAAGAACCTCTATAACATTAAAACCTCTATAGCCCGAAGAAATTCTCGTTTCCCTTCCGTAGAAAATCAAAAACCTCTATAACACGATAAAGAGATAAAATTTGGGTAACCAAGAAGTTTCTTTTGAATTTTAAATCCAATCGTCCGTACAGATCCGGAATAATAGAGGCTCAACATTTGAACCTCTATTATTCCGGACCTGCACGGACGATTGGATTTAAAATTCAAAAGAAACTTCTTGGTTACCCAAATTTTGTGTATACCAAATTTCAGTAACATCGGCCCGGTACTTTCAGAGGAGTTGCGGTCACAGTCACAGGCCCGTTTATGATTGACTTTTCCGCGGTACTGCACGGCAAGCTAAATAGCTATCTCTATCTAGCGCACACAAACGACAACCTATCCTGCTTGCACACTAAATTTACTGGTGGGTTAGATAGAGATAGCCAATTTTTACGCGGAAAATTACCGTGACGTGGAAAAAATCGATCATAAACGGACCTTTTCGACCGACCAAACGAGCAAAATACATACATCCAAGTATAAGAGATATATACAGTCGAACCTCGTTAACACGAATCTCGATAACAAGAAAACCTCTATAGCCCGAAGAAATTCTCGTTTCCCTTCCGTAGAAAATCAAAAACCTCTATAACACGATAAAAGACACCCACTTAACATAAAGTCGATTTTTCACCAATCCACACCTCTATTGGATGTTTCCCATCTCTATAACACGAAGTTTACTTCTATAACGCGAATATTACCTCTATAACGCGAGGTTTACCTCTATAACACGAGTTTTACCTCTATAACGTAACACGTAACCGTTTACAATTACCCATATTGTTTCGATAATGCTCAGATAATGTGACGTCATACTTAGAGTGTAATAAAAATAAACACACGTGTCTTACATAAACAAAAAGTGTTCAAAAACCAATAATTACCAATAAACTTATGTTTGACTAAATTATTTTAATAATTTCAATTCAATTTGAATGTTAGCATTAAGTAGTATGTGTTTGTGATACCTGAACCTAATTAGATATTATTTTGTTTATGATTGTAAACGAATAAAGCTAAAAAGAAGGTAATTAAATAAAATCTACCTTCAGATTCGGGTAAAGCGGCTTCATGGATGCTCTGAGCCATGTCAGGGTTAGGGGCGTTAGGCAACTGGCCCCAAGCCCAACTCTGTCCAGCAGGTTGATCATTGTCTTTCCGTTGGGACACTTCAAACTCGGTGTCCGATTGAACTGGTGTATTGGGACGACTATTGCGATCACTGAACAAAAAAAAAAAAACTAATTTTAAAAGCAGTATTGTATGCATTTAGTTTTTAAATTGGTGATAATTTTATTGATGATTCAATAGTTCATTATGAATACATTCGATTTTGATTAAAATTAGACGATAAAATCTATATTTTCTTAAATATGTATATTGAAATTTTCAAGCAAAAACTAGATATTTTATAAGCGTTTCGTAACACTAACGTTAAGACAAACCAGGTCCATCTAGTTCGAAGTAATGCCGCTCCGCTCTCGGCTATTTTAGATGGTGGCGCTACCATCGACTTTGAATGTTCATGCACGCACAGTATTAGAAATTAGCTATTTTTACGCTATAATCAAAAATATTCCATCGAATAATGACTGTTTATTGAATATAAAGGCATTACGGACACTAAGTTACACTTTTGGTGTCAACGTTATATTTCTTAATTACATAAAACTACACTCAAAACCTATCAGATTAAACAAACCTCGATTACGCAAAAACCTACCAACTAATCTTTATAAAAAAAAAAAACTGTGAATTCGTAATTGCATAAATAATGCCTGGTAAAAATGTAAATTTTTTTGATCTTACAGTTTCGAAGATAAAAAATAAAAATCCCCAAAATAGGTCATTTTTTATAGTTTTTATTTTTTAACTTCGAAACTGTACGATCAAAAAAATAAACATTTGTACCAGGCATTATTTATGCAATTACGAATTCACTGATATTTTTTTTTATAAAGGTTATTCGGCGTAATTGAGGTTTGTTTAATCATTATAGGTTTTGAGTAGTTTAATGTAATTAAGAAATATAACTTTGACACCAAAAGTGTAACAATGTGTCCGTAATGCCTTTATATACAATAAACAGTCATTATTCGATGGAATACCTTTGATTATAGCGTAACAATAGCTAATTTCTAATACTGTGCGTGCATGATTTCTATCACTGGTTGCTCGAACATTCAAAGTCGATGGTAGCGCCACCATCTAAAATAGCTGAGAGCGGGGTGGCATTACTTCGAACTAGATGGAGCTGATGGTTTGTCTTAAGCAGAAATTGCAGTGTTATTAACCGCTTAGTTCTGAGAGATAACATAAAATTAACTTAAGGTAAAAAAAAACTTGTTTAAAATATATGTTAGTACATATTTTCGGTATTATGTTTTTAATTGATATTTAATATTTTGATAAAGTTATTTCTAGCAATATCTTTCCTTGCTCCTCACCCCTAATCATCGTAGGTGATCAACTTAACAACTTAAAGTTAAAATAAATGGTGCTGCAATTAATTTTAATTTGGATAATGATGTCAAGGTTTACCTGTTAGCTGTAAGTTCAGTGTCGCTGAAGAAAAGAAAATCTGGATCCCGTCCAATCATTCGGGTATTCATCGTCGAATCCGATCCAGAAATCAAGTCATGCTCCGATTGGCTACTGCCCAACGAACTTTTATCAGTAATCGACTCGCACATTTTCTCTTGCGCTTGACCATCGGTCAATTCAACCTCTTTCACCTCAACAGTCACCGAACTTTTACGTTGTGTATTCTTCTTTTTAATCATCGACTTCTTCCTACGCCTCTTCTTCCCGCTACTATTCTTTACTTCCACCTCAACTTTCTCAGGTTCTTCAACTTTTGGAATGTCTAAGAGTTTCGGAATTTCTGGTCGCTCTTCAACCGCTGGCGTGATTTCTTTCGGCGTTTGCTCTGCTTCCAAACTATCCATTTTAAAAATAGGCTCTGAGACTTCACTGTCTTGATTGAAATCCTCATCACTTTGTTTATTTACGCTTATAGAATCGGCGCGAGATATCGACAAATCTTCGTTTGAATGTTCGCCAACTTCGAGATTAATATTGCCTAATCCAATTTGTCGGGTGACGAAGTCGCGTTTCTTCAACGAATAATCCTGCCCGTGACTGTCGGTGTATCTACGCTTATTGTAATCATTTACTTGGTTTTCTAATAGCGGTGGTTCGTCGATGTTATAGCCAAGATCAATGCTTTTACGCCTTGGTTTACTTTCTGGAACGTACAACTTCTCGAACTCAGAGACTGGGATGGGAGAAGTAGCTAAATGTTCCGGAATTTGTTCGGAATCGGGACTTAGAACTTCTTCGACGAAAAATGCTTCGCCACTGTCACCTAGTTTCATGTGAATGTCCTGCGGTTCGCCGTTTATTTCAATGTCAACCTGATTTAAAAAATAATTGTTACAGTTTTAAGGTAGTTTTATTTATTTGTATTTTATTTGATTTAACTGTAAGATTTGTTCGTTTCACTAATAACATCTACTGATTAGTGTTATGTTGTCCATTTGGTAATTTTAATTTAAAAATACCGCATGGATAAAATTGGTTGGTATATCAATTGTTTATTATTCAGCAAACAAATCGTACAATATTTTTAAAAATGTTACTGACTTTAAAATGTTTCTTCCCTTGCAGTAAACGCTAAACATAAAAACGAACAAATTTATAATATTAAATAAAGTAAAATAAAAATAAAGCGAAAATACTACAAATAAAAGTAAAATTATATTACTATAATATATTGCAAAATAAATAATACATAATTTATCAACTTTTACAACACTGTTTTAGAAAACTTATAATATATAATAGGGAGATATGAAATAAAATAATTAAAATATGCCCAATTTATCGGTATAATATCGAACTACAATGAGAAAAATGGTAATACAAAAACAAATGTCATGTCAAAAGAATAAGCTTTCCTGCGTTTATTTTATTTATATATTAAATAAATTCTTTGTGCACAAAATCTCAGCTTACTTCAGTACAAAGTCATATTTTTGGGTTTCCACAGCAATATTGTACACAAAAAGTGAAATAGTGTAGTTTTCAAAGTCAAAAAGTAAAATAAGTGACTGAAAAAAGATAAAAAAGTGAATAAAATATTCATTTTGTAGACGCCATTTTGTTTTTAGACCGATTTTGATTCCAGATTTGTAATCTGCGACCCCAAATACCTTGTGTTATCAAATGTCAGGCTATTGATTTAATAAATAAACGACTTATACATATTTTAATTAAGAATGTATTAAAAAAATCTGGGGTGGCATGCCCTCGGCTTTCTATTACGTAGTTTTTACTAGAAAAAATCTAAATATTGACAGATTCGTAATCTGCGACCACAAAAACTTTATGTTATCAAATTTCAAGCAATTGATTAAATAAATAAAAAAGTTATACATATTTTAATTAATAATGTATTAAACAAGCTTAGGTACAACGCACCTATGCGTCCAGCTCGCCTTATAAGTAATATATGCGATGCGACCAGTTTTTAATAATTATGGCCTTTTGGTTAACTAATTGAAAAAATGTTATAGATATAAAAAGTCTTACATTTAATTTTAGATTATATTAAAAAAAATTGTTCAAATTTTGAAATTCAAAATTATAATATTTAATAATTTTTTTTGGGCTTTGGGTTAACAAAATGAAAAAATCTTGTAGACAAAAAATATCTTAGAATTCTTAGTAGAATTTTTAAGTGTTTCAATTATTTTTATAAGGGCAGTATTAAGGGGGGCTCCAAATTTTGGGGCCCTATAACTCGGGAATTATACGGGCGATTGGATTTAAATGGGATGCCAAATTATATGTGTACCAAATTTGGAGTGAATCGCTCCGGTACCTTCAGAGGAGTAGAGGACACACATTTGGTCTTACGAGCGACGACTAAACATCCAAGTATATAAGTTATATACATTTTCGGAATCAGGACGACGAGACGAACACTTTTTCTTAATGAAATTTTTTGATCCGAGAATGCTACAGACACACGACCGAATGCTTTAGCCTCTTCGGTACTACGTACGGCGAGCTAAAAAGCTAGAGTAGACTGTACTCGACTATCTTTTACGTAGTTTTTACTAGAAAAATCGAAATATTGACAGACACAAATCATAATATGATTGATTAAACTATATATATACATGGTAACATAAATAAGATTTTCCGTAGCAGTTTTCTCGTAACTGGTACATTTTTTTGAAGAAACTTTTAAAACAAAAATCATTATGAATATCACTAATTTTGCTATAAGTGCAGCCGTTCTAGTGATATTGGAAATAGAACAAAAAATACATACGAGTAAACATGCACTTCTGGTTTCTTAAGTTTGAAATTTCACAATTTAACGTTTGATAGTATTTGCTCTATGTAAAAATCGGTTTTTAGTTAACGAAGTTAGAACATTGACGAATTTTTAGCGTATTTAATACTTTTCATACATTTATGACATGAATATAGTGAATAAAATTTTAAAATAGTGACCGATTTCGGAAAAAGTGAATAAAAGTGGAAATAGTGAAGGCGTGGAAACTCTGAACGTGTTAACAGGGTGAAAATATGAGTTTTCATCAAGACAAATTGAATTTTTGTGGCTCTAATTGTCTAATTGGTAAAATTGCGGACACAAAATTAAGGATTGTTCAAAGCTAAGGAATTAGTAATTAAGCTTAGAAAATTACAAATAATAATCTAGTTTGTATTATGACAAGCAATGTTAACATTCCAAGCAACACAATTTATGATAAATTTTGTTGCTGTGAACGTTAAGGATTGTTCACAGCGAAACACTTAGTAATTAAGCTTAGAAAATTACAAATAATAATCTAGTTTGTATTATGACAAGCAATGTTAACATTCAAAGCAACAAAACTAACACAATTAGTTATAAATTTTGTTGCTGTGAACGTTAACCTTGTATGTCATACAACAAACTGGAATTATTACTTATAATTTCTAAGCTTAATTACTAATTCTTTAGCTGTGAACAATCCTTTAGAGTTGCATCGAGAACAAATTCAATTAGTAAGATTATTTTTCTTATTATGTGTATGATAAGAACAAATTATCAAAACGTACTTCACAAACAAGTCTGAACTTGATCTAATTGCAAACAAAAATAAATCTATAATTAAATTACGCTATATGATTACAATAATTAAAGCAACAACAAAAATGCACATTAATTATAGTAAAATTATATAAAAGAAATCTTAATTAAAGCCAAAAGAATGGTGAATTAAAACAACACAACGAATAATTTCAAACATTGTTCTGTTGGTAAAAACGAACTTACCACTTTCTCTCGGCTGCGCAGAACGCCTAATTTTCCGAAACGGACATGAAACGGTGAACAATTGAAGGTGCCATCGGGCTGTTCGACCACTACGACATCGATAGCGCCCGTCAGCGTCGCTGCATTGATTTCATTGTAAAACTCGCGGAAATTTGACACAATCCTTCCAATATAGTTCATGGAATTCATGGTTACACTTGTATTTATTAATACAGTCACACCACAAAAACTCTAACGGTTATACCCGTTCCCCACTCACTGCAAAACTACGTCCAACTGAACTATTATATAGCTATTAAGTCAATTGATAGTATTTTTTTTTTTTTTTTTGAAATTTGATGGTAATTATTGTTGATAATCACTGTTTTATTAAGATAATACACACGCTGATATATATATTACATGTTGTAATCAATTTTCACTGTCATCTGACGTTCGTATTGATAACTACGTCCAAGGACCTAAACAAAAAGTCAAGTGTTAAACAAAAATATGGCGTAAATTATATTTGTGGCGTGATTTTCAGAGATAACAAATAGGGGGCTCGACTTGTTATATAATAAATATATTATTACGTCACTGCATAAATTGGAATAAATATTTATATAATTAAGCAATAAAAAATCAATTTAAATATTACATATATTAATACGATATTAAAACTTTAATTGGAGTTGTCTACACACATCATTTAATTAGTAACTACGTTTAACTTTTGTTTAATCCTTACACCGGTCACACTTCAGCCATGTAACATAGCGGGCACAGTGGGTAACAAAATACCCCAACGATACAAATATTCGTAAAAAAGTGATTTATAAAAATGCAGCGTAGAAAAAATCATCATTTTGGCTCTAGATTAATTTTATAAATTTTAAGGTCTGAAAAACGCGTTTTTTGAGCCTCGTGACCTGTAATTAAAATTAATAGTCTTCGGGGATTTGTGCTTTAAAATTACATCTGTAGGTAAAACTTTCAGATGCAAAGACGTCTTTATACGTTTAGTGGAACCGTTTGCATAATTTTAAGGCATTGAATTGATTGTTCATGCAAAAATTATTAATTTTGAGAATAATTTTGCTCAATATTATAGAAAACAGATTCAGACCAAATTAACTTTTAAAAGAAAGGACAAAACATTTAAAATATTTTAACAAACTTAACCTTTAGCGACCACTGTGGGGTCGAATAGACCCCATACGTTCTTAGATCTTGATTTTAAGTATCTATATTTTAAATTTTCAGCTCATTTTATCAATAAATTAATAAGTTATACATTTTTAAGTAAAAATCGTATATTTTTTTACACATTTTTAGCTTTTTCTGATTATTTTTTATAAACTTAAATTAATTATTTATTTATTACTACTGGAAACTTTAAATTAACTTTCAATTAGCTTTTAAAAGAAAGGAGAAAACATTTAAAATATATTACAAACTTAACCTTTAGAGGCCACTGTGGGGTCAAATAGACCACACGTTCTTAGATCTCGATTATAAGTATCTAAATTTAAAATTTTCAGCTCATTTTATCAATAAATTAAAAAAAAATTAAGCAAAAATCGTATTTTTCACTTTTTTAGCTTTTTTTAATCAACTTAAATTAATTATTTAAAATACTGGAAACTTAAAATTAACCTTCAAAGAGTATCCCAGAATTTTATCAAGTCAAAATTTTACATACTTTTTTTTTAAACGATTTTTCACGATGGGGTCCTAACGGACCCCAGTGTGACCGTTATGTTACGGTAATGAAGTGTGACCGCTAAAGATTAATAAAAGAGTGGCCTTCACTCGACGATCTGCAATATAATATTGCTTTATGCTTGATTAAATTCATGCAAGATTGCCATGAAACAAATTTAATATTTGTGGTAACTATGAAACTTAAATGTAACAAGCCTAATTTCAGTAAAACTTTTCAATCAAATTATAAAAATTTAAATTGTATGGTAACTAGGGAAACGTAAATGAAATAGCGATTTTGTAGTAAATGGTGCATAATTCGATAGTTTTCTTCAAGCAAAAGTTGCTAGAAATTTAAATATCTTTAACTTTTATAAGAATTACATTTTCTCTAACTCGTGCCGTTTACGAGATATTCACAAAATAGCAGGAATACACGTATTATAATTTATTATTCATTTAAATAAATACTAGTTGCATTATTAATTCCAGAAAACAAAAAGTATTTCAACAAACAAGATACATTTAAATAATAAATTCAAAATGTATGAACAAAAATAAACTTTGATTCATCCAACATCGTTGAAGTGCAGAATTAGACCCCATATAAGCGCTCTGTCAAGGTTAATCCATCTTAAAACGCAGTTACGTTACGTTACAAAAATAAACATAATAAAATACTTAACAAGATGTTATTGCAATCTTAAATAGTCATTTCATTCCTCCTACGGTTTCTGATCCTAATACGCATCTAATTACACAAATTATTCTACCTATATATATAATGGATCAATACAATTCATATAGGGTTAGTGCATGAATCACGTAAATGGCGAGATGACTCAACAAAAATTGGAAATGAAAATCTACAAAACGTTGCCTATATTTCAACATTTGTTAAAACCTTGTGCCAATTTGTAAAAAATGCAATAATATTGCACAAAATATGGTATTTATCATTTTGAACTGAAAAATTCAAGAACCTTGAAGCGATTTCAACCAAATTTGCTACACATATTTTTTGGCATCCCGTTTGAATCCGTTCCCAGTTTAAATGTAATCGACCGAGTTATAGGGTTTCAAAATTTGGAGCCCCCCTTAATACTGCCCTTATAAAAATAATTAAAACACCGAAAAATTCTACTAATAATTTTAATATATTTTATGTCTACAATATTTTTTCATATTGTTAACCCAAAGGCCATAAAAAAATATTAAATATTATAATTTTAAAATATGCACTCACATTTTTTTTTTTATAACTCAAAAGTATCTTAATACTGCCCTTTTAAAAAATATAAAAATACCCAAAAATTCTACAATAAAATCTAAGATATTTTGTCAACAAAATGTCTTTATATTGTGAACCCAAAGGCCATAAAAAATTATTAAAATAATAATTACGAATATAAAAATATGTAATAATGTACATTAAAATATGTGTCTACAAAAATAATTAAGAGTTTTTATATTTATAACAGTTTTTCAGATTGGAACCTAAAGGCCATAATAATTATATTTAAATTTAAAATATATGTATATACATTCTACAGTTTTTGCTTTTATTCGGCAAGCTAAAAGCATAGGTGCCTGTACATATGCTTGTTATTCGTTAATACGAGTAGGAATTATATTCACATAATTCTTTAAGGAATAAAAATAGATTCAGTTAGGTTCTAGATCAGTTTGTTGTGACCAAAGTGACTAATCACTATATTATTTTATTTTCGGCAAGCTAAAAGCATAGGTGCCAGTACATATGCTTGTTATTCGTTAATACGAGAATTATATTGACATAATTCGAAACATCGTTCTTTAAGGAATAAAAAATAGGTTTAGTTAGATTCAAAATCAGTTTGTTGTGACCAAAGTGACTAATGACTATATTATTTTATTTTCTTAAATAGAACAAGATTTGGTACGCGTAAAACGCACTGACGCGTAAAGCTCGCCTTTAAGTAAGATATGCGTTGCGCGAGCAGTGGTTTTTAATTATTATGGCCTTTTGGTTAACAATTTGAAAAAATCTTATAGATATAAAAACTCTTACAATATTTTGTAGATTATATTGATAAAAAAAAATTTTGTGCATATTTTAAAATTCAAAATTATAATATTTAATAATTTTTATTTCTGACTTTGGGTTAACAATATGTAAAAATCTTGTAGACATAAAATATCTTAGAATTTTTAGTAGCATTTTTGAGTGTTTTAATTATTTTTATAAGAGCAGTATTAAGGGGGGCTCCAAATTTTGGGGCCCTATAACTCGGGAAGTATACGGGCGATTGGATTTAAACTGCGAGAGGATTAAAATGGGATGCCAAATAATATGTGTACCAAATTTGGTGTGAATCGCTCCGGTACCTTCAGAGTAGAGTAGAGGGCACAAATTTGGTCTTACGAGCGACGACTAACATCCAAGTATAAAAGTTATATATATATTTGCATTCAGGGCGACGAGACAAACATTTATTGTTATGGAAATTTTTTAATCCGAGAATGCTACAGACACACGATCGGTACTTCGTATTAATGGATAAACTCATTCATTTAATATTGCACTTGTTACGGTAAACAAACAATATTATTGCAAACATGCACTTTAACATTATTTATCTTATGAAATAAAAAATCGTAAGTTGCATAGCGAATATGCAAGACCATACAATTTGCTTGAGGCAAACAACTAACTTTCAATTTTAACTTGCGATTTCAGTTTCTATCAAACTATAATAGTGCATAACTAAAGTTAGTTACATGGACATTCAGTGGCGTACAATTATTATTTTAAATATACTCGTGGAGTTAAAATTAATATGCGAAAATATTAATTAAATTTAATAATATGTCAGTTATTTGGTGGCAGCAGAACATTTTTTGGTCGTTAATTAAACATTTAACTATCAAAAATAATATAATTTTATAATTTATAGTTTGTCTTGTCTATTATATATCACTAATTTGTATTTCTTGATATTGTGATTTAGGTGCCATTACCAAAAAACAATTTTAGCGACACTAATAATAAATTTTATTGATTCGGTGCGCTAATATTTGCATTATAATTAGTAAAAGTTCAATATTGACAGTTTGATGAACAGAGCTGACAAAATTAACCTAAATTGCGTTATGTTGACTATTTAAAAATGTATTATATTTAGGTTATAATCTAGGTTTTGTTTAATATCTTAAACGACTTTTATAAAGTGTGTAAAAAAAAAACAAAATAAATCACCACATTAAAAATAAATGTAAACAAAAATTATTACGGCATTTATTACCCAATATATTTATGGGTCATCGGTATATATTTTTAAAGAATAATCACGGAAGCCGAAGGTCACTTATTTATTATATATTTAACATATTTTAAATGGTTTTCAATTGGCGAATGTTGAATATTTACAAAGGACAATATTGCTCTTTTAGACAAATAAAAAAATGTACATTTTTTGCACGAGGGCTTGTGATCCTTGAAATTAATTTCAGTGGCGCCACTCCTCCACACACACATGATTTACGGAATTTGGCAAACAACAAATAAAAAATTGTTTTCATGTTATGCAACCTAAATATATATATATTAATATCATAACTAATTTGTTACGTGCAAATGAATATTTTTACTTTCTTATACGTAATATTTAAAACAAAGTATTCACAAATAATCACAACCACGAAATTTGATGAAAATATGCATCCATTTTGCCTATTTACCTAAGGACGTCTATGAGAATGAACGCTCTACAACTTTGCTCCACTGACTATTCATACAGTGGCTATCAAATAAATGTTTACAAATGACTACACAAGACTAGTATAGTCAATGATGGCTAAATGACCGGAATAATTCAACCGGCAATATAATTAATTGAAACCACGTGTGTTAATATTTCCTTTAAAAGTATGCATAAACCATGAGTTATAGTTATAAAAAATGTATAGCGAAAACAAGTGTATGTATACTCTGAATCGGAAGTGAATGCTTAGACGACCTTCAAGATCACTATATATTATTATATTACACGTGCCGTAGTCTGTTGGGAAAAAGTCAAAAACAAAAACATGCATATATTAGTGCTCTTCATATGTTTCGTTCACACACACGCGCACAGACACACACACACACACCCATTTTCTCAATTTTAGTTCACGGGCACTAGACGGTATGCCAAGAAACTTATTTTTAATTTGTTCGCTTTTTTGTCAAACTTACTAAACCAGGTATACAACCTGTTCGGCGAGACGTAAACTAATTTTTCATTATTTATACGTCCTTTGTTGCTCCTTCCAAAGACGGTTTTTCAGTAAACGGTACATTTTTAGCTCGAATCTAAAGCATTCGGTCGTGTGTCTGTAGCATTCTCGCATCAAAAGATTTCATTAACAAAAGGTCGCCCTGAATCCATATATATATATATAACTTATATACTTGGATGTTAGTCGTCGCTCGTAAGACCAAATTTGTGTCCTCTACCCCTCTGAAGGTACCGGACCGATTCACACCAAATTTGCTACACATATTATTTAATACCCCATTTGAATCCACTCGCAGTTTAAATCCAATCGCCCGTATACTTCCCGAGTTATAGGGCCCCAAAATTTGGAGCCCCCCTTAATACTTCCCTTAGAAAAATAATTAAAACATCCAAAATATCTACAAGAAATTCTAAGATATTTTATATCTACAAGTTTTTTGCTTATTGATAACTCAAACGCCGTAAAAAAAAATATGAAAAACTATAATTTAAAATTTTAAAATATGCACTAAAAGATTTTGTTTTTGTATCAAATAATCTAAAAAGAATTGTAAGATTTTTTGTATTTAAAACATTTATTAAAATTGTAAACAAAAAGGCCATAATAATTAAAAACAATTATTTTTAAAATTAAAAAGTTTGCTGCTCGCATCGCATATATTATTTATAAAGCGAGCTGAACGCATAGGTGCGTTGTACCTAAGATTGTAATATGTTAATTCATATTATTTTCGAAATATTCAAAAAATTACACAAATAAACAAGCAATGCCAGTTGGAAGATCCATTTCAAAACAGGTTCTTTTTCAAAATATCATATTTTATACACGTATAGGCTGTAGAGCGCTCACACACAGAGGCAGACAGGACGCATAGGTGCGTTGTACCTAAGCTTGTAATATGTTAATTTGTATCGTTTTCGAGATATTCAAGAAATTACACAAATAAACAAACACTACCAGTTGTAAGATCCTTTTCAAAATAGGTTTTCTTTTTAAAATAATATATTTTTATGTTCAATAGTATTGGCTATAGAGCGTTCACACACAAAGGCAGACAGACGTCATTGGGATAGTCTAAATGGATTCAAAAACCCTCAAAACGGATATTCTCATTAAAATTTCAAGATTGATTTTCTTTATTGTGATCGCAATACTTTCGTTCTTTTATACAAAGCGTATAAGAAAGTAAAAAGTGTAACCATGTAAATTAGTTACTGAAAAATGGCTTTAAAATGGTTATTTTATATTTACGTTTCCCTTGTTTCATTGCAATCGTAAGGATTAATTAAAACAAAATAAAGCGTAGTTATTATAAATACAGATAAGATAAGGATAAGAAAGTCGAATAAAGGCCCCTCCAGCTTCTTTTCTTTTGTCATAATAATGATAATTAATTCCATAATACAACTTGATACGAAAGTATGAGGTTCTAATTTTAGTATAAGACTACAGTTCATTTCTGGCGCCTCTAAACTGATAAGTAATAAGATTAAGGACTGAGTCAGTAAAGTTCTAGAACATTTACTTCTTCAGCCATATTCATAGTGAAACAGTTTAGTTAAAATATCGATTAAACGTTGTAAGATGAGATAAATGTATGAACTATAAATGAATTTATTTTGTCTATGAATATGGAATGTTCCCCTAACCGAAGACTGATTTTTATACTATCGGACATTAAAGTCGCGTAAAAATGTCAATTTAAGTCTTGATACAAATGAGTGAAATATTTCCATAATTATCTCAACACACAAGTAATCAAATGATAATTCCTTTAGTACACTGATTCTATGATGTATCTTGATTGCTCTGAATAGAAAATGAACTGCTAAATCATTATTATAAATAATATAAGTGTTTATTAACCATGGCATGTTTTAGCTGCTACTTTGAACCTCATTTTATTTGGTTTAATAGAACCGAATTGAGCGGAATCATGTCTCAGAGCTCTAAGGTAGTCATAATCTTTAAAATGAGTCTAATTATTGTATTCTTAATTATATATAATCGACAAAAACAATGATAAAAGAATCGTCCATAAGACTCAATGTTAAAAGTTTCAGGGTTTGTCCGTGAGAGGCTCTGCTGTACGTATTAGCTATCAAACTTTCTTCCCCTTGCTAATATCAAAGCATAGACCAGTGTAGCGCAGTTTAATAATTATGGCGCCGACTCGAAGACGTTTGAATCGTAGAATTAAACGTTCTAAAGCCTCGAAAGCTGCGAAATTAAGATGGAAAAAATTTCTTACTAACAGTGACAATAATAATAATACTTATTCACCACCACGGCCACTTATAGATTTAGAATCTGGTGTTTTAGAAGCGATGGATATTTCGAACAGGTATTCCTACTATACCTTAAAATTAACTAAACTAAAGTTAATTTGTATAATAACATTGTTCGAATTATTGTTTATCTTATAATTTGTCCAAAAAGAAATGAGACGCAATTTGAAGCTAGTCCAAAACTTATGACACTTGATTCAATTGATGATTTGAGTAATGCGTGGGGAACGGACGAAGAATTTCGAATGTACGAATATATAAATATACATATTTATATATTTATATATATATATATATACACACACACATTTATATATACATACATACACATATTACAGGCTTGATAAATGACAATGGCATCATTGAAATTAAATGCATGTATAGTTTAGCCGGCTCTAAATTGCCGATGAAGGCAGAATTAAAAAACAAAAATATTTGTTTAGAATTAAGAAATAATGAAGTTAAATTAAAAAAGAGCCACGACTATTACTTCTAAGTAAGATAAATCACATAATTGTTGAAATTTTTATTTTGTCGCATTTACTTTTAGATACAAGGTCAGTTTCACATATCAGATAGGGAATATTGTTATTTTATAATTTACAGAAATGATGAAGTTGACTTGCATATTGAAAAAATTGAGAGAGAAAGTGATTTCTGGCAAAATAAAATCAGGATAAATTAATACATTTCTATAATGAATGTATTCTGCAAGAAATAGTTAGAAGAAGAATTCCACGCGGGCTCAAATGTTTTGAACCGGAACAAGATAAATAAATAATATTTTTTAAATACAACATTGTTATTTGATTGGTTTCCCCGCGCCTTTACAACCTACCGACAGAACGAAACGTATGTATGTAGCTACTTCAGTTGAGAAGTAAATTTTGATACTAAATTTGTGCAGAAACTCACATCACGGAAAGTACTAGTGGCGGCACGGGAGAGCGTAGGTTGAGTGTTAGAAGAACTAAGTCATTTTTACTGCTCCTTAAAGAAGATTGACTGTAGAATGAAACGATTTAAAAAATGTATTTATATAATTCTGACAAATGACATAGGTGTTATAACATAGGCAAACGAGCTTTGCCCTTGCTAGGCACAGGCATCCATGCCAAAATACCGTTCATAATCTTATTTTGGCACTAGCATTTATGCTCCTTATAATATAAAACATCTTGCAAACATGTTACAACAGAGCAGTATGTCAGACTTTCCATTCATAACGCGTCATCCTACTAAACCAGACGACAATAGTATCAATTGCCGGTTACATTTAAATGATTCAAATAACACACGTGCACTCACTTTCTGTTTTACTTATTATAATAAAAACCAAGTGAATTGCTTGAAATAACTGTTCTATGATCAGATAATGATGAAAGTAATACACGCCAATGATCTCTGATAATCATAAAAACAATTTAAACGGACAATTGATTGAATTAACCTTGACGTCAGTTAGATCCACGTGTCAAAAACAAGTGTATATTTTTATTTTGAACATATGATTATGTATTTACGCACTTGTAACATAAATAAGGTGATTGTTTGTATATTTATATACAAGTTATTTACAATAAACACATTTATAAATGATAAGTTTTTCACGTAGTCTTTTTACTGTAAACGCGTTCTTGGCGAAAAACATAATAAGAATACACTTGACATTGCATCGCTTTCGCAACTTGTCCTTCTCAGATAATCAAAATTATATTCGTGCCAGTAAAAACTATACAACAAAACAATAAACAACCAATACATATTCTCAGATCTCGTATACATATTCTTGGATAAATAAGTATGCTATATTTCTTTAAATTGGGCGGACTCATTTACCCAAAATAAGCGTTTTTTAAAACAGAAAAGAGCAATTCAGACAATAGTCAAAAGAGAGTAGACAGTGTCTTCAATTATATATACATATAAGTTTACGCAAAATAAATATGATACTAATTTCGTAGAAACGTACGTCATAATACGCCATAAATATTCCTCATGCTGATAAACAATATTAAATATTATTGTATTTATCAGAAAAATTAATTGATCTTTAATATATGATGATTAAAATCATACGATTCTTTATCAAAGAATCTCCTATACATTATTCACTAATTTGGTGTTTTGATTAAAATCTTCTTTTTATTTTAGTGCACGAACAAAACCAACAATAAATTTGAAATAAAATTAATTATTTAATTCAACAATATTAATATGAATGAGTTTACGTATAATTTAATAATTACAAACGAAAACCTATGAATTGCAAATTTATAACATACAATAATGTAAAATATATTATCACTGATCCGGCAAAAAAGTTGTTTGTCAAAATATGTATAATTTTCAAACTTGAATGTATATTAAAATATTAATTTCATAACTATCATTATTTTGATTTTAAAGTATTTAAAGGTTGCCAATGGCCCTGAACTTGAACATAACCTACAAAACTAAAATTAAGGTTTAGATTATTTCGTATTAGAAGATAAATGAAGTAGGTTATTGTAATTGTTTCTAATGATAAGAAACTGGGGTGGCCTTCGCTCGACTTTGGCGCTTGTTAATACAAAATTTCACGTCTTGATTAGTCACTCCGATCTTTTGGGCTAAATTAGATGAAGGGGTCACGGCACGGTAATAATTACAATTAATAATCCAGTTTGTTTTATGACAAATAATACTAGCGTTCACATCAATGCAGGCGCGTAAGACTTCAAAATTAGGATATATATATAAATTGTTTCCGTAAATTTTAGATCATATACTGACCACAGTGTCGGGTCAGTGTTTATATATATATATATATATATATATATATATATATATAAATATATATATATACATACATGTATATATATATATATATATATATATATATATATATATATATATATATATATATATATATATAAATATATATATATATATACATACATGTATATATATATATATATATATATATATATATATATATATATATATATATATATATATATATATATATACATACATGTATATATATATATATATATATATATATATATATATATATATATATATATATATATATATACATATATATATACATATATATATATATATATATATATATATATATATATATATATAAAATCTTTACATTTTGAACTTTGAGATCTTAATCATTGAATACTCCAGTGACGATGTCATTTTTAAATCATCGGTATAACCAATCTTATGTTGACGTGATAAGATACCTTTTTAACGGATTCACGGTCCAAAGTCATATTTATATGATTTGTCATCCAAACTTAAGATATTTAATAAATAAGTGGACGACATAAAATAAACACAAAATGACAAATATACAAATAAAAGTGTTAATATTCCGTTTGCGAGATTAACTCATATCCGGTTCATCAAATATATAATGTAAAATCAGCGGTTATAAAGTTGTTCAATTCAACGTTCTTTGATAACAAGCATAGAGGCACTAAAGCCTTTAGCTCGACGAATAATGTGGTGAAGAAATATGTATTAATTTTAAACAGAAAACATTTTTATAATTCCTAATGTTTTAAACCTGTCAGTAGATGACGTGTATGCTGTTTACTGTTGAAATAATTTGAAGGACCTAACGCCTATCAAAGACGCTTGAGTATAAACGCTGAATCTGTGTATTCAAGCGTTTTTCTCAAAACCGCATTCAATACGAATGTATATAAGGGAGTTACGAACGGAAATACACGTTTTGATCAACCTTGAAGGCGATTTGAACCAAATTTAATGTTGTTATTTGGTATTCCATTTGAATCCGATCGCTCGTATACTTCCGGAGTTATAGGGCCTCAACATTTGGAGCCTCTTATAATATTGCCCTTATAAAAAAAATTAATACATCCAGAAATTCTAAGATATTTTATTTTTACAATATTTCTTCATATTTGTAACCCAAAGACCCTAAAATAATATTAACAAGATTTTTTTCGGGCTTTGGATTAACAATATGAAAAAATCTTGTAGACTTAAAATATTTTAGAATTACTAGTAGAATTTTTGAGTGTTTAAATTATTTTTATAAGGGCAGTATTAAGGGGGGCTCCAAAATTGGGGGCCCTATAACTCGGGAAGTATACGGGCGATTGGATTTAAACTGCGAGCGGATTCAATTGGGATGCCAAATAATATGTGTACTAAATTTGGTGTGAATCGCTCCGGTACCTTCAGAGGAGTAGAGGGCACAAATTTGGTCTTACGAGCGAGCGACGACTAACATCCAAGTATATAAGTTATATATATTTTTGGATTCAGGGCAACGAGACAAACACAGAATGCTACAGACACACGACCGAATGCTTTAGCTTCTTCAGTAGTTCGTACGGCAAGCTAAAATTATTTTTTAATATATCGAAAAATTCTTCAAAAAATTGTAAATAATTTTATTTCTATAATTTATTGTTCAAATTATGAACCCAAATACCATAATAATTTTTATAATCTAAAATTTTATGCGTAAGCGCGAAAGAGGAGTCCGCTACTCGCATCGCATACGAGTATATTACTTATAAGGCGAGCAGAAGGCATAGTCTTCTTAGTACGAGCTAAAAACTGCATTGAATCAGTACGTGAAACTACTCGATAAAAATATCACTAATTCAAGGTTATGTATTCCTAATATCAATTTGCACTCGGAAAACTGTTCAATTAAAATGGCGACCTTCATATTTACGCACAGGGACATAGGTGATATAAAAGCACGTGATAAATAGAATAACAACGTGATATTAGCCATACATAAACCAAGTATTTCATTGATCCATTCAAGGCAACTTTTATATTTAGAAAACATCAAAGACTGCACGATTAAATCAATAATAATCATATTTTATTTAGTTTACACTAAAATACTCATTTGGCACAATGCCAACGTCATAATATAACAAATTCATAATAAAAAGATATTTAAATAAATCCAAAACCTGTTTATTAAACTGTGTCATAGTTCAATTGGGCCGCAAAGTTATAGCATATTTGAAAATGGTAATTTTAGGTTGTGTGCCAAGAAAATAGATTGGGAAACGCTGATTAAAATTGAATCTATTATGACTAAAATAGCAAATTCGGTCGTACAGTAATATAAATTAAAAATTGATATTAATTCACAGGAAATATGATATATGGTTGCTATGGAAACGTCTAAGAATTTTAAATACGTTTTTCTTACAATAGACACACATGTCTATTGTAAGAAAAACGTATTTCAAATTCATAGACGTTTCCATAGCAACCATATAGCATATTTCTCCACAGTAAGCTTTTACTGTGGAGAAAATGACATATACATCTGAATTTAGAACCCATTTAATTAATATAATCGGTATCAATTTATTAAATAACGCTCAACTTCAATACTTATTCAATATTAACATTTGTAACGCATGTATGTATGTGGGTGTGTGTGTATGTATGTGTATGTACGTGTGTGTATGTGTATGTACGTGTGTGTATGTGTATGTACGTGTGTATGTAAGTGTGTGTCTATGTGTATATCTATGTGCGTGTGTATATATGTATATATATGTATATATATGTATATATATATATATATATATATATATATATATATATATATATATATATATATATATATATATATATATATACATACATATATATATATATATACATACATATATATATATATATACATACATATATATATATATATACATACATACATACATATATATATATATATATATACATACATATATATATATATATATATATATATATATATATATATATATATATATATATATATACATATATATATATATACATATATATATATATACATATATATATATATATATATATATATATATATATACATATATATATATATATATATATATATATATATATATATATATATATATATATATATACATACATATATATATATATATATATATATACATACATATATATATATATGTATGTATATATATATATATCCAAAACCTGTGGTCAAACTAACCAATACTCTACAGAAATATCCTGAAATGTCATTTATCTAATTGAGTCCTGTCAAAATAACAGATGATCCGATTTTATAAGCTACATGCGAATCCATGGCAACGCGTAAACAAGATATATATAATGTTTCGTAGCATTTTTCTCGCAACTGGTACATTTTTTGAAGAGATGTTTCAAACAAAAATTATGTGAAATATTAATCTCTTTTATTATGAAAATAACTATTTTTGCCGTAAGTCTAGCCGTTCTAGTGATATTGTAGATAGAACAAAAAATGTATGCACTTCCGGTTTGAATATTCTTTTCAAAAATAGGAAGTGCACATCTAGGGCATATACAAGTCTTAAGTTTAAAGTTTTATAATTTTTCGTTCGACAGTTTTGGCTCTAGAGCGTTCACAGACACACACACACAGACAGACAGACGTCAGTCCGAAAATAGTCACATTCCATTCAGAAAAGGTCAAAACGTGTATATCCGTTGAAATCTCGAGTTCGACATTTTTCATGATTACAATACTTACTTATTACTTCGTAAAAGAAAGTAAAAAGAATACAAAGCAATAATACATAGAAAATAACAGTATAAATCGAGTAAAGGTTACTTAGCTGTTGTTGTCATAATTCCTATACTTAAAAAAAAACACCGCATAAATGTTGTGTTATTTAGTATTACTAATTTCGCCATTTTTTATTAAATCTTACACAAGATTGTATTCGCAAATGTAATTATATAAGTTAAAGTATATAAGTTATGTGAAACTAATCAATTTCTTTCACGATAGTCATCAGTTTTCGAAACATAAATCTTAATAAGCGTTCACTTTCCATACCATACCAGAGTTAAAACACAGATGTTAAATATAAAATGAAAATAACATACATCAAATAAGCGTATTTGCATAGAAAGAAAATGTTTCAAAATATCATTTCTGAACATAGAAATATATGATAAATATATTACAAAAACATATAAAACCATAAACAAACATAGGTTAAACACATAAACAGCGCTGCCTTGACAACAGCTGATATCTGAGTCAATTTCAAGATTCTACTAATTACACACTTATCAAGAACACGTTCCAGAAAAACGAACGTTTCAAACAAAGCCTTTGTTAACAAACGGAATCATATTATATATATATATACAAAAAAATATGTCTTAAATTTAAGACTTGTATATATATATCGAAAAAAAAAACAACTGGAAGTGCTTGTTTATTTACGCAATTTTTGCAAATCTTAAAAAGGACGATTAGGAGAAATAGTAAATCTAGCAACTTTTGTTGTTCCATTTAATGAAAAATCACCTTTTCCTTTCCCTAGTTATAACACATATTAATATTATTTTATTAAATCGTAGATTGTATTTAAAACACTATAATATAAAATATATTACATATATAGTGAAAACTAACAATAAGTAAAAGAAGAGTTTTCTATTTATTTCTGTATAACTATACAGTTAAAACTAATAAATTATTCAATATGTACGTTGATCTCAAATATGATTACAACGGAACACTATAATTGCAACAAAAAAACCAACCTACTTTTTCACGAACCGCCTGGTATCCGGCTTAACACGAAATAACGTCCGATCACTATACCGTTCACAGGCACACTGGCATTACGTCACAACACACACAAGACAAAACACGCTGTTCCACTAAACCTAATGCAAAAGTGAAAGACCGCCACAGACACGCGTGATATTCTAGTTGCCTGATTGGTCGAACCGACGACGGCGTGATCAGGTAACGATTCTGATTGGTGCGACACCACGACAGGCCACCAAAATTTTACTACACAGTTCAACAGCTTGCAGCGCTTTTCATTTTAAAAGTGCGAATTCTCTGCGCGTAAACAAAAGTTGTCAAGGTTTGTTTTTAAAGATAAACGGAGACAACATGTTTTTTATGCGGTTTGTATGGTGTGACACGTGTGGCAACAATAAGCGAAAAAAATACTTGAATCTTTGACAAAAATTCCTAACAAGTCAGCGATATTTTCTTAGTCATTAGGTACGGCTTAAGAATATGTTTGACTTAAACAGGCCCCTATTTAACTACTTTAATGATTAATGAGCCATCAGTAAAAAATCTGGAATGCCCTTCACTCACTGGGTATATTTTTCGAAAAAACTTTTTATTAGCTCGCCGTACTAAGTACCAAAGAAGCTAAAGCATTCGGTTGCGTGTCTGTAGCATTCTCGGATTAAAAAATGTCATTAACAAAAAGTGTTTGTCTCGTCGCCCTGAATCCAAAAATATATATAACTTATATACTTGGATGTTAGTCGTCGCTCGCTCGTAAGACCAAATTTGTGCCCTCTACTCCTCTGAAGGTACCGGAGCGATTAACACCAAATTTGCTACACATATTATTTAGCATCCCATTTGAATCCGCTCGCAGTTTAAATCCAATCGCCCGTATACTCCCCGAGTTATAGGGCCCCAAAATTTGGAGCCCCCCTTAATACTGCCCTTATAAAAATAATTAAAACACTCAAAAATGCTACTAAAAATTCTAAGATATTTTATATCTACAACATTTTTTCATATCGTTAACCCAAAGGCCATAAAAAATTATAAAATATTATAATTTTGAATTGAAACTGCTGCTCGCATTTTATTACTTATAAGGCGAGCTGAACGCATAGGTGCGTTGTAGCTAAGCTTGTTTTTCTAAAAATATATGTGTTAGGTGTTCAAACAGTTTAAATCTAATCGCCCGTGTACTTCCCGAGTTATAGGGCCCCAAAATTTGGAACCCCCCTTAATACTGCCCTTCGAAAAATAATTTAAGCACCCAAAAATTCTACTACAAATTCTAAGATATTTTATATCTACAAGATTATTTCATATTGTTAACCCAAAGGCCATAAAAAAATATTAAATATTATAATTTTGAATTGCTGCTCGCATTTTATTACTTATAAAGCGAGCTGAACGCATAGGTGCGTTGTAGCTAAGCTTGTTTTTCTAAAAATATATGTGTTAGGTGTTCAAACAGTTTAAATCTAATCGCCCGTGTACTTCCCGAGTTATAGGGCCCCAAAATTTGGAACCCCCCTTAATACTGCCCTTAGAAAAATAATTTAAGCACCCAAAAATTCTACTACAAATTCTAAGATATTCTATATCTACAAGATTATTTCATATTGTTAACCCAAAGGCCATAAAAAATTATTAAACATAATTTTGAATTGCTGCTCGCATTTTATTACTTATAAAGCGAGCTGAACGCATAGGTGCGTTGTACCTAAGCTTGTTTTTCTACAAATATATGTGTTAGATATTCAAACAGTTTAAAACCAATCGCCCGTGTACTTCCCGAGTTGTTGGGCTCCAAAATTTGGAGCCCCCCTTAATACTGCCCTTAGAAAAATAATTTAAACACCCAAAAATTCTACATAATATTCTAAGATATTTTATATCTACAAGATTTTTTCATATTGTTAACCCAAAGGCCATAAAAAAATATTAAATATTATAATTTTGAATTTTAAAATATGTACTTAAATATTTTTTTTATTATATAAAAATATTCTAGAAAAAATTGTAAGACTTTTTATATCTATAACATTATTTCAAATTGTTAACCAAAAGGCTATAATAATTAAAAACCGTTGCGCGCATCGCATATATTACTTATAAAGCGAGCTGAACGCATAGGTGCGTTATACATAAGTTTGTTTTTCTAAAAATAATTGTACAAATAATTTTAAAATAAGTTTAGAAATGTCAAATTTATTATTAATTAATAACTTATTACCAAACTGAATTTAAATATTACTCACTCACTAATTAACTTTAAGAAATGAACAAAATAATCTATGAATTATTTATAAAACAAAAACATATTATGATAGCAATAATAATTGCTGTACAAAGTTTATAAAACAGTGTGTACCTTAATCTTTGCATCAGACTGTAATGACAGACAAAATTGCATATTTTAAAATAGTAAATACAATAATCAATAAAGTCTACTACAACCGTTATTTATTTACAGCGGTTGAGTCACTAAACTAGATTTGTGCTATCGACCAAATATTCTCGAAAATTTATGAGCGGTTTAACTAATTTATATATCAAACAGTTTACATCAATATGTTACCGTAACACAATAGCCCTTAATACAGGAAAATATGTAACCGTTGGCAACTGAAAACATATCCGATTCATACAAGGCGTGGTTGCGAACATTTTCAAGTAAATACCTTGTTTTAAATTTAATTTATTTGTGTACATGCCAGTTTTTATCATAAATGTTTGCGCGTGCTTTAGTAAAATAACAAAATTATTAAATTAATACTGAAAGAAAAGATTATCCAGTTTTTAGGCCCTGCACCAAATATATACCCGCTACAGCCGCGTCAATGACGCATTAATTTGACGGAAAAATATCTGTCCAGCACAAAAATTATAAAAATAATCTAAATAAAATACATTCTCTCGACTTGCTTGTACTTATTCCTTATTAATTCTACGATTGCTATGAAACAATATTAATATGTAGAATAATTAAGGCAACGTAAAAACACGGCTATTTTAAAAAGCGATATTCAATTATACATTTTTCGAAAAAAAAAAAAAACTTCGTTAAACAAAAGTTGCTAGAAATTTTAATATAATTTCTCACTTTATCCCTAACTCTTGTCGTTTTCGAGACATTGAAAAAGTAGCTAAAGTAAATAATAATATACAAATATATATAAATTCCATAATGTATATATATATATATATATATATATATATATATATATATATATATATATATATATATATATATATATATATATATATATATATTCCGAATTCCATAATTTATATATATATATATATATTCCAAATTCCATAATTTATATATATATATATATATATATATATTCCAAATTCCATAATTTATATATATATATATATATTCCAAATTCCATAATGTATATATATATATTCCAAATTTCATAATGTATGTATATATATATATATATATATATATATATATATATTCGAAATAATTTATATATATATATATATTCGAAATTCCATAATTTATATATATATATATATATATATATATATATTCCAAATTCCATAATTTATATATATATATATTCTAAATTCCATAATTTATATATATATATATTCCAAATTCCATAATGTATATATATATATATTCCAAATTCCGTAATGTATATAAATATATTCCAAATTCCATAATGTATATATATATATATATATATATATATATATATATATATATATTCCATAATGTATATATGTGAGAAAGAGCATAATTTATATATATATATATATATATATATATATATATATATATATATATATATATATATATTCCAAATTCCATAATTTATATATATATATATATTCCAAATTCCATAATTTATATATATATATATATTCCAAATTCCGTAATGTATATATATATATATATATATATATATATATATATATATATATATATATATATATATATATATATATATATATATATATATATTCCAAATTCCGTAATGTATATATATATATATTCCAAATTCCATAATGTATATATATATATATATATATATATATATATATATATATATATATATATATATTCCATAATGTATATATATATGGAATTTGGAATATATATATATATATATATATATATATATATATAAATTATGAATCATTCTCATACGTTATTGAAAACAATATTTTAACTGTATATTATTATTTACTTTAGCTACTTTTTCAATATCTCGAAAAAAATATATATATATATATTCCAAATTCCATAATTTTTATATATATATATTATAATTGCTTTCGGATTCTGACAACTGTAAATGTAATATATGCTTGCTAGAACAACTAATGCGCAAGAAAATAAAAATAAATGAATAAATAAAAATATGGTTCTTTGTTTGCAACAATAGTGAGACAATGATATAATACTACAAAAAAATAATCTAAATAATGTATAGGTGTCAAATTGCTCTTTGTTCTAAATGATTTTTAATGTAAATTTGAAGTTTGTACTATTGTCATAATAAGGCTATTACGTCAATGATTTCATACATTAATGTAAACACATTCAATTCAATATGCAAATGGAAAACATTTTTAAGAGCATTACTACGAATCGAATAGTCTTCCGGGGTCTACGACATTCGATATTTGGCGACATATTCGCGAAACCCTATATTA
Organism: Leistus spinibarbis; assembly: GCA_933228885.1. Classification (NCBI taxonomy): domain Eukaryota; kingdom Metazoa; phylum Arthropoda; class Insecta; order Coleoptera; family Carabidae; genus Leistus; species Leistus spinibarbis. Next base: position 5,711,550 of record OW121791.1, read on the forward strand.
AGCTAAATGGTATCACACACTTTTATGACACACTATAACACCAAATATTTTATCCAAAAAGAACCAAGCAAAATTATGACAGAATGGTAAAAAAATTTACCACCTGTTATGCGTCACTTTGTTCTATAATTTGAACGTTACTTAAATATAACACTGGCAAGTATAAATATATCAAAACCTATTATAACTAATAATAGAATACGTATATTTATATAACTACTCATAAATAAAAATCAATTCACCCTCTCGTTGATATTGATTAAACAATGAAACCGGTTATTTGTATATAAATAATCAGCAATTTACAACCAAAATCACACATAAATAGCAAGCAATAGGCACAAAATGAATGGGTACTTACGTTAAGTAGAATCACTCTTAATTTGGGGATAAATCAACAATTTTTCACTGGTAAATCACAGCACGTAGTATTCTGACAGTTGAACAAATGATACTGATATCAACTTGAAGTTGTTCACAATAATTGAAGGTCATGTCAACACATCTGACTACCAACAAAAATGTCAGTTGTTAAAGTAGCTGATTTAATTCGTTACAGGAATCAACATAATTGTATTACTACTTTATATTTAGTGAGAACGCGTTAAAATCTATTCATTATTTAATGAATGTCGCTCATTTTTTCTCGTGTCTGAAATATTGTTTACTGTTGCTATATTCTCACAGGCCACTAATGCATCACCCTATACAACGTACAACTCTTAATACACGCATGTAAAGCGGGTTTCTTCAAATTATAATGCATGTTTGATGGGGAAGCACAGATTTACGATATTTATAAAAACACGGTTTTATCCATATATATGAACATTGTTCGGCATATATTTTAATTTTATATAAAATGTAAAGTCCCAAAGGGTTTCTTATGATTATTATTATTGAATTTAGTGAAATTATCAAAAATTATGATTGACATCATTTTTGACAAAATTTCTCCGATTTCAATAAAATATCTTAAAACACCCTTTGGGTCTTTACGTTTTATATTAAAATATATGTTGAATAATGTTGCTAAACGTCGTATTTTTATATATATATTGTAAAATCACAAGTATAGATTAGGGTGCCACGCGTGCCATCCCATATAGCACAGAATGCCTAAAGACGTAATAAAGACGTCCAATAGATGCCATATTTTAAGATGTCATCTATTGGACGTCTTTAGGCATTTTGTGCAATATGGGATTTTAAGCAAATGTATAAGGATTTTTCGGCAAACAAGATATTTTCCCGTAATATCGCTAATATTTAATTACAAACTAATTAGTTATGGCCGCCCTAGTTTATATACATGAAACTATATAGTTGTATATTCAACCTATTACTAAAAAATTACCCTGAAACCTGAACCCTGAAATTGTACCATTTTATTTGGTGATCAAATACTGTTTCTTCAATATGAATTTATTCTTTAAGATTCACCTTATAAATATATTCAAATATATGATTTATAAAACGTACTGTTTTTCAAAATATATTTCAATATGTATCTGCAATTACCATTACAACCACGTACTCAGTCGATCTATTTGTGTGACATAAAGTAACATACATTATTCCTATTTTGTTTCTGTTAAAATATTTACTGGCATAGCTCATACGAGTTTAAAAAAAAAAGTCAAATGCATAACTATGGCAACATAAATAAGATATTTAAGATTTTCCATAGCAGTTTTCTTGTAACTGGTACATTTTTTAAAGAAACTTTTCAAACAAAAGTTTTGCCAATTATTAATATCTTCCATTATGAACGTAACTATTTTTGTCATAAGTGCAGCCGTTCTAGAGAACCCTGCATCAATCGTGTTCGATCCATAGACATAATATAAGCAAGATGGCGGCAATGGAGAAAAAATATGCCTATTTGAAGAGCGGAAGTTATAACAAGATTTGGTACGCGTAAAACGCACCAACGCGTAGAGCTCGCCTTTAGGTAAGATATGCGTTGCGAGCAGTGATTTTTAATTATTATGGGCTTTTGGTTAACAATTTGAAAAAATGTTATAGATATAAAAAGCCTTACATTTTTTTGTAGATTACATTTATAGAAAAAAATTTGGTGCATATTTTAAAATTCGAAATTATAATATTTAATCTTTTTTTTTTTCGGGCTTTGGGTTAACAATATGAAAAAATCTTGTAGACATAAAATATCTTAGAATTTTTAGTAGAATTTTGAGTGTTTTAATTATTTTTATAAGGGCAGTATTAAGGGGGGCTGCAAATTTTGGGGCCCTATAACTCGGGAAGTATACAGGCGATTGGATTTAAACTGCGAGCGGATTCAAATGGGATGCCAAATAATATGTGTACCAAATTTGGAGTGAATCGCTCCGGTACCTTCAGAGGAGGGCACAAATTTGGTCTTACGAGCGACGACTAACATCCAAGTATATAAGTTATATATATTTTTGGATTCAGGGCGACGAGACAAACACTTTTTGTTAATGAAATTTTTTGATCCAAGAATGCTACAGACACACGACCGAATGCTTAAGCTTCTTCGATACTACGTACGGCGAGCTAAAAATGCATAGAGTAAACATGCACTTCTGGTTTGAATATTCTATTCAAAAATAGGAGGTTTACATCTAAACCATATACAAGTCTTAAGTTTGAAGATTCACAATTTTACGTCTGACAGTTTTGGCTCTAGTGCGTTCACATACAGACATCATCCCGAAAATATTCACATTCGTTTCAGGAAAGATCAATACGTTGAAATATCGAGTTTCGAAATTCTTTATGATTACAAGACTTATTATTTCGTAAAAGAAAGTAAAAATAGTAAAATAAAAGCATCAATTTATTTATGTTTACAGGAACAAAAGTTATAAATAAAAAGTTCACAAAATCACCATTTTCTTGATAGAGATGAAAAAATTGAATATATTTCGGGAAATAATCTTAATCAACTGGAATATTAACACTGGGAGAAGCTCGATCTTTTTTCGAATTTTTACTTTTAACTTTGCCAGTTTTCTCTCGTTTCTTCGACGAAGACGAACTATTGGAATTAGACGCAGAATCAGCGGGCGACGGAGTATTTGAATTATCCTGAAGTAAATCTCTTAAGCTAGCCGTATCGACATCATCGTCACCCTCCACATCAACATTTACCAATTCCGCTGCTTCTGTGTCACAAATGACTGCAGTGCGCAAAGCCCGACGTTTCTCATCCGAATGCAAATTACAACGTAACGATCTAGAGCAAATTTTCTTCGTATGCTCAGAAACAACGCCACAGAATTTCGTGAGCAAATTCTTCTTGTCTTCTTCATTCATTGTGTCGTAAGACATTGCAGAAATATCGGCGGCTGTGTTAATGTCGCCGTTTTTTTTCGGGCTATTTTTCGATTTTTTTAGGCGACTGTTGTTGTTCTTCTTCTTCTTTCGTTTATCCCCTGAATTCCAATCTGCGTCGTCTTCGTCATCACTCGCCATTCCACCATACGAAGTTTCCCGTTCTTTATTATTGTTGTTCACTAACACACGGCTTGCGTTTCGGAATCGTTTGCGTCCCATTCCCATACATGACTCCAAATGCGGCGCAAATCTGGAAGCTACTACGGTGCGATTGCAAATAGGACAAGTACATTCTTGGGATTTTTTAATCGTTTGTTGACGAAACAATTCCCCGTCGGTAGTGCTAGAAACCAGGTATTCTTCGTCGTTGTACGGCTCTTCCTCCAATTCGGTTGTGCCGATTTTAACGCCGCGGTGCGTTTCAAAGATGACTTCTAAGGTTAATTCATCGATCATAATATCGAAGAACTTCTCTGTAGTGTCTTTTAATTCGACTGGATTGCCGCATAATGCCTTGAAATCCTTCTCAATATCAGCGAATTTCTTCTCGATGTCCTCTTGATTCATTTTCGAATGTCTTATTGACCTTGGTTTAGCTTAACCTCTTGTTTCGGTGACAATTTTCTCTGTGCCACAATATATGCTTTGCTCACTTGGTTTGTTGTGGTTTATATATATCTTGTTTAAAGTATGCGGAAATTTTCTATGTATTACCGTTAATTATTGTCTAACACTATCACAAGATATACTCGCACTGTATTGACATTTCTAATGCACCAAGACCTCGTAGATTGGATTTGTTAAACAATGCGAAATTAATTTCAATAAACTAGATTTGGAACAGGAAATTGAATCCAACCGAAATATATGCATTTTAAAAAAGGGTATATAGAACCACAGTACAGTACTAAATAAAAATTATAATTCATATCAACATGTAGTGATTTTAGTATTAAAAAAAAAGCTGGAGTGGCCTGCACTCGATTTTCTTTTACGCAGTTTTTACTAGATATATATATGTGTATATATATATATATACATATATCGATATCTAGTGAAAACTGCGTAAAAGAAAATCGAGTGCAGGCCACCCAAGATTATTATTTTTAATACATATATATATAACCAAAACCAGCTATCAAACTAACCAATACTCTACAGAAATATTCTAAAATGTCATTTATCTTATCGTCTATTTTGTTTTCTTGCCAAAATAACAGCCCATATAGCACAGAATGCCTAAAAACGTAATAAAGACGTCGAATAGACGTCATATTTCAAGATGTCATCTATTGGACGTCTTCATTACGTCTTTAGGCATTCTGTGCTATATGGGAAATGATCCGATTTACTATTTTTGCCAAAAATGCAGACGTTTTAGTGAAATTGGTGATACATGAAAAATGCATAGAATAAACATATTCAACATATTAAAATATCTAGCAGCTTTTATTTGAAAACTTCGAAATTCTTCAATTAATTTTTTTTTAATATCTGAAGTGGCCAGCACTCGACTTTTTTTACGCAGTTTTCACTAGATATATTTATATATATATATATATATATATATATATATATAACCAAAACCAGCTGTCAAACTAACCAATACTCTACAGAAATATCATTTATCTAATTGAGTCTATTTTGTTTTCCTGTCAAAATAGCAGATGATCCGATTTTATAAGCTACATGCGAATCCATGGCAACGTAAACAAGATATTTATAATGTTTCGTTGCATTTTTCTCACAACTGGTACATTTTTTGAAGAAATGTTTCAAACAAAAGTTGTGCGAAATATTAATATCTTTCATTATGAACATAACTATATTTGCCGTAACTGTAGCCGTTCTGGTGATATTGGAGATTAAAAAAAAATGCATAGTGTAAACATGCACTTCCGGCTTGAATATTCGTTTCAAAAATAAGAGGTGCACATCTAGGGCATATACAAGTCTTAAATTGGAAGTTTCATAATTTTTCGTTCGACAATTTTGGCCCTAGAGCGTTCACAGACACACACACACAAATGTCAATCCGAAAATAGTCACATTCGATTCAGGGAAGGTCAAAACATGTATATCCGTTCGAAATTTTTCATGATTACAATAGTAACTATATTTGCCGTAAGTGCAGCCGTTCTAGTGATATTGGAGATAGAACAAAAATGCATATAGTAAACATACACTTCTGGTTTGAATATTCTATTCAAAAATAGGAGGTGCACATCTAGGGCAGTTTAAAGTTTCATAATTATACGTTACGACAGTTTTGGCTCTAGAGCGTTCACAGACACACATAGACGTCATTCCGAAAATAGTCACACATATACATCAGTTTCATGATTACAAGACTTACACGTATTACTTCGTAAAAGAAAGTAAAAATTATAACGTAACCCGAAATAATGATATAGCCGTATCGTAATTTATATATATATATATTTCTGAACATATGCATATTAGATAATTAAATTTATTGTTTAAACTACAATTCCATAACAGTCTACCAATATACTACACATTTATGAATATTAACGATGTATTTGTTAAATGTTCATAAGAAAGAGTACAGGTGCTCTAATGCATCCAGAGGAATCTAGAGCCGTATTTCGCTGGAGGACGCTCATAATCATCGGGAAGATATGGAGTTGCATCTGGATAAACAGCTGGACCTTCAGCACTCGGTTTTGGTCGCACTGAATCATGCACTTTCAGTCGGCAAAAATACCCATATTCGGGTCTGTCCATCCCAAGTTTATCAGAAACGCATTTATCGTATACTGCCTGCGTTTTACGACATCTGAAATCATTTTTACAGTATTTTAATTTTTCAAAAAAATAAATAAAAAAATAACCGGCTTAAATCAAATTCGCCACTGGACTTATCGACACAATTCGCATACAGCGTAAACTCGGAATTGCACGCATTTTTCAGTGTCCTGAAAAAGTTCATAGCGCAACTGGTCACAGCTACCCCTTCGATTATACAGCTTCGCGGATCGTTCAACTCTTGACGACATAACATAAATTCCTATAAATACAGATTGAATATTATATATTTATTATTTAAACGGAAAATTGTTATAATATTATGTAATTAACCTTACATTATTTACGGATTCGCAAGCTTTTCCCACATGGAAAGCACTGGCCCGTAGAACAGCGCCTGATAATTTAATTTCTTCAGTGGTCAACGCTGCTTCTAAAGGCAAAGTTACGTCTTCGGTTAAAACCATTTTCAATATTCATCAAAATATTTCACAAGTTCTTCGCTCACACACAGAGCCCGATTAAATTTCCCTAGATTTCAGTATAGTGTACAGACTCGACCGTCAAATATATATAGTTGTTTTGGGTAACAACTGTTTTATCTAGACGAAATAAGTGAAGTCACATCCGCCCGCGAAATACGAAAATAAATCTGCTCAACACTCGCGTCCACGCATCCCTGAGTTATTCTTAAGGATTGTTCACAGCTAAAGAATTAGTAATTAAGCTTAGAAATTATAAGTAATAATTCCAGTTTGTTGTATGACATACAAGGTTAACGTTCACAGCAACAAAATTATCATAAATGGTGTTGCTTGGAATGTTAACATTGCTTGTCATAATACAAACTAGATTGTTTTTTGTAATTTTCTAAACTTAATTACTGATTATTTCGCTGTGAACAATCCTTTATTATTAATAATTTCCTAAGTTTAATTACTAATTGTTTCACTGTGAACAATCTTTTATGGGACGCACCGATAACCGATACTATATAGGCTGACATTCTCTTATGTGTTAAATTATTGAAAATTTGAGAAATCTGATAGTGACAAATTTAAACAGCTTCAATATAATGTCGGGAACATGTTTAATAATCGAAAATACTTTTCAAATAAAAGCTGCTAGATATTTTAATACGTGCATGCTTAAGGATTGTTCACAGCGAAACAATTAGTAGTCAAACTTAGAAAATTACAAATAATAATCTAGTTTGTATTATGACAAGCAATGTTAACATTCCAAGCAACACAATTTATGATAAATTTTGTTGCTGTGAACGTTAACCTTGTATGCCATACAACAAACTGGAATTATTACTTATAATTTCTAGGCTTAATTACTAATTCTTTATTCTAGAATTTCACTAGAACGGCTGCACTTTTAGCAAAAATAGTAAAGTTTGTACCAGTTACGGGAAAACTGCTACGGAAACTCTTAATTTTTTTTTAACTTTCATTTACAAAGTAATAAGTAAGTCTTATAATCATGAAAAATTTCGAACTCGAGATTTCAACGGATATACATGTTTTGGCCTTCCCTGAATCGAATGTGACTATTTTCGGAATGACGTCTGTCTATCTAGAATATTCAAACCGAAAGTGCATGTTTACTCTATACACTTTTTGTTCTATCTCCAATATCAGTAGAACGGCTACACTTACGGCAAATATAGTTATGTTCATAATGAAAGATATTTATATTTCGCACAACTTTTGTTTGAAACATTTCTTCAAAAAAATTGCCAGTTGCGAGAAAAATGCTACAAAGGATTATAAATATCTTGTTTACGTTGCCATGGATTCGCATGTAGCTTATAAAATCGGATCATCTGCTATGTTGACAGGAAAACAAAATAGACTCAATTAGATAAATGACATTTCAGGATATTTCTGTAGAGTATTGGTTAGTTTGATAGCTGGTTTTGGTTATATATATATATATATATATATATATATATATATATATATATATATATATATATATCTATATCTAGTTAAAACTGCGTAAAAGAAAGTCGAGTACAGGCCACTCCAGATATTTTATGTTGTCATAGAAGCGCATTTATGAGATGATTACAAATTCAGTTTAGAACTTTAATCCCATCAATAAAAAACTATTTTTATAAAAAAATATATAGTGAGGACCTATTAACATATATTATAATTATTAACATTGTAATATTTCTGTAATAAATGTTTATTAATAATAATTAACAAGCGTCAGCTCGACAGGCATAACTTAAATAAGTCGAATAATGTAAAATAACATTTTATTGATAAATTACTAAGGTGATAAGGCACTGATTACAGATATCTAACATAAATTACTACAAATTCAACATTATAATTGGAAGCTTAATTTTACATTTCGCAGTCTTATACATGATTTTAAACAATACGAAAAACTCGATTCAGAACTATCACCATTTTGACAATATTATGCGTAATCAACTGAAAAAAAAAAAAAAAAAAAGAAGCAAATGCAATTTATTTTATTATGGAATATATACGAATAAAAACAGCGTAAACAAAAGTAAACAACGAAATATATATAAAAAAAAATAAACATTGGTATAGTTAAATAACAACCCTAGACAGTGAACTAAAACAAATGATAAATAACAGATCACAGAATAAACTAAATAAAAACATTTGTAATCACGTACCGTAAAATATATTTTGTCTTTGTAAAATATTCGTTTCAAGAACAGATCTATTTTAAATTCAATCTTGAAATGGATCCTCCTTGTATGATATACAGCTAATCTCGACAATTTTATCAGAGCTATATATTTTTTAATTGACATTAAAAAACATAGTACCGTAATTAAATTGAGTGTAGGTTTATAATTGACAAGAAATAAAAATTCTATTCAATACGAAATACGCTGTATATAGTCGAATTCCATTTTGTTAGAAAATGTGCCGTACTTTTTACGGTCAATATTCAAAATGGCCGTTTTTACGAAAATTCCTGTACATTTTTATATTGTAATTATTATTATTGTATTCATGTGATTGCAAGTAATTTTAATTAGAGTTGCATAATCCTTTTTAGAGTTAATTGCAGTTTATTACAAAATCGCCAACTCTGGTTAGTTATTTTAGTATATTTAAAAATACTGTCAAAATGGCCGACCAGAGTAAACTTTAAGTGGTAAAGCATAGAGTATTTTCCGTCACTTCTTTTCCTAATAATGACACAATAAACATTTGCTAGACAAAATAGTACAAGTACATCTAATAGCTAAAATGGAATACGATAAATCAGTTATGTACAATTTATTATTTTTGCATCAATTTTGTGTATTGTATAAAAAGGCAGTACCAAGCAGGTGTTTTTTTTTTCCTTCCAAAAAGCGATCTAAGTTCCCTATTCATATTATTGTAGTTTTTTTTTCAAAATTCCAAAAAATTAAAATCAAAACACGTAATGATTAAACCATTCTACGGTTCAGTCAATGCAATTTACTAGATAACTTTCCACGATATAAATCGAAAATAAACATCCCTACGAAAAATTTCGTTTAACTTAAAACTTTATTATAAAAATCGTTATTATTATGTACACGTTGCTTCAATTTATTACTTTTATTAAGAACAGCCCGAATTTTTTGTAAAAACTCTTATTATAAAATTAGTTTTTTTGAAAATTGTTAATGTTAATTCATCGCCAAAAGGTATTAAACGCAAATATAATAAAATTCCGGAAATATAAAATTTGGATACATTTAAAATAGTAACTAATTATTTTCTTAGTTTATAAATAAATATTATTATTACAGCATTTTAAAGAAATAGTTATTCGTGTCCATATAAATTGGGTTTATGTACGCGAAATATTAAAATACTTGCGAATAATCCCTTTTATATTTTCAATATATTTTTAAACACGTATTTATTCATCTTTCTTATCACCACAATCATGCACCATTGATCGAATTAGTCCAGGCTGTTCCGGTGTGGTTTCAAGTTCCATTGGTTCTGGTTCGATTGCTTCTGGTACCACTGGTTGTTCAAGTTGCGGTAGTTCGTTAAAAGTTTCGGAATTCTTTCGCAACTGATCACTGGGCTTTTCTTCGAGCTCGAGGTCCGAGTCTGAATTTCGCTCAGAACTGGACGTACTGTCAGCGGACGCGGAATCTTTCCTCTTCTTAATAGGTGTGCGCAATAACTCGAGCTCGAGTTTTGGTGCCTTTGGTCGTAGTTTACGTGATGGATTGAATGTGAAACAGTAACAACAACGAAATGCTACATATTCGAATTCTTCGCGTAGCGCCATACCTTTAATTCAAAACTAATAGTAGTTCTCTAAATTGGATAACGGGAACTAAGAGATGGTTTTAAAACATTTTATACGCAAACTAGCGGAAAACTGTTAATAATAACGGTTTTAAATTAACTTTTAAGCAACATTTCGTAGATACTTTAGCAGGGATTCGCACAGAATGCCCAATTGGCTTTTGACTACCCGGTCATTGTGCCTAAACGAAAAATGTTCATTTCGTTGCCCATCCTTTCGTTATTTGACAATTCCGTCGATCTTACTTCGGAATTATTCGGAATATATGCGGCGCAAACATTCCGAATGGTTCCGAAGTAAGATCGACGGAATTGTCAAATAACGAAAGGATGGGCGACGATGAACATTTTTCGTTTAGGCACAATGACCGGGTAGTCAAAAACCGATTGGGCATTCTGTGCGGATCCCACTTTAGCATATATTCCGCACATTTTGATCGAAGAGCAGTTGAAATTATGTAAACTATACTAAGCTTCAATTGGTTATTAAATTAATAATAAAACAAGCAAAGGTACAGGCACCAATGCCTACGGCTCGCCGTATTTAGTGGGGTTTTTTAGCTCGCCGTACGAAGTACCGAAGAAGCTAAAGCTTTCGGTCGTGTGTCTGTAGCATTCTCGGATCAAAAAATTTCATTAACAAAAAGTGGTTGTCTCGTCGCCCTGAATTCAAAAATATATATAACTTGTATACTCGGTCGCTCGTAAGACCAAATTTGTGCCTTCTACTCCTCTGAAGGTACCGGAGCGATTCACACCAAATTTGGTACACATATTATTTGGCATCCCATTTGAATCCGCTCGCAGTTTAAATCCAATCGCCCGTATACTTCCCGAGTTATAGGGCCCCAAAATTTGGAGCCCCCCTTAATACTGCCCTTATAAAAATAATTTAAACATTCAAAAATTCTACTAAAAATTCTATGGTATTTTATGTCTACAAGATTTTTGCCATTTGATAACCCAAAAGTCGTAAAAAATATTAAAAACTATAATTTAGAATTTTAAAATATGCACTAAAAATAATTAATACAGCCCTTATAAAACCCAAAAATTCTAAGATATTTTATGTCTACAAGATTTTTTCAGATTGTTAATCCAAACTTCGAAAAAAATTATTAAATATTATAATTTTGAATTTTAAAATATGCACTAACATTTTTTATCAATATAATCTATAAATAATTGTAAGACTTTTTATATCTATAACATTTTTTCAAATTGTTAACCAAAAGGCCATAATAATTAAAAACCATTGCTCGCAACGCATATCTTACCTAAAGGCGAGCTCTACGCATTGGTGCGTTTTACGCGTATCAAATCTTGTTTAACACATATTTTTTTAGCGACGGTGTATTTAAATGAAGAAAACCTATTTATTTAATAAAATGATAGAAGACAATACTGACTATTAAATTGCAAAATTATTTATAAAATTCTTTTTGGTCTTTAGGTTTATAATTGTTTTTTTTTTTAAACTAAAAATAAATTAATGAATATTATTTATTGAAATGAATTTCTGTGCAAGAATTTTTCGATACGACCGAGCACTATGCCACTTTTGTAGTATCGTACGACGAGCTAAACATTTGTTTGCGAAATAATTAAACTTACCATTATGAGATTGACAATGTTTGCAAATTAATGCGAATCTATTACTAGGTCCATCCCCGACTAGATACTCCACCATTTTGTCTAAAACGGAGCGATCTCTGGGTAGGATTTCACGGGGTAAAGGTAGAGGAGTCGACATTTCTGGCGCTGTTCGCACCAAACTCATACGCGATTCATGTTGGCCATTTGTGTTTGATTCTGTTCGAACAGGCGTGCCTAAAGCACTCGACTGCAGACCAGGAAGCCCTGAAATCAAACATTCAATAACGATAATTTATATTTTATTCAGACTAAAGTTTGAATATGTTAAAATTTTCAAACTTGCTCCTAGAAACTAGTTTTGAATTAGGACAAATATTTTCCAGTTAATTTTTATACTAGAATAGCAAACTCCGCGTATATTAATTTATTAATTAGTTTTTTGTTTTCGTTTGACATTTCTTCCTTGCACAATCACAAATAACGCATTACTAGCACTAAATAAGTGAAGATTAAAAAAGTTTTAACATTACTAAATACATTTAAATAAGTATACGAAAACAATATTTTAAATAGACTATAGACTGAAATTTATGTAAAATTAATATTGACCGCTATCTGCAATTGTTTTTTTTTTATCTTGGATGAAGTCTATTGTATTGTAATCATGAACATTTTCGAACTCGTTATTTTAACGGAAATACACGTTTTAACAATCCTTGAAATATTTCTGACTATTTTCGGAATGACGTCGGTGTGTGTAAACGGTCTAAAGCCAAAAATATCTTAACCGGGAGACTGATTCTGTCACTTATCACCCGGTATAAAGTGTCTCATGGATGTTAAGTGTCCACATTGTGGATTTTTTCGGAATTTGCATATGACGTCATCGTTTGTGTAATCTTATCACCGAGTGAGAAGGTGTTAAGTTATTACGGGTTTAAAAAATGGACCAGTTACGAGAAAACCGCTATGAAAAATCTTAAAATTCTTATTTATATTGTCATGGAATTGCATTTATGATAATTTATTTGAAAGATACCGTATTACTTATGCCTGAAAAAAATTTGACCGATAAACCAAATATAAATATTGTATGTTATTTTGCTCACAAATAGACCGACTGAGAAGGTGAATTTTAAAGAATCAACATCTATGATTCATATTGTAGAAACAAAATTTGATAACATAATAAAATAATAAGCTAATTGGTAAACAACAAAAGTTTGTTTTATCGTAGGATGAATTTCAAACAAAATAACGCATTCATATAAATATAAATAGTGGAAGAACAAGACGAGTGAAGGTCACACCAACTTAAAGAACTTGATAAAATGTTACCTATCTTTTCAAAAATGTTATGTATCTATTAGTCATATGTATTGTTTGAATGAATATGTGTGTAGAACGCTTTAATTTGTTTCTATGGTTACTACCAGTGGCGGAAACAGCCCTTTGTTATAGTAGCTCGAGCCATTGCAAAAATCTTGTAAGCCACTGTAAAATTTTGCACGAAAACATCAAGAAAACTGATCAATTTGTATTTTAACATATGGTCATTTATCAATTTAAAAAAATGCTGTGCCGCTGCCAAATTTAAAGTTTAATCCGCCACTGGTTATTAAATAGTCAAAATTATGATATGTCAGCAAGTTATTGTGAGCGAGGTTAATTTGTATTGAATAATGTATTCAAATACAAAATAGAAGCAGTAAGTAAATTAATAATCCTGATTTTTTAAAAGATAAAATAATATTGGTATTGATTGATTGCCAAACAATATAGAATTGAATACAATTCAATGAAACTATCTCCCTGATTGCGATATGTAAGAAAAATGCTATGTTTATAGTAAACATAAAAAGATCTACATTTATAAAAAAAAAATATATATGAAAAATCACCACCTGGCAAATTATTCAATTATTCAGTCAAAATTAGACAGATAGATCAGTGAGTGGACTGTATATGATAAGAGCACATGGTGCCCACGGGTCAACCTAGTTTATATATAGTATTACTTTATATTCAGGGCTTCCACAGCAATATTGTATACAAAAATTGAAATAGAGTAGTTTTTAAAGGATAAAAGTGAAATAAGTGACTGTTAAAAGATAAAAAAGTGAATAATAGTGAATAAAATAGTCATTTTGTAGACGCCATTTTGTTTTTAGACCGATTTTGAGGTCAGATTCGTAATCTGCGACTACAAAACCTTGTGTTATCAAATTTCAGGCAATTAATTAAATAAATAAATAAAAGAGTTGTACATATTTTAATTAAGAGTGTATTAAAAAAACTAGAGTGGCCTGCACTCGACTTTCTTTTGCTTAGTTTTTACACAAATCATAATATGGTTGATTAAAATATATTCAAATACATGGCAATATGAATAAAATATTTAAGATTTTCCGTAGCAGTTTTCTCGTAACTGGTGCATTTTTTGAAGAAACTTTTCAAACAAAAATTGTGTGAAATATTAATATCTATCATTATGAATATCACTAATTTTGCCATAAGTGCAGCCGTTCTAGTGATATTGGAAATTGAACAAAAAATGGATAGAGCAAACATGCACTTTTCCGGTTTCTTAAGTTTGAAGTTTCATAATTTAACACGTTTGACAGTATTTGCTCTAGAGCGTTCACAAACGCACAGACATCATTCCGAAAATAGTCACATTCGATTCAGGGAAGGTCAAAACGGGTATATACGTTGAAAACTCGAGTCCGACATTTTTCATGATTACAAAACTTACTTATTTCTTAGTAAAAGAAAGTAGAACACACATATTTGCTAATTGAGACACCTTCTTACCTATGGGAAACTTTTCTAAAAAACTTTTGCCGAAAAAAAAATGTAAAAAATCGGGGTTGAGTCAACGAAGTTAGAACATTGACGAATTTTTAGCGTCTTTAATACTTTTCATACATTTATGACATGAATATAGTGAATCGATTTCGGAAAAAGTGAATAAAAGTGGAAATAGTGTATTTTGTTTTAAATGTATGCTATAAAGCGATATCAAAAATTCAAATTCAACTCAAGGGATGGTAAAAAAACATGTATTTCTGTTATTCCGTTATTTCACGATACTTATAAAAATATTCGTATGAGTACAAAGTGCTATAGTATAGAATTTTGTTTTTAAATCTAGTTGTTATTTTGGACGTAATTAACATTTCCACATTCAAATAATAATAATAACCTCTATAGGCTGGCCCGCCCGGAGTTCTAGCCGGAATATTCGATACAACATTTCTTGCACTGGGAATATTTCTGAGACGTAAAGCCGTTGTACTTGACACAACATTTGTAGTACTGACGCTAGGTTTGAACGGAGTTATATCATATGAGGCCGGACTTTTTTTCAGCTGCTCCGGAGCGAATTTCTCCAGTATAGTCCTCGCTATCTTATAAGTCTCTGTATCCATGACTTGATCGAGTAATTTCTTCTTCTCTGTTCGTAGATCTTTAAGTTTGTTTTCATTGCGTGTGATTTTTCGGCGGTAATACCACGTCAATAATCTTTTTACACCCCAAAGACTTAAAAAGAAAAGATGCAAAAGTTTTAATATTTGCGCTAAATGGTGGAATTAAATGTAGTGTACTTACATAAATGGCACTAGAAGTAACGGCGTTATGTAGTATAGTTGGTCATAATATGTAGCAGGGAAGAAATAAAAATAAAAAATAACTGCTACTAATATATAAATACCAGCTGACACAAGTATAAACTGTCCTACAATTTTCCGTTGCGCTAATTCTGTATTCAATCTAAATTTCTCTATCGACTTAATATCGGTATCTATTTTTTCTAATTGATCAAGTGCGCTTTTCTTTTTCTACAAATTTTATTCAAATTAATCATTTATTCTAACTAAATATTCTATGGGAACAGTATGGTTATTAAACCGAGTCTACACGCAGTATTTAAATATCTAGTAGTAGTATGATAACTTTTTTTTTTACGATAACAAATGTCAAAATTTATTTATATATCGTGTGAAAATATACCAAAAATATAAGTTGTATAATATTTCGTTTGTATTATAATAATGGCATTCAAAACTACTGTTTCAGATAATAACTGTTAGATTCTATTATCAAATTGGTTGAAATTATTTTCTATTTATTTTATTATAAGACATGAGCTGCAATCGAAGTTCTCTTGACGGAAAGATAACAACTAAATACGTGTTTCGTAATAACAAGCTTAGGTACACTGCACCTATGCGCCCTAGTAATAATCAAACTGGTTGAAATTATTTTATTATAAAACATGAGCTGCAGTCGAACTTCTTTTGACGGGAAGATAACTAAATACGTGTTTCGTAATAACAAGCTTAGGTACACTGCACCTATGCGCCCTAGTAATAATCAAACTGGTTGAAATTATTTTATTATAAAACATGAGCTGCAGTCGAACTTCTCTTGACGGGAAGATAACAACTAAATACGTGTTTCGTAATAACAAGCTTAGGTACAATGCACCTAAGCGCCCTAGTAGTAATATAAGCGATGCGAGCAGCGAACTTTTTAAATTAAAACATTATTGTGTCGTATTATTATGGCCTTTCGGTGAACCATTTGAAAAAATGTTATTTTTTTAGATTTGATATAAAAAAAAATTAGTGCATATTGTAAAATTCTAAATTATAGTTTGTTTATTAATTTTTTTTTACGGCTTTTGGGGTATCAATAAGCAAAAATCTTGTAGACACAAAATATCTTAGAATATTTAGTAGAATTTTTAAGTGTTTTAATTATTTTTATAAGGGCAGTATTAAGGGGGGGGGCTCCAATTTTTAGTGCATATATTAAAATTCTAAATGATAGTTTTTAATAATTTTTTACGGCTTTTGGGTTATCAATAAGCAAAATCTTGTAGACATCAAATATCTTAGAATATTTAGTAGAATTTATAAATGTATTATTTTTTTATAAGGGCAGTATTAAGGGGGGATCCAATATTTAGTACATATTTAAACATTTTAAATTATAGTATTTAATAATTTTTTTACGGCTTTTGGGTTATCAATAAGCAAAAATCTTGTAGACATAAAATATCTTAGAATATCTAGTAAAATTTTTAAGTGTTTTAATTATTTTTATAAGGGCAGTATTAAGGAAAGCTCCAATTTTTAGTACATATTTTAAAATTCTAAATAATAGTTTTTAATAATTTTTTACGTCTTTTGGGTTATCAATAATCAAAAATCTTGTAGACATAAAATATCTTAGAATATTTAGTAGAATTATTAAGTGTTTTAATTTTTTTATATATAAGGGCAGTATTAAGGGGGGCTCCAATTTTTAGTGTTTATTTTAAAATTCTAAATTAGTTTTTAATATTTTTTTACGGGAATTGGGTTATCAATAAGAATTTTTGAAGTGTTTTAATTATTTTTATAAAAGCAGTATTAAGGGGGGCTCCAAATTTTGAGGCCCTATAACTCGGGAAGTATACGGGCGATTGGATTTAAACTGCGAACAGATTCAAATGGGATGCCAAATAATATGTGTAGCAAATTTGGTGTGAATCGCTCCGGTACCTTCAGAGGAATAGAGGGCACAAATTTGGTCTTACGAGCGAGGGACGACTAACATCCAAGTATATAAGTAATATATATTTTTGGATTCAGGGCGACGAGACAAACACTTTTTGTTAAAGAAATTATTTGATCCGAGAATGCTACAGACACACGACCGAATCCTTTAGCGTTTAAAATTCAAATTTAAACACAATAAACATCTTACGTATTTAGTTATCTACATTTTAACACAGAATATGCTGTTTTCCGTCAAGAGAAGATACACATTTTTTTACAAAAGTAAAATAGTAATAGAAAACAATATTAATCGGAGTTTTACACAATCTGGCAGTTATTACTCAATAGAGTTGTGTTTTTGAAGGTCTAACCGGTAATACTATTGAATAATATCTATTTAAATACGAAATTTAACATAGGATATTTGAATAAACGCATCTTGACGCTAATTTTAAGTGCAGGGTATATTTAAAAAAACGTGTAGACACGACAATAGTTGCAAAATAAAAATGCCCAGTCTTTATTTTCTAGTTTAATTTTATGTCTAATACAAATAAATATCACTAATCAGTATTAATTTAGCATATATTTAGTTACAAAAACAAAAGTTACTCAAATGTAAGATAATTATTTTGCCAACGTGTTAATTTAAAATCAAATTAACATGAACATTTCGAATCTATAGAAAACCTAGATACACATCACCCAGACTATTAATTATCTGTAATATATTAATAAATCAACTAACATAATTTGCCAATATTATTAATAGGTGTTTTATTGCCTGTTTTTGCCTCATAAATATATATTTTAAAGAAAGACACGAGTCATAAGATGAGCGAATCGCTATTTGTAGCATATATCCATGGTTACCAGACGATGATAATCATGGTTACAAGTGCTGGCAAAATTTAAAAATATACATCACAGGTCATTGCGTATTTGAAAGTTGAATAATAATTAGATGAAAAATGTATATATTATAAATTTCAGCAGAGCAAATAAGTACTATTAATTTAATTTTAGATATTAATTTATTTTTTATAATTGAACACGGTTTTAATTTATGGCATATTGTTCAAAATCATGACCAAAAATATAATGCGAAAAACTACTGAATGACTATGAGAATTTTGAAGTACTTAACACATACACATTCAACTAAATAACGTAAATATTAAGTAAAATGATGAATTATCCGTCTAAATATTATATAAGTAATAATTGAACATTTTGACAGTAATGTGGTGGAAAAAATTTAAATTATACTTACACGAAATCTTGCAATAATAGATCCCATTTTCTATTTACAATCTCCTTTTTCTTTAATTAGACTTCGTGAAAGATCTATATTCGATTAGCATCTGCTATTAATAATTTTCTAAGCACTTAACCTATCTTTCGTCCGGTAGTACGATGTAGGATGAAATGAATGAAATCACGGCGGAAGTAAACTATCGTAGGAAATTTAAGTGCGTGCATTTATAATGAGTTATACATAAATTTAAATGAATTAATCACTCTACCAAACGAAGTTTGTATAACCTCTAAACATAATCTACGCGGCAGCCATTTTTGCTGACTGGCAACACAACCAGTGTTGTCAACCGTTTAAATTTAAATTGCCACACACTCGATTTCAGCATTTCCCACCATTTTGCTAATAATACAATTAAAAACTATTTTATTTCATTAGTAATTGAGCTTAGAAATTTAAATTATTAAATCCTGCTTGTTTTATGACAAATAATCCTAGCATGTTCAATTTATAATAAAAAAATTAATCCGTGTATCGTGGTCGCAAGTCCAGTGTTGCCAGTCTAGTTATACAAAATTCTACTATAAAGTGTGGAAAAAGTAATTTCCTTAAATAATTCCTTACTTATTTAAATTCAATTAAAAATGCAATACTTCTTAATAATCTTACAAGATGTTTCATTCATTTTCCTTATTTTCTAACAAAACGCTAAGCGTTGCATCATTTTATTAAATAGCAACTAAATATTATTTATTTCCGTATTGGTACACATGATAAATTCAAATTTCAAATATAACGGCCGGAACCCTGAATGTTTGGGCGTCTCAACTCTCAACTGTGTGTTTATTTAACTAATTTTGTTGTATTGTGGCATAGAAATAAGTTTTATTTATGTTCGCGCTTCAAACTGAAATATAAACTATGTCTCGATTACCCAAATTAACTCCGAGACAACCGCAGCCAACGATAACTAATCCAATTGTTAGTGTTGTTAATAAAAAAGTTACAAATATAAGATCTTTACATAATAATCTTGCCAGTGCTACAAGTACATCGAGTTTAAACATTAATCCATTGAATAAAGTGGCGAGACCAATTTCAAGGAGGAGCAAAAGCGTAGCAGGTAAACCCTTATTTTGTTTAAATTGATAAGTGTACAATTTTTGGAAAAGTTGGGCCGTGGTCACACTACAAACAGCGCGATCGTGCATCTAGTACAATCAAGCAAAACGATATACACCGGTTACACTACATTAACTGCTATCAAGTTAATCTTGTAAACTATGTTTACAGTTCATTATGTCGACTATAATAAATATCATTCATATCTTTGTTAGTTCTAATTGAATTCATAATTTAATTTTATTCGCCGTCCAATTTTCATTCATTTATAAATTCAAAATTATATGAGTGTCGCTACAAATTTTCAACATGTTCGAAATTCAAACTGCATGTTGCATGATGGTGCTCTATCGTGCATGATCGAACCATAGATATTAGATTGAGCATGCAATGTTGAACTCGCACGCCGATTAGAAGCCATTAATGTAATGGTGGGCTAAAGCATTCGGTCGTGTGTCTGTAGCATTCTCGGATCAAAAATGTCATCAACAAAAAGTGTTTGTCTCGTCGCCCTGAATCCAAAAATATATATAACTTATATACTTGGATGTTAGTCGTCGCTCGTAAGACCAAATTTGTGCCTTCTACTCCTCTGAAGATACCGGAGCAATTCGCACCAAATTTGGTACACATATTATTTGGCATCCCATTTGAATCTGCTCGCAGTTTAAATCCAATCGCCCGTATACTTCCAGAGTTATAGGGCCCCAAAATTTAGAGCCCCCCTTAATACTGCCCTTATCAAAATAATTAAAACACTCAAAAATACTACTAAAAATTCTAAGATATTTTATGTCTACAAGATTTTTTCATATTGTTAACCCAAAGCCCGAAAATAAATATATTAAATATTATAATTTTGAATTTTAAAATATGCGCTTTTACGAAGTAATAAGTAAGTCTTGTAATCATGAAAAATTTCGAACTCGTGATTTCAACGGATATACATGTTTTGACTTTCCCTGAATTGAATCTGACTATTTTCGGAATGACGTCTGTGTGTGTGTGTGTCTGTGAACGCTCTAGGGCCAAAACTGTCGAACCTAAAATTATGAAACTTCAAACTTAAGACTTGTATATGCCCTAGATGTGCACCTCCTATTTTTGAAAAGAATATTCAAACCGGTAGTGCATGTTTACTCTATACATTTTTTGTTCTATCTCCAATATCACTAGAACAGCTACACTTACGACAAATAGAGTTATATTCATAATGAAAGATATTAATATTTCGCACAACTTTTGTTTGAAACATTTTTCAAAAAATGTACCAGTTGCGAGAAAAATCCTACGAAACATTATAAATATGTTGTTTACGTTGCCATTTATTCGCATGTAGCTTATAAAATCGGATCATCTGCTTTTTTGACAGGAAAACAAAATAGACCCAATTAGATAAATGACATTTCAGAATATTTCCGTAGAGTATTGGTTAGTTTGATAACAGGTTTTGGTTATATATATATATACATATAGTGAAAACTGCGTAAAAGAAAGTTGAGTGCAGGCCACTCCAGATATTTAATATCAATATTTTTATATGTATAACATTTTTTCAAATTGTTGACCAAAAGGCCATAATAATTAAAAACCACTGCTCGCAACGCATATCTTACCTAAAGGCGAACTCTACGCGTTTGTGCGTTTTACGCGTACCAAATCTTGTCTATAACTTCCGCTCTTCAAATAGGCATATTTTTCTCTATTGCCGCCATCTTGCTTATATTATGTCTATGGAACGAACACGATTGATGCAGTGTGACCATATGCATACATTTCTATATGTTAATGAACGTGCTCGATTGATAAGTGTGACCACAGCCTTACATTCATGATGGAACTGTTTTTTGGTTCAATTAAAATTTCTTGTGTTATTTACATTTTTTTTTTAAATATATTTAGATATAAATCTAGGCCCGCGTGCAGCTTTCAATAAACGACTACCAGCAGCAACAGCACCTACAGAAGTTTTGAAGAGACCTGTAAAACGACCTGGAGCACCTGCAACTTTGCCACCGAAACCAAAAATACAAAGGCCAAATCCACCGGTGATTAAAAAGCCAATAAAATCGATAACCGCCAAACCTGCCCCATACGATTACAAAGCACGATTTGCGTTATTAAAGGAAAGTTATGATACATTGAAACAAAATCACACGGAACTGAAACAAAAATACGATGAAGTTACAGATGAACATGAAGGGTTGATTTCAAGGAATGTAGAACAGGCTGAAAAATTAAAGGACCTGCAAGAAACTTATGAGAAAATAAGGACATCATTATCGGAGTTACAAACTGTTTATTCCAAACTGAAAACGGATGCGGATTCGAATGAAATTGAGTTGAGAAAATGCGAACGAAAATTAGTTGATTACGATAATGTTAAGATAGAGTTAAGAGATGTAGTTGCTCGATTAGAAATAGCAAGACATGATTTAGATGAGCATAGAGTTTGTGTGCATGAATTGAAATTACAGTTGTGCAAACTTGATGTTGATAAGCGCAAATTGCATAATGATATTCAAGATTTAAAAGGGAATATCCGTGTATTCTGTAGAGTACGGCCGCATTTACACGAAGAACGGCATAAATTATTGTACAATCTAAAGTTTTTAGATGAATGCTCAATGGAGTTGAGCAAAGATCGCGAGAGTATTGAGCCAACTGGTCGCATTCGATTGAATAAATACGAGTTTACGTTTGATCGCGTCTTTTCGCCTGGTTCGGGGCAAGAAGATGTGTTTTCTGAGCTTGCGCAACTCGTACAATCCGCCTTAGATGGCTATAATGTCAGTGTTTTTGCGTATGGCCAAACCGGAAGTGGTAAAACGTACACTATGGAAGGCACTTCAACGTCAACCGGCATGATACCGCGTGCAATTGACTTAATTTTCGCCTCGTTCAAGGATTTAACACAATTGGGTTGGTGTTACGAAGTCAAAGCTTCATTCTTAGAGATTTACAATGAAAACATTGTTGATTTATTGCAACCAAATAACGTATTGCCGCATGATATTAAAATGACAGATTCGGTCGGCTCTAATGTTTATGTAACAAATTTAACTATAGAAGATTGTTCTTGCGCTGAAGATTTGAAACATTTTATGAAAATTGCGCAGAAAAACCGTGCGGTTGCTGCAACAGCTAATAATGAGCGGTCGTCCCGCAGTCATTCGGTGTCGAAGATAGTTTTAACTGGTGTTAACAGCTCCAGAAATGAAACGTGCTCAGGTTCTTTGAATTTAATCGATTTAGCGGGATCTGAACGAATGAGTTCTAATGAAGCAACGCCGCGATTGACAGAAACCAAAAATATTAATAAATCGTTGGCCAATTTAAGTAATGTCATTTTAGCTTTGGTTCAAAAGCAAGTTCATATCCCGTATAGAAATTCGAAACTAACACATTTACTTATGCCTTGTTTAGGCGGTAATTCGAAAACATTGATGCTAGTTAATGTGTCGCCATTCGAAGATTGCTTTAATGAGAGCCTAAATTCGCTTAGATTTGCCGCACGTGTTAATCAGTGTAAAACTGGGGCAATTAAGCGTAATAAAATAATGCACACTTTATAGTTGAGTTCTTCCAACTTGTAAATATGTATATAAGACATTTATTTTTTAACAATTTGTTAGCTTAGGTTTTTACGATTATTTAACTAAATTGCCAAAATGTTAAGTTTTGTTATTAAGGCGTTCGGTTATTCTGTGTAGTTTCACGTGGGCTATGTGCAAACTGGGCAGTTTTGTATACAACGAACGGTATGTGCAGATTGTGTCATTTATCAACGAAAATGTCCCTTAAAACGTAACAGTATCTTTTGTCGAAGTGAAAGATTTTCTTTGAATTATAGTTTTAAAAAATAAAATAATGTATATATGTGTGTGTTGCCATGTGCTGTATCATCTTTTCCATATTATTATTTATTACACACAAATACATTTTTTTATACATTTTATTGCATAAAACACAAACAATATTTAATTGTCTGACACAATAAGCTATGTTTTACTGGTTTTGCTGGTTAATACGAATTTCGCGCATAATATCCTATGCATAACAGTCTGCACACAGATCAGAGCTTGAGCTTTTTGTTAAGGCCGGTTTCCAATTGACGCAGACGCAAAACATAGAGTTAGAAAAGTAACGCAGGAACGTAGAAATATATAGTTTTGTTTCCAATTGACGCAGGAATTGATATTATATATAACTTATATCATCATTAATATATCTGAATTTGATATTATTGATGAGCATTTTGATATATTAACAATATTTCTTGTAAGAACTGCAAAAATATTACAAAATAAGACACTATTTGATTTTTTTATTTGTAAGTCTGGATGATATTTGTCGTATAACTACACACAACACTTCACCGCAAATATTTATTTATGATCTAAATTCATCTTATTTCTTAAAATTATCCCGATAATTTTCACATTACTATATATTTTACGAGTTTTTAGAATAGTTATAACAGTTATTAAAAATACATCAGTAGTTTATTAACCAGTTCATTAAGTGTTCCTACTGGTTGGAAGTAGAAACGTAAACGCAGAATATGAAAATATCGATATTCTGCGTCCGCGTTTCTGGAAACCGTAACATGTATTTCCTATCTTTTATATTTGGACGCAGACGCAGAAGCTTGCGTCTGCGTCAATTGGAAACCGGCCTGTTTAACCGAACGCACCTGATATAGTAATATGCAACTTGTTTTAAATAATGCGCAATGAAATAAATGATAGACCGATCTCGTTTGTGATGTTATAGAAAATGATGTAAAATATGTAAGACAATGCGCATTTCATTCTACGCAAGTGTGAAATTTTACAATTTATTTGGTTAGAAAAAACAAAAAAAATTCTGTATAATAATAAACCATTACATTAAGGGGGTTCAGTAATATCTGTGCGTTACTAGCAAAATATCACAAACTAATGATCTAGCGGGTGATCTTTACATAATAAAGTTGCCAGTGCTAGTAGATTTTGTTCAAATGGTTATTGTACAATTTTTGGAAGAGTTATGTTCATGGTACGAATGATTTTTAGTTCAATTAAATTTTCTTATATTAAAAAAAAATTTAGATATAAAAATAGACCCGCTTCATTCTTTAGTCTTGTCTTAGATGGCTATAATGTGTGTTATTGCGTATGGCCAAACCGGAAGTGGTAAAACGTCTACTATAAAAGGCACTTCAGCGTCATCCGTATGATTTCGCGCGCAATTGACTTAATTTTTGCCTCGTTTAAGGATTTAACACAATTATGTTGGTGTTATGAAGTAAAAACATTATTCTTAGAGATCTACAATGAAAACATTATTGACTAGATTGTACTATTTACTTGCAATTACTTAACAGAAATATCTACTAAAAATACATTTTATAGTCATATTTCGAAAAATTGTACTAGCATTGTCAAGCCAACAATAATAGATTACGAAGAAGATATCTTCTTTGGTATCTATTATTGTTGGCTCTTGCGGCAATTCGTTATTTGGATTCAACAAATGAACAATGTTTTCATTGTAGATCTCTAAGAATGAAGCTTTTACTTCATAAGACCAACCTAATTGTGTTAAATCTTTAAACGAGGCAAAAATTAAGTCAATTGCGCGCAGAATCATGCCGAATGACGCTGAATTGCCTTCCAGTGTGCGTTTTACCACTTCAGCACATATTATAGTCATCTAAGGCAAAACTGAAAATTCAAAAGCCAAATCCCCCGGATTTGACTTTTGTACTTTTGGTATGATGATTTTTGTATTCATGCTACTGGGTAGGGATTCCTCTTAACGCATAACATAGACCACAAATACTACTGAACCATGCTACCCCCTTAATAGGGGGATGTAATGGTTTATTATTATACAGACCTTTTTTGTTTATTCTAACCAAATAAATTGTAAAATTTCACACTTGCGTAGAATGAAATGCGCATAGTCTTACATACGAGGACGCTCTATCATTTATTTCATTGCACATTATTTAATACAAGTAAAGATGCATATTATGTATTTATAACCATACGAACGATATAAACATTTGTATGTGTAATTTTATTCGTTTTCTTAAAAATTAGGACTAAATTTATAATATTTTTAAATGTGGCTGTAATTAGTTTTTATCTATATGCATTTTTGCGATATAAATATTTAACGATATAAATTTAAATTTGTTCAAAATTAAAACGAAATAATTAATAATATTTTTAAATGTGGCTGTAATTATTTTCTATTTATATTGAATATTAAAATATATATATTTTTAAATTTATTGTATATAATTTATTGGTGCATTTCTGCGGGTATTTTATATTTTCAGTACAACAGACCATAGAAATACCTATTTTAACTACCGTGAAAAAAAAAGCTTAGGTACAACGCACCTATGCGTCCAGCTTGCCTTGTTAAATTTATTTAATCAATCTCAACGTATCGACAAAGTGCTCACACAATTTTTACATGGCATTTTGTATTTTAAATTGATTGCATTTCATAAAAATATAATTCCAAATGAAATGCAATTCTATTTTGTTTGTGTGAAAAAATGTAATAAAGATGACATCCATAGTTTTTTTTTACTAAATTTTATATATATATATATATATATATATATATATATATATATATATATATATATATTGTGACTAATTAAGTAAGATTTAGATAATATAAAATGCCGTGTTGTAATAGAAGAAGAGAAATGTTTTTACTATCTTTTACAGAGTAATAAGTAAGTATCAGCAAAAAAATCGAACTCGAGATTTCAACGGATATACACGTTTTGAGCTTCCCTGAATCGAATGTGACTATTTTAGGAGTGACGTCTGTGTGTGTGTGAACGCTCTAGAGCCGAAACTGTCGAACATAAAATTATGAGACTTCAAACTTAAGACTTGTATATGGTCTAGTTGTGCACCTATTTTTGAAAAGAATATTCAAACCGGAAGTGCATGTTTACTCTATGCATTTTTTGTTCTATCGCCAATATCACTAGAACGGCTGCACTTACAAAAATAGTTATGTTCATAATGCAAGATATTAATATTTCGCACAAGTTTTGTTTGAAAAGTATCTTCAATAATTGTACCAGTTACGAGAAAACCGCTACCGAAAATTATGAGAATCTTGTTAACGTTGTCATGGATTCGTATGTAGCTTAATTAATCGGATCATCTGCGCCTGTCAATATTTCGACAAGAAAACAAAATGGACCAAATTAGATAAATGACATTTCAGAATATTTCTGTAGAGAATTGTTTAGTTTTGATAGTTAGTACTTCAATGACATTACAAATTGGTATTGGTATAATTTTCCACCCATTCATTTATATAAGGTAAGCTTGGTATTCATATTGTTTCTGTTGGATTATTATTACCTAATATTATATTTTTATAATCAATATCTATGTTTCATATTGAAGATACAATATTTGATAACATAATAATATGATTGCTACAATTTCAGTGTATTACTGTGGATTATTGGTATTTTTTGACAGTCTGTTTGGAAAATTTATATATATATATATATATATATATATATATATATATATATATATATATATATAATGAAAACTACAAGAAAGTTCTGCGATGGCCACAACCCATTTTTACTTTCTTTTACAGAGTAATAAGTAAGTATAGGGATCACCAAAAATTTCGAACTTGAGATTTCAACGGATATACACGTTTTGACCTTCCCTAAATCGAATGTGACTATTTTCAGAATAACGTCTGTCTGTCTGTAAACGCTCTAGGGCCAAAACTGTCTACCGTAAAATTATGAAACTTCAAACTTAAGATTTGTATATGCCCTAGATGTGCACCTCCTATTTTTGAAAAGAATATTCAAACCGGAAGTGCATATTTACTTTATACATTTTTTGTTCTATCTCCAATATCACTAGAACGGCTACACTTACGGCAAAAATAGTTAAGTTCATAATGAAAGATATGAATATTTCGCACAACTTTTGTTTGAAACATTTCTTCAAGAAATGTACCAGTTGCTAGAAAAATGCTACGCGAAACATTATAAATATGTTGTTTACGTTGCCATGGATGCGCATGTAGCGTAATAAAATCGGATCATCTGTTATTTTGACAGTAAAACAAATTAGATAAATGTCATTTCAGAATA
The DNA here is from genome assembly GCA_933228885.1 of Leistus spinibarbis. NCBI lineage: Eukaryota > Metazoa > Arthropoda > Insecta > Coleoptera > Carabidae > Leistus > Leistus spinibarbis. The sequence continues at coordinate 5,739,627 of OW121791.1, forward strand.
TTTCTGTAGAGTATTGGTTGGTTTGATAGCAGGTTTGGTTATATGTATATATATATACGAGGGCTGTCCGACAAGTACTTAGCCTAAAGGATTGTTCACAGCGAATCATTTAGTAATTAGGCTTAGAAAATTACAAATAATAATCTAGTTTGTATTATGACAAGCAATGTTAACATTTCAAGCAACACAATTTATGATAATATTTTTTTGCTGTGAACGTTAACCTTGTATGTCATACAACAAACTCAAATTATTACTTATAATTTCTAAGCTTAATTACTAATTCTTTAGCTGTGAACAATCCTTAACAGTAGCCGCCTACACAATAGGTTATGTCTCTTGCGACAGTGGCGCCATAGGCCGGTGAGGCTAAGTACTTGTCGGACAGCCCTCGTGCATACACATACATTTAGATATATATATATATATATATATATATATATATATATATATATATATATATATATATATATATATATATATATCTAGCTTGACTTCTAGGAATTATAATGTTATGATGTTATAAAGATTTTTAATAAAACAAATGAAATAATTACAAACTACAATGTTATATTCTCTTTTGTTTCATCAGTTTCAGATTTCTTTTGTTTCAAATGTTCAGTGACAAACCTAACAAGACACTTTTGTGTAAGAGGTACAAGTTTTTTATTCGCGTCTGTAAGCGTTTGTATGCACGTTGTTAACGTATCTAACGAGAAACAACCGATTTGATACAATTCCGAAATTTGTTGATGTGTCGAAAGTAGCGATAAAACCACAATGCCATGTTCTTCAAATTGAGGATCATCTGTTTCCATCTGTTGCGCTTTCGGAATACTTATATTACACACGATTTCCTCTTCGTACGTCGGATCAAGAAACATGCGATTCCCTTGCTTCCCCAACGTGACCGCAGTCACCAAATCGTACATGGGCACACCCGCGTGCGCTAGGGCAAGTCCTGCGCATGTTATAGCCGCTCCCAGCGCTGATCCATCATTTTCCAGCACCAACGCATAAATGTCAACTTGAAAATTGGGAAATTCGTGCCGACAAACCGCTGACTCCAGCGCTCGCCGTAAAATAACACTATATTCTTTCTCTTCGCAATCTTGCTGGTGCATTCGACGCCGTTTGCAGCTGAACGGAGCATATTTAAATTCGCAATATAATTCCCCGTTCGCACTGTAATCGTTTTTGTTTGGAATCTCGCGAGGATCGAAAACGGAAACAATCACTTTCGTATTTTGTAATTCTATATATGCGGAACCTTTTGCTTCAGTTACAATGCCCGTTTCCATAACTAAAATCAATGATTTATAAGTTATGTGTGGGGGCATTTTGGGGTTATAAATGAGTAAACATACAGATTTTTCGTAAATCGTGTGGTTTTCGGTCATCAAGTCGTTGTCCTTTTGTGTATAGTTCGTGAAATATTTCTTTATGGAATTGACTGGTTTCTTTCGAGTATAAACGATATGGTTCGCTTGTTTCTGGACCATTTATTCGTTTATGATCAACAGGCATTTTTGACGGTGTAATGCACGTTGTTTTGTTTTTAAATAATTTTAGGTTAGAACTAATTTGAGTTGTACAGTGTTTCCAACCAAACAAAAATTATTTTTATGGAGAATTATCTCATTTTTATTGGTTTATGTGAATTTTATTTAAACTGCACTGGTAGTAATGTTTTAAGCGTTTTAAGGATTGTTCACAGCGAAACAATCAGTAATTAAGCTTAGAAATTATAAATGATAATTCCAGTTTGTTGTATGACATACAAGATTAACGTTCACAGCAACAAAATTGTTCATACATTGTGTTAATTTTGTTGCTTGGAATGCTAGCATTGCTTGTCCTAATACAAACTAGATTATTATTTTTAATTTTCTAAGCTTAATTACTGATTGTTTCGCTGTGAACAATCCTTTAAAGGCGTGTTCAGAGCGAACCAAATAGTAATTAGAAAATTACAAATAATAAACTAGTTTGTATTATGACAAGCAATGCTAACATTCCAAGCAACAAAATTAACACAATGAATGATAAATTTTATTGCTGTGAACGTTAACCTTGTATGTCATACAACAAACTCAAATTATCACTTATAATTTCTAAGCTTAATTTCTAATTCTTTTGCTATGAACAATCCTTTTAAGGATTGTTCACAGTTAAAGAATTAGAAATTAAGCTTAGAAATTATAAGTAATAATTTCAGTTTGTTATATGACATACAAGGTTAACGTTCACAGCAAAAAAATCTATCATAAATTGTGTTAGTTTTGTTGCTTAGAATGTTAACATTGCTTATTATAATACAAACTAGATTATTATTTGTAATTTTCTAAGTTTAATTACTAATTGTTTCGCTGTGAACAATCCTTTATACGTTGGCATTGTATGGCATACAACAAACTGAAATGATTACTTGTAATTTCTAAGCTAAATTACTAATTGTTTCGCTGTAAATACACCTTAAAGGACTGTTCACAGCGAAACAATCAGTAATTAAGCTTAGAAATTATAAGTAATTATTCCAGTTTGTTGTATGACATACAAAGTTAAGGATTGTTCACAGCGAAACAATTAGTAGTTAAACTTAGAAAATTACAAATAATAATCTAGTTTGTATTATGACAAGCAATGTTAACATTCCAAGCAACACAATTTATGATACATTTTGTTGCTGTGAACGTTAACCTTGTATGTCATACAACAAACTGGAATTATTACTATAATTTCTAAGCTTAATTACTAATTCTTTAGCTGTGACCAATCCTTTAACGTTCACAGCAACAAAATTTATTATATATAATGTTAATTTTGTTGCTTGGAATGCTAGCATTGCTTGTCATAATACAAACTAGATTATTATTTGTAATTTTCTAAGCTTAATTACTAATTCTTTAGCTGTGAACAATCCTTTAAGGATTGTTCACAGCTAAAGAATTAGTAATTAAGCTTAGAAATTATAAGTAATAATTCCAGTTTGTTATATGACATACAAGGTTAACATTCACAGCAACAATAATTATCATAAATTGTGTTGCTTGGAATGTTAACATTGCTTGTCATAATACAAACTAGATTATTATTTGTAATTTTCTAAGCTTAATTACTAATTCTTTAGCTGTGAAGAATCCTTTAAGGTGTATTTACAGCGAAATAATTAGTAATTTAGCTTAGAAATTACAAGCAATAATTTCAGTTTGTTGTATGCCGTACAATGCCAACGTTCATAGCAACAAAATTTATAATCGTTAATTATGTTGCTATGAATGCTAGCATTGCGTGTCACAATACAAACTAAATTAAGTAGGCAACGCTAGCCCCATAATTGATCGTGTTGCCATCGAAGGAAATTATTAGTATACATAAAAAGAAGGCGTATTTTACAAAAGAAAATCTAATGCGTAGAGATATAAGGAAATGCAATTTTATAATTGTTTAAATGTATTTGTTTATTAAATTTTCATACGATTACATTTTGTATTATTTGAACTTATGTATTACATATTGATGGAATCGAATGTTTAATCTTCTGGTTTATCTGGAGGTGGGCCACATGGCTGCAACATTTTCTCCATCAAGTTAAAACGACACCTAGCCTTTGCCTCATTTTCGCAAATTGCGAAATAATTCAGCAAATCAGTGTGCCCCAAATAACTAGAACAACTGTCACGATGCTGGTTCACTAGCCACTCATATTTACTAGTATCAGCGTGACCGGTTCCAATATATTTCGATTGTAAATGCTCCAACTGGCTGTGAATGTTATATCTGTCTCCCATTTTCTTTAAAAACGTTCACAAATTTTAATGTAACAACTAACCACTACTTTCTTTGTGAATTAATGTAAATGCAGCGTCTTACTTAACAAAACTTATTTTGCATAAACGTTTTTTGCAAACAAAATGCTAAATCACTTGTGCTTGTGTGTAAACCCAAACCTGTCAAGCAACCACAAATAGTAAACATGCGCATATGCTACCAATCGACCAATCAGAACCCTGTAATAAACTTCAGCTGTTTAAAACACATTGGACCTAAACTGTATCTACTTCATTTCCCTTAATTTAATAAACAAATCAAAATTAAGTCGTTTAACTTTATAAAAATTATAATTTAACCCCATATTGATATTAATTTAGTATTATTTATTAGTTTTGAGTTGTTAAATGGTTAATATTTTTGCAAAATAAGTGAGAACACCATAGGTTAATGGATGTGTGACGTCACCCAGACCGCCAACTGTTCTGGCGGTAAACAGCGAAAAGATCGCTGTTGTTGGTTAGAATAATCGTTTGTGCCTAGTGGATATGTTCAGAAAGTTAACTTCAACGTATTTTAACGGATTTTTGCTGTGATTGGCGTATCTATGGTAAGCATTGTCTTTTGTTTCATTAATTAAAATTGAATATTGAAATTAAGTGTGCAATTTATGTTAGTATTTAGTTTAGTGATATAATGAGAACGTGTTTATGTTTCAAAATTATTTTATCGTATTTAATGAATGAAATTTGTTATTTGATGCATATGTATGTGTAATTAAATGGTGTATAAGTAATATAAATGATTTTTTAGTGAATATTTTTGTTTTTTTTTGGGGTAAATCAACTAGTGAAAACTAATTTTTTCGTTGCAATAAAGTAAAATATAGACTGTGTTTGTTTATTTGTGTTATAAATAGTGAGATTCTATGTATTGGTGTAGCGAAAATTAATAAATTTTCTAGATTTTTATTAGGGAAAACCACTTTTTGATCAAGTTCTTGTAAACTTTTATTAACCTTCATGGTTCGTTGCACTTAATAAACCAGCAATTTTCTTGTAATTCGATCCCTAGTTCCAGTTTTCCTAACATTTCTTTAGATATTTTGTAATATTTCGTTATATTACTTAAATTAGTGTTACAACAAATACGTAAGATGATTGATTGTTGACAACAATTAGAGATAAGAATGTTTGTGACCTTGGGGTAATTTTTAAGCCTACTTACTAAATGATTCGCTGTGAACAATCCTTAAGGAAGCAATCAGTAATTAAGCTTAGAAAATTACAAATAACAATCTAGTTTGTATTATGGCAAGCAATGCTAGCATTCCAAGCAACAAAATTTATCAAACATTGTGTTAATTTTGTTGCTTGGAATGCTGGCATTGCTTGCCATAATACAAACTAGATTGTTATTTGTAATTTTCTAAGCTTAATTACTAATTGCTTCGCTGTGAACAATCCTTAAAGCCCAATATTACAGTGGAGGTTTATCCTAACATTTCCATAATTACGATATTTATATATATATATATATATATATATATATATATATTTTTTTTATTCAAAGGGCAGTAAAACAAAATGTTGATCTTAAACCAAAACTGGAGTTTAAACCATGTCTGTAATACCAGGCCTAAGAAATGTGATTTTAAATAAGTTGGCTTTGCCAAAAACAATAGATTTATTTATTAGCATGGTTTTTCCTTTGTAATAAGGTGGCAGACATATAGAATGCACATTATTTTCCTGTTGATCCTTTTCCAATAAAATGGTACGTTTTTGAGAAAACTTTCCAACAAAAGATGTAAAATATTTTAATAACGGGTATTTTTATATTTAATGCTTTTTCTCTAAATCGTGCCGTTTTTGAGATAGTAAATAAATTGCAGGAATAAATTAGAACTACCGGTTTTTTTTGCTAACCAAAATTGGAAGTATTTATCCGGACTACATACACATTTCAAATTAGAAGTTTCATTGTTTTATTTTCAACAGTGTTTACTGTATGAAATTTGAATATTAGTCTAAATCAATACAGTATAGCTCAAACCGTGTATTTCCGTTGAAATCTCTAGATCAATGTTTTTACTTTCTTTTACAAAGTAATAAGTAAGTCTTGTAATCATGAAATATTTCGAACTCGAGATTTCAACGGATATACACGTTTTGACCTTCCCTGAATTGAATGTGACTATTTTCGGAATGACGTCTGTGTGTCTGTGAACACTCTGAAATTGTCGAACGTAAAATTGTGATACTTAAGACCCTAGATGTGCACCTCCTAATTTTGAAATGAATATTCAAACCGGTAGTGCATGTTTACTCTATACATTTTTTGTTCTATCTCCAATATCACTAGAACGGCTACATTTACGGCAAAAATAGTTATGTTCATAATGAAAGATATTAATATTTCGCACAACTTTTGTTTGAAACATTTCTTCAAGAAATTTACCAGTTGCGAGAAAAATGCTACGAAACATTATAAATATATTGTTTACGTTGCCATGGATTCGCATGTAGTTTATAAAATCGAATCATCTGCTTTTTTGACAGGAAAACATAATAGACTCAATTAGATAAATGACATTTCAGAATATTTCTGTAGAGTATTGGTTAGTTTGACTGCTTGTTTTGGTTATATATATATATACATATATATATCTATATCTAGTGAATACTGCGTAAAAGTGCAGGTCACTCCAGATATTTTATGGATAACTTCCGATTAGTTTTTGCCCAAATAAGTAAGAAGTATTTCTTTTTGTATAGTGTGTCAGTATTTATACGATTATAATGATACTTTCACCAAAAACAGAATATGTATTCAAAATTAGTTATACGCATTTATCATAGCTAAATAATTTTATTACGGGAAATATATTTAGAAATATGGATAGTACATTTCTTTACCACGCTATATTGATTGTCTGATTTGTCTGTTCCTGTTACTAATAAATCAACAAGGAAAATATAACTTTTTCATAAAGAAAATTCCAATAAAAATTACCATCAATACACAAGAAATCACAGCTTCCAGTACCCAAGAAATCCACAAGAAAGAAAACCAATATGTTAATTCTAAATATATATATATATAATTCCTTACCACATCCGGCGACCGTTTTATTGCTTATGCTTGGACAACTAACATCTAACAAAACATTTACTAACGTCTAAAATTATGAAAACCACCAATATCGTATATTTTCTAGCGAAAATGGAGACATTTTCCACGCCTACACATCATCACTTACGTTACAAACCATCCGAACGGATCTCCGAACGTAAACGGGCGCTATTCCCTTCACAGGATAATGACAGCGACAGCGATTTAGGACACATGAGTCCCTTAGAATTAAGTTCAAGCCCTGATCGCTACGACTCCGCTCCACCATGTTCATCAATCATAAAACCAATAGAAAAGCGATATTTTAATATTATCTCAGATATAACAATCTGTTCACCACACAAAAAATCCTTATTCGATATAAACAACGAAAATATAAGCCCCATTAAATATGAGAAACCAGTCATAGAATTATTTAATACTAAAGATAGTCCTATTAAAGAAAACGGCACAGTTATATATGCACCAAATACGCCATCACCAACAGATTCGCCAGACAAAAGAACTGATATTTACATTGCGGAAACTCCAACGAAATCGTCACCAACTCAGACCCTGAAAACGCCTCACGATGCGAATACGAGTTTGCAACTTCCGCGACTTGTCCGAAAATCGTTGTTGGATATTTCAAACATTGATAAAAGCAATTTGAAACGGAAATCCGATTCACCGGAGGAAAACTCGGGCACTAAAAACGGGAAATTAGATAGTTCCTTTAATAAAGTGTCCAAAGTGCGCACTGCGTTATTCACTGAGGAAAGCATACCGACGAAATCATTTTATGGGAAATCGGAAACTAGTAAGCATGATACTAGCTTCCGGACTGAGACTTCGTTCAAATGCGTATCATTGCTACGTAAGCCTGCTCAAGTGTACTTGTGCAATCGTAAAAGAGGAAAAAGTAATAAAAATACGTTTGGACAGATAAACGCTGGTGTAAGGCATAAAATTAAAAAACCAAAACGAAAACCAGCGTTGTCAAAGACTCAATTACTTAAAGCAGCGCTAAATATAGTGAAAAACTCGCCACTAAATGAGTATTTAGAGCAAGCCACCACCGATTCAATAGATTCCTTGAAAAGTAATAATGAGTGTGGAGTCTCATTGGAGCAAATACAAAAAATGGATTCAATCCTTAAATTTATTGATACTCGATTAGTTTCACCGACACCGGTTGCTCATAAACCGGTTGAAGTTGAACCCAAACCAATTGGTATAAAGCGTCCACTAAGTCCACAAATGGATCAAAATCGTAAATTCTTCAAATCTGGACCATCACGTGCGACCGTAACAATTAGTGACAAAATCCAATTCAGATATGAATCTGGTGAAATGAGCCTCATTGAGAAGAAGACCCGAAAAGCAAAACCGATTGATTTTGATCCATTGGATTTTAATGATGATGAAAAAAGTATCGAATCTAGTTTTACGGATATTTTAAAAAGCTTGGAACAAGATAAATCATTTGAAACTGCGAAATTAACTCTAGTTGCTCATAATTCAGTTGTTGCGTCAGATAATTCGATTCAATTGCACAATGCGCCACAAATCGTTAACCGATCGATCACAAACGATATGTTGTTGTCCCCAACTTCGCTCGTTTGTGATTTGACGTCCGGTTTAGCGTTGAACAGTCCAACAAATCAGACAATCAATGATATGCAAGTTGATTTGAATAAATTGAGTGCGTCCAAAAAACGTATTACTTTCCCAGAAGTAACAACAATGGCGGACGACTCGAAATTATTCCCGATATTTATGGGCCAACAAAACACCGTACAAAAAACAGCACCGATAAAAGAAAATAAACACATAAAGAATATACGGAAAATTTGGAAACCACTTTCGAACGATCAAACTTTAATTGATGCGGGTCAAAAGAAATTCGGCCTGACACAATGTCCTGACTGTAAACTCGTTTATAGTTTAGGCGAACCGGAAGACGAAATAATGCATTTTCAACACCATAACTCAGTCAGTGTACTTAAATATAACGTAAGTTGTTTTTTTTTAATGATTTTTTAATAGAAAATTTAATTTAATTTAATTGTGCAGGGTTGGAAACATGAACGGGTTGTGAATCAGAACCACAATGGTCGTGTGATTCAAATCAATCCAATGGATCCGAAAATATGGTGGAAAAAAATTAAGGAACTGCTGGTTGTTGTCAATAAAGAGTTAGGATTCGTTGATATTCCATTTGATACTTCTATTACAAAGGTTAGTGAAACTTAAGACTTGTATTTCGTCTAGATTTTATTTTCGAAAAGAATATTCAAACCGCAAGTGCATGTTTACTCTATGCAGTTTTTGTTCTATCTCCAATATCACTAGAACGGCTACACGTACGACAAATATAGTTATGTTCATAATGAAAGATATTAATATTTCGCACAAATTTCGTTTGAAACATTTCTTCAAAAAATGTACCAGTTGCGAGAAAAATGCTACGAAATATTATAAATATGTTGTTTATGTTGCCATGGATTCGCATGGAGCTTATAAAATCGGATCATCTGCTATTTTGTCAGGAAAACAAAAGACTCAATTAGATGAAAGAAATTAATATTTCGCATAACATTTGTTTGAAACATTTCTTCAAAAAATGTACCAGTTGCGAGAAAACTGTTACGAAAATTTATAAATATCTTGTTTATGTTGCCATGGATTCGCATCTAGCTTAAAAAATCGGATCATCTGCGACTGTCAATATTTCGACAGGAAAACAAAATAGACACAATTAGATACATGACATTTCAGAGTATTCCTGTAGAGTATTGGGTAATTTATTTATATATATATATATATATATATATATATATATATATATATATATATATATATATATATATATATATCTAGTAAAAACTATGTAAGACAGTCGAGTGCAGGCCACTCCAGATATTTAATTATCGTGAGACTGCGCGCATCAAAACAATTTCAATGATTTATTTTACAGGTATTTCTATATATAATGAACCGTCAAATTGTCGGTTGTTTAGCGGCAGAACCAAAAACGAAAGCCTATAAAATGCTACCGTTTAATGGCGTAGATCAGTGCACCGAAGAAAGTTATCCGATCAAATGTGGTGTTTCTAGAATATGGGTCGCAGCGACCCATCGAAAACAGGGCATTGCAACATGTTTGATGAACGTTTTGCGTTCGAATTTTATTTATGGACACATTATGTCTACCGCAGAGATTGCGTTCAGCGCGCCATCAGAAGCCGGTAAAATATTCGCCTCAAAGTACACAAAAACAGATAATTTTCTGATATATACCTCATAGCAGTTTACTCTTACATAGTTTTATAAGTATATTTATTTTCTTCGTTATTTTACTCTGAATTACCTAAATACATATTTTATACTATGTTCCGTGTGGTCGGTTCTGGTAACTGAACATTTTCCCTAATTTTGGAACAACTTGTCCTTGAGTTTTGTTTATCAGTTGGGTTACAAACAAAATAAACATATCCTATATTTATTGTTACCAACGAAACTACTAACATTTTGCAGTGACTTTGTTTGCGTCTGGTAACAAAAACTTTCAGGAACAGCGTTCCATAAATAAATTTCGGGAAAAAATCAATTATGGAACTTAAACCCAAGTCACCGGTTACATTGCTACATTTAAGGAACATATTATAAGATTTGAAGCTCTTTTAATAAGTGGTGCCATTTTCATTTTCGAAATGACTATCGTATCTGATAACTTGTCAATATTTTAGCAGAGGTTTTTATTCATCGATGAATACTGCGTCAATTCAACACATCGTTTTTTATACACTGTTAAATTGCAACGTATTATCCATCAGCATTGTTTTAATCGGCCAGAAATGTGGATTTTAAAATTTCCGATAGATCGATAATAGGGATCTAGTGAAATGTTTTTTAATTATATATTATTTTAACTTTTGTTTATTTTTGGGTAGAATATTTGATGAAACGCATAAAAAAACGTTACATTTAGTGAAACGCGATTTGAAATTTAAATCGGAATATACACTTCTTACATTATCAACATCATTTTTTGATTTTCTCAGCTATTTATCGTGACGTAATTTACTTTAGTGCACTAAAGGCGTGTTCAGAGCGAACCAAATAGTAATTAAGATTAGAAAATTACAAATAATAATCTAGTTTGTATTATGACAATCAATGCTAACATTCCAAGCAACAATATTAACACAATGTATGATACATTTTGTTGCTGTGAACGTTAACTTTGTATATCATATAACAAACTAGAATTATTATTTATAATTTCTAAGCTCAATTACTGATTTTTTCGCTGTGAACAATATTTAATAGTTGACGAACAAAAAAAACTCGCCTCTTCTACACAACCATATGTGAAATTAGCGCGATAATAAATGCAACAAAGTACAATATAAAAGCCAATGCAGTATCCAGAAATCTTTTTGGGGAGTGCATATTAATCTATTTATCAATATAAATTATATATACATCGATAACGAGATCGAGATATTTTGGGAGTGCATATATGCACTATCAACACCAAACGGGTATGGCACTAATAATGCACAAAAATTGTTGATGAAACTGTCGTAAATCATAAATAAAATATGGCTGCCCTAGTAACCATAGCTGAGACACTCATTTATCTGAAATTAATTAAGTAGTTGGCATAGATAAATTTTGACGTATGAGTAAGCCAACAACTGACTCGGCAATGGTTATTATATTTTATTGTATATTAAATATGTAAAACAATTGTAGCAAATGTTTACGATGTAATTATTTTTTAAGTATGTCTATCAAAAATGTTTAGTTTTATTGTTCCATTTTAATTTTGAAATTTTATTTTGTCGTGTTTCCGAAAAAAAATGACTGACAAATTTGCGCAAGCACGTCTATTAAGAGGAATCCCTACACCCAGTAGCATGAAAACAAAAATCATCGTTACGCTCTTGACGTTTTCTGATCCTAAATTAAAATATAATCGATCCAAAAAAATATATGTCGCTTAAGTATGATCTAATGCACGACTGTACAGACGAAATTTTACAACATTTATATATTTTACATATAAAAATAAATAAAACATTTTCCAATAAAAATTGATGTATTTCATAAGAGGTTTATTATGAATTGAATTGAACGATATTCGCAATTTACGGCTGTACATGCCTAGATTGAACTTTTAACTTGCAATTATTAACAGAAATATCTTTTAAAAATACATTTTATAGTCATATTTTGAAAAATTGTAGGAGCATTTTCAAAGTAACTGTATTCTAATTTAGCTAGTGCCTCTAGCGGTATATTTGTAAACACTGCGGTACAGTTGAAACGCAAGCATTTCAATATCTGGTTTTTATGTATTTTATATATTGTTATATTTGTGCTACTTAATTATGCTGATAGCGAAAAGTGAGCTCGGTAGGGATTCCTCTTAATATTAGGTATTTATTAAAAAAAATGTTTTTTTTTGTTAATAATTGGATATTGTAATAGTGTGTGAAAATGTGATTTTTGGCATTTTTTAACTTTTTAATATGTACAGTTCGTTGAAATAATTTTGTAATTTAATAAAATAATTTTATAATATATATTTGCAATGCAAGAGGATTGAAACTATTCTTGTAGTTTTTCATAAATTTAATAAAAACCTATACAACAGGCATACAATTTTGTACATATTTCTTTATAACATATTTAATATAAAAATATCTATGATTGGATAAATATATCTTTCAAATATAACTATTAATTCTCTGATCAATCAATAATTATTTGGTGACCAGAGACTGCACTAAACTACATGTGCATGATCTTAATTTCAATAGTACGTAAATACAAACACGATTGAAATATAACATAATAAATATTAATAATTGACAGTAAAATTATCCAAGTTTCTACTTAATGGCCTTTTTTTTTTTTTTACTTATTACAATTTGTTGTAAATTATCTTTATTTGTGTATTTCGTAAACAGTAATTGTAGAATTTTAGTTATTTACCACTAAAATTAAATACAGTGGAGTTGCGATATAGTGAACATTATCTCGATAGTGAATTATTTAACATTGAGTCGTGATATAACGAAGAAAACAAAAATAAAGGTGAATATTCCGGTTTTGTTGCGTATTAAATTAATCAAAAAGCAGCACCAATCAAAAAATGAATTTATTATGGCCCCACGGAATGAAAAGTTTCAGTTTTCATTTGCAATTTTACTTTAAAATTAATAATGTTTTCGTAATAGTGAAATACTGTTAGAATTTCTCTAAATAGCGACTCCACTGTGATAAAATGGAGGTACTGTAGGCCTTTGACTTCAAAATGCGTACTAATTTTTAAAAATTAACTATTTTGTAAATATTGCGTCATAATATATATATATAAAGTTGATTTATATAATTTGGGTTGCAAATGTAAGATTAGTGTCAGTTATACAAGTGATTAAAATAAATAGTGACTTAAAAACAAACATACAAACTTGGATGTTTAGAATAATGAATAATAACAACAATATTGCTCAATCGTTGGAGCTAGATGCTTGCGAATCGTCCGCCAACAGTTTTTGTAAGTCTAAATTTTCCATTTTTATAGTACTACCGTTGCTAGCGTGCGCTAGGAAAAGTTCTTTTAGAAAACCAAGTTCTTTCGTAAGGGTTCTCACTTTTTCTTCTAGTGCTGAATTTTCGTTTTTCAACTGGGTCACACGGGCCAGTGTTTCTTGCGTTTTTAATTTCGATTTTACACGGCTTCTTTTTACTGCCTAGAAAAAAATTACACGCACATATTAATTTCGAACATATTAATCTTGTAATTTTAACATATTTACCGGCCCCACCTAAATATATATATATATATATATATATATATATATATATATATATATATATATATATATATATGTATATATATAAAATAAATATATAATTCTATACATATATATATAAAATAAATATATAATTCTATACATATATATATAAAATAAATATATAATTCTATACATATATATATATATATATACAAAATAAATATATAATTTTATACATATATATACAAAATAAATATATAATTACAAATAAATACATAATATTCGCTGTGATATAATTTGAGAAAACTTTAATATCTTTCTTTTTGAATACAATTAATTTTCATTAAGTGTAACCATTTTGGAGATTTTGAAATTCGACAAAAGTAAATGTGCGATTATGCTCAAAGTCTTATCATCTCTTCACAAATTAATTTTGGGCCAAAATATTGTTGACTTAGTTGTTAATTATTGTAATTCTTTGATCAATAAAGTCAATTTTTGGAACTACTGACATTCATCACATCATCACCAATCATTTCAAACTCTCTGAAGAAGATCATACATAGGTCGAAATATATAGTTTGTTCAAAAATAATTCTTTATGGCCCCTATTAGACCCTCACAGCATGAAGGCTATTAGGTGGTGCAACATAGATTTATGGGGTAAATTTACAGGGTCGCAGTTAGAATTTTCTTATATTTTTAGTTTTTTTTTTTCTTTTTTACTTTATTTAATATTTTTAATTTCTATTAGCAACTAATTTTTATGACTGATATTTTTATTATTTATTTATATTTAATGTTTTAGTTTTATTAATTTTAAAAATAAAGAGTGTTACATATTTATATCAACGTTTTTCCTCAATCTTTTTCCTTTTTTAATTTCAACAATTGACTTTATTGATCAAAGAACCCCAATTAATTAACTTAATCAAAAATATTTTGGTCCAAAATAAATTTGCGAAGAGATGTTAAGACTTTGGGCATAATCGCACATTTACTCTTGTCGAAATTCAAAATCTCCAAAATGGTTACACTTATTAATTAAATTAATTGTATTCAAAAAGAAAGATATTTAGAGTTTTCTCAAAAAGTATACCATTTGTAAATTAAACGAAATATAGCACATTTACTCTTGTCGAAATTCAAAATATTCACAATAATTAAAATGTATATATTCTAATAACATTTGAAATAAATTTTTAAAAATCCGTATGATAAAAAAGATGCTTTACTAGACTTTGTTATACGTAGTTTTCTATATAAATAATATATATATATATATATATATATATATATATATTTAATAGGGGTTTCCCGCATTTTTAATCGAAATAATGCTTACTGAAGACATGTTTAGTTTTTTTTTAATTTATTAATTACGGTATAATAAATTATTAAAAAGCCATATTTCGTTTCCCGCTAAAACGACCACAAATATTGCTTTATATTGTTTTAAATTCATGCAACGTTTCCTGTGAAACAATATCAATATGTATTGTAACCAGAGAAACGTGAAACGTTAAATTACTATTTTCAACAGCAAATTTTCGAAAAATAAAAAATTATGTAGCTCAAAATTTCAATATCTATAATTTTATCAGAATATATTTCTCCAATTCGTGACAATTCCAAAATATAAAAAAGCAGCTAGAATTATCTACTATTTCAAATTCAAAAATACGTTTTCTTTTGTTAAAATCTGGTGATTACAATATTTTCTTATATACATTCGTAAAAGAAAATATAAATTACAACTAAGCCAGTATATGTCCTAGTTTTAAAGCACGAGTAATTATTTCGATTTTTATGTTTTTTTTGCATGTAGAAGATATATTTTATTATAAATAAATCGAATTGATATGATGCAAGTGTCGTTTTGATTTTTTTTTAATGCGAAATTATTATATTTCTTAAAACTAGCTTAGGATATATGCATATTTAAAAGTATTCGCGTCAAGGAATTATTTGTTTTCTTTTTTAAATTTAGCACATTGCAAGTAGATAATGGGTTTATTTTAATACTAGTTGCTGTTTTGTTGTCTGATTTGCCATTTTAAGTTTTTTAAGACAGTTTATTATTTTAAATCAGTATTTTTCAAGACTACTGTTTACCAGTGGTGTTTATGAACGTAGTTCGGTTTATCGGATGAGTTTTTGCAATATGGGACAAACCATTTTCTAACAATTGTTAAGCAGATAAATATTTGAAATATCAAATTTGAGATATCAGAATCAAATTTATGAGTGGATTGATTTTATTTACGCATAATCTGTGACAGTGATTGATATTACGTGACCTAGTACAAAATTAATTCTTTATTTTTATTTGATTGGCAACATTGTTAAATTGAAAAGGATGCGAAAAGGATACAAAAATCTAGTGACACATTTCAAATGTGAATAAATATTTAATGGAAACGTTTTAATGTAATTTTATGCATTATATAATAATAATAATTGTACAAAAAAAAAATAAGGGCCATAGCAAAAGTGTGCATTATCCCAATTGTAAGTTTTGAAAGTAGCAACAACCCCATAACTATCTTAAAATAATCTACAAATTCTGATTTACCTTGTATATACAAATTTAAAATATAAACGAATATTGCATCAGAATTATTTATTGTCACCAAATTAATTTAATTTTAAGCTGTCAATAATTTTTTAAGTCTAGAAACATCATCGATTTAGTAAATCCTACCTGATTATTGCGATCGCGTTTCTTTCGATAATCTTCATCGTCCGATTCGTTGACGGAGTCATTCGATTTCTCGCTTTTCGAACGGCCCCTTTTCGCACATGTGGTATTTTCTTTTTCCCGTCGTGGAGGCATAATTTTATTTATTTTGCTACCGTAGGCGATAATCTACAAGGAAACAAATTGCTGTAAAAATCAAGCGTCCTTGCGCAATCATTTGACACATTTTTTATCGAAAATGTTTACGAGAACTATGTCGTTATAGTTACAAACCTTTGATTTTGTAATTGTTTACAATACGTATATATTGCGATTATTGTTTATTTGTTGTGATATTCGACAAAAGAATTTCGTAAAATTGACAGCTTGTTTTCAAATGACAGCCATTAACTACGTTTACATAAACACGTGTTATGAAATCAGTAGGGATTTGAATGCGATTTAAATTAAATTAACACTTTTCTATTTAACCGAAATTTCCTTTTATTATGATTTTTTGTTATTTATAACAAACTGTTTTTGCAAAACAACCCTGTTATTTTAAAATAACAACTTTCACTACGTATACATGAAAGTAATTGTGCTCGATGTTGCACCGAATTGACTGAAAAAGTGATCCAGTCACATCCGTTTATTCCAGCCCGCGAAATACGAAAATTGGACCACTCAACGCGTTATTCTTATGGAACTACTAGTTTAAGGATTGTTCACAGTGAAACAATTAGTAGTTAAACTTAGAAAATTACAAATAATAATCTAGTTTGTATTATGACAAGCAATGTTAACATTCCAAGCAACATAATTTATGATAAATTTTGTTGCTGTGAACGTTAACCTTGTTAACAAACTGGAATTATTACTTATAATTTCTAAGCTTAATTACTAATTCTTTAGCTGTGAACAATCCTTTAGGCCGAAATTCTCTTAAGGATTGTTCACAGCTAACCCACATAGCACAAAACAAACTGAAAGACGTCTTTAAGATGTCAAAGTCTTTAATGGTATGAAGCCCGAAGTCATACAAAGCGACGTCCTCTACACGTCTAACTTCGCTCGTTTAAGACCAATTTAAGACGTGTCGAAAAGACGTCTTAAAGACGTAATTTAAAGACTTTAAAAGGATAACTATAAGTCAACAATAAGACGTCTATAGGTCGTTCAAAATGACTACTATTAGACTCTTATAGGTCTAAATAATGACGTCCAAAATTGGACATTTTGTGGTCTTGCGGGAATAGGTAGTGATTTTTATAAGGCTAGAAAATTCTGGTATTACATTTGTTTTACTATCTACACAAAATACACATTTGTTTGATACTTAATAGTACATCCAAATGTGTTGTTTTTAGATAGCAAAACAAATGTAATATCAGAATTTTCTATAAATAACCAACAAATTCGAATTAAAATACAATAGTATAATACATTATTAAACATATAAATATTACAAATAAAGAGCAGTTGATTTATTAACTGGAATTAATTATAATTTGCTTGTATACAGTCATATACTTCATTTAAGATAGATTTCTAGTTTACATACGTCGCAACTGTAGCACTCAAACCAAGAAGTCTGGGCATAATTATGTATACAATGTATTATTTAGGTTGTCCGCTACGGTTGTGAAGCACGGAACATATTGAAACTGAAGAGAACATATTTAAAATCACAGTGTGTACGGCAAAATAGTATTTTTATTTGCCAGGTTTAGCCGTTCGCTGAACGCTCATGAACATGCCTCATCCATTCTCGTTCTCGTTCAGTTTTTGTTTCATCATTGGCAGTTACAGTAATCTGTACGCAGCGCTTCTGAAATATCCAAAAATTATATTATAATATTAATGAGAATTGAATGATTCAATTGTTACCGGTTATAATTTTCATTACGGGGGCGTTTCCTAATGGCCATATATTGCATCTGTCCACGTTCTTTGATCCTTCCTCCAATACTAAGAATTTTTTGTTTCTGTAAACATCATGTATTTATTTATTTATTAAATATGTAACACTAGCGTTGTAAGGTGTTATCCTCTTTGTTCTATAATATTTTGTTACTTGTACTTTTAATGAGGTTTTGTTTTATGAACATTGCATAAAAACTGTAGAACATGCATAATATATACATTTTAAATTAATAACTAATGCACAAACTTGTTACACAGCAAATAATTGTTTGTAAAATACTTACTTTTCTTACTTGTTTGCATTAGCTGAAACTACTTGTAGAATGCTCTAGAACGTTTGTTTGTTGGACCTGCATTTTTTGCTCTGTTCTTAATCTGTCCTTATTCATCATTATAAGTGGAAGAAAGACAAATCATGAACTGATCAGTCAGTGCAGGACAAACGAACAAAGCTAAGTATAGGTTCTGCAAATTTAATATAGGTGGCAGCATATCTCCGCATTTGTTTGGTCTTGTAGACCAAAAAAAGACGTCTGTACGACCACCTAAATTTGTCTGGATGGAAGTCGTTAAGTTGTCTTGTGGACGACATTTACAAGACGTCTTATTTAAGGCCAACTTAAAGACGTCTTGAAGACTTTGTTATATGTTGTCTTATTTATGTATGTCATTAAGACGTCCTAACTAAAAGTCTTAAAGACGTCATGTTTTTGGACGTCTTTATTTGGTCTTACGGGATTTGGTGCTATGTGGGAAAGGATTGTTCACAGCGAATTATTTAGTAATTAAACTTAGATAATTAAAAATAGCAATCTAGTTTGTATTATGGCAAGCAATGCTAACATTCCAAGCAACAAAATTAACACAATTTATGATAAATTTTGTTGCTGTGAACGTTAACCTTGTATGTCATACAACAAACTCAAATTATTACTTATAATTTCCAAACTTAATTTCTAATTCCTTTGCTGTGAACAATCCTTTAAGAAGCTAAAGTAATTAAGCTTAGAAATTATAAATAATAATTCCAGCTTGTTGTATGACATACAAGGTTAACGTTCACAGTAACAAAATTTATCATAAATTACTTGTCATAAGACAAACTAGAATATTATTTGTAATTTTCTAAGCTTAATTACTAATTGTTTCCTGTAAACAATCCTTTATGTGTTAAGTTATTGAAAATTTGAGAAATCTGATAGTGACAAATTTAAACAGCTTTAATATAATGTCGGGAATAACAGATTTATTTTCGAATTTCGCGGGCGGATGTGACATATCACTATTTTTGTCTATATATTAAATTAGCTTTGTTTTAGTAAAATTATTAATATTTGAACTTATACTGAGCAGAAAGTGCAGCAAAGCAAATACTTCTTAAGTTACTAAATGTACATTTAATTTATTACTATTTTCTAAATACAATTATAATCAAAACATATTTATTTTCTTATAAGAATGTATATAAAATTTTTAGAACTACAGCAATACTTCGCATAGTACGGCTTCGATCAGTCCGGATTCACTATAGTCCGGTTTGAAAATTTCAAAACAAACTAAATTTAAATTCAAATAACAAAATAAATTCTAAAAAATACACAACATATATAAATTATACAGTCAAGTGTCTATTTTTGCGGTTTATTTTTATGCGGTTTTAAAAATATGCGAATACGATATACATATTTCAATATCTCTGGGGTTCCCCGTTTTATATAGTACCTAAACATGGCGAGAATAAAACCCGGCGTTATGTTTTGGTGTAAAAAATGCTTATATTAGTTAAAGATATTAAAATATATAGTAACTTTTGTTGTAATAATGTATATTTTCGATTAACTTTTTGAAATAAATAAATTTATGTTTGCCTGGTATTGTTTTACAGCAAATATTGCATGAATTGAAAACAAAATAGAATCATATTACCCATATAGCACAATATGCCTAAAGACGTAATAAAGACGTCCAGTAGAAATTAAAATATGACAACTATTGGACGTCATTATTACGTCTTTAGGCATTTTGTGCTATATGGGGTGTTAAATGCAATTTTTTTAAATACTTATATTAACAAGATTTGGTACGCGTAAAACGCACCAACGCGCAGAGCTCGCCCTTAGGTAAAATATGCGTTGCGAGCAGTGCTTTTAAATTATTATGGCCTTTTGGTTAACAATTTGAAAATATGTTATAGGTGTAAAAAGTCTTACATTTAATTTTAGATTATATTGATAAAAAAAAATTCAGTTCATACTGTAAAATTCAAAATTATAATATTTAATAATTTTTTTCGGGCTTTGGATTAACAAAATGAAAAATTTTTGTAGATATAAAATATCTTAGAATTTTTAGTAGAATTTTTAAATGTATTAATTATTTTTATAAGGGCAGTATTAAGGGGGGCTCTAAATTTTGGGGCCCTACAACTCGGGACGTATACAGGCGATTGGATTTATACTGCGAGCGGATTCAAATGGGATGCCAAATAATATGTGTACCAAATTTAGATTATATTGATAAAAAAATAATTTAGTGCATATTTTAAAATTCAAAATTATATTATTTAATAATTTTTTTCGGGCTTTGAGTTAACAAAATGAAAAAATCTTGTAGACAAAAAATATCTTAGAATTTTTAGTAGAATTTTTAAGTGTTTCAATTATTTTTATAAGAGCAGTATTAAGGGGGGCTCTAAATTTTGGGGCCCTATAACTCGGGAAGTATACAGGCGATTGAATTTAAACTGCGAGCGGATTCAAATGGAATATGCCAAATAATATGTGTACCAAATTTGGAGTAAATCGCTCCGGTACCTTCAGAGGAGTAGAGAACACAAATTTGGTCTTACGAGCGACGACTAACATCCAAGTATATAAGTTATATACATTTTCAGAATCAGGGCGACGAGACGAACACTTTTTCTTAATGAAATTTTTTGATCCGAGAATGCTACAGACACACGACCGAATGCTTTAGCTTCTTCGGTACTACGTACGGCGAGCTAAAAACTACGTATAAGAAAGTCCAGTGACGGACACTTTAACTACGTTTACATAATAACGCGGATTGAAAAACTAGGTCCTGATTAAAATGAACATACTTTATATTTATTAATTTAAATATAAATATATATAATATTTAAACACGAGTTTTTCGAGAATATGTAGGACGTTTGATAAATAAATTCTTTTATTTTGAAATGTAACTTTTGACATTCCAATGTCAACGTTGTATGTTGAATGTTGTCATTGTCAATGTCAAAATATTATTATAAAATGTTTTTTAATTGTGTGATGTGCAGCATAGATAACAAATGTAGTTGATAGCACGACTATATAATGTCGTGGCAGTTCTACAAAAGTTCTTGAAATAATTGTGCCAAAAGGTAAGTGAATTAACCTTATTTAAAACGATTTTAATTAAGTAATAACTCGGTTATATACAATTTTAAACATTTATAGTATTAATAAATGTAAAACAGCTTTTAACCGCATGGGGATTTGGTCCAACAGGTGACGGTAAATTTAGGGGGTTGGATAAATATTTTAAGGGATGGCTACTACAGTTTTGGTAACAGGTGGTGCGGGCTACGTAGGATCTCATACAATTGTACAATTATTGAACAACAATTTTCAAGTAATTGTTATTGATAATTTAGTAAATTGCTTTGCTGAACAAAACCAAAAACCGGAATCTCTTAAACGAGTCGAACGAATTACTAACAAATCTGTACAATTTTATAATGTTGACATTAAGGACAAACACGCACTTAGTAAAATATTTGATCAAGTAAGCGGTATTGGAGTACTTCAAGACGGGCTTATTTGGGGCAGTAGAGGGTTATTTGAATCATTAAAAAAAAAAAAAAAAAAATTTTACACAGAATAAAATTAATTTATTTTTAATTAATTTGTGTTATTAATTAATACGTGCTACAAAATATATTTGCTTTTTCATGATGTATTTTAATATATTTATAACATTTGCCTCGGTTTACGCTACATAGGCGTTTTTATGTTGCATTTGTTTAAGTGTCTAATTTTTCGCATAATTGTAATGGAAAATTGTTCATTGTTTAATTTTTTTCCTTTACTGTTTTGCGATACATTAATAATTTATCAAATATTTCATATATAAAACGTCTGTTGTGTAAATCGATTTGATACTCAGTATTAAAAAAAAATTATATAATCTACTCGGCATCACGTGGGTCATCTTCAGAACTGTTTGTCATTGATATAAAACTTATACAGGTGGTGCTATTTTAAACATATGTACATTTACAGACAAAGTGTATATACAAAACTTATTAAGAATTTAAACTGCGTCGATTAACTTTAATTTCATTGATTAAAAACATTTAGTTTAACACTTATTTAATAAACTAGGGTCACCCGTGGCGACTATGTGCCCATATGGTATACAGAACATAGGTCAGTTTTGACTGATGGCAAATTTTCATGTAATTTAATAATAATTACACGGTTTTTCTTCAGTTTGTATCGTTTGACTATAATAGTAATACAAATTTCCACATCGCAAATAATAATAAAGAAAAAATCGATTCCTTTTTTGGAACGCTTATTTGTTTTTAGATCACTATGCTGAGATTAACTAATCGATCGCTTATCATGCACTGTGTAACATCCGATAAATTTAAACTAAGATTTATTTAAACTAAGTTTTGTTAAACCTTGTATGGTACAACTGGCCATACGTATCATTAAGACAGTTTCCTTAATTGAATTATTACACAAAAAACCGCATTATAAATTTACTTACGATTGCTGTTTATTATTTGAATCGATTGTTCAAAAAATATGTATTACAAACCTTTGTTACACAGCATTTTTAATGATTTGACATTTGATTCATTATTGTTTTTGAATTAAATAATTAGGCTAGATTCTGAATTTGCAGTATTAAATTGCTGCAGTGTCACGGCAGTTTTAAAAGTAATAATTAGTTATATGCTAAAATTAAATATGTCAATTTCATCAAAAATCAATGTCGCCGCGGAATTTCTTGATATATTATTTGTTATTATATCTGTCATTCATTGAATAATTTTTATAAAATATATTTTGTGTGTTCAATTCGGTATTATAATACAAAAGAAAACATTATTCTTTTTGTAATACAAACACATTTTGTAAAAATTATTCAATGATTGACAATTATAATATAAAAACAAAATGCCATCAAGAAAATCCATGGCAACATTTATTTTTGATGAAATTGGCATATTTAATTTATTAAGGCGCTAGACTAGTTTATATTTCATTCTCTGTCGGTAAATATGTATTGATTTCTGATTTATTAAGATATATATAAATAATTTTGTAGCACAGCACCCTAAAATCATACAATATCTACATTATGGCATATTTTTTCACAACGAAATTTTATTAATGTAGCTGTACATATTTCAGCTACAAAAATATAATTTCGTAGTTAAAATGTCATATTGTAGATATTGTATGATTCTAAGGTGCTGCGTTACAAAATTATTTATAATTATCTTAATAAATCTGAAATCAATAGATATTTACCGTTGCTAGACAGAGAATGAAATATAAACAAGTCTAGCGCCTTAAATAAGTATTATACTAAATGTATTTAATTAATGAAATTAAATTTAATCGACGCAGTTTTAAATTCTTAACAAGTTTTGTATTTACACTTTGTCTGTAAGTTTTGAAGTGTTCACATAAAACATGCATTACGCTTCTGATGATGACACACGTGATATGTAAATAAAATATTTTAAAATAATGACTGTATTTCCTAAGTAACGAAAACTCATTTTTATATTCAATAATCGAGAAAGCCTATACCTATAAATTTAAAAATTTTGTTCCAGAACTTTTGAGTTTTAACGTTCCAATACAGACGATTTTACAAAAATAGTCTATTAAACTACGTTCAAAACGTATATTTTTCTGTAGTTTTACTATTTTTATTTTAATAAATAAAATTATATCTCTTTATTACGTATAAAATGTATAAATAACTCAAATAACCCAATACAACCCAATTAGCCCCATTTTACAATGTACAATATTTTAACATCCAATTTTTATTTATAGCATAAAATTCATTGTGTCATACATTTCGCAGCTTTAAAAGCAGTCGGCGAATCATGTAAAATACCACTTACTTATTATCAAAATAATATAACTGGTTCAAGTACTTTATTTGAGGTATTATCACAGATAATAAATCCATTATTTTGTAATAATAATGCATATTTTGTTTTTATCTTCAAGGTAATGAATGAAAAAAACGTAAAACAATTAGTGTTTTCGTCGTCTGCGACTGTTTACGGCATTCCACAATTTTTACCAATCACCGAAGATCACCCCACAGGGCAAGGGTGCACTAATCCCTACGGAAAAACGAAATATTTCGTTGAAGAGATTTTAAAGGATCTGTGCATTTCTGATAAGGTATTATTTGATTATTTATTCGAGAAGCTCAAAATTGACTTCATTTAAATAATGCTGATGGCGTTAGTTGTTATTTTACTATATAGATACAAATATTTAATATAATTTATTTTTACTGAAAAACTATTCATTACATAAAATAAATTAAATTCTTTTGATTTAGTCCTACAATACTCAATAAGTTTCTTTTACAGTCAAATCGATATTCACTAAAGGAATCTATTTAATATTGCAATTTAACTAATCCGGGTTTTAATTCTTATAATTATGAGTTAGAAAATATCAATAAAAATGATAAGTAATAATTTAATTAAATTTAATTTTTAGGATTGGAGTGTCGTTTTACTAAGATATTTTAATCCTGTTGGAGCTCATGAATCAGGACTTATAGGAGAAGATCCTTCCGGAATCCCTAATAATTTGATGCCATATATATCGCAGGTAATTTAATATTTCATTATAAAAAAATTATATATATACATTTTGAACAGGATATTACAACCGGAAGCGCTTGTTTACTCGAGTAATTTTTTGCATATCTAGAAAAGGACACTTTTATAAAAATCATTTATATATATATATATATATATATATATATATATATATATATATATATATATATATATATATATATATATATATATAAATGATTCTTATAAAAGTGTCCTTTTCGAGATATGCAAAAGATGACTCGAGTAACCAAGCGCTTCCGGTTGTAATATCCTGTTCAAAAATATAAAGTTATATATATATATATATATATATATATATATATATAAATAAATGATTCTTATAAATTACCCTTTTTGAGATATGCAAAAAATGACTTGAGTAAACAAGCGTTTCCGGTTGTAATATCTTGTTCAAAAATAGAAAGTTATATATATATATATATATATATATATATATATATATAAATGATTCTTATAAAAATGTGTTTTCGAGATATGCAAAAAATGACTCGATTAAACAAGCGCTTGCGGTTGTAATATTCTGTTCAAAAATAGAAAGTTATATATATATATATATATATAAATGATTCTTATAATAGTGTCCTTTTCGAGATATGCAAAAGATGACTCGAGTAAACAAGCGCTTCCGGTTGTAATATCTTGTTCAAAAATAGAAAGTTATGTATATATATATAAATGATTCTTATAAAAGCGTCCTTTTCGAGATATGCAAAAAATGACTTGAGTAAACAAGCGCTTCCGGTTGTAATATCCTGTTAAAAATAGAAAGTTATATATATATATATATATATATATATATATATATATATATATATATATATATATTTATATATATATATATATATATTTATTTAATGGAAATATCCGTTTTGAAGGTCCTTGATGCCATTTTCACTATTTTCTCAATGACGTCTGTGTGTGTGTGAACGCTCTACAGCTAATACCGTTCAATTGAAAAATATGTTTTGAATTTTAGTTTTGTATATTTCGGAAAAGAAAACTTTCTATTTTTGAACGGTATTAGCTGTAGAGCGTTCACACACACACAGTCGTCATTGAGAAAATAGTGAAAATTGCATCAAGGACCTTCAAAACGGATATTTTCATTAAATAAATATATATATATATATATATATATAACTTTCTATTTTTGAACAGTATATTACAACCGGAATCGCTTTTGTTTACTCGAGTTAATTTCTTGCATATCTCGAAAAGGACACTTTTATAAGAATCACTTTTCTCTTACCGTTTTCAAGACATTGAAAAAGTAGCAAAACTGAGTTAACCATTAATTTCAGTTAAGAGGCTTTCTTTCGGATCCTATACAGGTCTTAGGATTAAAAGTTTATATTTTTGTGTATTTCGGTTAAAATTTTAAGTTATACATTTTGTATAATTGCAATACAATCATTTTGGATATCTTTAATAAATTCGTAAAATAAAATTGATACATACGATATTGTTTATAGGTAGCTGTAGGTCGTCGTGACAAAGTCCAGGTATTCGGCAACGATTACCCAACTTCAGACGGTACTGGTGTCCGT
The DNA here is from genome assembly GCA_933228885.1 of Leistus spinibarbis. NCBI lineage: Eukaryota > Metazoa > Arthropoda > Insecta > Coleoptera > Carabidae > Leistus > Leistus spinibarbis. The sequence continues at coordinate 5,766,402 of OW121791.1, forward strand.
GACTACATTCACATCAATGATTTAGCTATCGGACACGTCAAAGCACTGACCCGATTACGTGAGACAGCTTTCTCTGGGTGTAAAGCTTATAATTTAGGCACCGGCGTTGGCTATTCTGTTTTGGATGTAATTCACGCATTTGAAAAAGCATCCGGTAAAAAAATCAACTATGAACTAGTTGCCAGACGGGAAGGAGATATAGCATCCAGTTTTGCTGATGCCAGTTTAGCTAACCGAGAACTAGGTTGGAAAGCAGAGAAAGATTTACTTTCCATGTGTGCTGATACATGGAAGTGGCAGTCAATGAATCCAAATGGATTCCAGAGTTAATTTCATTATACTCTGTTTTACTTAACTACTACTTATTTTAGCACTAAGGTTTAAGTAGATATTTGTTTCTATAAGTCAATTTAACGCACAAATAAGTTCCTTACTGTACCAGTTTTTATTATGAATTATATGTTACCAAATATATACTTATATTATTTTACTGTGTAAAAGAATTTTACAAAATACACATATTTTATCAATTTTGTTTTTATTATACTTAACCCGTGGGCACAATGTGCCCCTATCATATATAAAATACAGCCCACTCAACTATCCATCTCTATAATCTAGCTTTCTATCCCTAACGATATGCAAATATTATGAATTAACCCATATACCACAAAATGTCTAAAAACGTAATAAAGACGTCCAATAGATGACATCTTAAAATATGTCTTCTATTGGACGTCTTTAGGCATTTTGTGCTATATGGCATAACTCATGAAATAAATGTATACATTAGGAGTATTTCTTCGAACTCTGATTTGCAATCTAACTAATCAAAGTAATCATGATTATGAGAATCATGATTCTTCGTTCGTTATTAGTTATCCCTACTCTTCCATTTTGGGATCAGAAACTGACAGTCCCCTTCCCCTTGCGAACCATACTATTTTTATGATTTTATTGCAAGCAAACGTTTAATTTTATTTTAAATGTTGACATTTGTTACTGCGGCTACAATTATTATGAAACAATTTTATAAACGTAACAATGAGATATTGTACTATTCCAGTTTTAGAATGTTACAAAACAAGTCTTTAGTGTAATTTAAATGATATAACAATTGAATTATTTGGCGGGTGGCGGATTTTAGCTCGTACGAAGTACCGAAGAAGCTAAAGCATTTGGTCATATGTCTGTAGTATTCTCGGATGAAAAAGTTTCCTTAACAAAAAGTGTTTGTCTCGTCGCCCTGAATCCAAAAATATATATAACTTATATACTTGGATGTTAGTCGTCGCTCGCTCGTAAGGCCAAATTTGTGCCCTCTACTCCTCTGAAGGTACCGGAGCAATTTACACCAAATTTGGTACAAATATTATTTGGCATCGCATTTGAAACCACTCGCAGTTTAAATCCAATCGCCCGTATACTTCCCGAGTTATATGGCCCCAAAATTTGGAGCCCCCCTTAATACTGCCCTTATAAAAATAATTAAAACACTCAAAAATTTTACTAATAATTCTAAGATATTTTATGTCTACAAGTTTTTTTTATATTGTTAACCCAAAGCCCGAAAAAAATTATTAAATATAATTTTGAATTTAAAAATATACACAAAATATTTTTTTTATCAATTTAATCTACAAAAAATTGTAATACTTTTTATATCTATAACATTTTTTGCTTAATTGTTAACTAAAAGGCCATAATAATTAAAAACCACTGCTCGCAACGCAAGATCTTTTCATATTGTTAACCCAAAAGCTATACAAATTAATAAATATAATTTCTGAAGGTATCGGAGCGATTCACACCAAATTTGGTACAAATATTATTTGGCATCCCATTTGAAACCACTCGCAGTTTAAATCCAATCGACCCTATACTTTCCGAGATATAAGGCCCCAAAATTTAGAACCCCCTTAATACTACGCTTAGAAAAATATTTAAAACACCCAAAATTTCTACATGAAATTTTAAGATATTTTATATCTACAAGATTTTTGTATATTGATAACCCAAAGGCCGTAAAAAATGATTAAAACATATAATTTAGCATTTTTTTCTTTAATATCAAAATAATCTAGAAAAAATTGTAAGACTTTGTATCTATAACATTTTTTCAGATAATTAAACACAAAAGGCCATAATTAAAAACAATTATTTTTAATTTAAAAAATTCGCTGCTCACATCGCGAGCTGAACGCATAGGTGCGTTGTACCTAAGCTTGTTCATATATACGTTTCCCTGATTACTATTGCTACAAATTGATAGCAAATATTTCATGAATTTAAAGTTAAATAAAGAAATACTAGCAAACTTTTTATAATAAAGCATTGTGCTGGCCACCACAAATATTTTAAATATCCAATTTGTTATTGTTATTTTGACCAGTTGGCAACACTGGAACTAGGCAAATATATGAAAATATCGCAAACATAACCTATTTCTTATTATTTTAATATCGTTTTTAATAACAAAATGCATCAAATAAGCAAATACTTTTTACAACATATGCTCAATAACGGAGTGATAAAATACAATGAAGCTACAGAATTATTGAACGAATACGCAGGTCAGAAACGTGAAAGTGTTATTGGTACAAATCTTCAATTATTTTTGTAACAGATAAACTGCAGGAAAACCGTTGCGATATAAATACAGCGATATCGGAAATAAACGATAACATTCGCCAACACTTATTTCGCATTGATACACGGTTGTGCGAAGTAACTGGCGAGAAAATGTGCATTTATATCAATACCGGGTTGGATGAGATCAGTAAAACAGCAAATATGTTTACACAAGTCGAGTTAGATTTATTCGAGAGTATTATTACCGCGATAATGGAGTCCGATACTAAATGTTTGTCCTCGATAATGTGTCTAAATTTAACGTCGCGTTTAAAGCCGAGTATTAGTAAAGATGTGGCACAAAATAAAATCGATTTTTGGATGCTAAGTGGTTATTTTGTGAAACAAGATGGTTTGATTTATTTGGGTAGTCGGTGCATATCTGAGTTTGATATGTTTTTCAAAGCACAATTTCCTAGGAGAATGACTACTTGTAAACTTTGCACTGATTCTGTTTATTATGTTAGTATTTACGCAAATTGTGGTAATATACACTTAATTTCGTAGAAGCCATTTTCTTTATTTGGAATATTCAGTGGCCTGCACTCAACTTTCTTTTACGTAGTTTTCAATAGATAGATATTAATATACATATATACACCAAACAAACTGTCTACATATATATATATATATATATATATATATATATATATATATATATATATATATATATATAAATATATATATATATATATATATATATATATATATATATATATTTATATATATATATATATATAAATATATATATATATATATATATATATATATATATATATATAAATATATATATATATATATTTATATATATATATATATGTATATATATATATATATATATATATATATATATATATATATATATATATATAAATATATATATATATATATATATATATATTTATATATATATATATGTATATATATATATATATATATATATATATATATATATATATATATATATATATATATATATAAATATATATATATATATATATATATATATATATATATAATCTCAAACAAACGGTCAAACTAACCAATACTCTACAGGAATACTCTGAAATGTCTATTTTGTTTTCCTGGCGCAGATAATAATAATTATTAGTAAGTGATAACAAAATCTTTTGCTGACCAATATAAAATGAAAATTCAAATTAAATTACTATAACTTAATAATAACTGGATAATTATACCAATTTATAATGGATCTGTATTTGCAATACTTATCGTATTCACTCTTAAACTGTCAAACTCCACAGTAAAACTCTGAAATTGTTATTTCATTATGTTAGCAAATATATAATATAAATTGATTCTATAATAATTTACCTGATACAATTTATTCTAATAAGAAATCAATATTTTAAATATTAATTCATACAGATTACTGTCAATGTAATGCTTGTTTGTTTTCAATAAACAAGAAACAAATCATGTAACTCATGGTTGATCCGATTTAAAAATAATAAAATTTGTCACAAGTGTAGGTATCTCTATGGCAACGTAAATAAGATATTTGAGTTTTTTCGTAGCAGTTATCTCATAACTGGTACAAATTATGAAGAAATGTTTCAAACAAAAGTTGTGCGAAATATTATTATCTTTCATTATGATTATTTTTGCCGTAAGTGTAGCCGTTCTAGTGATATTGGAGATAGAACAAAAAATGTATAGAGTAAACATGCACTACCGGTTTGAATACTCTTTTCAAAAATAGGAGGTGCACATCTAGACCATATATACAAGTCTTAAGTTTGAAGTTTCATAATTTTTCGTTCGACAGTTTTGGCCCTAGAGCGTTCACAGACACACACACACACACACAGACGTCATGCCGAAAATAGTCACATTCGATTCAGGGAAGGTCAAAACATGTATATCCGCTGAAGTCTCGAGTTCGAAATTTTTCATGATTACAATACTTACTTATTACTCTGTAAAAGAAAGTAAAAAGTTACTTTAAACTAGATTCTAGCATATTCGTTACAATAATTGCGATAAACGTACTTTTACATATTATATTCTTAAAAACACAGAAAGAAGATTTGAATTATATAATTTATTTGTCTTAGTTTGAAATTTATGCAGAAACTAAATAATATTTCATCTATCTTATAGTAATTCTTAATATTTATAAAATTCCATATTTCCATTCAATCGATTTATAAATATAAATTTCATTTAGATATGCCTAAAGAATTGTTCACAGCGAAACAATTACTAATTAAACTTAGATAATTACAAATAATAATCTAGTTTGTATTATGACAAGCAATGTTAGCATTCCAAGCAACACAATTAATGATAAATGTTGTTGCTGTGAACGTTAACCTTGTATGTCATATAACAAACTGGAATTATTACTTATAATTTCTAAGCTTAATTACAAATTCTTTAGCTGTGAAAAATCCTTAAAAAATAAACAATTTTTTTGTACTCATAAGCTATGTATAAAATAATTATTTTTTTATCACATAAAAAACTCGATATTTCAATGAAAATAACCGTTTTGAGCCTCCCTGTGTCTTTTTTGACTATTTTCTTAATACGGCTGCGTGTGAACGCTTTACAGCCAATACCGTTGAACAAATGCATGATGTTTAATGTTATTTTTGACTATTTTGTTAATTATTGTGAACGAAGTACCGAATTAGCTAAAGCATTCGGTCGTGTGTCTGTAGCATTCTCGGATCAAAAATTTCATTATCAAAAAGTGTTTGTCTCGTCGCCCTGAATCCAAAAATGTGTATAACTTATATACTTGGATGTTAGTCGTCGCTCGTAAGACCAAATTTGTGCCCTCTACTCCTCTGAAGGTACCGGAGCGATTCACACCAAATTTAGTACACATATTATTTGGCATCTCATTTAAATCTACTCGCAGTTTAAATTCAATCGCCCGTATGCTTCCCGAGTTATAGGGCCCCAAGATTTGGAGCCCTGCTTATTACTGCCCTTATAAAAATAATTAAAACACTCAAAAATTCTACTTGAAATTCTAAGATATTTTCTGTCTACATGATTTTTTCATATTGTTAACCCAAAGCCCGAAAAATATTAAATATTATAGTTTTGAATAATTAAAACACTCAAAAATTCTACTAATAATTCTAAGATATTTTTTGTCTACGATATTTTTTCATATCGTTCAACCAAAGCCCGAAAAAAATTATTAAATATAATTTTGAACTAAATATTTTTTTTAAATATCTAACATATTTTCAAATTGTTGACCAAAAAGGCATAATAATTAAAAACCGCTGCTCGTATATATAATTCATAAGGCGAACTGGACGCATCTGTGCGTTGTACGTACCGAATCTTGTTTTTCTCTAACTTTTCCCTTTACAAATTCCAAAAATTGACTATAAATCGAAAAATTCCAATAAACCAAAGCATATTTTTAATTTAAGATTTGTATATCTCTGAAATGAAAACCTCATACATTTGAAAAGGATATTTCAACCGAAAATGAAAAAACGAGTTAGGAAAAAGTAAATTTTATAAAAGTTAATGATATGGCTTCCATGAAAAATGTGAGTTGAATAAAAATATAATAAATAAAATTCTAGGGAAAAATTTGTGGAAGTTGTAATGAAGTCTTGCATCTACATTGTATCACGAAATATTTAAACAAAAATCAAAAATGTCCACTTTGTAAAAAACCTTGGCAAGAAGCTGAAAGACGTAATTATGATTCAGATAGCGAAGACGAACAAAATGCAAACGATGATTCTGAATCTATGGATACCGATGATTAAATCTACAATTAATTAATTAAAATAAAATATTGTTAATATTTAACTATTTTGTTACACTAGAAATATAAATAAATTTGATAAAAAATAAATAAAAGGAAATCATTTTTAAAATATACAAGTGATATATTTATTAAAAACTAACGAATAATACATTAATTGTTAAAGCACAAACAAGCAATGTGATGATAAATATAATATATAATAATAATAAAAATAAATGTAATATCTGTGTGTATTTCAAGAGTTGTGTAAAATTTTATTGAACGCATTATAGGAACTCTCCAAATCGAATATCAATTGTCGTACTTGTGTATCGGATAGTTCATCGGATGCCTGCATTGAATTTAATGTTCCTAGCCATTCGGAAACCTTTTGTTTACCCTCAAAATCAGACGATAAGATACTCAAACGATTCATTGTGTCCATCAAATCACGTAAATCGGGGTGAAGCTCATCCATCGCTTTGATTTCCAATCGCAGTTTATCCATTAATGTGATAAACAACTAAACACACATTCTATGAATATTTGAGCATTTCAATTATCAACATTAAAATAAAATTCTCAAAATGTACACATTTGAACTCCCGATTTAGGGAACTAATTTTTGCAAGGGTTCATTAAATATTAACTTATTACTTTCTTATACAAATGTATATAACACAGGGCTTCGAACCGTATTTTTTTATTATTATTTAATTAATTTAAATATAACGGTTCGGTTCCGGTTTTCGTTTTGAAAAAAATAACGGTTTTTACCGGTTTTCGGTTCAGATCCGAAAGTGTAATTAAAAAAATGCGACTCCACTGTAAAAAAGTTTGATAAAATGTGACTTACCGAAACAATATCCGCTATACATTTACTAGTGTTTCCTTTATCGTCCTTAATAGTAATCGGACGATCCTCTTTTATTCGTTCTAAAGCAGCTGGACAATCCAACTAAAACAAGTGGATTTACTTGTTTATAAGCAAATGTAATAAAATATAATTATTAGTAGAACAATTGCAGAGATACCACAGCAATTTTGTATACAAAATATCTGGAGTGGCCTGCACTCAACTTTCTTTTACCCAGTTTTCACTAGATATATATATATATATATATATATATATAACCAAAACAAGTAGTAAAACTAACCAATACTCTACAGAAATATTCTGAAATGTCATTTATCTAATTGAGTCTATTTTGTTTTCCTGTCAAAATAGCAGATGATCCGATTTTATAAGCTACATGCCCATCCATGGCAACGTAAACAACATATTTATAATGTTTCGCAACGTTTTTCTCGCAACTGGTACATTTTTTGAAGAAATGTTTCAAACAAAAGTTGTGCGAAATATTAATATCTTTCATTATGAAAATAATTATTTTTGCCGTAAGTGTAGCCGTTCTAGTGATATTGGAGATAGAACAAATAATGTATAGAGTAAACATGCACTACCGGTTTGAATATTCTTTTCAAAAATAGCAGGTGCACATCTAGGGCATATACAAGTCTTAAATTTGAAGTTTCATAATTTTACGTTCGACAGTTGTGGCCCTAGAGCGTTCACAGACACAGACGTTATTCCGAAAATAGTCGCAATCAATTCAGGGAAGATCAAAACGTATATATCCGTTGAAATCTCGACTTCGAAATGTTTCATGATTACAAGACTTACTTATTACGTAAAAGAAAGTAAAAAGTGAAATAGTGTAGTTTTTAAAGGATAAAAGTGAAATAAGATAAAAAAGTGAATAATAGTGAATAAAATATTCATTTTGTAGACGCCATTTTGTTTTTAGAGCGATTTTGAGGCCAGATTCGTAATCTGCGACCCCAAATACCTTGTGTTATCAAATTTCAGGCTATTGATTAAATAAATAAAACAGTTATACATATTTTAATTAAGAGTGTATTAAAAAAAGCTGGGGTGGCATGTACTCGACTTTCTATTACGTAGTTTTTACTAGAAATAATCTAAATATTGACAGATTCGTAATCTGCGACCCCAAAAACTTTGTGTTATCAAATTTCAAGCAATTGATTAAATAAATAAAAAGTTATACATATTTTAATTAAGAGTGTATTAAAAAAAGCTAGAGTAGACTGCACTCGACTTTCTTTTACGTAGTTTTTACTAGAAAAAAACAAAATATTGACAGGCACAATTTATAATATGATTGATTTAACTATATACATGGTTAAATAAATAAGATTTTCCGTAGCAGTTTACTAGAAAAAATCTAAATATTGACAGACACTAATCATAATATGATTGATTAAACTATATGCACATGGCAACATAAATAAGATATTTAAGATTTTCCGTAGCAGTTTTCTCGTAACTGGTACATTTTTTGAAGAAACTTTTAAAACAAAAATTGTGTGACATATTAATATCTATCATTATGAATATAACAAATTTTGCCATAAGTGCAGCCGTTCTAGCGATATTGGAAATAGAACAAAAAATGCAAAGAGTAAACATGCACTTCCGGTTTCTGAAGTTTGAAATTTCACAATTTAACATGTTTGACAGTATTTGCTCTATGTAAAAATCAGTTTTTAGTCAACGAAGTTAGAACATTGACGAATTTTTAGCGTCTTTAATACTTTTCATACATTTATGACATGAATATAGTGAATAAAATTTTAAAATAGTGACCGATTTCGGAAATAGTGAATGCGTGGAAGCTCTGCAATTGAAACAATATTTTACATACCCTAAATTTCTTAACAAATGTATCCACCGTCGGGTATTCATCACCTTGAATTTGCTTAAAGGCAGCCCGATATTGCACGAGTAACTTGCTGCAGGCAGCCGTATATTCTTTCGGTGTAACACAATCACGAATGTAAGCTTTCTCTAAATGCTGTAAAGTATTTATGACAGCGTACAAATCTGCCATATTATCGTATTTTTCTCGTTCCCTAGCATTTCGCGATAGTTTTACTTCTTCTAGTAATTCAGGTCGATTTGCATCTAAAATACACATTTAATACACGCCATTATTTTTTAAACATTGCACAACTAATAAATCAATTTTATAAACCTTGTAATGAAGTCATTTTTATTCACACAATGAAAATATTTGATAACCAATTTATTTTGACAAGTGACAGTCCATTTCTGAATCATTTGACATATACTACGTTTACACCATAGACTAACTAATCTCTGGTTTAGACTAAATTTCGGATCGAACAAAGGTTCGGTGCGCACTTTCAGGAATAAGTAGAAATTGCGCACTGCACCGGAAAAAAACAATTAAATTTCAAATATTTTGCCATTATTTTTATTTTTTCAAGGTAATTGCAACAAAAGCAGGCGCCGCTTTTAGCGGGAACAATTTGATATTTCGCGGCCAAAAATAACTTTACTTTTTTAGTCTATTCAGTAAAAATCACATAACTACATCATCTATTCGCGGTCATGTGCTAAACTTAGCTTTAAAAATTATAGTAGATGACTATTATTTTGAGAATTATCTTTGATTTAAAAACTAGATAGCGCAGGCTGTGTGTCCGGTAAATCCGGTTCCGGTTGGATCGGTATTGCTCCGCCAAGACCATTTCGACATTTTTCATAAAACAAGCTTAGGTACAGGCACTTATGCCTTCAGCTCGCCTTATACGTAATATATGCGTTCGGATCGGCTCCTCTGCCTCAATCCTTCCCCCACTGCCATTACATTTTTAAATATTAATAAAAATTGTGTCCAGTCGTTCTTATAAATATACAATAATAGTCGGAAATTGGACAAGGTTGAAATAAAACTCGCCAACATCCGTAGACTAACATTAATAATCCTAATTGTAATTAAAAATTCCAAACAGTTTTGTTTTGATCTTCAATTTTCCTAACCAAAACCAGCTATCAAACTAACCAATACTCTACAGAAATATCCTAAAATGTCATTTATCTAATTGAGTATATTTTGTTTTCCTATCAAAATACCAGATGATCCGATTTTATAAGCTACATGCGAATCCATGGCAACGTAAACAACATATTTATAATGTTTCGTAGCATTTTTCTCGCAACTGGTACATTTTTTGAAGAAATGTTTCAAACAAAAGTTGTGCGAAATATTATTATCTTTCATTATGAACATAACTATCTTTGCCGTAAGTGTAGCCGTTCTAGTGATATTGGAGATAGAACAAAAATGTATATAGTAAACATACACTTCCGGTTTGAATATTCTTTTCAAAAATAAGAGGTGCACATCTAGGGCATATACAAGTCTTAAGTTTGAAGTTTCATAATTTTGCGTTCGACAGTATTGGCCCTATCGCATTCACAGACGTCATTCCGAAAATAGTCACATTCGATTCAGGGAAGGTCAAAACGTGTATATCCGTTGAAATCTCGAGGTCGAAATTTACAAGAATTACTTATTGCTTCGTAAAAGAAAGTAAAAAGTAAAATAGTGTAGTTTTTAATAGATAAAAATGAAGGCTTAAGTTTGAAGTTTCATAATTTTTCGTTCGACAGTTTTGGCTTTAGAGCGTTCATAGACACACACACACACATACAGACACACACACAAAGACAGACAGACAGACGTCATTCCGAAAATAGTCATATTCGATTCAGAGAAGGTCAAAACATGTACATCCGTTGAAATCTCGAGTTCCAAATTTTTCATGATTACTTCGTAAAAGAAAGTAAAAATATATTTTTTATGGCTTTTGGGTCTAAATAAAGATATGCTGTAGATAGAAGATATCTTAGAATATACTGTAAATTTTTTGAGTATTTTTTCAATTTTCTTCTAAGGGTAATATTAAGAAGTGCTTCAAATGGAATACAAGAATTTTTTGTTAAAGTAATTTTTTGGCCCGATAATGTCACAGACACTCGACTTAAATGGCAATATTTATATGCGTACCGGAAATAATTTTGTTATAATTATTTTAAAGGCTACGCAAACTATAGAGTTAGTGCATTATTTATGCCAACAATTTGATATCAATTACCAAATAAATGGACACCAAGTCGAAATTGCAGAGGATATTCGGATACTTTACCACGTCATATTATTAATAATGTTTGCTTTATATCAATAATGTATGCTTATTTTTTTAATGTATGTATATATTTGTTACAAGCAATTTTATTGCAGTTTTTTTTACTTTTAAAATAAAATATGTATGTATATATATATATAACTTGTATGTGCTTGTGAGACTTGCGAATTTGTTGAAGGTTGAGAATATTTTGTATATTTTAATATTGTAGTTACTAGAAAAGTGTTTGTATAAAAATGCCGTCCACAAGACAGATATTGATAGAAACAATAAATTTTAAACTAATACAATCTACAACCAAGTACCGTAATTATAATATATATGGTTAAGTTTATTGATAATATTTGGTGAATTTAAAGGTATAACACTGCCATATGTGCTTTGTGTGAAGATTTGATTGACAACATCCATTTTGCATTTAAAGATATTTTTATATTAAATTATAATGCGTTCAAAGCGACTATACCATTTGAAAATAACGATCCACTTTGTGATTACGAATCCGTCTCCAGGGTACAGTATAGTAGAAAAAAATTGAAGATATTAAATATCGAATTAAAACGACATCTAATATGTTTTGATATACCAGTCACACCTTTTTTTGAAAATTATCACAGGTAGTATTCAAATATATGTATTATTAGTTCCGATATTATAATACATTTATTTTAGATTTAGCAAACTTGTTGCATCGATTTGCTCAACACTTATAAAAATTTTAGACTATGATGACTATGAAGGAACTATGATTATGTATGTATATCTTAAAATAATATTTTTCATTATTCTATATTTTAAAGCTGATGCGTTTGCCCATCTTTTTTCTATAAATAACTTCATTTTCGAATTATATTTCTCTATTTTTAGCAATAATTTCAAGTTCAAGCGATATTTGTAAAACCAAATTTGTGCCCTCTACTCCTTTGAAGGTACTGGAGCGATTTTTACCAAATTTGCTACACATATTATGTGGCCTCCGATTTGAGTTCCGCTTTTATAAAACCCCAGAATTTGAGGCTCTTATTAAAATAATTAAAATATTCAATAATGCTAAGATATTTTATATCTAAGACTTCTTCATATTGGTAACCCAACGGATTTAAACGTCAAAAAATTATTAAATGTCAACATAAATATATTATGTGAATACAATAAGATTTGGTACGCGTAAAACGCACCAACGCGTAGAGCTCGCCTTTAGGTAAGATATGCGTTGCGAGCAGTGGTTTTTTATTATTATGGCCTTTTGGTTAACAATTTGAACAAATGTTAGCTATAAAAAGTCTTACAATTTTTTGTAGATTATATTGATTAAAAAAAAAATCTTTTTAGTGCATATTTCAAAATTATAATATTCAATAATTTTATTCGGGCTTTGGGTTAACAATATGAAAAAATCTTGTAGACATAAAATATCTTAGATTTTTTTAGTAGAATTTTTGGGTGTTTTAATTATTTTTGTAAGGGCAGTATTAAGGGGGGACTTAGAAATACGATATTTCGGGATAAAAGTCTTACAAGTTCTGGTTATTATTTTATTATTTCATAAATATCGCATTGTTTTCATATTTTAAATTATCCAAATATTGTTACTAAACAGCACATTCTGTATTAAAATGCAGGCAATAATTAAACACGTAAGATATACATGATGAAATGGTGTTTTCGAAATAAACAGTAACTAAAACTTACTATATACGCGTTTTAAATTTCGTATGCTGTGAATGTTGTGTTATTAATATTTAATTTAATTTCAGGTATTGTGATGTCATAAACTTAAATTGTTTATCGTTGTATGAGATCACCGAATGGCGATTAGCTAATCACTATGTTGAATGGTATTTATTATTATTTATTGATGTTTTCAATCATTCATGCCCTTATGTTCCATTTACGACTTGATTTTCAGTCGACCTATTTTCATCTGTTCTGGGGATAACGGATAACTCCACATTTGATGCGCGATACTTATAATCTCCGACACACGGTAAAAAACGCATTTTATGTGCTCAGGAATAAAATTGATTGTGTTGCGTCGATTATGAGCATATTTTTGTTTTAATATAACTGATTGTGCTCGCAGCATTAAAACCAGGGCTTCGAACCGGAAATGAACCGAAAAAAAACCCCCGTCATTTTTGGCGGAACAAAAACCGAAGCTGAACCGAAAAAAAATCGGTTAGGTATAATAAATGTTTAATACAAATAAAAATATTTACAAAATTTTAAAATGAATCACTCGGAGCTGAACCAACAAAAGAAAACCGAAAAAAATCGTTATATTTTTCGGAGCGAAAACCGGAACCAAATTGATATACATATATATATATATATATATATATATATATATATATATATATATATATATATATTCGTTCAGGTTCAATTAAATATACGAGGGCTGTCCGACAAGTACTTAGCTTCACCGGCCTATGGCGCCACTGTCGCAAGAGACATAACCTATTGTGTAGTACATTATCTTAGACGGCTACCGTTAAAATTTCAGCCGAATCGGACTCGTAGTTTTGTTTTGACCGCGTGTGAAAGCGGAAGTATCCGCAGATTTTAGAAAAATGGAAAAAGAACAATATCGGTCGGTGATTCGATTCTGGTTTTTGGAAGGAAAATCCCGCAGCCCTCGTATATATATATATATATATATATATTTGTTCCGGTTCAATTAAATATATATATATATATATATATATATATATATATATATATATATATTTGTTCCGGTTCAATTATATATATATATATATATATATATATATATATATATATATATATATATATATATATATATATATTTGTTCCGGTTCAATTAAATATATATATATATATATATATATATATATATATATATATATATATATATATATATAATTGAACTGGAACGAAAACCGAAAGAAAAAAAAATTACGGTTCGAAGCCCTAATTAAAACAAACACTATTTTCAAAAATTCTATACATTTTTGGTACTGGACACTATCCAATTTTAGAAAATTAATTTATTACCCATTTTATTTGATAATTTAAGTTTATATTAAAAACCTGTATTTATTTATATATCAATTTATATATTTAATCGAAAATTTGAATTTGTTGGCAATTAATGTAACCAACAAGAGTATAATGAAAAGATTACCAACCACTGACGTCATTACGTAGTAATTATTTTTAATTCACTACTATAAATCCATACGAAATTAAATTAGATAAAATCATGTCACAATAAGATATAAATAAAAAAGATGTTTTTGATCTTAAAACTATAAAAAATAGATAATTTAAAATTCCAAGTTTCAGCACTTTTCGATTTATTTAACATGTAAAATGTCATAAATTTGCAAGTGTCACCTCGAGTAATATTTTTCTAAATAAAATAAATCATTGAAAACTAATCATTCAGAACATTATATATTTTTATATCCATTATGTTTTATACAAAATAATGTATATTAAAATACATGTTTATATATTGTAGGTATGATATGCTAATGAAATATAATGGACTGGCTTTGAAACGGGTACTAGAGCTTCAAATAACTGCTTCAGAATCTTATGTTTACAATTACTTTCAAAGCAAGAATACTGAAGGTCGTGAACGAGTAATGCAAGTATTGGAAATGAACAAGAAACTGTATGAAGAAATTTCAAAATATTTAGAACATTGAAACTTATATTATTAATATTACAATTATAATAGTATAAAATATTTATATATATAAAATTTATATTTACAATAAAATATATAATATACAGTAGAGCTTTTATTCATCGAAATATCTGTTCACCATTTTGAATCAAAATAGACCTTATTCGAAAATTCTCTGCCCTTGCAAAGTTTACTAATTATACTGTAGTAAATAAAAGTATATTCGAAATACTTAACTCATCAAAATATATAATACTTAGCAGGTTTGTTTCTTCAACTATGATTCAAGTGGTTAAAATAATCAAGCTTACTTTAAGGTCAAACATCAAGCTCGAAGCAAAAACCTACCGACTAATCTTTATAAAAAAAATACTCAGTGTATTCGTAATTACATAAATAATGCCTGGTAAAAATGATATTTTTTTTGTATTTACCGTTTCAGAGATAAAAAATAAAAACCACCAAAATAGGTTATTTATTATAGTTTTCATTTTTTATCTCCGGAACTGTAAAAACAAAAAAATTAACATTTTTGCCAGGTATTATTTATGCAATTACGAATTCACTGAATTTTTTTTATAAAGATTAGTTGGTAGGTTTTCGCGTAATCGAGGTTTGTTTAATTATGATAGGTTTTGAGTAGTTTTATGTAATTAAGAAATATAACTTTGACACCAAAAGTGTAACAATGTGTCCGTGTAATGTCTTTATATTCAATAAACAGTTATTATTCGATGGAATATCTTTGATTATAGCGTAAAAATAGCTCATTTCTAATACTGTTCCTTCCTGTAAAGTCTCTTTAGTTAAGACAAACCATCAGGTCCATCTAGTTCGAAGTAATGCCGCTCCACTCTCGGCTATTTTAGATGGTGGCGCTACGACTTTGAATGTTCAACTTGAACATTCAAAGTCGTAGCGCCACCATCTAAAGTAGCCGAAAGCGGAGCGGTATTACTTCGAACTAGATAGACCTGATAGTTTGTCTTAACTAAAGAGACTTTACAGGAAGGAAAATAAGGATAGCTTTATGCCATTTATATGTGGGTTAAAAGAGATAGCAATCGTTACCATGGCAACTAAATAAACTTTAAGGTTATTAAATGAAATCGGCCATTACAATTTTTGTTTAAATGAAACATTAGCGTGTACCTAAGGGGGATATAGGAGTAACTAGAGTATCGAAAGCTATTTGTATGTCGTCTTTCAACACTCCCGGTATTTCTAGGGAATGTATGTCTTTCACCCTTTTCAGACAATTCCTTACAGTTAATATAGCACTCATTTTTAACGAATATACCGGTAAACGAATAGGAACACAATGGCGAGTCTTCGTGTAATGGCGGTCCGCAACAAACACTTCTTTGTTATCCACCCACATTCGATCTCGCGTTTTTGAATCCAAAAACAACCACGGATGTTCCATGAACGTATTAATGTCGATGAATTGGCCGTGGTCCAACGTGGCGTACGATAAAAAAGTTCCATGAAAGCTAACCCAAATTACATCGATCTGTCGGTTCGTTTTGTTCTCAAATCGTACGAATGCCCTTATGTTTGTTTTTTCCGATTTTAGCACTGCACTACTCATTTTAAAAGATATTTTACGTAAATGCAAATATTTGAACTTTTAACTTTGTTGTTTTGACGTTTAGACATATTTAGGTTAGTTTTCATTATTTTAAAAATGGCAGTTTGTGTTGCGATCATTGGAAAAGATGTAAGTAACATATATATTTGATTAACTAATAATTATGTATGTATTTATTATCGTTGCTCTAATAATTTCGTTAATTGTAATAATTTTAGAATTCTCCAAAATATATATCGTGCCTAAATCCAGATGAAGAGTTAAATTTTCAGTATAAAGTATTGTCGTCTCTAGATGTTGTCGAGGAAAAAATTAATAATTCAAAAAGTGCCGCAGATACCAGAGAACTATATTTAGGATTGTTATATTCTATGGAAACACACAAAATGTATGTTTGATTACATAATAATGCGATACATGAACACAACATAACCTAATTATATTTCGTGGAAGCCAATTTTCGTAGTTTGTTAGGTTTAAAACTTGATACACAGGCTTGAAAACCTAATAAATTTATATTAACTATATTAAAAACTTTGTTCGTTTGTCCTGCACTAACTGTTCAGTTCATGATTTGTCTATCTATTTGATATCTGGAGTGGCCTGCACTCGACTTTTACGCAGTTTTCACTAGATATAGATATATGTATATATATAACCAAAACCAGCTATTAAACTAACCAATACTCTACAGAAATATCCTGAAATGTCATTTATATATAACCCAAACCAGCTATAAAACTAACCAATACACTACAGAAATATCTTGAAATGTCATTTATATATAACCCAAACCAGCTATCAAACTAACCAATACTCTACAGAAATATTCTGAAATGTCATTTATCTAATTGAGTCTATTTTGTTTTCCTGTCAAAATAGCAGATGATCCGATTTTATTAGCTACATGCGCATCCATGGCAACGTATACAACATATTTATAATGTTTCGCGTAGCATTTTTCTCGCAACTGGTACATTTTTTGAAGAAATGTTTCAAACAAAACTTTGTGTGAAATATTAATATCTTTCATTAAGAACATAACTATTTTTGCCGTAAGTGTAGCCGTTCTAGTGATATTGGAGATAGAACAAAAATGTATAGAGTAAACATGCACTTCCGGTTTGAATGTTCTTTTCAAAAATAGGAGGTGCACATCTAGGGCCCTAGAGCGCTTACAGACACACACACAGACGTCATTCCGAAAATAGTCACATTTGATTCAGGGACGGTCAAAACGTGTATATCAGTTGAAATCTTGAGTTCGCAATTTTTCATGATTACAATACTTACTTATTACTTCGTAAAAGAAAGTAAAAATTTACCAGTTGCGAGAAAAATGCTACGAAACATTATAAATATCTTGTTGGATACGCATGTAGCTTAATAAATCGGATCATCTGCGCCTTTGATAGGAAAACAAAATAGACTCAATTAGATAAATGACATTTCAGGATATTTCTGTAGAGTATTGGTTAATTTGATAGCTGGTTTTGGTTATATATATATATATATATTTATATCTAGTGAAAACTGCTTATAAGAAAGTCGAGTGCCGGCCACTCCAGATATTTTTCTATCGAAATACGTAAGATTTTTTGAAAATATTGATATTTCGCTTTTCTATGCAACTTTAAATAACGAAATTATTGACTATAAAATTGTATATTTTACTTTGAATCGAAACCATTTCATTAAAAATGCATATTTTTTGAAACGGCTACTTATTTCGATAGCTTTTGGACTAAGAAAACAATTTTTGTGCCCACCGTTTAACTATCTATTTTCGCAGCGCGCCCGATTATCAACTGTTATATCCTCATCATTTATTAATATATCGAAAAAATAAAAAAATAAATTCTACTTTAATGTATATGTAATAAATGAATGTACTTAGACTTTCATAAAACCTTTTTATGTGCTTGATAAAAATTCTCGAAAATGCCATAAATTGCGATGGGTCAAAGTGGTGTTACCCGTTAAGTTGTTACCTACATTGAAATAACAAATGTAATTTTCCGCCGAGAGAACTTCGAACGCAGTCTTAAACAAAATGAATATACTGTATGGACCCATGAAAATAACGTCTGGCTTCCACTGAAATATTTCATTTTCTTTATAAATATTTAACTCTCTATTTTAGATATGGTTATGTGACTAATACGAAAATAAAAATCATTATTGTTGTTGATTCATCAAATACTTCATTACGAGACAATGAAGTAAGATCGGTTAGTTTTCTAATGTTTTATTTGTTTTTGAACATAAAGTTGTATTAAAAACTGTATTACAGATGTTCCGGAAACTGCATTCGCTTTATACGGATGTTGTTTTCAACCCGTTTTATATTCCCGGAGATCCGATTGCATCAAAGTATGTAAATGCGCTATATTTTTATTGTAATAAATATGTAAAATGTAATGTTTTCAGGTCGTTCGAAAGAAATGTTAAAAATATAATGGCTGGAAATTAGATTGCAGTATTTATCTTAATACACATTATTGTTATTATTGCAAGTATTTTTATTGTAATTTTAATTGTTATTTAAATAAATTCCTTTTTTTTAATGCAGTGTTGGCAAGTTTTATTATTATAAACTAAGTTAATCCGTGGGCACCATGTGCCCATATTACATACAGAATACATTTCACGATCCATCGGTCTAATTGACTAATTTTCTTGTATTTTTTTTTGTAAATGTGGACTTAAGTAAAATAAATTAAATCCGCTACTCTAATCTAATCAAAAAACAAATATAAAAAATATTTTGTATTGTAAAACAACAAATTCTATAAGCGTTTACGGAATATATATATATATATATATATATAATGTATAATCACAATAATAACCAATATATATATATATATATATATATATATACTTTTTAGCTCGCCGTACGAAGTACCAAAGAAGCTAAAGCATTCGGTCGTGTGTCTGTAGCATTGTCGGATCAAAAAATTTCCTTAACAAAAAGTGTTTGTCTCGTCGCCCTGAATCCAAAAATGTATATAACTTATATACTTGGATGTTAGTCGTCGCTCGCAAGACCAAATTTGTGCCCTCTACTCCTCTGAAGGTACAGAAGCGATTCACACCAAATTCGGTACAAATATTATTTGGCATCCCATTTGAATCCGCTCGCAGTTTAAATCCAAGCGCCCGTATACTTCCCGAGTTATAGGGCTCCAAAATGTGGAGCCCCCTTAATACTGCCCTTATAAAAATAATTAAAATACTCAAAAATTCTACTAATAATTCTAAGATATTTTATATCTACAAGATTTTTTCATATTGTTTACCCAAGGCCCGAAAAAAATTAAATACTATAATTTTGAATTTTAAAATATGCACTAAACATTTTTTTTTATCAATATAATTTTTATACCTACAATATTTTTTCAAATTGTTAATTAAAAGGTCATAATGATTAAAAACCACTGCTCGCAACACATATTTTACCTAAAGGCGAGCTCTACGCATTGGTGCGTTTTACGCGTACCAAATATTGTCATGTATATATTATATATATATATATATATATATATATATATATATATATATATATATATAAATATATACATGACAATATTTATATATATATATATATATATATATATATATATATATATATTATCGTAGCGGCATCGATTGTGAAAAATTATTATTATATGAAGAATGGCCTATATATGATATGGGGCCTACAGCTTAATCTAGTATTTAAGATTTTCCGTAGCAGTTTTTTCGTAACTGGTCTATTTAAACAAAATTTTCAAACTAATGTTGTGCAAAATGTTAATATATATTAACATATTGCAGAACTTTAGTTTGAAAATTTTGTTTAAATGGACCATAAGATAACTTATGAGTGTAAGCAACGTAAGAACAGTAAATATTAGTCTCAAGTTTAAAGACTTATAATTATTTAATTTAAAGTAGTTAACAATAATATTTATAAATGTATAATTAATATTTATTTAGCTTTTCTCTTTTTAATAATGTAAGAATATCATTTAAATTATTATTAGCACATGTTTCAAATAATCCATATGTCTCTAGAATTAGTTTGTATTGTTGATTGGTAAACTCAAGAGTTTCGGCCATTTCATTAGAATATTCAGCTAGTTTCTCTTTTGCGGCCTCAATCTTTTTGTCTAATTGATGCTCCTCTTTTGTACACTTGGACTTCTTTTCTAAAACTGTTTGAAATTCTGCTTCCAAATTTTGTATCTCTTTCAACAAATCAGTATTCCGTGCAGCATGCTTCAACTGACAAGATTGTAGCTGTTTCTCTAGTTCTGCAATATCTCGATCAACGGTTGCATTCGCAATTGACTTCACTTTCTGCAACTCCAATTGATCTTTGTGTTGTTGTTCAGCTTCCTCAATAGATTTCCGTATCATTGTATTTCGTTCGAAATGACTTAGAAAATCACGCATAGCTTTCGGATTCGTGATATGATGGTGTTTGTCGATTATTTTCTTTAAGTATGCCGCTAAACTAGACTTATTTGATAGCTGCAACGCACACGCATTTTCTTCCGCTTTCGCTTGCACGATTTGATCTTCCAATGTTTGCTCTTCCAGAATAATCGTTTCGGGATTTTCCACAATGTGTGATTTAAGCTCATTGCGTCTTTGTAATTTCTGCTCCAACTGAATTATTAATTGTTTTTGTTTGTTCTTCGCCACCGCATATTTCTTTTCGATTGCCCGCTCCCGTTCCGCTAACACTTCCAGTTGTTTTTCGTTGTTTTGCGTTAAAAACCGTAATTCTTGCGTTTGTTCCTCAACCGTTGCACAATTAGCCAAATTCGCCGCATTTTCCAGCGTTAATTCATGCAATTGTTTCTTTAATTCGTTCACGGTTCCTCGCTGTTGTGCAACATTGTGTGCATCATCGTAAACTCGCAGTTGTATCGATTCGATTCGTTCTGATGTATTATTCGAGTAAAAGTAGAAATTTATAACTAGTTTAATATTGTAGCGAAGTTTTATTGCTGTCGGCGCTAGAACATCGTGCAAGTCCAGTGATTGAAATTCGGCCAGGTACTGGAAGATATATTTCACGCATAAGTACACTGCGAACGATGATGCGATCTCGCTGTACAAGTCTCGTTCGGTAGTGTTTGCGATTAGTTCCTGTGAGATTCGGGGCAAATCGATTTGTAAACTTAATACCAGACGTTCGTAGAATTTTAGCGCACTGCTCGGTGTTGGTGATAATAGTTCGTCGACGGTGATTTCAAAGTCTGGCCAGACCGATTTTAGGTTTTCTATTATTTCCATACACTGTTGTACCTCTTTTTTCGACATGTTCTAAGCGCTTTTAATACGAATCTAACTAGTTAACGTCTTTACAAATTCAAAATTGGACAGTTGTAACTTTAACAGTAGAGCCAATTTTTGTATAAAGTCCCTATTATTCATTCATGCTTTTCTATATCCGGTCGCGAAATTTGAATAATTCGTGAAATTTTATTCTCTTATGTAAATCGTGATGAATTTATTTCCCTGAATTTATTATGCACTTACAAGAGTAATATAAATATAATTAATTATAAGCTATGTTTTTAGTAGGTTATAGCATGATTAGCTCGCCGTACGAAGTACTGAAGAAGCTAAAGCATTCGGTCGTGTGTCTGTAGCATTCACGGATCAAAAAAAATCATTAACAAAAAGTGTTTGTTTCGTCGCCCTGAATTCAAAATTATATATAACTCATATACTTGGATCCTAGTCGTCGCTCGTAAGATTAAATTTGTGCCCACTACTTTTCTGAAGGTACTGGAGCGATTCACACCAAATTTGAATCCGCTCGCAGTTTAAATCCAATCGCCTGTATACTTCCCGAGTTATAGGGCCCCAAAATTTGGAACCCTTCTTAATACTGCTCTCATAAAAAATAATGAAAACACCAAATATAGTCTACTAAATATTCTAAGATATTTTATATCTACAATTTTTTTTCATGTTGTTAACTCGAAGGCCATAAAAAATTATTAAATATTATAATTTTGAATTTTAAAATATGCACTCTTTTTTTATATATAAAAAAAATCTACAATAAATTGAAAGACTATTTATAACTATAACTAATTATTTTTTAAATCAAAATTATCTACAAAATATCTGGAGTGGCCTGCACTCGACTTTCTTTTACTAGTATTCACTAGATATATATATATATATATATATATATATATATATATATATATATATATATATATATATATATATCCAAAACCTGCGGTCAAACTAACAAATACTCCACAGAAATATTCTGAAATGTCATTTATTTAATAGAGTCTTTTGTTTTCCTGACAAAAAAATAGATGATCCGATTTTATAAGCTACATGCGAATCCATGGCAACTGAAACACCATATTTATAATGTTTCGTAGCATTTTTTTCGCAACTAGTACATTTTTTGAAGAAATGTTTCAAACAAAAGTTGTGCGAAATATTAATATCTTTCATTATGAACATAAGTATATTTGCCGTAAGTGTAGCCGTTCCAGTGATATTGGAGATAGAACAAAAAATGCATAGAGTTAACATGCACTTCAGGGTTATTCGTTCGACAGTTTTGGTCCTACAGCGTTCACAGACACACACACACACAGACGTCATTTCGATAATAGTCACATTCAATTCAGAGTAGTTCAAAACGTGTATATCCGTTGAAATCTCGAATTCGATTTTTTTGGTGATCCCTATGCTTACTTATTACTTCGTAAAAAGAAAGTAAAAATGATACGAATAAACTAACACTTCCGGTTGAAGAATTCTTTTCAAAACATAAGAGGTGCACATCTAGGGCATATACAAGTCTTAAGTTTGAAGATTCATAATTATTCGTTCGACAGTTTTGGCCCTAGAGCGTTCACAGACACACACACAGACAGACACACAGACGTCATTCCGAAAAACGTCACATTCGATTCAGGGAAGGTCAAAACATGTATATCCGTTGAAATCTCGAGTTCTAAATTTTTCATGATTACAATACTTATTTATTACTTCGTAAAAGAAAGAAAATATTAAATATTATAATTTTGAATTTTAAAATATGTACACAATTTTTATATAAAAAAAAATTCTACAATAATTTGTAAGACTTTTTATAACTATAACTAATTTATTTTTAAATCAAAATTATCTACAAAATATTGTAAGACTTTTTATATCTATAACATTTTTTCAAATTGTTAACCAAAAGGCCATAATAATTAAAAACCGTTGCTCGCCTTGCATATATTACTTGCGAACTGGACGCATAGGACTTATAAGTCCTATGCGTCCAGTTCGCAAGTAATAGCCATAACAAGATAAAAACAATCTTATAAGATTGTTTTTATCTTGTTGTGGCTGCCGCGAAGAATTCCTATGAACAGAGTGTTTGCTAAATTGACATATCGACTTTAATTCACATGTTAAAATTATATTTGTTGTATTAAAAGAATGGGACTAAATAAAGTTTCCAATAAATTTATATAAGAGATGCCTTATAAGCGCATAATAATTTCTCGGAAATAAGTTTATCACAATTTACATAAGAGAGTGAAATTATTCAAACTTTCAAATTTCGCGGCCGGATATAGACATTCACTTTGGTTCCCTATTGTATATATATTTGAAATTTAAGTTGTCATCCTGTTTTAGTAACTTTTCATGCATGTTGATGTTTGTTTTGCTTTTCTGTAAATCATTTGACTGCATTTGACATTTAATAATGTGAAATGGCGGATGATTGTACCGTAGTGAGGTTTTCAAGTGAATCGCATTCCGCTCGTATAGAATCATTGAAACCTAACGACAATGGTGATAAAATGTCGGACACGGTGCCAGAATTCGGTCTATTCTACGTAATATGTATTTCACTGTCGATCATCACTTATGTCCTAGATTACATACTAGCATGTTGGTTACTCTATTATTACTCCATAAACGGGCAAGGTGTTTATTTAGCATTAACATTAACATTTATCGTGTTGCCAGCGATATTAATGACTGCGTTTAGCATGAGATGGTATGTAAAAGTGTTGTTTTTGTGAGTGAACAGTGTTTTATTTAGTGTTTTTGTTAGGTATATTGTTGATCACGATGATCCATCGTTAGGTAAGCCGTCGGTGATTAAGTGGGTATTACGTATAGTATTGTTGCTTTTGCAACTAGCACCGTTGCTTAGATACTGCGATGCGTTAAGCTACGGTTTAAGGAGTAAGGCAGCTGGCTGCTGCGGCAACAGGCAACGGCAGACTAAACTTTACCGAAGGATGTTAGATGAGGATTCGAATGGGGCTTTGTTGCGATTATTTCACTGTTTTTTACACGCAGCGCCGCAGTCGGTTATACAACTCATGATTGTCTTACAGCACGGATCTCAGCCAGGTAAATATTTGGATTAACGGAGACCTTGACGCGTTTCTTACGATCATAAAATGAATATGATTAGGAAAACGTTTTTTTTTTTTTTTTTTTAAAGATGTTGCAGCTATACAAATGTTAACTGCCATTTGCGGTGTTGTCTCGATCGCATGGTCGCTTACTTCGTACCATCGGTCTGTGCGGCATGCACGAGACGATAAGGATAAAGTATCGTGTGCCGGTACAATTATCGCTTTCTTTTGGCATCTAACTAGTACAGGTAATACATTGCAAAATATACGCTAATTCCGGTAAATAGGATAAGAATTAGCACATTTACTTATTTGCAATTACTAGAATTTCTTTTATTATATATGTATTTAAATAAACTGGAGTGACCTTTCGACTTTCTTATATTGTTACTATCTATTATATATATATATATATATATATATATATATATATATATATATATATATATATATATATAAAAGAAGCTAAAGCATTCGGTCATGTGTCTGTAGCATTCTCGGATCGCAAAATGTCATTAACAAAAATTGTTTGTCTCGCCCTGAATCCAAAAATATATATATAACTTATATACTTGGATGTTAGTCGTCGCTCGTAAGACCAAGTTTGTGCCCTCTACTCCTCTGAAGGTACCGGAGCGATTCACATCAAATATGCTACACATATTATTTGGCAACCCATTTGAATCCGTTCGCAGTTTAAATCCAATCGCCCATATACTTCCCGAGTTATAGGTCCCCAAAATTTGGAGCCCCCCTTAATACTGCCTTTATAAAAGTAATTAAAACACTCAAAAGTTCTATTAAATATTCTAAGATATTTTATGTCTACAAGATTTTTTCATTTTGTTAACTCAAAGCCCGAAGATTATTACTTTCTTTTACGAAGTAATTAGTAAGTCTTGTAATCATGTGTGTGTGTGTGTGTGTGTGTGTCTCTGTGTGTGTGTGTGTGTCTGTGATTGCTCTAGAGCCAAAACTGTCGAACCTAAAATTATGAAATTCAAATTCTTGTATATGCACCTCTTATTTTTGAAATGAATATTCAAATCGGTAGTGCATGTTTACTCTATACATTTTTGTTCTATCTCCAATATCACTAGAACGGCTACACTTACGGCAAAAATAATTATGTTCATAATGAAAGATATTAATATTTCGCACACATTTTGTTTGAAAAGTTTCGTCAAAAAATGTACCAGTTGCGAGAAAAGTACTACGAAATATTATAAAAATCTTGTTTACGCCGCCATGGATTCGCATGTAGCTTAATAAATCGGATCATGACATTTCAGAATATTTCTGTAGAGTATTGGTTAGTTTGACTGCTAGATATATATATATATATATATATATATATATATATATATATATATA
The DNA here is from genome assembly GCA_933228885.1 of Leistus spinibarbis. Taxonomy (NCBI): domain Eukaryota; kingdom Metazoa; phylum Arthropoda; class Insecta; order Coleoptera; family Carabidae; genus Leistus; species Leistus spinibarbis. Next base: position 5,792,846 of record OW121791.1, read on the forward strand.
TATATATATATATATATATATATATATATATCTAGTGAAAACTGTGTAAAAGAAAGTCGAGTGCAGGCCACTCCAGATATTTCATATTGTTAACCCAAAGCCCGAAAAAAATGATTAAATATTATAATTTTGAATTTTAAAATTGCACTAATTTTTTTTATCAATATAATCTACAAAAAATTGTAAGACTTTTTATATCTATAACATATTTTCAAATTGTTAACCAAAAGGCCATAATAATTAAAAACCACTGCTTGCAACCCCTTACCTAAAGGGGAGCTCTACGCATTGGTGCGTTTTACGCGTACCAAATCTTGTTTTTTGTACATGTAAAGTGGCATGAACACACAAAATACACATTAAATCTATAAATTAATATATGAATAGAGAGACCGCCGAACCCAGGGCTTAAAAATATGAATACTTAGTTTCAATAATCGACCTTTTAAGAAATCTGTAGCGAATTTATTATTTACTATAATTAACCGAGTGTGTTTACACTTATTTGATTAAATATGTTATCATTTTCGTATCTATTTTATTTTAGTATATAATATATTAACAATCGTTCCTTTTATGAACTCGTTTGACGTTTTGTTGTTCAAATGTTCAATAATTATCGAAAGATTATTCGAATTTTTGTAAAACTGAACTTTGAAACATAAACGTAATATATTTTAATAGCTTTTGTGTGTTGATAAAAATTAAAATAAAATACATAGATTTTATTCAAAACAATAAATATATTTCGTAAATTCTAACCGTGGGATACCAGCATAAAGTATTTTTAACTCACAAATATATAAAACATGTTGATTATAAAAGTATTTGTTTTCACCTTGAAATTAATTAGTAAAGTAACCTCATTAAATATACATATATATATAATAAATGTATTCGATGTTTTCGTTTTAACAACAAAAATTCATTAGGTGCTTCATCAATAAATTGTACTTAATGATTTCGAACATACTTTTATTTAAATCATTACTAAGTATTTTAGAAAAATTAATGTTTATAAGAATTAGCTAAATTTGCATCTCAACACTGGCTATGAATGATAATGTATACCAATTTTGGAAAAATTACATGTTATACAGTAGATTATTGAGGTTCTATTATGTATTAACATTATTTATTCTCAATTTCACAACCCCGTTAAAATTGTTTGTTATTCCACAAAAATGATAATATAAAATATTATGTTTAGTTTCTCGTGTACTGGCGCTATCGTTGCTTGCGTCACTCCGCCCAGTTTGGATGGGCGCGGTTTGCGTGCTGCATTGGGCAGTAATGGGGGCGTGGCTAGCGCTCGGGCAAGCTCAGACGGCTGTGTGCGCAAGTCGCTGCGAGGAAGTATTGTTATCGACTGCACTCGCTTTAGCGTATGTACTGGCGTTCATAGCACCCCGCGATGGACCAACACGTTACAGTTATTTGGCCTATTATCTCGTTTGTTTTATGGAGAACACAGGTGCCTTGGTTGTTTGGTAAGTTTCTTATACGTATCCTATAAAAGAAAGTATTGAGATCACAAAAATAAGTCGATCTCGTAATTTGAATGGAAATATTCGTTTCGAGAGCCCTCAATCCATTTGGATTATTTTTTCAATGACTTATAATGTTTGTCTGTGTGTGAACGCTCTACAGTCAATATTATTGAACATAAATATATGTTTTGAATAGAATTCTTCAACCGGAAGTGTTAGCTTATTCGTATCATTTTTATTATATGTAATGTATAAAAGAAACTATTGAAATCACAAAAATAAATCGACCTCGTAATTTGAATGGAAATATTCGTTTTGAGGGCCCCCCAATTCATGTTGATTATTTTTTCAACGACGTAAAATGATTGTCTGTATGTGAAAGCTCTACAGTCAATATTATTGAACATAAAAATATGTTTTGAAAAGAATTCTTTAACCTGAAGTGTTAGTTTATTCGTATCATTTTTACTTTCTTTTTACGAAATAATAAGTAAGTAAGATTACCAAAAAAAATCGAACTCGAGATTTCAACGGATATACACGTTTTGCTCTTCTCTGAATTGAATGTGACTATTTTCAGAGTGACGTCGTGTGTGTGGGTGTGCGTGTGTGTGTGAATGCTCTAGAGCCGAAACTGTCGAACCTAAAATTATGAAACTTAAGGCTTGTATATGGTCTAGTTGTGCACCTCCTATTTTTGAAAAGAATATTCAAACCGGCAGTGCATGTTTACTCTATGCATTTTTTATTCTATCTCCAATATCACTAGAACGGCTGCACTTACGGCAAAAATAGTTATGTTCATAATGAAAGATATTAATATTTCGCACAACTTTTGTTTGAAAAGTATCTTCAATAAATGTACCAGTTACGAGAAAATTGCTACTAAAAATCATAAGTATCTTGTTTACGTTGTCATGGATTCGAATGTAGCTTAATTAATCGGATCATCTGCGCCTGTCAATATTGCGACAAGAAAACAAAATAGGCTGAATTAGATAAATGACATTTCAGAATATTTCTGTAGAGAATTGGTTAGTTTTGATAGTTAGTACTTCAAATCCATTACAAATTGGTATTGGTATAATTTTCCACCCATTCATTTATATAAGGTAAGCTTGGTTTTTTATATTGTTTCTGTTGGATTATTATTTCCTAATGTTATATTCTTATAATCAATAAATATTGATGAAACAATATTTGATAACATAATAAAATAATAAGATAATTGGTACAATTTCAGTGTATTACTGTGAAATATTGGTATTTTTTATCAGTTTGTTATATATATATATATATATATATATATATATATATATATAAATAAAAATATATCGTTTACTGAAAAAACACCTTTGAAATTAGTTATGTTACATTTACTCATAAGTATATATATATAGAATAATCGTTTGGTCTTACTTTTGCAAAATTGTTGTTAAAAATCGAGAATTTAATAAATAGTCTATGTCGTTACTTACTGAAATTTAGAAATTTATTTCCGTTAAAATGTCGAGTTTGAAAATGATCATGATAACAATATTTCCTTGTACAAAAACGTAAAAAGAAAAGAAAATAATATCTCCAACCCCTTGTTTCATTATATAGGTGCGTAACCTATAACTCAGCCGTTTACCCAACGTTATACTACGGCGCTGTAATCGCTCAAGTGACAACGTTTCTACTGTCACTGGTGTTCATGTTCATGTACTACCGTTGTTTCCATCCATCAGCGCCGCATCGCACCTGTCTGGCCGTGGCCGGTCCAAGCACGCCACATCACGACAAACACTCGACCAGCTATACGAAACCTTTCGCGCACTCATGAGACAGGCATCCATTTTCTTTTCCACCGTACAGGTATTATTATCGTTATTGCGTGATCGTGTCAAGTTGAACGTTATACATATATGATCAGGTTTAAAAGATTTCTTATATAATGGGGACACATTGCCTGAATATTATATCTAAAGAACTGGCGGATCAATCTTTATTTATAATGAATTTACACATAAAAAAATGTTCATATTCTTTAATATCACATAATTTTACCATATTATTTGATTCAATATTCCACAATTTATATAAAGAAATCATCAAATAAATATATAATTTAATAGTGGACAGTGCGAAACGGCATTGTGGAAGTTCATGCAATAGTTTCCCGGTTAAATATATTTCAAAAATCCGACTAGTAAAAAATCGCACGTAAAATAAAAATCCGCAATCCGCTGCTGTCGGTATCCGGTTTTCGTAATAGATAGAAATGATCAGACCACTACATAAGTGTATATTCACCATCGAGAATTAAGTAGGGGTGCTGATAGCTGAACCCGAGTGTGTATTATGTTATTATAGACGTGTAAATTCGTTCGTTTTTATGCAATCTTTTGAATCGTGGTAAAAAGGACACAATTAAAATTTATTACGTTAATTAACAAGAACTGTTCTCACAAACATAATGTTAGCATTTTTCTCCGATAGAAAACGAGCAATTGATCTCGATCGTGAATATACGTTAATTTATGTTATGTATGATATAATATTTAGGTAATTACGTCACACCAGAGTAAAAACAAATAGATACTGTTATTGATTGATTTCGTCTAATTTCCATAGTAACTGACTGTGATTTTGGTTTATTTATTATTGGTGTGAAATGTGATAATATGAATGTTTTTTGCCAGTTACGATGGATTTTTGACTATTGGAAAATTGACCACAAAGAGAATTTTTATTCAATTTAGAAACGTTACATATTTTACCATATCAGATGCTCTATTTTGATTCGATATCAATTCACAGCTACGTTTTTGACTAGATCGATTCGAGTCGATATTTGAAACAGAATTGAGCTCGTTTTTCTATTAAATACAACAAAACTAATTTTACCAATAAAAAGTAACAGAATTTGCATCTATTAATATTCAAAAAAACAGTATTAATTTGAATGGAAACAAGATTATATTTAGTTTGTCTGTGATTTGAGGTTTTTGTTCCATATTCAATGATATTGACATTTTAAATTGAATTTATAATTTAAATGGAATCTATAATGACTTCAATCATATAATATGGGGCTTAGCTATCAATTTATCGTTATGAATTTGTCTATACATTGATTTGACGTCTATCGAGAAGATAATCAAATAATTATTATAGAAAATCAAAAGTAAAATCAAATAGTAATGCACATATACAATATATGACTTTCAGAATTACAGCTGTTTTAGGTAAAAAATTAACGTATTTTGTGTTTTACAATATTTGCATATTGTAAAATACAAAATACGTTATTTTTCGTAAAAATAACGTTAGCCAGTTCAGTCTGGGCAAAAGAACAGCCATGATTTTGAAGGTCAAGCCCGTGCAATATTATTTGTAACATTAATCTTATAAATGTTGATATACATGAATAGAGGTTAAATTGCTTGGCAATATCTAGGGAAAGTACATGATAAATGTAGAGGTTCCACTATATTTGGTGTGTTCTGTTAATTGAACGCCATCTTGGTACTAGCAGCGCCTCTAGTGACTGCATAATTAACGCACATGCGCTGTAACCTCTCACAGTCGAATTTTGAAATATAATAGTGGATCTACATTATAGTAGAATGTTTGTGTTCTAAACTGTTTTAGCCAAATAATTATTAAAAATTCGACTGTGAATATTTTTGCAAAATTATTTTTCGAGTGCCTCACAATATTAAGTCACATTTGTATTTCAACGAGCACGATTTATAGTGTTCTCTCTAATACTTGACTTATAGAAATTGAATGCCAATTTTTAACAGTATTGTCTATATATATATATTTCTTAGAATATTTTGTTATTTTTTCTTTAGTACTTCATTATTTCCTTCTTAATTCCTAAAATCGCGAGTGTTATATACATTTGTAGGCATTTGGCGCACAAACATATGATTGCCTTCTTTAAGACTGTTCACGTGTGCCAACAACTTGCGAAACATAACCGGTTGTTTACAAAGAACAAAGAAAACTGGTATTTCAAATGTTCAATAACTCCTTCCAAAAATTCGTTTATTTCTATATAACTGTACACTTTTTTCTGCGATTTTACACTTTCAGACATATGGGTTCTATTTACTGACAAATATTCAAAACTGCATGTTTATAATAATATATATATATTTTGCATTCCATATTAATAACATTTATTTAGTTGTAATCAACTCACTTTATTTATGTTCGAACATCGAACCATTTTTGTAATTAAATTGCATTTATAAATTACATTCCAATCTATCTCATCTGTGAGTAATGGCAGCATTTTTATTTTAAATATTACTATACTCGAGGTACTAAAGCAACGGACTAGCGTCATCGACCTGTAATGAACTGATAAAAATCAAATATTTTATATTAAATATATATGCATCAAAATTGATAAATAATGAAATACGCAATCTTACAATTTTTATTTCATTCTCTAGAGTGATTTAATTTACACCTTGATTTGACGATTTTGCAAATATGTTTATAAAGTAGTAAAATATTTTTATATGACGTTGATATACATTTTTTTTTGGATTATTCTTTAAAACGTTTGAAGTTTGACTATAGTTTTGCAGTTTATGTTTTCGTTTATTGAGCTATATTCCTTCATATTCCTATTTCATATCAGTGTATCAGTAATTTTTGGACTATGTACAAGTCCGTTGCCTCAGTATCTCGACTAATGGTGCAATTCTGAGCAAATTTATGCATCTATAAGTAAAATTTGTAAAATATATTTTAATTGAATTGCAAACCATTTTTAAACTGATTCTATAAGATATATCGAGCATAATACATGATTTGTGTAATTAATAATACTAAAATGTGTATCCATTAAAAGTACTACAGCTATTTCAAAATCTTACAGATTCTCCTTATAGACCTATAGACTGGCTCAGAATCACATCATAAATCTAATTTTTATATTATTATTATGAAAATAGTATGAAAAACTGTTGCATTTATCTTGTTCTTGTACATTCCTTATCTATTTCTTTTGTAAATAACATAAATATTTATTAATCCTTATATATCAATCAAAATAATTAGTACACAGAAAGTTTATTCTATTTCTTTTGTAAATAACATAAATATTTATTAATTCTTGTATATCAATCAAAATAATTAGTACATAGAATGAAAAGCATTTTAACAATACGTATGTGGCAAGCATTTTTTTTTTACGAAAGTAGATATTATTTTAAGCTATCTACCGAATTGTCCTAACACTAAACATACAGTAACTACGCAGACAAAATAAAAATGTTTTTTTTTCTAGTGAAAATATTCACACTGTCGATTTGTAAGGAACGTCTGCTACAAATAATTATTTCTTATTATAACCGAAACGAAATGAAAAACCTTTTATGTCTGAAAGTGAAAAAATCTAGGTTGTTTCCTTTTTATTAATACAACTGTGTGCTTTTGTAAAGCAATTTTTATAGGTGTGATTTAGGTATAATAGTTGCGTCAGTATTGCTATTAGGATTTATATATATAAAAAAAAAAAATGTGACGGTTGGTAATTATAATGCAAATGAGAAAACATTTTTGCTACAAATATTTATAAAAATTATATATTTTTAACAAATGGGGAACAAGTAGTAATATATACGATTTAATGAAAACTTGTGAATATTTAAGTGTACATATATACATTTATATAGTATAGATAATAAAATGTATTTTTTATGCATATTGTTGGGAAATGAGGTAGTTCGTCTGAGGCACAACCTTCAAAATAATTGCTGTTCTAGGTAACAACTGTCCCATTGCATTATTTAACTGGTTAACGTTTTTGCTATTTATGTGTTTATATAATACAATAAATATAACATGTTAATCAATTTTACTGATAATCTGACAGTTTTTACACTCAACAGTTGAAGTTCGAGCCCGTACATTGTTGATGTGAGTTCTAATCTGAGAATAGTTATATTTAGATTGTTCAAGTAAAACAAAATGATTAAAATATAAAGATTTTTTTCAACTCAAATTTCGGTCTCGTAACAAGAATATATTACATTTATTTGGAATTAATTGATATATTCAATCCGTCCCTTTCATTTTTATAATAAAACTAACGTAAATAAAAATTTCTTAGCAACATTTTACAATGTTAGCATTTCTTAGTGTTGGTTTCAATGCTATTTGCCTAAATATGAAACATAATGTAAATCCTGTATTATAATAATATATTAATTGTATTGTACATTTCTTATTACTTTTATAACAGACACAAACTTGTGTTCTATCTGCGACTTGCCAAATTAAATAAGTATTGTTAGTAAACTATATAAACATGCATTTAAACATCACAGAACTATTTAGAAATAAATATAAGAAATTGTCATAAAAGTATAATTTTTTACAGTGCATCTTTTATACATTTTCTAAAAAAACAAAAACAAACAGTAGTAAGCAGCAGGCGGTGGTTCACTAGGCGAGGTACGAGTGTAATTACAAATAAATATTCGAAATGTATTTTCAAGAATGTAATGCTCCTGTTCCACCGGTCGGATTTTAAAAATAATCTATTTTGATCGGTATACCGATAATACTGTACGAACTTAACCCGTTGACTCTATCTTTCTTAATTTGCTAGATAAAAATTTTATTTCACCAGAATTATAAATAATACGTATATCTAAGATATTTGCTAAACAGAAACCGCCGGGTTTTTAAAAATTACCATAGAAAATCATAAATTGACCATATTTTTCTAAGATATCAAATTAACAATTCTACGTAAAAAAATATATATGATTTCATTGTTTTGTTTGCAATAAATAAGTTACAAGTTGCGTCCATTGCAGTGGACAAATTTAGTCAACGGGTTAATTGATTTAACATTAAAATTATGGTTTCTTCATATTGGTTTTCAAGACAAATTGGATGTTCAGTTTCATTCTGTTTAGTTGTTTATTTTGGTTTGATTAGTGTTTAATATTGATTTATTTATTTTTTAATGTTGTTGCGGCAATACACGCAATTTCATCGTCTGAATCCATTTAACCAATATAGTTCAAAATTATATTAATTCTAATCTCAAAATAGTATGAGAATAACAATTAGTTATTTATCTTTTACAATTTTAAATCCCTATTTATGGGAATTTTTGAAAGAAGAACTATGTCCCAAATATCCGATTGGTGTCGTTTTCTCAGACTAGTTGCATCGTATTTTTTAACCCTTATTCGGCACACTGGGATCATATGCACCCCATGCTTATAATACAAGAATTTTGAGTACCTAAAGGGGACGGGAGCGGGTCTAGTACATCACCTGGCAACAGCTAGAGGGTACTTTTTACATTTACCAATAATATTTTTACATAAAATTAATAATATATTTATGAAAAAAATTAAATTTATATGTTATATCATATATTTGCTGAAAATAAATACCTTTTTTTGAAGGGGTACTTAAACCACTATTATTATCTTGTAGTGCCAAAGTAGTAGAATGTTTAGCCCTTAATATGTAAAAATAAAAAAGTTATAATTTTTCCATAAAATCACTTATTTTCGCTATTTCAATTTTTTAAAGGTACTTGATTAAATTTTTGGCCTATTTAACCTATACTACATTAAAAAGCACCCTTTCAAAAGGCTACAAAAACTAAATTTAGTAAAAATATTCAATAGTTCATTTTTTTTGACGGTTTTTGTCACTGGGGTGCACATGATCCCAGTGTGCCGAGCACGTTATACCAGAGAAGTGTGCCGAATAAGGGCTAAAATCAGACCGGTATTATGAACTTTGGGACATATATATGTTAACAATTAGACACAAATATGCTTCAAAATATTTATTCTGAATGGTTCTGTATATGTTCGTGTATTTGTTGTCATTTAGTGTAATTCGGTATATGAGATACTTTAAAATAACCGTTAGAACAATTCTTTTTTCTAAATTTAAATGTTATTTAATGGTATTACTAAATGTAACGTCATAAGAGCTGAAAATGAATGTACACATATGTCGAATTTAAAAACTTCACTTAGTGGGTGTGTCGGATCACTGAAATGGAGTAGTTTCATGAAATTCTCAATTACACTAAATGATTATACGTAATATTCATTTTTAAATTTCCAAACATGAAGTTTAAACCTGAAACCCACAATTTTGATTAGCACTGATTAAGATTAGTTTTAGAAATAAAAGTATATATATATTTATTGATACCGGGTGGTGGGTAACATAACGATTAGTGAACAAATAGTAGATACATTTCGTAGTTTCTTATGAAATCCTTTGAATTTGGTTACCTGTTCTAGAGCTGTGAAAACAAAAACACGTAACTGTAAGACACACACACACACACACACACATGGTAGATAAAAGAAAACTTTTGTTAGCTGAATAAATATGTATATTTAAGAAAGTATTTGAAATGTATTTTCATGTAATATAATTGTATTAAAGAAGTATTATTTAAACAATATTTATATTTAAAATTTAATATATGTTTTTTGTTGTTGTTGTTGTTGTTGCTTAGTCTCCTTCGTTGGTTCCATTTGCTTGTGTTAGATAAACTGGTTGAGGCTGGGAAGTCTGTTGTTGCACCTAAAGCAATTTTTTTTTCAATCCTTAGTTGGTATTGCAGCCACCATTTTGAATAAAATGGCGGCAACTAGATGTGTTTTCACGTACCTGTATTATCTGTGGCTGATTTTGAGCCTGCATTGGAGTTTGAATGATTATGGGTTGTCCTGTACCTATTTGCACTTGATTCCTAATCATTTGTATCTGTTGTGGTGTTAATTGTATCTGTGGAATTAAACATAAAACCATGGTTTAACTATTAACTATAGGCTATTCATTTAAAGAATCTAGGGCGATGTACACTTACAGGTATTTGCTGAATTTCGCCATTAGGTGTGACAACTTGTTGAACGATTTGTATACTATTGGTCTGCTGTTGCGGACTGGTTTGGTTTGATTGCAATAATACTTGCTGTTGCGTCGCTTGTGTAACATTTGATGGGTTAGCTGATGTCTGAAAATACATTTTAAATGTTTGCAAGAACGGATATTCAAAAAACTAGTTTAAATATTTAAAAATGTTTAATTTCATAAAAATATCGAATGTGCATTTGAAAAATAATTTGTTTCTTACGAAATAAAAAATAAGTATTTTCAATGCCATATTTTCCTTGTCCACATTTTTGTTGTATTTTCTAATACCTAGTAGCACCACTAACTCTCATCGATTCGAATTTGCATAAAGAATTATTGGCAAGAATTTCTATTTTTTATATTTTTTTGCTTGGCCAAAGAAAATAAGAACCTCTAAAATACGCACTATTTATTATTTAACTCCGAATATGTTTTTTTTTTACCCCAGGCACTCTTTATGCAAAACGCATCGATATAAATATAAATTACGGTGTGGATTTTCGAATTTTTAGGTAGATGCGCCCAAAACGGTTCAAAATAACTTGAGTTATGTGGTTATAGTTTATGCGAAAAATATAAATATTAACCATGCCCCAAAAGAGTTTTCTAATACCTAGTTGCACCACTAACACTTGACTATCATCGATTCGAATTTGAATAAAGAATTTTTGGTAAGAATTTCTATTTTTTATATTTTTTTGCTTGGCCCAAAAAAATAAGAACCTCTAAAATACGCACTATTTATTATTTATCTCCGAACATATTTTTTTAAAAATTCTACCAGGCAGTCTTTATGCAAATACGCATCGATAAAAAATATGAATTAGGGTGTCGATTTTCGAATTTTTAGGCAGACGCGGCAAACGGTTCAAAATAACTTGAGTTATAGTTTATGCGAATAATATAAATATTAACCATGCCCCAAAAGAGTTAAATGCGATTTAACATTCTTCTACTGATCTCAAACTGCGTTAAAATATGTTTTTGGGATTTCTGAACACAAATCTGATAGCAAAAATCAATTTTGACGCTTAACGGTTGTCAAAATTGCTGTTAATGTCATGAAAAATATAAAAAAAATAGCCATATTAATAACTTTTGGAGTCCTTAAATGAAAATTACATATAAAAAGCATTTTACAGTTATTAATGCAGTTATCAAATTCACATATAATTCTCAATAACGAATAAATCCGAACTTACTGTTTCAAGTTGATTGACTTGAACGGTCTGAACTTGTTGAGGTTGAACAATTTGAATTTGTGTTGGTTGAGCAACAGTTGTTGAGCTAACAGTTTGTGCTGTTGTATTATTTTGTTGCAAAGCCTGTTGATGTTGTTGAGCTAATTGGAAATAATAATGAACCTAAAAACAAAACAGTTAAATTTGAAAAAATAAGAATTAATCTAATTAGAAAGTAAGATTATACTTGATCTGGATTCATTGAAGTTCGAACGCCAGCTTCTTCTTTTATCCTAGCTGGTTTGATTTCATCGCGTGGCACAATATCGATCAAAAAGTCAAATTGATCATATTTTGTAATCGCCATCGCAATATCATTCCTCTGTTAACAAATTGTTATATTGGCAAAGTTATTAAACGAACTAATCATATAATTACTACGATTCAACGTTTTCAAAATGGCCGATTCTTTGATAAAATAATAATTATATATCAGTGGGAGAAATTTTGACTAATAAGGAATAAAGTTATCATTATGAACAAGTACTTATTATTTCTTTTGTTATATAAGAGAATAGTTAAATTATTATTTAAGTTTTAAATGAATAAAGCAATAATACAAATAAAATTTATCTTGTAGTTATGAAATAGACCAATACAAGTTTTACTCTGCATTTAGTTATTTTTACTTTCTTTTAAGAGGTAATGAGTAAGTTAGGATCACCAAAAAATTGACTATTTTCTCAATGATGTCGGTGTGTGAACGCCCTAAAGCCTACACCGTTTAAACGTAAAAATATGAGGTTTTGAATATAAGATATGTGTACCCCAGAATAGAAAACGTCCTATTATAAAAAGGATTTTACAACCGGATTTGCTCGTTTACTCTATGCATTTTTTGTTTTATCTCCAATATCACTAGAACGGCTGCATTTATGGCAAAAATAGTTCTATATATAATGAAAGATATTAATATTTCGCACAACTTTTGTTTAAAATGTTTTTGTAAAAAATGTACCAGTTACGAGAAAACCGCTATGGAAAATCTTAAATATCTTATTTATATTGTTTTGGAAACGCACTTGTGAGATTTTCTTTTAAGAAATCCATGAAAGTACCACAAAATATTTGACAGATAAACATAATATAAATAATATATGTCATTATTCACCGGTTAACACAAACGTAATGTTTATTACAGATATATATTGAAATATATTTTGAAACGTATTAAAAATTATTGAATATATTTATAAGGTGAGTTTTAAAGAATCAACATCTATGTTGAATATTGAAGAATATTTGATAACTTAATAAAATAATAAGCTATATGGTACAATTACTGTGTAGTATTGGTATTTTTTGACAATTTGCTTGGAATATATATATATATATATATATATATTTCTAATGAAACCGCAAAAGAAAGTTCTGTGTTGGCCACAACCAATTTTTACTTTCTTTTACGTAGTAAGTAGAGTAGAAGCTCAAAACGTGTATATCCGTTGAAATATCGAGTTCGATTTTTTTGGTGATCCCTATACTTACTTCTTACTCTGTAAAAGAAAGTAAGAATATCATATATTTTTTTGGATTTGTACTTTCTTTTACAGAGTAATAAGTAAGTCCTGTAATTATGAAAAATATCGAACTCGAGATTTCAACGGATATATACGTTTTGATCTTCCCTGAATCAAATGTGACTATATTCGGAATGACGTCTGTCTGTCTGTGTGTGTGTCTGTCGGTGAACGCTCTAGAGCCTAAACTGTCGAACTATGTAAAATTGTGAAACTGCAAACTTAAGACTTGTATATGCCCTAGATGTGCACCTTCTATTTTTGAAAAGGATATTCAAATACCGGTAATGCATGTTTACTCAATACATTTTTTGTTCTATCTCCAATATCACTAGAACGGCTACACTTACGGCAAATATAGTTATGTTCATAATGAAAGATATTCATATTTTGCACAACTTTTGTTTGAAACATTTCTTCAAAACATGTACCAGTTGCGAGAAAAATGCTACGAAACATTATAAATATGTTGTTTACGTTGCCATGGTTGCGCATGTAGCTTATAAAATCGAATCATCTGCGCATGTCAATATTTTGGCAGGAAAACAAAATAGACTCAGATAAATGACATTTCTGTAGAGTTTTGGTTATATATATATTTAGTGAAGACTGTGTAAAAGAAAGTCTAGTGCAGGTCACTCCAGATTTTTTTTGAAACTAAATAAAGAAATGTATGCAAACCTGTAAAGTACGTCTTTTGTTATCCTCGGTGTGAACCCAAGCCCTCAAGGTTAATTCGTGTATAAATATTTCGGCCGCTTTCGCGAACAACATTGGTGCTTCCGCCGAAATCATTTTCACATCTTCGTCGAGTTTCATAATTTTTTTAATACGAGCTAGTGGCAGCACTTGCGTTTTTAAATCAAGCTGTACAAAAAACAAAATAGGTTAGGTGCGCATACAAGGGGCAGGTGTTTGCTCCTATACCATTCCAATCTTTTTTATTTCATCCATAGCCTTAGGCCAAAAGGTTTGCAAGGCAATTTGTGCCTCACTGGCGGTCGATGGACTCGCATCCCCTGAATTATTTTCTTGTTGCGTTTCGCCATCGCCTTCCCTGATACATTCACAGAAACCAAACGAATTTTAAGTAATCATTCGTAACACATGAACATATGATTTGCAAAAACTAGTAGACATTTTTAATCGAACTTACGCTGGCGTATTTACAAAGAAAACTGACATATCTTATTTGCCCCTAGGACGTGTTTGTATTTCAGTTCACTATTGTTTAAGCCGCAACAATTATTTACACGTATTTTGAAAATCGACCGGGCTTTAATATATTTATTACAAAGAACCAATCAAGTGTTTATTTTCTCGTTTGCCCAATCCAATGACATTAGCCTGTCTCTGATTCGCGTGATTGGTTTAGTTGGTTGGTATCCCGTTCCATTATTGGTGCGCTGGCCTATATCTGTCCTTTTTCAAGTTTTCCTCCAACTACATTAAGCTAGCCGCAAATCACAAACTAACTACCTATTTATTAATAAAAATACAAGAATATTATCTATATATGCTATATAATACAACTTGTTTTATTATTTAATCTCTATGTACAGTAAAATTTATATTATTCGTACTGTTGCTAATTTCATATTTTCAATATTTGTTGTGTTATTTCACAATTTTTATCTCTTCAATAATTGTTTTCGTTATTATTAACACATTTGTATAAATACAGCATTAGTTTTAATTTATTTATTAAATGTACTTTATATGGGAGATTTCTTTTGTATTGTTGTAAATTTTACCGTATAGATGGCAGTGCATATTGAAATTCACAATAAGCCCGCGAAAATTTTGAATCAGGTAGCATTTATAATTTCGCACATGTGTATAGTACGCGCTTCATTCGCCATTTTTGATAATCACCGCATAACGAGAGTTATAAAAGACCCTTTGGATATACTATATATATTTTTTAAATATCAATATGTTTAATGATAAGTGAGCAGCATGATAAATAAGATAAACAAAAAGTTGTAAAAATTGTAAATATAATAAAGCCACTTACTTATAAAATACATTTTCTCGAAAAATATCATAATTTAAGAAAAAATAAATATAAGCCATTGACTAAACCGCATTGCTATTGTTACTCTTATAACCCTCGTTATCCGGTGATTATCGAATCCGGCGAATGTACTCTGCGCCTACAGGGATCATACAAGAGTGTCCTACACTAGACTTTTTGTACTATTAATCAACGAATATGTACATATTTTGTAGTATATTTATATAATTTTATATTATTTTGTTTTAAATTTTGACGTTCATTGATATTGAGTTTATATTGAAATAATTTGGTAAATACTTATATTCATGGATACAACTAATAAATTTGCAAATTTCAAAAGTGTTTTTCTTGTAAATAGTACACTTTTTGAGAAAACTTTTCAAACAAAAGATATAAAAATTTTAAATATCTTTAATTTGTATATTTATCCCTTTTTCTCTAACTTGTGCCACGCAGAAAATATTTAGATTTGATTCAGGGGGATGGTCAAAACGTGTATTTCCGTTAAAATTCTCGAGTTCCAGCTTATAAAAACAGTTATTAATTTAGGATTAAAAATTTTCTGGATAATTTATGCTTTTAAATATATATTATATTATAATTGCAATTATGGATAATTGCAAAATTAATATTTAAATTTTCTTGAATACAACAGGAATAACTATACATAATACATGTATAGTTATTCTTGTTATTTTCAAGAAAATTTATACATTAATTTTGCATAATTTATGGAATTACATCGGTGAACTATACATATAGGTTGAACTTTTAATTACATATAAATTGATTAAGGAATCTACCTGTTACGCCAATAAATATGTATTTGCAATATTAATGTGATTGTCTAGAAATTTCTTGATGCTCCTGAAGGTTCTTGAAGGGATAAGGTTTAAATAATTTTACGCATTTAAACATTTTTATTATCTTATAAGCGTATAAGAAAATAAAAATGTTTAAATGCGTAAAATAATTTAAACCTTATCCCTTCAAGAACCTTCAGGAGCATCAAGAAATTTCTAGACAATTAGTGCATAGCGATGTATTAAAGAAAATAATTGGCGTTGGCATTTTAATGTAAATATCTTTTTTGAACGTCCCTGAAATCACTTTGACTATTATGTGTGTCTGTGTGTGTGTGAACGTTATACAGCCAATAACGTTGTACATAAAAATATAATATTTGAATTTAAGATTTGTATAGACCTAAAAAAAAAACTATTTTTGAAAAGGGCATTTCAACAGGAAGTAATAGTTTTTGCTTAACTCGAAATAGACGCGAGTTATAGAAAAAGTGATTCTTATAAAAAGTTATCAGCTTTTGTTCAAAAAGTTTTTTTATTCATTTTAAAAAATCTTTGAAATTGGTTATTTTAAATTTACGTTTCCCTAGTTATTACACATTTTGATAATGTTTCATGGTAATGGTAGCATGGATTTCAAACAAAATATAGGAATATTATATTATCCACTCCAGCTTGAACTAAATTTATAGTATTAAAATTTTAATTTAGTTCTAATAATTATTCGATCGACAATTAACTTGTAGCTCGCTCACCATGCCCATCTTAATTTGTTGAAACCTTTCTTCATGTCATAGTAGGATTTTCATCAATATTTAAAACAGAAAACACTAAGGACCAGTATTAGAAATAATTTAGTCATTCATTAAAAATATGAAATACCATTTTGATTCAATATTGTTTATTTTAACGAAGGAATAAATTTAAATGGTATATTAAAATGTTTAAAATACTGGCACGTGTAAAATAATGTGAAAATGATAAATAAATAAATGTTTTTCATTGATCCAGGGGTGAGGGGGTGCCGATGCCCTTGCCACCCTATGTGTACAATTCTAGAATGTTCTAAAAGAAAGGTAATGTAACCAACATCACACGCATGTACTGCGGGTTATCTAAATATACAAAGTACATTCTGAACATATTTCATTGTTGAAATTGCACATTTATTAATTATTGTTCCAACAAGTATCGATATAAAGGATATCTACAAATATGTATATAGGTGTTCGAGAGTGAGAGAGTAGTGGTGATGTGTGGGTGAGAGAAAACACTAAGTTTGATCGTAACAAGTGAAGTTTGTTGTTGAAGTGGTTGTCATGTGCAACGGCGAGCTGTGTGCGCTGTGCGGAGCTGCGGAGTGCGGCTGGCTTTGTGAGCCCACTCCTCCAGGAGCTCTTTGAGACATCTACCGGCTGTCACGAGCAAACCGTGCAATTTGTTTTCCAATATGGCGGGCAGAGGCAGACTTCAAACGCACACCTCCTTATGTGATGTGTGTGTGTGTGTGTGTGTATACGCGCCTAAGTGTATTTTGTATAAGATCGGAAAGTACTACAAACCTGGTGGCGAATGCATACACTACATATTCTTTTCTTTTGCTATTTCAACTACTCGACGTTGCATATGCTTTCATCTAGTTTATACTAGCTTAACTTCTGATGAAACAAGTTAAAACTTAAGTTTAGCCTTAAGTATTTTAATTTAAACTCTAATACGATTATAGAATTTGCCTTAAACTTCTCTACTATGAGCTTTGCTAAATATTGGAATCATTTATAATTCAAGTTGTATTTTTTGTTTAATTGAATATAAACGTTCGTAATTCAGCCTTGCATTTTTAAGTGTCTCGTTTCTAACTGGAATTCAAGGCTCAAATATGTTAATTCGTAGGGCGATTTTATAAAATCAGTTAAAAGAAATATATATATATATAAATATTAGGGAAATATTGAAATAATCTTTATTAATTTCTACACTATACTACATACTTGATTCAAAAATAATTTCTTTCCCCCTTTCTACAATTTTTACAGCTGTTAGGAAATTCGCGAATGTTCTTAAAAAATAAATGCACCTTTCGGGATTGCAGAGTTTTTAATAGTATTTGAATAATAGAATAATATATTTAATGCAAAATAAAATTATTATACTTAAAAAAATATCATATATTTTTTTGGATTTTTACTTTCTTTTACAGAGTAATAAGTAAGTCTTGTAATCATGAAAAATTCCGAACTCGAGATTTCAACGGATATACACGTTTTGACCTTCCCTGAATCGAATATGACTACTTTCGGAATGACGTCTGTCTGTGTGTGTGTGTGTTGGTGTGTGTGTGTGTGTGTATGTGTGTGTGTCTGTGAACGCTCTAGAGCCAAAATTGTCGAACGTAAAATTATGAAACTTCAAACTTAAGACTTGTATATGCCCTAGATGTGCACCTCTTATTTTTGAAAAGAATATTTAAACCGGTAGTGCATGTTTACGCTCTCTCTCTCTCTCTCTCTCTCTCTCTATATATATATATATATATATATATATATATATATATATATATCTAGTGAAAACTGCTTAAAAGAAAGTCGAGTACAGGCCAGTCCAGATTAAAAAATGAGATAATTACGTTTCTAATAATAGTCGGAATAAAATTGTAGTTATCCATATATATATATATATATATATATATATATATATATATATATATATATATATATATATATATATATATATATATATATATATATATATATATCAATACAAATATTTTCTGAATCGAAAAAAAACAATAACCTAACAAATAAATAATATACAATTTCACATTTAATTTATTTTACGGTTTTATGGTTCGAAATAATAATTATTGTGATCTGTAATTGAACAATTGCGCGAACGTGACTGGGTATGATTAGTTCTGTGAAAAAGAAATCGTGTATACTCGAAATGAGCAATTTTAAAAAACCCATGAATCGGGTATCCGGATACGGAAACTTGAAACCGGGTACCGGGATACGGGTATTTGAAACTGGGTACCCCAGATACAGGTATTTGAGATCGGGTACCCGGATACATATATTTAAAACCGGGTACCTGAATAAGGGGGTACCCGTTTCTATATCCGGTACTGGTAATTTCGGGTACCAGGTTCTGAAGAAAAAAATCTAAGGTGTGATTAAACAATGCACAACTCATCAATTATTGATAAATAAAAATCAATTGCCTAAATGAATATATTAAATTTCAAAATGATTACTCGAAAATTTAATGAAAACTATCTCTGAATCGAATCTGCATGTGTGTGTGTGTGTGTGTGTGTGTATGTATGTATGTGTGTGTGCGTGTGTGTGTTTGTATTTGTATGTGTTCGTGTGTGAACTCTATAGAGCCAAAACTGTTGTAAAAATTTAAAATATTAAACTTAAGACTTGTATGTGCACTTCATATTTTTGTAGGCAATATCTTAACCGGAAGTAACAGTTTACTTATGCTATTTTATCAATATCTCGGAAACGACACGGCTTAGAGAAAAAGTGCATTTATTAAAAGTTAAAGATTTCTAAAATTTCTAGCAACTAGTAATTTGAAAAATCGCCTTGGAAATTAGGTATGTTTTTACATATATCTAGTTACCATGCATATTGATTTTCTTTCATGACAATCTAGCATAAATTTACAACAAAATAAAGCAATATTATATAAAATTGATAGTAGAAGCGTAAGAAAGTCGAGTGTAGACTACTTCAGCACTTTTTTATTGGCGTAAATTTGGCTGTCATGATATTGAAATGACATATTGCATTTGTTTTGTTGAAAGTGATGCGTTTCTGTTATTTTTTGAATGTTTTGTCGTCCGCCGCGTCGCATCGCATCGCGCCGCCCGCTGGCTAGTGTGAAGTTTAGTGCTGCTGATGGTGCCCCGTGCTCGTGTGCCCGTGTGCCCGACCGCGGTCCTGCTGCTGACAGGTGAAAAATCGTCACCTCTCGAAAATCATCCACACACATTTAGAGAATATTTCACATTATATTATTGCTATAGAAAGATTGTCCATAGCCAACATCAAACTTTTATACACAAATCATATATTGTGCACATTTCAAACCAAATTTATTTTCAAACTGTAAATTAATCGTACCAGGCGCAGTATTTAAATATTTAGTATGTTTAACCGTCTATTGCATGATTTGTTTTTCTAAAATCAACATT
The DNA here is from genome assembly GCA_933228885.1 of Leistus spinibarbis. NCBI lineage: Eukaryota > Metazoa > Arthropoda > Insecta > Coleoptera > Carabidae > Leistus > Leistus spinibarbis. The sequence goes on from OW121791.1 coordinate 5,813,040, forward strand.
TACAAAGAGCTACAGCATTCGGTCGTGTGTCTGTAACATACCCAAATTTAAAAAAATGCACTAAAAGTTTTGCTTCGCCGCTCTGAATCCAAAAATATATATATAACTCATATACTTGGATGTTAGTTGTTTTTCGCACCCAATTTGTGTCTTCTACTTACTCCTCTGAAGGTACCAGTGCAGTTTGAACCAAATTTGCTACCCATATTCTATAGTGTCCCAGTTAAATACGTTCGCAGTATAAATTCAATTGCCTTTATACTTCCAGAGTTATAGGGCCCCAAAATTTGGAGCCTTCCTAAATATATTTAGAAAGACTCCAAATTTTGGGGCTTTAATATTTTTTTGTTATTTTCTTAACAGTATACTGTAAAAAAATTACAAACATTTCTAAAATATATATTTACAAAGTTATTCAAAATATGATTTTAAAGCCTATAGGCAGGCCACTCCACATTTTTTTATATATATAAAAACATGTGGAGTGGCCTGCACTCGACCTTCGTTTACGTAGTTTTCATTAGAAATATATGTATATTCCAAATAAACTGTCAAAAAATACCAATAGTTCACAGAATTACGTTATTATTTTTATTATTACGTTTTCTAATACTGTTTTTCAATATACAATATAGATTATTTCTTTAATATTCACTTTATTAATATATTTAAATATAATATTTAATAGATACTGTTAATCAATATTAATTTCAATATTTATCTGTAATCAATATGCTTGAAAGACGTTTTTAGTCGATCTATTTATGTTAACCAGTAGAAAAAGACAAATTTAAATTTATTTTAGTGTATTTTGTTTCCCTGTCAAAATATCAGGTATAGTTCATACGATTTAGTAATAAAAAATAAAACAAATATATCTTGAATGTATTTCTAAAACATAAATAATTTTTTACGATTTTCTGTAGCAGTTTTCTCGTAACTAGTACATTTTTTAAAGAAACTTTTCAAGCAAAAGCTGTGCGGAATATTAATATCTTTCATTGTGTAAATAACTATTTTTGTCATAAGTGCAGCCGTTCTAGAGATATTGGAGAAAGAACAAAAATGCATAGAGTAAATATGCACTTCCGGTTTGAATATTCCTTTCAAAAATATAGACCATTTTATCATATACAGTTACAGACAGACAGACACACACAGACATCATTTCGATAATAGAAACGATTCAGGGATGTCAACACGTGTATAATTGTTAAAATGACGAGTTCGAAATTTTACAAAACATTTGTATAAAATAGGAAAAAGTATGGTTAATATCGATTATTCTATATATGTTAACGGTTATTTTGTACAAAATGTATTAAAATGTGCCCTAAGCTGTCTTAACGCAAATGCTACGGGACTATATTTAAGATCATATATGCGTTAATAGTTTAAAAACAACGTAAATTTGCATAATAAATAAAGCGTATTTCAATATAGCAATATAAAAATGCGCATGTTCCACGCTGCAAATCGGTTGCCTGTTTGGGTAACACCATCCATTCCCATCTACCCTTAGAACGTGGTGCGTCAGGTCTGTGCTCAGCTGTGCACAGTTGGTTCTTGTCCGTGGTGGCGAACAGTTTGTTGTTGAGGGTTGCGCGCACACTGCTCTACAACACAACATCCACGTACCTCGTACCACGATCCACTTGTTTTGCAGCGCGTGCATCTGACAGTTCGTCATCGCAAACAAACAAACTTTCATTATATTTCCCGTTGAAACCGTCACAGAAATACAAAAAGTAAATCAGCAATTTTCTTTTCTCTCCTCTGCGCGCAATATACACGCGAAACACAATAGACTAAAAACATTTTCGTTTGTGTGATTGTTTTGTTTTCTCTGTTCGTTCGCTTGTTTGACGACCACTATGTTGTGATTTCATTTCCATTGTTGAACTTTTGTTCCAAATGTTTTTTTCTGCATCCAAGCTTGTTGGAACTGGTTGAGAAAAGGTATGTTTTTATGTTTTTATCCATAATTGTAGTTATATTTTTAATTCAAATAAATGGTTCATATTTGGTGAATGTTGCCTGAAGTAATTTAGACATACGTTCATGTAAAGCAAAATATTAATGTATTTTATATAAAAGTATGATTTATGGAGAAGGTGATGATCTTATGAACTAATTAAAATAATATTAGTATTAGATAAAAATATCTAAGCTTAGTAATTAATTAGTAATAAGAATTTACAAGAATATGATTTTGATCAACTTATTAACTTTAAATTACTGAATCTCGGATTAAAAAAAAAGTGTTTGTAATGAAGAATCTGTTTTTATTGTCCAAATTTCATAATGTTGGTCTTTTAACAATGATTTATCTGACATATTTATAGATTAATGATTTTATTGTTGTTGATTAACGGATTAGTATAAACAGTATTGCTTTAGTTTGTTTTAAATTCATTCTACGATTGCTATGGATTAATATTAATATGTATCTTAACTAGGGAAATTAACCATTTTCAATCGCGATTTTTAAGAAAATGGAATACTTTTCAGAAAAACTTTTCGAAAAAGTACTTGATTTTTTAATATCTTCAACTTTTCTTAAGTTTTATACATTTTTCATCAACAATTTAGGCTTTAGAGCGTTCACATACAGACGTTATTCCGGAAATAGTTAGATTCAATGCCATTTCCAATTAACCATATTTAATTGCGATTTTTAAGAAAATCTATTCGGGAAAGTACTTGGTATTTTAATGTATTCAACTTTTCTAAAGTTTTATACATTTTCCATTAACAGTTTAGGCTTTAGAGCGTTCACATACAGACGTTATTCCGGAAATAGTTAGATTTAATTCCAATTAACCATTTTTAATTGCATTTTTTAAGAAAATCTATTCGGAAAAGTACTTGATATTTTAATGTATTCAACTTTTCTTAAGTTTTATACATTTTCCATTAACAGTTTAGGCTTTAGAGCGTTCACAGACAGACGTTATTCCGGAAATAGTTAGATTCAATTCCATTTCCAATTACCCATTTTTAATTGCGATTTTTAAGAAAATCTATTCGGAAAAGTACTTGATATTTTAATGTATTCAACTTTTCTAAAGTTTTATACATTTTCCATTAACAGTTTAGGCTTTAGAGCGTTCACATACAGACGTTATTCCGGAAATAGTTAGATTTAATTCCAATTAACCATTTTTAATTGCAATTTTTAAGAAAATCTATTCGGAAAAGTACTTGATATTTTAATGTATTCAACTTTTCTTAAGTTTTATACATTTTCCATCAACAGTATAGGCTTTAGAGCGTTCACATACAGACGTTACTCCGGAAATAGTTAGAATCAATGCCATTTCCAATTAACCATTTTTAATTGCGATTTTTAAGAAAATCTATTCGGAAAAGTACTTGATATTTTAATATATTCAACTTTTCTTAAGTTTTATACATTTTCCATTAACAGTTTAGGCTTTAGAGCGTTCACATACAGACGTTATTCTGGAAATAGTTAGATTCAATTCCGTTTCCAATTAACCATTTTTAAGAAAATCTATTCGAAAAAGTACTTGGTATTTTAATGTATTCAACTTTTCTTAAGATTTATACATTTTCCATTAACAGTTTAGGCTTTAGAGCGTTCACATACAGACGCTACTCCGGAAATAGTCAGATTCAATGCCATTTCCAATTAACCATATTTAATTGCGATTTTTAAGAAAATCTTTTCGGATAAGTACTTGATATTTTAATATCTTCAAGTTTTCTTAAGTTTTATACATTTTCCATCAACAGTTTAGGCTCTAGAGCGTTCACATACAGACGTTATTCCGGAAATAGTTAGATTCAATTCAGGGATAGTTAACATTTCTATTTCTATAAATTGTTTTTTAACAAAATTTGTCCAGGAATTAATTAATCTATTTTGCATTAATGTCTTTGGGGCAAAATAGTTTCGATTTACGAACATTTCAGGAACGAATTAAGTTCGTGAGTTTTGGTGTTGTTATTTATATGTATATTTTTTGAGAAATTCTCTTTGGAAAAACAAGAAAATTGGTTTATATGAAAATGTATTTATAATTATTTGATCTATGAAGTGTTATCGAACTGGGAAAAAAATGAGTAATTTAATTAAAAATGAACAAATGTTATAATAAGTAATTCGGATAGGTCAGATATCGGCACATGATCTTTATCGGCGCTTAGCTTAGCGAATAACCTTATAGAATCGCAAGCGAATAAATGTTTGATACAATGTTGTGTTTGTTGTATGAAATGTTTGTATATAAATAGGTATAGTAAAGTATACAGGTAGCAGAGGTAGGAATGATTGTTGTGTAATTTATTAATGCGAGCTTTCTGATAATTTCTATGATACGGTGGATTGTTTTGCGAGCTTCACGACAGTCACGCGAGCTTTTATACAAGTCCAACATCTTTATTTATTCATTTTTTCCCACGCTTTCATACCGAATGATGTCTGATTGAGTTTTTCCCTCTGTCCTATGCTTTTGCATCGCCTAAAGCCTTTGTTATCTTTGTCATTTCGTGTTTTTAATTTCTATATACATAGAGAACAGTTCCAACTGTTTTATTCTTTTTTTTTTCCTGCAGACCAGTGTCTCCTAAACTGTTTTTTATTGCGCTACACTGTAAAAAAACGTGTAAATTTACATATTTTCAAATTTCGATGGCGATATTTTTTTGTGTTCCCATTCTTTTATACATAGCGAATACGAAAGTAAAAAGGTTGGGAACCGTTGCTCAAAAGTACAGTAATCCCGTTAACCTTAAGCGAGTACGATTACAATATGACACTAAATCAAGTTTTGTTGTTAATTCTCAAAACTGTCGTAAATTCATTCGTTTATGTATTAAAATACCAACACACAAATACATATGTGTTATTGTGTGTAAAAGTTATTAATTTTCGGATTGTCGATTCCATTCGATAAACGTATCGATCGACCCATCATGTGTGCATGTAAATATACATTAGTTATAGCTGTGTGTGTGTGTATATGTGTGTGAGAGCCGAATACGGGGGCGGCAGGTGCACCCGGTTGAGGTAATCCGGGTTCCAGGTGTACACGTTCGGACTTGTATACGTGCCGTGCGCGATTCCAGAGTCTCTCCACCGCCTTATACCCGCGGCGCGGCACTGCGGTTCGTTGCGTTGTCGTTACGAAAGGATCAAGTTCAGAAACAATCCTACAATCTTTAATGTATATCTGTACAGTAATCAAATATTTATTATTTATCCAGAAATATTCTTAAAATATATAAATAATGACAAAAAGAAACAAGATTCGGTACGCGTAAAACGCACCAATGCGTTCGCCTTTAGAGTTAGATATGCGTTGCGAGCAGTGGTTTTTAATTATTATGGCCTTTTGGTTAACAATTTGAAAAAATGTTATATATATATATATAAAAAGTCTTGCAATTTTTTGTAGATTATATTTATAAAAAAAAAATTAGTGTATATTTTAAAATTCAAAATTATAATATTAAATTTTTTTTTTCGGGCTTTGGGTTAATAATATGAAAAAATCTTGTAGGCCTAAAATGACTTAGAATTTTTAGTAGAATTTTTGAGTGTTTTAATTATTTTTATAAGGGCAGTATTAAGGGGGGCTCTAAATTTTGGGGCCCTATAACTCGGGAAGTATACGGGCGATTGGATTTATACTGCGAGCAGATTCAAATGGGATACCAAATAATATCTGTACCAAATTTGGTGTGAATCGCTCTGGTACCTTCAGAAGAGTAGAGGGCACAAATTTAGTCTTACGAGCGACGACTAACATCCAAGTATATATGTTATATATATATTTGGATTCAGGGCGACGAGACAAACACTTTTTGTTAATGAATTTTTTTGATCTGAGAATGCTACAGACACACGACCAAATGCTTTAGCTTCTTCGGTACTTCGTACGGCGAGTGCCCTACACTGGTTTTTCTTTATGGCCCAGGGCGGCAAATTTCAATAAATGTATAATAAGAAAATAAATCACGGGCCATAGGTTTTCTTCATATACATAATGAGCTAGATGCATTGGTGCCTGTACCTATGCTTGTTTCTTATATTCTTTGTGTATATAATGCGGGTACGTGTGTGTGTGTGTGTTTGTGCGTTTCACAATTTCCTTCTGTTTTATATTATTCACCTATCTATATGTTATCTTTCTTACATGTATACGTACACGCACGCACGTGCATCAGCTGGTGAAGGCTGTGGTGGAGGCGCTGTGTGTCTGCGTCTGTGTGCGAGTGTGCATGTGGGTGTATTTGAAGTTAGCCCCTCCGGCCGATGCCTATGCCGGTTGCCGGTGTGGCATTGAGTTGAAGCGCGCGGTAGTGGTAGTGGTAGTGCTGTGAGACGTGCACCATATGCTATACACATGTCGCACACATGGCCACAGGCGGCAACGGCGACGACGACAGCACCGGCTGTACGAATACGAGTACGAGTAGGACGTCGGTGCGAGTGGCAGCGGTGGTGGCCCCGCGGTACTCATCAGCAAACCACGTTTTTAGTTCACTTGTGTTTGAAAATAGGAAAAAAACAGTTTTTAAATTCCTGTTTTTTAGAAATCTCCTCTTTTAAGGGGTCTTTCTGGTTTTTTGGAGTTAAAAACAGAACTTTCAAATTATTTTTTATATTTAAATCAAAACCATTTATTAAATAACTGTTTTTTCTATACATTATACTTTTAGGAAGAATTCTCCATTATTTCCTTTGATATTAGCCCCTATGTGTTCAGAAATGATCCAAAAAACAAAAAGCCCTCTGCGGTGCCCACGATTGCTCTTTGTTGGTTCACCTAAAACAAGAAAACCAAACGGCCTTTGAAAATATATACTTATATCTACTTCTTCCTCTACGGAATAGTTTTGAAAGCAAAAATTAAAAAAAATTGTTTAAAAATATCTGGAGTGGCCTGCACTCAACTTTTTTTTTACGCAATTTTCACTAGATATATATATATATATATATATATATATATATATATATATATATATATATATATATATATATATATATCCAAAACCTGCTGTCAAACTAACCAATACTCTAAAGAAATATTCTGAAATGTCATTTATCTAATAGAGTCTTTTGTTTCTCTGACAAAAAAGCAGATTATCCGATTTTATAAGCTACATGCGAATCCATGGCTACGTAAACAAGATATTTACTATTTTTCCTAGCATTTTTCTCGCAACTGGTAAATTTTTTGAAGAAATGTTTCAAATAAAAGTTGTGCGAAATATGAATATCTTTCATTATGAACATAACTATATTTGCCGTAGGTGTAGCCGTTCTAGTGATATTGGACATAGAACAAAAAATGCATAGATTAAACATGCACTTCTGGTTTGAATATTCATATACAAGTCTTGAGTTTGAAATTACATAATTTTTCGTTCGACAGTTTTGGCCCTAGAGCGTTCACAAACACACACACACACAGACAGACAGACGTCATTTCGAAAATAGTCACAATCGATTCAGGGAAGGTCAAAACGTGTATATGCGTTGAAATCTCGAGTTCGAAATTATTCATGATTACAATACTTACTTATTACTCTGTAAAAGAAAGTAAAAATGCTATTTTTCTTAAAATTAAAATTCGGATGTAAGGAAATCTATGCTGTTTCAAGAAGTGATTCTAGAGGACAATATAGGTAAGAAAATTGTAAAATTGATTTTTTGACCCCAAAAAACCAGAAAGACGCCTTAATTTTGTTTTAGACGGATGTAAAATTTGATGTAAATGAAAAAATGTCAAAATGTGTATTTACGGTAAAATCTCGATTTTAAACTATTTTTGCTTAGAATATTTGTATAAGAAAGTAAAAACCCAATATCGAATCACTCAAATAGGCAACTCCACCAGGTAATGTAATTTTGTTTAGAAAATCTCTCGCTGAATGTTGTTCAAGGCTAATGAATTTTTAAAAAATGTTTAATTTCAAAATTATTATTGTAAATTTAAAATTTGATTGCATTCGAGTTATCAATTATATAACATTAGATATTTAAATTATATTTAATGAAAAATGAATATTTAAAGATTATAAATAATTTTATTTTTAGCTCCATAGATCATTTGAATAAATTTTGCAATCATAAAACATCTAATTTTTTGGTGGATTATGTAGGTAATTTCAAAAATTGTCTAAGGGCAGTATTAAGGACGGTTCCAAATTTTGGGACCCTACAACTCTAGACGTATATAGACAATTAGATATAAAACGCGACGGGAACTCTTTAGGCGTTAAAATTATATGTATAGATGCGGCCATAAAGTTGGTCTTTTGGGCGAGTGACATAATCCAATTTATATACCTTTTCATAATCAGGGTGACGAGACAAGCACTTTTTATTCAGAAATGACCAAATACTATAGTTGTATTATCGTACGAGCTAAAAATCGTGGCCGGAAGTAGAAATTACGTAAGACAGAATACAAACAGCAAGTGCAAAATCTCACACACCCAAAGTATAAACGACTCACAGAATACACACTAGACAGAGATGAGAATAAAAACAGCACACCCATCTGTTTACACACACACACACATACACACTACAGCCAAGACAAGGACATGCATACACATGTGCACGGATGCAAGAATGAAACAGACATATAGATGTGAGATAGAAGAAAAAGAAAACATTTACATTAAAAAGGACGCGCTGATCCTAAACAGACGGGTCCTTTTATCATCGCTCCACAGTGCCGAGAACATAAATAATCGCGGGCGAGAGTACACGATCATGCCCGAAGATACACCGGCCACTACTGACCAAATTTGAACAAATTTTTTTAGTCATATCAATCTATTGGGATAATATATAAATCTATTATTGTCACAAACGCAGAATTTAATATATATATTTGTTTATATCATTCTTTATAGTGCATTATTAATGATTATACAGGTAGCCCTTTGTTTCCGCCGCAGTACTGTTCCAGAACAAACTGAAGCAACCGGAATCATAGACCGTATTCTTAAAACTAACTTGTATTATTGTAACATTTTATAATCTTTCTATGACGATTTCTAACTCGTCGCTCGTATCGTATGTATTACTTATAAGGTGATCTGAACGCATAAGTGCGTTATACCTTGTTTTGATCTGAGAATGTTACAGCTACATAACCAAACAATGCCTTGTACTATCTTACGACGAACTAATAAGAAAATTACACCATTTACTGAATAGATAATACGGCGCTCTAAAGGCATTGTATCTTGTATCGTAATATTCAAAGAAATATTAATTAATCTATAGCTTATACCATTGGGCGTTTTAAAGTGCATCATGATGCTTTTTTTGAGGTAAACGGTGGTCGGCAGTTTCTCCGGGTACTCCGGTTCCCCTGCCTAGGTACACAACACGGTGACAAAGTAGGTTTCTCCATGCGAGTCAGCGTGTTCTTCCAAGACAATTAACACCGGTGGGGGGGGGGGTTAGGGTTAACTTAGGTATACTAGACAAATGCCAATATCGGCCACCAACACTAACACCATACAACACGCTGAAGAAGGAACATTCCCTATAGCATTAATTTATTCATATTTTTACTTTCTTTTACGAAGTAATAAGTAAGTCTTGTAATCATGAAAAAATTCGAACTGGAGATTTCAACAGATATACATGTTTTGACCTTCCCTGAATCGAATGTGACTATTTTTGGAATGACGTCTGTCTGTGTGTGTGTGTCTGTGAACGTTCTAGAGCCAAAACTGTCGAACGTATGAAACTTCAAACTTAAGACTTGTATATGCCCTAGATGTGCACCTCCTATTTTGAAAAGAATATTCAAACCGGTAGTGCATTATTACTCTATACATTTTTTGTTCTATCTCCAATATCACTAGAACGACTACACTTACGGCAAATATAGTTATGTTCATAATGAAAGATATTAATATTTCGCACAGCTTTTGTTTGAAATATTTTTTCAAAAAATGTACCAGTTGCGAGAAAAATGCTACGAAACATTATAAATATGTTGTTTACGTTGCCATGGATTCGCATGTAGGTTATAAAATCGGATCATCTGCGCCTGTCAATATATTGGCAGGAAAACAAAATAGACCCAATTAGATAAATGACATTTCAGAATATTTCTGTAGAGTATTGGTTAGTTTGACAGCAGGTTTTGGATATATATATATATATATATATATATATATATATATATATATCTGCGTAAAAGAAAGTTAAGTACAGGCCACTCCAGATATTTTGAAATAGTTTCAATGTAGTTCAATGCATAATAATTGATGAAAAGCAATAATTGATATCTAATATAAATTATAATTGCAAAGTCATATATTTTATACGAATAATTATAATGAGCACGGCGGTTCATATTAAAATTAATTATCGTTAAAATAATTGAATTCTATTGAAACTGTACCGTGTACGTTCTCTACTGTACCGGTACAGTTAAAATTTACCATATTGGCACATATGTTAGTCCATATTATAGGGACAAAATTAAGAAAATTCAATTATGTTGTAAAGTTTTCCCCCATTGCACCATGTTCGCACTTGTTACACTACTAGGGGGTAGAATAAAATGAAGATTAAATTATATGTAAATCAGATGTTATTTTATAGTTTGTTATTGATTAGTTTAACAAACTAATGTTATGTAAATATATACGATAAGTTTAATTATAATTAAAGTATGCATATTACAATATGGTAAAGCACCTCTTGAATTCATTTGTTATTTCTTCGCTTGAATGGCAAGCAACTAAAGGAACGCATATGGTATGCGGGATAGCATCACTCCAGGCACTGTTGTTCCTTCTAACAGTGGCGTGCTATATTATGCCCTTTTTAGAATCTTTACGACGAGATAGACTGACTAAAATTATATACAGTCTCATTTAGTAATATTGAAAAGTTAAATAGGGTTTCTTCATTAAAAATCTGGGGTAACATATTAGCGCTTAATTTATTTATTTTTTTAATATCTTAATAAGTATTTAGTAGAGCTAAATGTTATGATCAAGTAGCTATCCCTAAATTAGGACACTGGACGATAATGGATTATGATGACAAGCACCGCCTGTTTAGAATAAGAGCGCGTGCGGCCACCTGCGATCCGTCAATGTTTCAGAGCCGGCCCCGGCCGTCGCGTCGCGTTTCCATGTGTGTGTGTGCGACCGCCGACGCCGCCTTGAGATGTTGCAAACATGCGTCGTCCTTTACTATTACTAGTGCAGCACTGCTGCCATCTGTCACTGACAGAACAAACCCCGGAAGATCCACTCTCTTTATACAAAGGCGAATAAATGTGCATCATAGTGCGCACAGGCAACGACACTTTTATTCTGTTTGTAATTTACAAATTTAATTAAATTATTATAATAATATTGCCTGTGCTGTGATGGCGTGTTGATTTAGACACCATTGTTCGAGGACTGCACGACGACGAATAGTTTATTTTACATTAGCATGTGTAGCATTTAAATATTTCAGTTTTATGCTGTAGAAAATGTGGCAAAAATAATGCTTGTTCAGCTGTGTGGGTTCACAAAAATAAAAGTGTTGGAACTTGCATCATTTGACATCGTTTACCTAACTTTTGTTTCGGTAAGTAACGACGCAAAAAATTTCATTAACAAAAGGTGTTTGTCTCGTCGCCCTGAATCCAAAAATATATATAACTTATATACTTGGATGTTAGTCGTCGCTCGCTCGGTCGCTCGTAAGACCAAATTTGTGCCCTCTACTTCTCTGAAGGTGTCGTCCTGAATCCAAAAATATATATAACTTATATACTCGAGCGCTCGTAAGACCAAATTTGTGGCCTCTACTCCTCTGAAGGTACCGGAGCAATTCACACCAAATTTGGTACACATATTATTTGGCATCCCATTTGAATCCACTCGCAGTTTAAATCCAATCGCCCGTATACTTCCCGAGTTATAGGCCCCTAAAATTTAGAGCCCCGCTTAATACTGCCCTTATAAAAATAATTGAAGCACTTAAAAATTCTACTAAAAATTCTATGATATTTTATATCTACAAGATTTTTTTCATTTTGTTAACCCAAAGCCCGGAAAAAATTATTTAATATTATAATTTTGAATTTTAAAATATGAACTAATTTTTTTTTTTTTAATCAATATAATCTAAATTTGGTACACATATTATTTGGTATCCCATTTGAATCCGCTCGCAGTATAAATCCAATCGCCCGTATACTTCCCGAGTTATAGGGCCCCAAAATGTAGAGCCCCCCTTAATACTGCCCTTATAAAAATAATTGAAGCACTTATAAATTCTACTAAAAATTCTAAGGTATTTTATATTTACAAGATTTTTTCATTTTGTTAACCCAAAGCCCGAAAATAATTATTAAATATTATAATTTTGAATTTTAAAATATGCACAATTTTTTTTTATCAATTTAATCTAAATTTGGTACACATATTATTTGGTATCCCATTTGAATCCGCTCGCAGTTTAAATTCAATCGCCTGTATACTTCCCGAGTTATAGGGCTCCAAAATTTGAAGCCCCCCTTAATACTGCCCTTATAAAAATACTTGAAGCACTTAAAAATTCTACTAAAAATTCTAAGATATTTCATGTCTACAAGATTTTTTCATTTTGTTAACCCAAAGCCCGTGAAAAATGATTAAATATTATAATTTGAATTTTAAATATGCACTAAAATGTTTTTTATCAATATAATCTACAAAAAATTGTAAGACTACTTATATCCATAGCATTTTTTCAAATTGTTAACCAAAAGGCCATAATAATTAAAAACCACTGCTCGCGCAACGCATATCTTACCTAAAGGCCAGCTCTACGCGTTGGTGCGTTTTACGCGTACCAAAACTTGTAATATTACGAATCTGGAAGTGAAATGATACACCGATATAAGTAATGCCACATAATTGTGTTATTACTAAACCTAATGGATTAATTAAACAATTATGTATTAAAAATTAATAATAATTAAGTCAAAAACCAACAAAAATGTTCTCCTGCAAAATTATGATTTTGTTATACGAGGGCTGTCCGACAAGTACTTAGCCTCACCGGCCTATGGCGCCACTGTCGCAAGAGACATACCCTATTGTGTAGTACATTATCTTAGACGGCTACTGTTAAAATGTTAGCCGAATCGGACTCGTAGTTTTGTTTTGACCGCGTGTAAAAGCGGGAATATCCGCAGATTTTAGAAACATGGAAAAAGAGCAATATCGGTCGGTGATTCGATTCTTGTTTTTGGAAGGGAAATCGCGCAGTAGCCGTCTAAGATAATGTACTACACAATAGGTTATGTCTCTTGCGACAGTGGCGCCATAGGCCGGTGAGGCTAAGTACTTGTCGGACAGCCCTTAAGGATTGTTCACAGCGAAACAATTAGTAGTTAAATCTAGTTTGTATTATGACAAGCAATGTTAACATTCGAAGCAACAAAACTAACACAATTTATGATAAATTTTGTTGCTGTGAACGTTAACCTTGTATGTCATACAACAAACTGGAATTATTACTTATAATTTCTAAGCTTAATTACTAATTCTTTAGCTGTGAACAATCCTTTATATGCGGTATTATAGGATATAGGTATGATAGTTCGTTATTTGACTAGTTAAGCTAACATAAGTTTTTATATAAATTAGCTATAAATATTTGATTACGTAAATCGCAAACAAATAAATTTCTGCAATATTGCAATGGATAAAATGACTAGCAATTATTTAATAATCAGTCGTTTTTTGTAGCGAGATAACAAAAACGTGCGCTTACAAAATGGATTTAAACAAAAAGTGAAATAAAATCAAAAAGACAATCAGGGGTGGCGATGGTGTGGACAGAATAACAAAAAAAAAGGCATCAACAGCCAACACTATAGGATTATACATCGCAAACGTTATTCGCAATTTATAATATTAAGGCTTGTGGAAATTTCAATCATGATAATTGCATTTTAAACCGTCCAGATGGCTCCATCTGTATTCTAAACACGATGACGTCATAAAACAAAAATCACAGCCGTCCGCGATTTTAACTAGAAAAACGTGACGGAAATACCGAATTGAAAATTAACCAATGAACGAACATACACCGCACCGTGTCGCGCCTGTGACAAAACTATAACGACATATATACCACCCAAAACACAATACAACATTACATCACAGAGACATTCTAAAACAATTACACATACACTGATTCTAATTTGATTTCAAAACAAAAAGAAAAACAAAATTGTCACAAATTGTATTTATCACTACCACATGAAGATTTGAGTCTCATCTTAAAATTTCTGATGGCAATGTTCTTCTATCCAATTGTTAACGAATTTAAAAATTGTTTGTTCAGTAATTTAGCGCGAAAGTTGTTATTTTTTTATTTAATTCCACAATTAATTTAGCATGTTTAGTCATATGTTTCGGAAATGTTTCTATACTAGCGGGCTTTTACGTGGGCGGCACTGTGGTTAGCAGAAAACAGTTTTGACTTTTTGCAATTAAATAAATGCGTATACAGGAATGTGATTTTGATATTGTTAATTTGTATATTCTTTATATTGGTTATTGGTACAGCCAGATAGTTCAATGTTTTGGTTTTTTTGTTCGATGTCGTAGGTCATGGAACCAAAGGCCATCAAAGAGGAAACGCTTGAGAAAGAAGTGACTAGTTTTGTCGATACACAAGGATCGCTGCGGACCAGGAGCAAAACAGGTTAGGACTTGTTTTTCTTTGTTGTTTGATAGTATTCTTGTTGTTGATGCTTTCTTTTCAATAGTATATTGCGAAATATTTAAGTCCCTAAACTTACTGAAATATTCATGCAATAATATGATCTCCCAATATTCCATTTTACGGAATTACTATATCCATATATATAAAGAAATGTTAACAATTAGCAATTAAGGTGGCATTCACTTTTTGAGCACAAAAAAAGCTGTTTTTTAACATTTATTTTCTCAGGGTACGTTTGAGATATTCGCATGCGGTTTTTTGTATCGTATTTATTCAACTTTTCTCTTTCATAAGGTATTTTTTAAAGTCGGGTACGTTCAGCCCCGGCGAAGATGTCCAGGTCCAAAGTGGGCAGCTCAATTTAGGCGCGCGGTAGCATAACTCTGGTCCCAGTTGTTTGAAAAAAAAATAAGAAATAAGGGTTTTAAAGTATATTAAATTGTCTAAGAATTGATCCTCGGGTGGCCTATTTGGACCATAATTAGCAAAATGGCGACCATCGTACGAAAAAAGTTATTTTTTGCCACTTTTTTCTCCTTTGGCGGGCCTTAAAAAATATTAACAATTGACGGACACACTTCGTCGAGGATCAACTCCTAGAGAATTTTATTACCTTTAAGATGCGTTTATCGAGAGTTCAATCGGTTAATTTGTTGTCGAGATATTCTACCACGCGACTTAAAAAATATGGTTTCGAGAAAAACGCGTTTAAAGTTGCAACTTCAGACTGACGCGCGCGAAAACGACGTGTTTGAGCAAAAACATTGTTTTGTTTAAATCGCAATTTCACATATTTCCAACTCGAATTTCAAAAAACGGCTTCAGAGACCTATAGTCAACACTTCAAAGTGTCCTATTCTGCAAAAAAAAAAAAATCGATTTTTTGAATCCGCAAAAAGTGAATGCCCCATTAAGATTAGAAAATACAATTTTTAAATCCAGGGTGTTTTATGATAAACAATGTTATCGTTCACAGCAATAAAATTTATAATCAATTGTATTACTTTCGTTGCTGTGAATGCTAGTATTGTTTGTCATAATACAAACTGGATTATTTTTTGTATTATCTAATCTTATTTACTAATTGGTTCGTTGTGAATACAGCAAGTAACCAGTAACGACAGTTAAGGATTGTTCACAGCGAATTATTTAGTAATTAGGCTTAGAAACTTACAATTAATAATCTAGTTTGTATTATGACAAGCAATGTTAACATTCCAAGCAACACAATTTATGATAAATTTTGTTGCTGTGAACGTTAACCTTGTATGCCATACAACAAACTGTAATTATTACTTATAATTTCTAAGCTTAATTACTAATTCTTTAGCTGTGAACAATCCTTTATTGTGGCCGCTTGGATGTTTGTGACGCAAGATTTTAAAAGAGCTGATTTATAATTCTACGCAACCAGCATGGACAAAGAGTTATACATGTTGCGAACATTACTGTAGTCGTAATATTCTGCCGACATAGCTTTTTCGTTTTGTCTGCACTGTCGCCACTGGTTACATAATTATACCGTGTCGAAGTCTGCTCCACAGAAAATATATTTTTGAAAACACAATTTAAGGTTTTGCTACTTTTATATTACCTCGTAAACGGCACAAGTTAGAGTAGGGTTTTCTAAAAAATCCTTAAAGAAATTAATAAATTTAGAAATTGTATCCATGGAACGTATTTACCATATAGTTTCATGATAATCGCAATCAAAAGTAAAACAATATGACAAATGTATCGGAATAACTACACATTATCTTTTGGTAATAAATTAATATATATATATACCACAAAATATTTACACATATCAAGTAGAGTGTAGGGCACTGCAAATTATTTTTATAGGGTATAAAGTATTTGGAAAAGTATTTTCAATGAAAAATATAAATAAATGTTTGTAATAATTATATTCCGTAAGTTACAACACATATAAATAAATAAATATATAATATAGACGCAATTTATGGCGTTTTTGTGCAGTATTTCTCTTTGTGTGTGCGTTTGTCACCGCGATTTATCCGTATTTATGTTTAATTTTCCAATAAAAATACAAAACGCGCCTGAATACATCGTATTTATACATCACGCAACACAATAGCGTGTATTGGTTTGCGGGCGTGTCTGGCGCTGGCATTATCGCTACCAATTTCAAAACCAAACTTTCTATCCGGTACCGCTTGTATTTCGGTTTCAGTTGTGGTTTATTATTTTTCACTATCATTTCCTAGCATTTATTATTTTTACATCAATTATTATTTTTAACTAACATTGTCTAGTGTTTATTATTTTTATATCAATGAATATTAAAACTACATTAAATTCGATTTATTATTTTTATTTCGTTTCATTTTTATATTAAATTACATATTTTTCGATTTCATTTTGTGGTTTATTATTTTTAAAACAATTTACATTATGAATATTAAAATCATATTATCTAGAATAGCTTTTTTTTGTACGAAAGGTTAATTCAATTTACTAATTTCATTTCGTTTTATTGTTTTATTGAACTGGTCATTCGGATTTTTATTTTTATTTACATTATGAATATTAAAATCACATTATGCTAAAGGTTAATTTTATTTAGTTTTATTTTTTTATTATTGTTTTAAATATTCATACATATTATTATTTTGTATATTTAGTCCGATAGCCCTTACCGCTACAACTTTGAACGTAACCTCACTCGTCGTTTTATTTTAGTAACTCCAAAATGGCTGCACTTACTTAGCTGTTTCCCGCCATGAGAACTAAAAAAAAAAAGGCAATCTAAAAATATAATTGTATTTTGGATTGGACTATTACAACTCTGTAATAAATTTTGTTTTATGTCGTTTCTTTTTTAACTTATACACTTTTCGCCTATATTTACCTATCTCTGTTGCTTGTTATGGGGTTGCAGTATGTGTGCATGTGTTTGTGTGTGTGTGTGTGTGTAAGTGAGAGATCTGATGTACATCCTCTTCCGGCTGCGTGCCTGTACTGGTGCTGCCACCGTGGCTGTGTGTTGTAATATCTATAAATCTCGGTATAATCTCCTGCATAAACACATAGTTAAAATGATACATTGGACATGCTCATTACGCTACGTAAACCGCATCGCACGCGCGTATATCCCCTTGCGTATAATTCTAACAATGTTACGTTCCGCTTACGTTAACTAGATACAAGCCTATTACATTCTTATGTTTGTTTTTAAATTAATTATAGCATATTTTATTCCAATTCGCATTTCATAATATTGTATTTTTTTGGTGGCATTTCCTAATAGACGTTAACTGGAATTAAATAATAAACTGGAGAAATAATTAATTTTAAGAATTATTTGCTAGTAGTTTGAACAGTTTCAATTGTACACAAATTTTATAATGTAACATTTTTACTTTTCGTAATAATGAAAAGTTTCGAACTCGAGAATTCAACGGTAATTCGCGTTTCAAGCTATACTGACTGCTGTGTGTGTGTGTATGTGAATGCTCTACAGTAATAACTGTCGAAGAATACATTATGAATCTTTGTATTTGAAATTGGAATGCAGAACCTCTAATTTGTGAAAACTTAATTTAAATCAATGGTTAAAATTTACTATTTACTCATATTTTCTCGAAAATGACGATTTAGAGAGAACGTGAATATAAAAGTTAAAAATATGTAATATCGACAAGTTTAGAGCTGACTTCTATGTGTGTGTGTGTGTGTGTGTGTGTATGTGAACGCTCTACAGTAATAACTGTTGAAGAATACATTATGAATCTTTATATTTGAAATTAGTATGCAAAACCTCTAATTTGAGAAAACTTAATTTAAATCGATGGTTAAAAGTTACTATTTACTCATATTTTCTCGAAAATGACACGATTTAGAGAGAACGTGAATATAAAAGTTAAAAATATGTAAGTTTCGTTTAAGAAGTTTTCCAAAAAATGCGGTACCATATGCTGGAAAATTGTTTCATAATAATCGATTCTCAAAATTAAATACAATAGTACAATCATACAATAGCCAAACTTTGTTTGTAATAAATAGTGGAATTCTGAGTCAATCTATAAATCTATAGAGAATTCTATAAATTATGACAACGTTAAAACAGTTTTATGAATTTAAAAATTGAATTTACTTAATAATCTGAACGATATTGTCTGATTTATCTACAAAATGTTCTGCAAAATATAATCTGAAACTATAAGCGGTTAATTATTTATAGAATATCCTTATAGAATTGCAGATTAGCTCAGAATTCCACCAAAAATTATATAAATATTGTACGAAATATTTATATATATATATATATTCTATACGTATTTATTAAACTAACTCTAGTTAGCTAACTGGAGTAAGTTCACTAAATTCCAGATTGATTTTAAAAATAATCATCAATAAGATGAACAAATGGCTTAGAGTTTGTTTATATACCCAAAAACCTTCTATTTGAAAGAAAAACTAATAATTTACTTAAAATTGGCTTGAATATCATTCAAAATCCCTAATTATATTACATTTAAATGAGTATGAATAATTAACCCTTGGATATAAAATATAAAAGTATATAAAATCCAAATAATGCAAAATATTTCGGTAGAGCAGAATCTTCCCGCAATAAATATCAAAAATTAAATAGCTGTGACCCGTTTAACGCAAGAGTCGCGCGGGTTACATAGCAACCTGCATCATTTTACAACTACATAACAAAACCAGTTGGAATGTAGGAGACCATGATATGCAAGTAAAAAGAGAGACTTTGTGGGTGACGTCACACACACACTGTTGTCCTAGCTTACCTAGAGCGAGCGAGAGAGAGAGGCAGGGCAGGGCATATGGGCGCCCTGAGAACTGTTATCACGCCCTATACACACCACCACCGCCGTGATGCCACCCTTATTATTACAGCATTATCATTTATTCGGCAATTTGAAAAGATTCAAGTTGAGACCGGAGCAGGCTGCTACTGTGTGCCCGATAGAGGGTGCTGCAGTGGCACGGGGTAAGAAACGCGAACACACGCGTTAGTAAGAGATAGAGAATGTAATAGTATGCAGACTAGAAAAGGATCGAATCATGATGAGTATAGTGTTAGTTACGGTTGGTTTGTTATATTGAAATAACAATTGAAGAATTTCGGTTTCTTTCCCCTTGTTGAGTTTTGCAGATGGTTTTATGTGTATGTTTAGTTGCTGTTAATATTTTGATTAATTAGTTTCGTACAGTTTGATAAACTGTTTCTTTATCGCATGTTCCATAGAGCACTTGATCATTGTTTACGTTATTAGAACGAAAATGAAGTTTACACATTTTAACAATTGCTCCGGAAATTTTACACTTTCATGGAAAATCGTTATTAAGCTTTAGCACAGAATTTATTATGCACTTACAAGTGATCTCTTATAGAAACTATTTTAAATTAAATTCGATATGTCAATTTAGTAAAACTACTCTTCATAGGAATTCCTTTCCAAACGAGAACAAAATTCCCTGATCAATTATTTAAATTTTTGAACTTCATTTTTGTTTATTTTCCCGACTGAATATAGAAATTTTTTTTGTTCCTTATTGCATATCGAATAATTGAATTGACTGAATAAGTGTGATGTTGATTTTATTACTTTACCGCGACATATCCGACTGTTTAGTAAATCTTCAGTGCCACAGTCAGTACTTTATTGAATTTTAATTATTAATAGGCATAGGTACAGGCACCAATGCCTTTAGCTCGCCATATAACTATCGCAAATGCGATTAAATTTAAAAATTAATATTTTCAATTATCACGGCTTTTGGGTTCACAAACTAATAAAATATTAAAAATATAACAAGATTCGGTACGTACAACGCACCACTGCGTTCAGCTCGCCTTATAGGTATTAAGATATGCGATGCGAACAACGGTTTTTAATTCTTATGGCCTCTTGGTTATCAATTTGATAAAATGTTATAGATATAAAAAGTCTTATAATTTTTATTAGAATATTTTGATTAAACAAGATTTGGTACGTACAACGCACCGATGCGTCCAGCTCGCCTTATAGGTATTAAGATATGCGATGCGAACAATGGTTTTTAATTCTTATGGCCTTTTGGTTATCAATTTGATAAAATGTTATAGACATAAAAAGTCTTATAATTTTTATTAGAATATTTTGATTAAACAAGATTCGGTACGTACAAAGCACCGATGCGTCCAGCTCGCCTTATAGGTATTAAGATATGCGATGCGCACAATGGTTTTTAATTCTTATGGCCTTTTGGTTATCAATTTGATAAAATGTTATAGATATAAAAAGTCTTATAATTTTTATTAGAATATTTTGATTAAACAAGATTCGGTACGTACAACGCACCGATGCGTCCAGCTCGCCTTATAGGTAAGATATGCGATGCGAACAACGGTTTTTAATTCTTATGGCCTTTTGGTTATCAATTTGATAAAATGTTATAGATATAAAAAGTCTCATAATTTTTATTAGAATATTTTGATAAAACAAGATTCAGTACGTACAACGTACCGATGCGTCCAGCTCGCCTTATAAGTAAGATGTGCGATGCGAACAACGATTTTTAATTCTTATGGCCTTTTGGTTATCAATTTGATAAAATGTTATAGATATAAAAAGTCTTATAATTTTTGATTAGAATATTTTGATTAAACAAGATTCGGTACGTACAACGCACCAATGCGTCCAGCTCGCCTTATAGGTAGATATGCGATGCGAACAACGGTTTTTAATTCTTATGGCCTTTTGGTTATCAATTTGATAAAATGTTATAAATATAACAAGATTTGGTACGTGTAAAACGCACCAATGCGTAGAGCTCGCCTTTAGGTTAAGATATGCGTTGTGAGCAGTGGTTTTTAATTATTATGGCCTTTTGTTTAACAATTAGAAAAAGTGTTATAGATATAAAAGTCTTACAATTCTATGCAGAATATTTTGATGAAAGAAAATTTTAGTGCATATTTTAAAATTCAATATTTAATAATTTTTTTCGGGCTTTGGGTTAACAATATGAAAAAATCTTGTAGATATAAAATATCTTAGAATTTGAAGAAGAATTTTTGAGTGTTTTAATTATTTTTGTAAGGGCAGTATTAAGGAGGACAAAACAGTTTTATGATCTTTTGTATATTTTTTGATACACACAAATATAAATTATTACTATTATTTTTAATAGTTTTTATGGCTTTTGGGTTGACAATATGAACAAATCTTGTAGATAAAAAATATATTAGAATTTTCTGCTCAAATTTTGGCAATCAAGCAAGCGAGGAAGCTACGACTAACATCCAAGGATATATTTTTAAATTCAGCATTTTTTGTTAAGTAAAAAGAAAATTGTTATTTTATCAAGCGTTCTTTTTTTTTAATTCCTGAATTACTATTAGAGAAATATATTTGATTAAATTGTTTTGGTTAGTTTTCTGGTATTAAAATAAAATGTAACTATGGATTCTTAATATTTTATTATTAATTAAACCTCTATATCGTAAAAATAACATATTTCTAATAATGATTTCACGGATATACCAAGTTGAATGGTGGCGCCATCTATAGAAATAATCTTAATAATACGTAATATAATTTTCGATTTCCAGTCAATATTTTGCTGATTGACCAAAACCCCAATTAATTTTTACAATTTTGTTAGTTTATCATCATCGTTTACCTTTTATAAACATACACATTTTATGAAATAAAATTTGATAAGTTACCAAACAGTTAGATCATTATAATAATCCCATTTATGAAGACAAATTTGCAGTTTTTACTCATAACACCCGTGATATTAATAGTTTCGAAAAATGTTGACCGGAAGTCACGTGTCACTTGCAGCAAAACTGACCATAGCGGGTAGTGGCGATAGGGGGAGGCAAAGTTCAAAGATCACATACTGTTCAGGTCTCCTTTGTGTTTCCGCGTATAGGTATTATAAACAGTATTGTAAGTAAATAGCTGTAAGACCTGTCAAATGCAGTCTTGTGTGCAGCGTTTGTATATTATGTAACTTAAACGTTGCCATTACACTACCTGTGGCCATTTTTTTAATCAAATTATAAACAGGATGTAACACGTTTCCGCCTACAATGACACACACGTACTATTTATAAATATGTGCTGAACTATCCTAAAACTCCACCAAAAAATTAACTAATGGCAATGCGAAAATTGTATTGTAAAAAGATTAGATCCTAAATTAATTTGTTTTCTTGCTAGTGAAAGACATGGTTTTTAGCTCGCTGTACGAAGTACCGAAGAGGCTAAAGCATCGTGTGTTTGTAGCATTCTCGGATCAAAAATGTCATTAACAAAAAGTGTTTGTCTCGTCGCCCTGAATCCAAAAATATATATAACTTATATACTCGGTCGCTCGTAAGACCAAATTTGTGCCCTCTACTCCTCTGAAGGTACCAAAGCGATTTACACCAAATTTGGTACACATATTATTTGGCATCCCATTTGAATCCACTCGCAGTTTAAATCCAATCGCCCGTATACTTCCCGAGTTATTGGGCCCCAAAATTTGGAGCCCCCCTTAATACTGCCCTTATAAACATAATTAAAACACTCAAAAATTCTACTAAAAATTCTAAGATATTTTATGTCTACAAGATTTTTACATATTGTTAACTCAAAGCCCGAAAAAAATTAATAAAAATTATAATTTTGAATTTTAAAATATACTTTTTATATCTATAACATTTTTTCAAATTGTTAACGAAAAGGCCATAATTATAAAAAACCATTTCTCGCAACGCATATCTTATCTAGGCGAGTTCTACGCGTTGGTGCGTTTTTCGCGTACCAAATCTTGTTCATTTGACAATATTAAGTTCAAGTTTGTTTACATTTCACCATTTATGGTGCAATTCTGAGCAAAGGAATATTCATAGTGTAATATATATTTTAATTGAATTGCAAATCATTTCTAAATTGATTTGATAAGATACTAGGGTCACCCGTGGGCACCATGTGCCCATATGATATACAGAACATAGGTCAATTTTGACTGGTGGCGAATTTTCATGTATCACGTTTGATTTGTTTTCCCAACTTAGCAACTTTTATTCAGTATAAACTATTTGATTATTTTCTATAACATTATTAACAGTCGCCATGGCGTAGTGGTTAAGAGTCTTGCTCCTGGAGGTCGTGAGTTCAATCCCAGTCTATGCCAATTTGCATTTTCACAAAAAAAAGCGTTCTAGAACACTCACATACAAACAAACATTTCTGGGTAATTATATTAATAATATCGATCATAATACATGTGTAATTAATAATACTAAAATATGTCTCCATTAAAGAGCTACAGCTTTTTTAAAATCTTACTAATTCTCCTTATAGACCTATGGCTCAGAATCGCACCATTAGTTATATAATCTATATTCGGTTCTCCGGCCAAGAATTACGCTGAATATCTGGCCAATGTACTATCCGTTGCATCTCTAATTTAAAGTAGATAGGGCATAGAGCCGTCAATACATTTATTTGTGTACATATAGAAAAGAAATAAACGCACAAAATCCTGCCGTAATCTCTTAAAACTCTTCATTGAATTGATGTTATACTTTATATCCCTGTAGAACGTCCGCGTATTCCTCTTATTCATTTCAATTGAGCGCACTTGAACTGATATAATAGCAGAGCATCATGGGAAAATTGTTGAAAATAACAGTGGTCTGATGTGGTTAGTATACGAGTCGAGTGGAGTGGATATATCTCTATCTATCTATCTATATTCTATACTGTATACACACATACTCATCCATCTATTCGTGCGTTTGTTGGTATTACTGCCTGTCGCATTACCCCCACTCTCTCGTTTTGCAAACCCCTTCCACTGACGAGTCGTCAATTCGTTTTTATCCAGACACACACACAGAGAGAAAATGGGAAACAGATGCAACGGTTCCTACAGGAAAATATCGACTGGAAATCGAAAGCGGACGAATGAGTTTGTGCACGGAAATTTGTGCAAATTAGAACGAGTTGTTTATCTAGAGGGGCTGCAGTTTACTTATGAGGAAGAAGGTATTCAAATATATCAAAACTTAGAATGATGCTAAAGTAGTGTTTACATTAGGCGACTTTCTTGAACGAATTCTACATTATGAACATTTTCCAACTTGAGATTTCAACGAAAATACACGATCTGTGTCTTATTGCATCGCATTTTTATGACGTCATGTGATCGCTTTTGGTTTTGGTATACTATAGCAGTACAACGACTCGTCGGATATCTTCGTGAGGAAACGCAAAAATACGTTATAATTTCATTAACAAAAAGTGATTGTCTCGTATATACTTGTATGTTAGTCGTCGCTCGTAAGACCAAATTTGTCTCCTCTACTCCTCTGAAGGTACCGGAGCGATTCACACCAAATTTGGTACACATATTATTTGGCATCCCATTTGAGTCTGCTCGTAGTTTAAATCCAATCGCCCGTTTACTTCCCGAGTTATAGGGCCCCAAAATTTAGAGCTTCTCTTAATGCTGCCCTTAGAAAAACAATTGAAACACCCAAAAATTCTACTAAAAATTTTATGATATTTTATGTCTATAAGATTTTTTCCTATTGTTAACCCAAAGGCCATAAAAAATTATTAAACATTATAATTTTACAAGACCACAAAATGTGGAGCACCCTTTAATATTTTCCTCATAAAAATAATTAAAACACTCAAAAATCTACTAAAATATCTAAGATATTTTATATCTACAAGATTTCTTCATAAGATTGCTTTAAAAAATTATTAAAAACTGTAATTTTTGTATTTTTAATATAGTACAAATTTTCTTTTTTTTTGTATATTAAAAAAATCTACAAACAAATTGTAAAAGTTTTTATATCTATAACATTTTTTCATATTTTCAGATTTTAAGCGCAAAAACCGTATTGCTGGCTAGATTAACTAATCTATAATAATTTAAACACCAAAAATTCTACTAAAAATTCTATAAGATTATTTCACATTGTTAACCCAACGGCCCCAAAATTTGGAGCACCCGTTATTACTGCCCAAATAAAAATAATTAAAACACCCGAAAATTCTACTAAAAGATATTTTATATCTATAAGATTTTTTTGTATTGTTAACACAAAGGCCTTAAAAAATTATTAAATATTTCAATTTTACTAAAAATCTAAATAATTTACAAAAACATGTAACACTTTTTATATCTATGACATTTTTTCAAATTGTTAACCAATAAGCCATAATAATTAAAAACCGCTACTCGCATCACATATCTTTCCTATAAGGCAAGCTAGACGCATCGGTGCGTTGTACGCACCGAATCTTGTCTTTTCTGTATTTTGACACCAGTCGAGCATTAGAATATTAGTTATCTTAGAACGCATGGCTAGTGTAAATAGTTGAGTAATATGTCTGGCCGAGTGTGATATATTGATTGCATGAAACTATTTTGAACCCTAACACGTGCAAATTAAGTACGATCGTGATGATTTTATTATCTTTTCGTTAGTTTTATAGCTCAAATGAAAGCCTGACATAAACCCGAACTGTGTCCGTATACTGAGAATGAATTAATGGATAGAATATATTTGAACTTATTTTTGCAAAATTCTTGTTGTTAAACTAATAATAAGGAATTGCAGAAACAAACGTTAGGTAAACGATTAATATTATTAATATAGAATGAATGAAGCAAATACTGTAATAATATAGAAATTTATATGTACCTATAATCAAAATTTCTATTATAATAATACAGTTTATATAATGATGGCTTCGTAAATCGATTTTATGTAAACATAATTTGATTTATTTATGAAAAGAAAATATCGGGGTCCGCTTATTGTGATTGTATAGAATTTTTTTATCAGGTTTGTTTGTTAAAATATATATATGATTGATAACTCGATAAAACTACATGAAAAACAATTATTTTGTATATATAAATAGCCTGATAGATATATATTTCCAAGTTAAATTGTGTGACTAAGCATTCGATTTTAAGTTTTCGTTGAATGTCATTGACGGAGATTGACCTAGATAACGGCACACGAATAAAATCAGGTTTTCCTAAATAAATTATTCGAAAATTAGGCCATTATCTTGATTGTACAATATGTATATTTTTTATTGATCTTATTGCATTATTTATTTGAGCAATTAGTTCTGAACATGCCCAAATTCTTAGAAATATCAGAGCATTATTAATTTTTTACAATTATTCAAGTAACGAATACATTTCCGTATAGTCTACACCAGCGATTCTCAAACAGTGCGCCGCTCCGAGCACCAATGCTTTGACTAGGGGCGCCGTGGAAAAATTCTTATACATTAAAGGATTGGTCACAGCTAAAGAATTAATAATTAAACTTAGAAATTATATATATATATAATTCCAGTTTGTTGTATGACATACAAGGTTAACGTTCACAGCAACAAAATTTATCATAAATTGTGTTAGTTTTGTTGCTTAGAATGTTAACATTGCTTGTCATAATACAAACTAGATTATTATTTTTAATTTTCTAAGCTTAATCACTAATTGTTTCACTGTGAACAATCCTTAATGGCAGTAAAAGAAACCACAATTTTATAGCAAACATAGTCTTCTTTGGTGCTTAATATATCTAAATTGCGAATTTTCAATACTCAAATAATATAATAACCGTTGTATATGCGTTCAAAATGAAGGATCATCAAGATTCAAGCAACTTTTATTAGTAAAATATTCTCAAAAAGTATCTAAAACATTGACAAAGTTTGTTATATATTTAGCCATTTTTTGCAACAGTGTTGCACATAAAAATGGCGGCGGTTTTTAGCTCGTCGTACAAGACAGCTATAGTGTGTCTGTAACATGCTCGGATCAAAACATTTTCTTAACAAAAAGTTGTATTTTTGCCCCCCAAAAATATATATAACTTATATACTTGGATGTATGTATTACGCTCGGTCTGACTTTGTGAGCGCAACTCCTCTGAAGGTACCGGGCCGATTATACTGAAATTTGGTACTCATAAAATAAAAGGGGTCATGAAGTGTCCGTCGCATTTTAAATCCAATCGCTTGTACAGGTCCAGAGTAATAGGCCCCCAAAAATTAATACCCTCCTTAATACTGTCCTTAGAAAAGAATTAAAAATATTGAAAAATTCTATAGGAAATTCTAAGATATTTTATGTTTAACAGTTTTCCTAAAATTATGAACCCGATAGCTATAAAAAAAATAATAATTTAGGAATTAATTAATTTTTTTATTATTTCCATTTATATCTATAACTATTTTATAGATTATGCACCAAATGGCCAGAAAATAATATTTATAATTGTTGAAACATTGTAATATGTATAAAAGAAATTAATGTAATACATGGAAATATCCGTTTTGAGGGTTTCTGGACCCATTTTAACCAATAAAATCTGTAAGTGTGAATGCTCTGCAGCCATTACCGTTGAACATAATAATATGATGTTTTGAATTTGAGATTTGTTTATCTCGAGAAAAAAACCTGCTATTTTATAAGAACATTTAAACCGAAAATGCTTGTTTACTCGTATCATTCTTTAGCACATCTCGAAAAGGAGACGAGTCATAGAAAAAATTAATATTACAAAAGTTATAGATATAAAAATTTCTAGCAATTTTCGTTCTATAAGTTTTTTCGAAAAATATACTATTTACTGAATAATCGCCTTTCAAAATAGTCATATTACATTTACTTGTCCTTAGCACATATTGATATGATTTCATTGCAATGGTAAAAAGAATTTAAAACACATATAATATATATATATAGTTTTACAGTCGAGTGAAGGGCACTCCAGATTTTTTGTAAGAAAGTACTGACCACAATACATATTTTAAAACTGTGTTTAATCGTTCAAGAAAGTCCAATGTAGGTCACTTTTACTGAGGAAGTCTCATAAACTGTCTTACAAATTTCAAATATAATTGAATATAAAAAGCAATATTATAATTTCCATCGCATGTTTTGGTTAGATTAATAACTTGGGAACTAAACTCCAATTTTTCTACGAATCAAAAACATGTCTATATACATTTACCTACACATCTAATCCGCATATAAATATATAGATATTGTGTATAAAGGGCATGCACACACAGGCGTGTATCACAGTTTACCGGGTTACCAACCGCCCGCGGTGCGATACGAACCGTCAAACGCACGTGTCCAACCTCGCTCCGGCGACGCGGCTGCATAACCTAGCACCGGCGACCAATCACAAGTTTCCGCTGCCTCTGCCTCTAACGCTCACTGCTGCTAAAACATCGTCCATTCTTGTCTGACACATGTGCTACATACATATTAAATGTGCTCTGTCGCATTTTATTTTTTAAATTCTTTTCACAGTCTTTAAAAACAGAGCAAAAAGAGAGTTACATTTCTTATTATGATTCTTCGCGCTGCACCTCCGCCAATATTCATATTTCGTGGGCTTCAATACTTAGGATTACGTACATAATCCTATAACGGTTTTAAAAAATCTGCTGTGCCGTATACTGCACTTTCTTGTGCATTTAGAATATACATAAATATTTAAATTATTCAGTTTGTTTAATGATAAACAATGCTAGCTTTCACACATATTTCTTAATAATATAGCGACACGTGTCTGTGCGCTAAATTAGGATGATTCTGTAAATACGTAGTACACTCTGGAATGTCCGGATTTTCAAGCAGCAAGTGTCGCACCATCGCTAGCTGTGTGTGTGTGTGTGATCATAGGGTTTAAGAGTTAATAGGAATCGTGCCTCTGTGCGAATCCACCGTCTACCAAATCTCTCACGTTTTCCTCACCTAGTTCATATCACAATCCCAAGCACACTATAGATGTTTCATAGTATATTATATGTACAGTGTGTCCGTGATTTGCCTTGGCCGCTCACTTGTTTCCGCCGCTTATTCTCGCTCTGTCTATATAGTGTCTGTTATCTCGCTTGCGCTGGTGCACACGCTCCTTGACCAGTTTCCCACGCTACTATTTCCGGGCTATGCTACGTAAATACAGGAAATTGTTACACTTTTTTTTTTAATGTTTTCTTTGTGTGTTTTATCATTATTAATAGATTGTTTATTTAGGACAGTTTTCTTTTATTATCGATTTTTTACTTTCTATTACGAAGTAATGATTGTTCACAGCTAAAGTTTTAGTAATTAAGCTTAGAAATTATAAGAAATAATTTAATAAAATAGCAAGGTTAACGTTCACAGTAACAAAATTTATCATAAATTGTGTTGCTTGGAATGTTAACATTGCCATTGTCATAATACAAACTAGATTATTATTTGTAATTTTCAAAGCTTAATTACTAATTGTTTCGTTGTGAACAATCCTTAAGGGCACCGAATTAGTTTGGGAACCACTGGTCGATACAGTAAAAGAAATCACAATTTTATTGCAAACATAGTCTTCTTGGTTGCTTAATATAACTAAATTGCGAATTTTCAATATCCAAATAATATAATAACCGTTGTATGTGCGTTCAAATGCAGGATCTTTAAGGTTCAAACAACTTTTGTTTGTATTCTCAAAAAGTATCTGCATTGACAAAGTTTGTTATATATTTAGCAATTCGAGATTTCAACGGATGTACACGTTTTGATCTTCCCTGAATCGAATGTGTGTGTGCGTGTGTCTGTTAAAGCTCTAGATTTAAAACTGTCGAACGTAAAATTGTGAAACTACAAACTTAAGACTTGTATATATGGTCTAGATGTGCACCTCCTATTTTTGAAAAGAATATTCAAACCGGAAGTGCATGTTAACTCTATGCATTTTTTTTATTCTATCTCCAATATCACTAGAACGGCTGCACTTATGGCAAAAATAGTTATGTTCATAATGAAAGATATTAATATTTCGCACAAGTTTTGATTAAATAATTTCTTCAAAAAATGTATGAGTTACGAGAAAACAGCTACGGAAAATTTTAAATATCTTATTTATGTTGCCATAGTTATATGGTATGCTCGCCGTACGAAGTGCCGAAGAAGCTAAAGCATTCGATCGTGTGTCTGTAGCATTCTCGGATCAAAAATTTCATTGACAAAAAGTGTTTGTCTCGTCGCCTTAAATCCAAAAAAAAAATATATATAACTTATATACTTGGATGTTAGTCGTCGCTCGTAAGACCAAATGTGTGCCCTTTACTCCTATGAAGGTACCAAAGCGATTTGAACCAAATTTGCTACACATATTATTTGGCACCCCATTTGAATCCGCTCGCAGTTTAAATCTAATCGCCCGTATACTTCCCGAGTTATAGGGCCCCAAAATGTTGAGCCCCCCTTAATACTGTCCTTATAAAAATAATTAGAACACCCAAAAATTCTACTAAGAATTCTAAGATATTTTATGTCTATAACCTATTGTTAACCCAATGCCCGAAAATAATTATTGAATATTATTATATTGAATTTTAATATATGCATTTATATAACATTTTTTTTATCAAAATAATTTACAAAAAATTGTAAGACTTTTTATATATATAACATTTTTTCAAATTGTTAACCAAAAGGCCATTATAATTGCCACTGCTCGCATCGCATTTCTTACCTATAAGGCGAGCTGGACGCATTGGTGCGTTGTACGTACCGAATCTTGTATATATTAAATCATATGAGCAATATCTGACAAATAGAAATAATGTATGTCATTTTCCACCGGTTAACACAAATAGATCGACTGAGAACGTGTTTGTAATGGTTATTACAGATAAATATTGAATTTTTTTTTTGAAAAACCGTACGTATTAAGAATTATATATTTAAAAGGTGAATTTTAAAGAATTTATATCTATGTTTCATATAATCATAATTTGATAACATACATTTAACTAAATTGTAAAATTTCAGAGCATTACTCTGGAGTATTGGTATTTTTTGACAGTTTGTTTATATATATATAATGAACACTACGTAAAAGAAAGTCAAGTGCAGGACACTCTTAATTTTTGAACTATGTAAATATTTTAATAGAAACAAAATAGAAATGATTTATAAGTTATTTTC
This sequence comes from Leistus spinibarbis, assembly GCA_933228885.1. Classification (NCBI taxonomy): domain Eukaryota; kingdom Metazoa; phylum Arthropoda; class Insecta; order Coleoptera; family Carabidae; genus Leistus; species Leistus spinibarbis. The sequence continues at coordinate 5,844,781 of OW121791.1, forward strand.
CACCGGTTAACACAAAAATAGGTGAATATTAAATAAACAATATATATTTTATATTGAAGACACAGTATTTGATAACGTAATAATAGTAAGCATATTGCTACAATTTCATAGTACTACTGTGGGGTATTGGTTGGTTTGACAGTTTATTTGCGATATATATCTAGTGAAAATTACGTAAATGAAAGTCGAGTGCAGGCTACTCCTCATTTATTTAAATTGTTCTGCATGTTAAGCATTATATGCAACTTGCATTACATTGACGTACGTTGGGTTGCGTAGAATGTTCTGGATAATGCGAGAATGTTGTACTTAACTCTGCATTCGTTCAGACAGAATTTTTTTAAACACACCTTTTGTACCAAGATAAAATCACCGTATGTGATTGGTCGATTGCTGAGGTGAAAGTTCAGAGTTTTAATTCCAATATTTTGTATAAGGTTCCCTCATCCGATCATATGAGCTTCGGTACGCGTCGTAAATACATTCGCCAGCTTAAAAACGGAACTGGAATAATTCTTATTATTCTGTAAGCTTTCGTAGAGCTAATGCAATGCGCCGCACTAATATTTTTGCACCAGCTGACGAATTCGCGTAATTCGTAATACCCAAAACTTCGTCGCCCTTCTCTCTTGGTACTATGAGAGGAGAAGCGGCGCGCCGGCTGGTAGTGTTGTGTGTGACACGTGCAGACAATAGGCACCCACCCGTCATCCACCTTATATATACGAACTATCCACACCCATCTCTTTCATTCGCACAAACACGCACGTATCCTCTGTTTTTGTCACACTTATAAGCGAACTGGACATCATTTTTTTTTCTTGCGTTTCACACATTTGTTGTGAGTTGTGACTACTGAAGCTTTTCTTTGTTTTTTTTAGCAGAGTAAATCAGCATGTTTTTTTATTTGCTGCGAAATCTTTTCTAATGCCCCTATTTTATTATGAACTTTTTTATAAGGTTATTTTGTGTACTTATCAAGAATACAAAGACTGCAGTATTCTTCATCTTGTTCCCACACGAAATGCAGCGGGAAATAATGTTTCATTAGCACATGCTATTTTTCGCTTTTATTGACTGATTTATAGTAAAATAAGATTAAATATACAACAATAACAATATATATCTATTATTATACTTTAATTATATATATTGTCGAACTGTTAGCAATACTGACCTTTACTAGTCTGCTTCGTACGTCATAGGCGAAGCTACATGAAATTTTAGTATGTGTACCTAAGTAAATATTTTAATAACGAGCATAGATACAGACACCAATGCCTTCAGCTCTCCATATAATGTATTTTGGCGATTTTTATTTTTTAATTATTAAAATAGAAAACATTTTCTTAATCATTGGTGCCAGTAAATTTTGAAGAGATATTTGATAAAAATAAAACACTATTTAGTCATTTTAATTTATCTTTTAAGTTCACAATCTGAAAAAATCGGTTGTGGCCAACGCAGAACTTTCTTTACGTTTTAATAGTAGTATAGGTACATTTTTGCGAAGTAATAAGTAAGTTAGGGATCACCGAAAAATACAAACTCGAGATTTCAACGGATATACATGTTTTGACCTTCCCTGAATCGAATGTGATTATTTTCGGAGTGACGTCTGTCTGTGTGTGTGTGTGTGTATGTCTGTGAACGCTCTAGAGCCAAATTTTCGAACGAAAAATTATGAAACTTCAAACTTATTTCCTAGATGTCCACCTCCTATTTTGAAATGAATATTCAAATCGGTAGTGCATGTTAACTCTATACATTTTTTGTTCTATCTTCAATATCACTAGAACGGCTACACTTACGGCAAAAATAGTTATGTTCATAATGAAAGAAATTAATATTTCACACAACTTTTGTTTGAAAAATGTCTTCAAAAAATGTGCCAGTTGCGAGATAAATGCTACGAAACATTATAAATATCTTGTTTACGTTGCCATGGATTCGTCTGTACCTTATAAAATCGGATCATTTTGACAGGAAAACAAAATAGATTCAATTAGATAAATGACATTTCAGGATATTTCTGTAGAGTATTGGTTAGTTTGACAGCTTGTTTTGGTTATAATATATATATATATATATATATATATATATATATATATATATATATATATATATATATATATATATATATATATATATATATATATATCTAGTGAAAACTGCGTAAAAGAAAGTCGAGTGCAGGCCACTTCAGATATTTTTTTCCCTTTATGTAATATTTTGGTATTTTTAGATTTTAAAATATTTTTACACAGATTGTTTTTAGCCAAAAAACAACTTATTTACGCTTACTCACTTAATTTTATAAAGTTTACCTATTACCAAATTTGAAACACTCTATGAAACCTTTTTTAATTTCAAAATGTTTTTGAACACATTGTTTTCAGCGCTAATGGCAACTTTTGCTTGATAGCCATTTAACTTTTTATTTTATTTATATTTTTCTTAACTTTACGTTCCACCCTAATGTGTATGTCCTATTTTTGAAACGGATATTCAAGCCGGAAGTGCATGTTTACTTTATGCATTTTTTGTTCTAACTTAAATATTACTAGAACGGCTGTACTTACGACAAAAATAGTTATGTTCATAATGAAAGATATTAAGATTTCGCACAATTTTTGTTTGTAAAGTTTCTTCAAAAAATGTACCCCTTACAAGAAAACTACTAAGCAAAATCTTAAATATATTTATATTGTCATGGATATATTCGTGGGTATTCGTTGTAATCTCGAGTTCGAAATTTTCATAATTACAAGACTTATTTATTACTACATAAAAGAAAGAAGTAGTTACTTACCGAAATGAATGAATTCGCATCAATAAAATATCTATCCTAGAAACTAGTCTTATCTAAAACTACAATAGAATACTGTAAAAAGTTAAACTTTAAGATACCATATTTGTAAAAAAAAGAGGTTTAATTCAAATATACAATATTTGCAACATAAAAACTTTATGATTTGTTTCGGAATATAAAATTTGGCTCTGTGCCGTTCTGGTATAGAGCATTTTATGATAGTTCTGGTTAATTCCCGTGTGCTTCTGGCATGCAGCATAGAGTATGGTCACGGCACGGACCGAGTGCCAACCGGAAACCAATATGATCGCGCATACATATTGTGCTTTATACTTATAACCGGCGGCAGTGGCAGCAGCACAGGCACCGGCACAGCCACCGGCACACAGCTCCTATATATAATACGATGCGGCCAGTACCATATGGGCAATCGTTTTTGGTCAGATAAATAAAATTATGTGCGTACAAGCACACGCGCGCTCGCGGCCATTCCACCGAACGTGATACTGTTAACACAAAATGACACTTTTATCTGTGCCTCCTATCGGCACATTATTGAAAACGAACGTATCGTATTAGTAGACAACATTTTTTGGCGGAGTCGCTTAAAAATATTCAATATAGTTATTATTACTTTCTTTTTACAAAGTAATAAGTAAGTATTGTAATCATGTACAATTTGGAACTGGATATATACGTTTTGACCTTCCCGGAATCGAATATGACTATTTTCGGAATGACTTCTGTGTGTGTGTGTGTGTGTGTGTGTGTGTATGTCTTTGTGTGTGTGTGTGTCTGTGAACGCTCTAGAGCCAAATTGGCGAATATAAAATTGTGAAACTTCAAACTCAAGACGTGTGTATGGTCTAGATGTGCACCTTCTATTTTTGAAAAGAATATTCAAACCGGAAGTGCATGTTTACTGTATGCATTATTGTTCTATCTCCAATATCACTAGAACGGCTGCACTTATGGCAAAAATAGTTAAGTTCATAATGAAAGATATTCATATTTCGCACAACTTTTGTTTGAAAAGTTTCTTTAATAAATGTACCAGTTACGAGATAACTGCTATGGAAAATCTTAAATATCTTATTTATGTTGTTATATAAATGCATTTACGAGATATTTTTAGCTCGCAGAACGAAGTACCGAAAAAGCTAAAGCATTCAGTCGTGTGTCTGTAGCATTCTCGGATCAAAAAATGTCATTAAGAAAAAGTGTCGTCCTGAATCCAAAAATTTATATAACTTATATACTCGGGCGCTCGTAAGACCGAATTTGTGGCCTCTATTCCTCTGAAGGTACCGGTGCGATTTACACCAAATTTGGTACACATATTATTTGGTATCCCATTTGAATCCGCTCGCAGTTTAAATCCAATCGCCTGTATACTTCCCGAGTTATAGGGCCTCCAAATTTGCAGCCTCCCTTAATACTGCCCTTATAAAAATAATTAAAACACTAAAAAATTCTACTAAAATTTCTAAGATATTTTATATCTACAAGATTTTTTCATATTGTTAACCTAAAGGCCGTAAATAAATATTAAATATTATAATTTCGAATTTTAAAATATGCACTAAAATGCCGTTTTTTATCAAAATAATTACAAAAAACTGTAAGATTTTTAAATCTATCATTTTTTCAAATTGTTAACTAAAAGGTCATATTTATTAAAGACCACTGCTCTCATCGCATATAATACTCATAAGGTGAGCTGGACGCATAGGTGCGTTATACCTAAGCTTGTTTCTTTGTCAAAACAGTTTGTAAAAAATTGTAAGACTTTTTATGTCTATAACATATTTTCAAATTGTTAACTAAAAGGCCATAATAATTAAAAACCGCTGCTTCAATCGCATTTATTACTCATAAGGCAAGCTGGACGCATAGGTGCATTGTACCTAAGTTTGTTTTTTTATCAAAATAATCTACAAAAAATTGTAAGACTTTTTATATCTATAACATATTTTCAAATTGTTAACCAAAAGGCCATAATAATTAAAAACCACTGCTGGCATAGCATATATTACTTATAAGGCAAGCTGGACGCATAGGTGCGTTATATCTAAGCTTGTTTTTTTTTATCAAAATAGTCTATAAGAAATTGTAAGACTTTTTATATCTATAACATATTTTCAAATTGTTAACCAAAAGGCCATAATAATTAAAAACCACTGCTCGCATAGCATATATTACTTTTAAGGCTAGCTGGACACATAGGTGCATTGTACCTAAGCTTGTTTTTTTTATCAAAATAATCTACAAACAATTGTAAGACTTTTTATATCCATAACATATTTTCAAATTGTTAACCAAAAGGCCATAATAATTAAAAACCACTGCTCGCATAACATATATTACTTATAAGGTGAGCTGGACGCATAGGTGCATTGTACCTAAGCTTATTTTTTTATCAAAATAATCTACAAAAAATTGTTAGCCTTTTTATATCTATAACATATTTTCAAATTGTTAACCAAAAGGCCATAATAATTAAAAGCCGCTGCTTGCTCCGCATATATTTATAAGGCGAGCTGGACGCATAGGAGCGTTGAACCTAAGCTTGTTATTTATATGATGGCATTACTGTATTATTGAGGAAGATAATAAATATATTTTTTAATGTTGGTGCTCACATCGAAAATGACTTGTCATCTTTTCGTACCTATATAATATAGCGATAAAGCAACACACACACATATTTTGTATTCGTTGACGGAGCATGTGAAAGTTCAGTGGCGTTGCAATCGGGGCAATAGGGGCAGCTCTGTGTGATCGATAAATAACACACACGCCCGACTTAAAAGTAACACACACACACACACGCATACAGATATATATCCGCGAGCAAATGTACCAGAACGAGATGGAAAATATGTTTAGTGTATGTTATAAAGTACTCGTAGATATAAACGATTTTGACGGCTGTCGAGATTTCTGCCTGTGACATTTTAAACACTAACACACTAAAACATACACACGCATGCACCTAAACTCTCATATATTTTTCAATAAACAACCCGAATCCCTACAATTTATATTTCAATTTACAAAATATTTAGAAATTCTTTTGAAGTTAAAAACTCAAATTAAACAAGAAATTAATTTTGTATTTTAACGTCATATTTGTACATGTACCTTTGATGGAAAACTTAATTTGATTTTACGATTAATTTATAATTAAAATAATCTATAAAACTGGCATTATTTTTAATGTTTACAGTTAGCAATATGATCGATTAGCTATGTATTCATTATAAATGATTTCGAGTCAAGGATTGTTCACAGCGAAACAATTAGTAGTTAAACTTAGAAAATAAACAAATAATAATCTAGTTTGTATTATGACAAGCAATGTTAACATTCCAAACAACATAATTTATGATAAATTTTGTTGCTGTGAACGTTAACCTTGTATGTCATACAACAAACTGGAATTATTACTTATAATTTCTAAGCTTAATTACTAATTCTTTAGCTGTGAACAATCCTTTAAGGTGTGTTCACATCGAAGTAAATAGTAATTAAGATTAGAAAATTACAAATAATAATCGAGTTTGTATTATGACAAGCAATGCTAACATTCCAAGCAACAAAATTAACACAATGTATCATTAATTTTGTTGCTGCGAACGTTAACCTTATATGTCATATAACAAACTGGAATTATTACTTATAATTTCTAAACCTAATTACTGATTGTTTCGCTGTGAACAATCCTTTACGTACGAAGTTTTTGCTTTATCTCCAATATCACTAGAACGGCTGCACTTATAGCAAAAATAGTTAAGCTCATAATGAAAGATATTAATATTTTGCACAACTTTCGTTTGAATAGCTTCTTCAAAAAATGTACCAGTTACGAGAAAACTGCTACGAAAAATCTTAAATATTTTATTTATGTTGTCATACTTATATATTTGTGAGATATATTATTATTACTTTCTTTTTACGAAGTAATAAGTAAGTATAGGGATCACCAAAAAAATCGAATGGATATACACGTTTTGAGCTTCCCTGAATCGAATGTGACTATTTTCGGAGTGACGTCTGTGTGTGTGTGTGTGTGTGTGTGTGTGAACGTTCTAGAGCCGAAACGGTCGAACGTAAAATTATGAAACTTCAAACTTAAGACTTGTATATGGTCTAGTTGTGCACCTCCTATTTCTGAAAAGAATATTCTCTATGCATTATTTTTTTGGTTCTATCTCCAATATCACTAGAACGGCTGCACTTACGGCAAAAATAGTTATGTCCATAATGAAAGATATTAATATTTCGCACAACTTTTGTTTGAAAAGTTTCTTCAATAAATGTACCAGTTACGAGAAAATCGTTACTAAAAATCATAAGTATCTTGTTTACGTTGTCATGGATTCGAATGTAGCTTAATAAATCGGATCATTTGCGCCTGTCAATATTTCGACAAGAAAACAAAATAGACTGAATTAGATAAATGACATTTCAGAATATTTCTGTCGAGTATTGGTTAGTTTTGATAGCTAGTACTTCAAAACCATTACAAATTTGTATTGATATGCTAAAAGTACAAGATTAATCCTTTATTTCTGGTTAAGATATTGTTATTAAATATCTGGAGTGGCCTGCATTCGACTTTTTTTTAACGTAGTATATATATATATATATATATATATATATATATATATATATATATATATATATATATATGTATATATATATATATATATATGTATATATATATATATATATATATGTATATATATATATATATATATATATATATATATATATATGTATATATATATATATATATGAATATATATATATATATATATATATATATATATATATATATATATATATATATATATATATATATAATGAAAGTTCTGCGTTGGCCACAACTCATTTCTTTAAATATTGTATAAACTATACTAGAAAAAACTTAACCGATAAACAAAATATAAATAATTATGTCATTTTTCACAGTTTAACACAAATAGATTGACGAGTAGGTGAATTTTAAGGAATCTATATTTATGTTTCATATTTAAGAAACAATATTTGATAACATAATAATATTATAAGCTAATTGGTACAATTTCAGGGTATTACTGTGGAGTATTGGTATTTTTTGATAGTTTATTTGGAATATATATTTCTAATGAAAAGTACGTAAGAGAAAGTCCCGTGTCGGCCATAATCGAATGGTGAACTGGTAGCATTGGCGCCTGAGAATAACGTCGGTGGCGTTGATGCACGCCAGTTTGTTGTTTATATTTGACGCGAGTGTGTATTGTGTTATTATAGATGTGCAAATTCATTACAACGCATTCCGGTGTACTTTTCTGATGAAATATAATCGGAAATTGTAGAATGTGAATACTTAATTATATAAACCATTTATTATAGTTAATATATGAATGTTAAATTTCAACGCATGCATTCGGTAAATTGTAGGGAATAACATTAGTAAAATGTTTAGATGCCAATAAAGTACAAAAACAAAAAACCCAATATTTTAATGTACTGTAAACAGAATAACACGAAAATAAGAGCGGATTAATTATTTAAAAATATTAACTCATTTATGTCGTTAATTCGCTAATTAGCATTGAGCGACAGAGCAACCTTAAGCCCAAAACATACATCGCATCAACATGTCATCAACACTGACTTGTGATGCGGCTAATCTTAACCTCACATTGCAAATTTGAAATTGCGACGCCAGAATTAGTACCACATACCGCCGCCATCAGTGTGTATGTGGCTGATAGTAGGCAGAGCGTGGTGTGGCGCTAGTGTCGGTCGGTGTCAGAGTTACCGTGGACCGCTGGTCGTCCTCCAGCAGAGATAAGACACGTCCCAATGGGTGGCAGGGGGGGCAGCTTTATCCGCCTCAACACTTTGGAACAGGGGGGAACAGGGATAAAGTCATGAGCTTAAGCCGTGCTGTGTGGCACACGCGTTAGGCGAGGGAAGTCCTATCTACACCCTAACAGAACGGTGTGTAAGTGCCCCTAGTCTGACGGACGTCTATGGGCCGCGTGTGCGAATACATGATAGCGTGTATGTTCTCGTTTTCGACTCTTCACTGTGCGAGGTTAAGGTTTTGATATGTTTGCGCGGAAAAGAGATGTTTATGATCTTCCGAGCGAAGTTTTACACATTTTTTTTTATTTAAAGCGCAAAGTTAACTATTAGAGTTACTAGTAACGGTTGTTTATCAATTTTTAGTTTCTTTAACGAAGTAATAAGTAAGTATTAAAATCATGAAAAATTTCGAACTTGAAATTTTAACGGATATACACGTTTATAAGCTTCCCTGTATCGAATGTCACTATTTTCGGAATGATGTCTGTCTGTCTGTCTGTGTGTCTGTGTATGTGTGTGTCTGTGTGTGTGTGTGTCTGTGAACGCTCTAGAGCCAAAACTGTCGAATGTATAATTATGAAACTTCAAACTTAAGACTTGTGCATGGTCTAGATGTGTACTGTCTATTTTTGAAAAGAATATTCAAACCGGAAGTACATGTTAACTCAATGCATTTTTGTCCTTTCTCCAATATTACTAGAACGGCTGCATTTATAGGAAAAATAATGAATTATATTAATATATCGCACAACTTTTGTTTGAATAGTTTCTTCAAAAATTGTACCAGCTACGGAAAATCATATATATTTTATTTATGTTGCTTAGGATACGAATATATGTTAAACAAATCGTATGAATTATGCCTGATAACATTTTGATAGAAACAAAACAGAAACATGATTTGGTACATACAACGCATCGGTGCGTCCAGCTCGCCTTATAAGTAATATATGCGATGCGAGCACCGGTTTTATTATGGCCTTTTGTTAACAATTTGAAAATATCTTATATAGTTATAAAAAGTCTTACAATTTTATATATATTAATTTGATAAAAACAATTTTTTAGTGCATATTTTAAAATAATTTAAAATTATAATATTTAATAATTTTTTACGGCCTTTGGGTTAACAATATGAAATAATCTTGTAGATATAAAATACCTTAGAATTATTAGTAGAATTTTTGGGTGTTTTATTTATTTTTATAAGGGCAGTATTAAGGGGGGCTTCAAATTTTGGGGCCCTATAACTCGGGAAGTAGACAGGCGATTGGATTTAAACTGCGAGCGGATTTAAATGGAATACCAAATAATATATGTAGCAAATTTGGTGTATATCGCTCCGGTACCTTCAGAGGAGTAGACACAAATTTGGTCTTACGAGCGAGCGACGACTAACATCCAAGTATATAAGTTATATATATATTTGGATTCAGGGCGACGAGATAAACACCTTGTGTCAATGAAATTTTTGATCCGGGAATGCTACAGACACACGACCGAATGCTTTAGCTTCTTCGGTACTTCGACTGGGAACGTAATAATTATTACACATAAATATTGAAATATATTTTGAAAATTATATTAGAATAGATTGGTAAGGTGAATATTAAAGAAACAATCTATTTTTAATAATAAAATAATAAGCTAAATTATGCAATTTTTGGGTATTACTGTGGAGTATTGGTATATTTTGACAGTCTATTTGGGATATATATTTCTAATGAAAACTATGTAAAGGAAAGTCGAGTACATGCCACTCCTCATTTTTGTTATTATATGCAAGAAGAATTAACATGCACATCTTTAAATATAATTATTGGTACTAAATCATATAAATGTTCAGTTAGTTATTAAATTATTATGAATAACAAGCATAGGTGGCAAGCACTAATGCCTTTAGGTCATCGTATTATCTATTCAGTAAATGGCTTAATTGTTTTATTTATATGAGAAACAGTTTTTTAACTACTAAGTTTATTAAAATAGAAATCTATTTATAACCACTGAATTTTGAAATGATAAAATGTAAAAGATAATAATGTCATTGTTACTGATTGCAACAATAGCTAGTCTAGTAATGCGATCGCTACAGTGTTTTAAATTTCAAAAATAGTCGTTACCTACTAAAATAAAAGTAAGATAATTATTACTTGATTAAAAACATGAAATGCTAACAAAGGTTGCTATAATATTCAATAGATTTACAATTCGATGCAGTGGCGTAAACGAGTGGCAAAATACACGCGTGTATATGAAGAAAAAGAAGAAGAAGGAACGTTGATAGGAAACTTTTCCGGGTAGCTCTGTCGGTATTCATGATTTTGTCTGGTACGAGAGTCGGTGTGTGTGTGTGTTTTGTGCCCGTAGGTCGAGCGAGCGTTCTAGTGCATTTCTTAAGGCTTTTGTTTTCGCGTAATTAAAACAAAAGTTGACAACAGATGGTGCCCCCGGCGCTGCGCGCACTTCGCCATTGTTTTTTGTGATAGATTGCTTTGGTCTTTTGTCTCTTTTCATTCGACTGTCGTTCTTATTCGGTTATTTCTTTCTATTACTGTCGGCGCGCGAGCCGAGGAATCTATTTGTCTGTAAATTTGTTGTCCCCCGAGTTTAAGAATAGACCTTGATGATAGGTGAATTTATAATCAACTTTTGCATATTATAAACTTGGCATTTCTCTAGTAAATAAATTGTTTTCTTGCGGTTTTTGACAGTTGTTTGTTTTTAAATCGAACGGCCATTGTTTTTGTGCATTCTATTATCTAAAACTTTCTTCAATATTAATCATGCTATGACACCATAAACCATGGCTTAGTGCTAGGAGTATGGTTGAAGTAAGTAATTGACATAAGAATACTTGTAATTTATATTTTGAATTCATTTAATTTTCGGATCAAAATGTCAGTTAGGCTAAGCAATATAAATGTCAGAGGTTTCCCTTACAACAGATGGCGTGGCGCGCAACAAAATAAAATATTCTCGTTTACTTTAATATAACTTTTATTTTCGCTAAATAACGGTTTCATTTACATTTAATTGGCTATATTTTGCAAAAGTAAAAACAATCGATTACTACTGTTAATATATCATATAAATTTCACTACAAAACAAGTTAAGGTCCAACGCACCTATGCGTCCAATTCGCCTTTTGGGTAGAATCAGCAAAAAAACAAGTAGCGACAATAACAAAACGAAGATTGTAATGCCATCTATTGCTGGCTAGATTAGTTAATCTAGCCAGCAATCACTATATTATTTATTTTTAGAATTTTTGCGCTTAAAATCTGAAAATATGAAAAAATGTTATAGATATAAAAAGTCTTATAATTTTTTGTAGATTTTTTTGATATAACACACACACAGACAGACAGACGTCATTCCGAAAATAGTCACATTCGATTCAGGGAAGGTCAATACGTGTATATCCGTTGAAATCTCGAGTTCGCAATTTTTCATGATTACAAGATATATTACTTCGTAAAAGAAAGTAAAAAATATCTGGAATGGTCTGCACTCAACTTTCTTTTACGCAGTTTACACTAGATATAAATATATGTATATATACATCCAAAACCTGCTGTCAAACTAACCAATACTCTACCGAAATATTCTGAAATGTCATTTATCTAATAGAGTCTTTTGTTTTCCTGACAAAAAAGCAGATGATCCGATTTTATAAGCTAAATGCGAATCCATGGCAACGTAAAAACAAGATATTTATAATGTTTCGTAGCATTTTTCTCGCAACTGGTACATTTTTTGAAGAAATGTTTCAAACAAAAGTTGTGCAAAATATTAATATCTTTCATTATGAATATAACTATATTTGTCGTAAGTGTAGCCGTTCTAGTGATATTGGAGATAGAACAAAAAATGCATAGAGTAAACATGCACTTCCGGTTTGAATATTCTTTTCAAAATAGGAGGTGCACATCTAGGGCATATACAAAGCTTAAGTTTGAAGTTTCATAATTTTTCGTTCGACAGTTTTGGCTCTAGAGCGTTCACAGACACACACACACACACACACACACAGACAGACAGACAGACAGACGTCATTCCGAAAATAGTCACATTCGATTCAGGGAAGGTCAAAACATGTATATCCGTTGAAATCTCGAGTTCGAAATTTTTCATGATTACAATACTTACTTATTACTCTGTAAAAGAAAGTAATAAAGGCGTTCTACACATACACACATACTTACAAACATTTCTGGGTAATTATATTAATAATTACTGTGTTTAAATTCCTAATGCCAAATATATATATATATATATATATATATATATATATATATATATATATATATATATATATATATATATATATGTTAAATTCTTTAGAAAACTAAAAATTGATATTTTAAAAAACTAGTATTCTCAAATAACCTAGCTGTAGTATTATGGCGCCGATATATGAGTTTCGAAACAAGTTAAAACGTGTCAAAGTGTTCAGACACAGTCAATCACATGAATTTACTATCAATATATGGAATGAATAATCATATCTCTATACAATAAAGGCTTTGGAAGAGAATTGATGTTAAGGGGGTAGGGATGTGAGGTGGCCGGTATAATATGCTGTCGTTTACCATCGCGCGCTAGTTGCCTTGTGTGTGTGTGTGTGTGCTGTACTTGACTCGTTAATTCTCAGTTTGACCGCACCGCACAATGGGGGCGTGGCGGTCAAACAATCACCTATATCGTTCGATGGCCGCAGATATATTCGTCTGTTATTGACACCCACTTGTAAATATATGCAAAAGCTATTATGCGAAGGCCGGGATCAAACGGTCGGCGGGCCTCTGGCCAAACCAACATGTATGTATGTATGTATGTGATAGGTATTATAATATCCAGCGATATCTATAGCATGGCCCAAAAATTAACGACATTTTGCGCTATTGACAACAGAAACACAACGAATGTGTCATCTGTCTGTACAGGGTACAACGTGTACACGCAGTGAAAACATACGTCATATAGCTGCTATCCCGTTTGCCGCTGAAGTTACTCCAGAGTAACATCAAGTGATCTTGTGCGTTCCCGTTACGCAGATCGAAATGAACCAAGTAACTCCAGGATTACTTTCTCCTGCCCTCTCATGCAGCACGAAATTTGTCGGGTTATTATAACTTCAATGTTATGTTTGTTACACTATAATTAACAAACTGCCAAACGAACCAATCGCCATAGTAATACTCTGAAATTGTACCATTTAGCTTATTATTTTATTACATTGTCAAATACTGTTTCTTTAAGGCGCGATACTTGTAGTAATAATAGAATACGTTTAATTATACTAATTTAAATAAATACTAAATATTAACAAAGTGATACTTTTTACTTTCTTTTACAGAGTAATAAGTAAGTATTGTAATCATGAAAAATTTCGAACTCGAGATTTCAACGGATATACATGTTTTGACCTTCTCTAAATCGCATGTGACTATTTTCGGAATGACGCCTGTCTGTCTGTCTCTGTGTGTGTGTGTGTGTCTGTGAACGCTCTAGGGCCAAAACTGTCGAACGAAAAATTATGAAACTTCAAACTTAAGACTTGTATATGCCCTAGATGTGCACCTCCTATTTTTGAAACGAATATTTAAACTGGAAGTGCATGTTTACTCTATGCATTTTTTCTTCTCCAGTAACACTAGAACGGCTGCACTTATGGCAAAATTAGTTATGTTCATAATGAAATATATTAATGCTTCGCACAACTTTTATTTGAAAAGTTTCTTCATAAATTGAACCAGTTATGAGAAAACTGCTACGAAAAAACTCAAATATCTTATTTACGTTGCCATAGTTATACCTACACTTGTGACAAATTTTATTTTTAAATCGGATCAACCATGAGTTATATCATTTGTTTCTTGTTTATTGAAAACAAACAAGCATTACATTGACAGTTATCTGTATGAATTATTATTTAAAATATTGATTTCTTATTAGAATAAATTGTATCAGGTAAATTATTATAGATTCAATTTATATTATATATTTGCTAACATAATTAAATAACAATTTCAGAGTTTTCTGTGGAGTTTGACAGTTTAAGAGTGAATACGATAAGTACTTCAAATTCAGATCAATTATAAATTGGTTTGTTTGGGATATATATGTATATTAATATCTATCTATTGAAAACTACGTAAAAGAAAGTTGAGTGCAGGCCACTCCAGATATTTTTACACGGAGCCGTGTATTTTAGTAACTAAACCTTGCATACGTTTTTAAAGAATTGCATTATCGTTCATAACTATTGTTTTATTTCAAATTTAGGAGCAGGTGTTTTACTCATTACTGACATGACTTTTTCTAATTTATTCTGGAGCATACAAAATACATTGTATAACGCATGTCGGAAAGTTTATCGGCTGCACACAAATATCGCCCCTTAAGAGGAATCCCCATACCCGCTGCAAACCCTTAAAACTCCTTTATTACAACATTAAAATGAATGAATTTTTTTTTTCAGATAGCCAATACTTCGCTATAGTCTTCTCTAGTTTTCGATTTTCAAGTTTTTGCTTAGATTTACTTTTATATTGTTCTATATTTACCCTATTTTCAAATGTCCATAGTTTTTATTGAGATGACAAATTTATAAATTAAAAACTAGACAAGCGTACATTGACTATTTTCTACCGGAATATTTTAAAAGTTTTATTCAAAAAAATGTATTAGCAAGTATTTTTAAGGGTCAAACGAACGCTTCAGGTGAGTAGTAAATAGCATTGTCTCTTATAGCGCTACGATATTCGTGCGCTTCCCCCTTTACACCGACCTGTAAGGACGGGCAACCATGGGGATTCCTCTTAATAAAAATTAAAAAAAATCGTTAATATTCACCTTACCAATATATTTAAATATAATATTCAATATATATATGTATATAACTAACTCGTTCGCCCATGTAATATTTATTCAGGCGATCACTGCAGCGTTAAGTAAGAATTTTATAGGTCTATAAAGACTAACAATAGTATTTAATCTTATAAAAATCCAGTCTAATCTGCGCAAATATATAATTCTGTAAGAAGAATCAGTATAACTTTGAAAAGCCTACAGTGCTTAAAGGAATATTTAAGTATAATTCATTTCGTACAAGAATTTCGTTCGATGTAATTAATAGATTAAATAAATACTTTGCAATTCAAATAATAGTTTAGTTATTAACTAGTGTTGAAAGTGTCATTTTATTTTGCGAAACAACAAGTGGAACAAAATAAAATCACTTTTTACACTAGTTGCGTACACTAAGACCGCTGCAAATTTAAAACACATAAGGTTTAAATAACTTTTGTAAGTTAATTATATATTCAATGACAGTTGAAAATTGATAATCAGTTACGTTGAATTTTCTATAATTTATACGTCAATTATAATGAGATGGACCTGATAATTTATCTTATGAGTGTAAAAATTTAATTCAACTCTATTACCATGTGGAAATTGCACTATAATACGTTTTTGTCCAATGTCAAATAAAAGTTACCGTAGATGTACTTAGATCCTAGAATGAAGTACCTACCATAACTGTTGATAAAAAATTATAAATAAATTAATATTGATGTCCTTGAGAGCCCAGCGTACGACGAGCTTAGAAATCACGGAAGTAAATAAACCTTTTCAATCATATTTAATAATCAATAAATCTCCGAATGTACGAATGAAAGAATTAACAAGCTTAGGTACAACGCACCTATGCGTCCAGCTCGCCTTATAAGTAATATATGCGATGCGAGCAGTTTTTAATAATTTTGGCCTTTTGGTTAACTAATTGAAAAAATGTTATAGATATAAAAAGTCTTACATTTAATTTAAGATTATATTAAAAAAAAAAAAAAAAACAAATTTTGAAATTCAAAATTATAATATTTAATAATTTTTTTTGGGCTTTGGGTTAACAAAATGAAAAAATCGTGTAAACAAAAAATATCTTAGAATTTTTAGTAGAATTTTTAAGTGTTTCAATTATTTTTATAAGGGCAGTATTAAGGGGGGGTCCAAATTTTGGGGCCCTATAACTCGGGAAGTATACGGGCGATTGGATTTAAACTGCGAACGGATTCAAATGGGATGCCAAATAATATGTGTACCAAATTTGGAGTGAATCGCTCCGGTACCTTCAGAGGAGTAGAGGGCACAAATTTGGTCTTACGAGCGACCGAGCGAGCGAGCGAGCGAGCGAGCGAGCGACGACTAACATCCAAGTATATAAGTTATATACATTTTCGGAATCAGGGCGACGAGACGAACACTTTTTCTTAATGAAATTTTTTGATCCGAGAATGCTACAGACACACGACCGAATGCTTTAGCCTCTTCGGTACTACGTACGGCGAGCTAAAAAAGAATCTATTGTTGAACCGTCATTTCCAATATTATGTTAACTTTCGGTACAGCCTGTTATTCCGATTTATCGCAAACACATGTAAACAAAATCCTTTTCTGATTTGATTGTGTTGAATGTATTCGCTATCCTTGTCATGTGATGTCTGTTTTTGTTAGGTTGAATATTACGATATTGAAAAATTACTGGGGAAAACAATCGCGCAGCGTACGTTTGAGAGCCACCGATTGCCTCGTTCAACTGACAACACGGACATACACGAACAACACGAACGCCGCTGAACAGAGATAATATTATAAAACCATAAACATGAGCGTTTAAAAAATACACGGACAAACTTTTAAATGACTGAAATAACACGAAAATAATGCATGTATAGTCCAGTCCGGCCATATAGTGAAACAGAGTTATTACTTTAAATGCGCAGCACATTCTCTGCTCGATTCTGTAAAAAGTTATTCTGACTAACAACGTTGTTATGAAGTAACTGCTATAGCATTGTCGTAGCCAGTGACCTTGCAGTTAGCAACTGTTGTTAGTCGACAAAACACATACAGAATAGTGCAGATATAAATTCTATTTTAAGTAATATAAATCTATACGAAATAAAAATTGATTCAATCTTCACACAACAATGTATATTTAAATTTATAATAATGCTTGCATAAAGGAAATTGTAAGATTCAAGTTAATGAACTTTTAAAAGGTTTTTTAGCTCGCCGTACGTTAAAGCATTCGCTCATTAACAAAAAGTGTTTGTCTCGTTACCCTGAATCCAAAAATATATATAATTTATATACTTGGATGTTAGTCGTCGCTCGCTCGTTAGACCAAATTTGTGCCCTCTACTCCTCTGAAGGTACCGGAGCGATTTACACCAAATTTGGTACACTTATTATTTGGCCCCCCATTTGAATCCGTTCGCAGTTTAAATCCAATCGCCCGTATACTTCCCGAGTTATAGGGCCCCAAAATTTGAAGCCCCCCTTAATAATGCATTAAAAAAAAAATGTTTTTATCAAAATAATCTACATAAAATTGTAAGACTTTTTATATCTATAACACATTTTCAAATTGTTAACAAAAAGGCCATAATAAAATTGGTGCTCGCCGCGCATATATTACTTATAAGGCGAACTGGACGCACCGGTGCGTTTTATGTACCGAATCTTGTTTCTGTCAAAATATTATCAGGCATAATTCATAAAATTTGTTAAAAATATATTCCGTATACTTCCCGAGTTATAGGGCCCCAAAATTTGAAGCCCCCCTTAATACTGCCCTTAGAAAAATAATTAAAACACTCAAAAATTCTACACAATATTCTAAGATATTTTATAACTACAAGATTTCTTCATATTGGTAAAAAATTATTAAAAAATGTAATTATAATATTTTCTATTTTTGTATATCGAAAAATTCTACAAAAAATTGTAAAACATTTTATATCTATAACATTATTTCATATTTACAAATTTTTAACGCCAAAACCCTAAAAAATGTTAAAAAGAGCTTAGTGTGATCTGTAATGCCATCTATTGCTGGCTAGTTTAACTAATCTAGCCAGCAATAGATGGTACTGGTACTCCAATCTCCGCTACTTGATTTTTGCTGATTCTATCCAAACGGCGAGCTGGACGCATAGGTGCGTTTGACCTAAGCTTGTTTTTGATTTATCCGTAATTATAAAAGATTGTGAACACACAAAATAAATCGACCTGTATGTGTGTGTGTGTATGTATGTGTGTGAACGCTCTACGTTATACCGTTGAACGTACAAATATGACGTTTTGCATTTAAGATTTATATACCCTATTTTTTAGGATATTTCAACCGGAAGTGCTTACAACATATACATGCTAACATTACGTTATAGGTGTTCTTGAATAATTTAAGGCAACTCCACCAAATAATGCTCAACATGTCATAAAATGTATACATTTTTAAATTGTTTTGATTCGTGCAATAAAAAAGAATAAAGAAGATAAATAAAACAATGGTAATTTAACGTTTAAAATGGTTTCTTTTTGCCAGCTAACCCAAAAGACCGCTGCAAGACGCCGGACTCGCCCGAAGGTGCCCGACTAACGCAAGCCCCGCCCCCGTCACCTACTCAGTCATCGCCGGTACGTCAACCGACCAATGGCAGTGTATCACCACTACACAACGGCTCGGATAGTTTAACACCGCCGCCACCACCTGTACCGACCACGTTGGCGCTTTCTGTTAGCCTGGACGCAAACCATCACCAACAGTACACGGCACATAGTTATGCAGCTACACTCACACGGCCGCTCACCAAAGTGAAACGGTTTCTCAGCACGTTGGTGCAATTCGGTTTGGACATCGGACCGGAAATTGGCGACAGGGTTCGAAGTCTTGTACTTAGTTTGGTGGTAAGTTTTATTTTACTTTATTTCATATTTAAATATTTAGCCTATGTTGCATTTTGATTCAAAATTATTATATAGGTCAATAGGTCGCGCGGAGTTTTTTTTTTGAAATATTGTTAAAAATATAGAATACATATAGAAATAAAGTCGTTACCTACGAAAATTAGGTTAGGTAAATGAGAAAAAATGAAGAGAATTCGTTATTTGTTCATTTCTGTTTAAAAACTAATTTATTTAAAAATATATAACAAAAACAAAAAATCGCCGTCTTTAAGAAAGTTGAGTGTTGACCAGTGCAGCTGCTGTTCTTTTTTTTTTGGTTGGTTGGTAGCAGTGTTATCTTTGTGTGCGGGTTTGCGCAGGCTTCACTCCTCATCGTAACTGTCTGTAGTTGACACTGAAAAATGAACGGGGATTTTTTCTATTTTAACGCTGTGGTGTAGACGATCTTGGATTGGAGTGGAGTGGAGTGGAGTGCTCTCGTTGACGGGTTGAAAGGTTTTGACATGTTTATTTGTATAATCTGTGTTAAGTATTCGCTTACGGATAAATCGAGTCGAATTGTATTGCAAGGAACAGCTTTCAGATGCATTTATGCAAATATGCGTATTAACAAGCATAGGGGCAGGCACCAATGCCTTCAACTCACCATGTAATCTATATAGTAGTTCAATAAATATATTTTTATATAGAATCCTTTTTATTAATCGTATTTAAGCAGCAAGACAATTTATTTTTCTGCCCTTTGAGTTCACAATCTGGAAAAAGATATAAAAGCTCAGTTTTTTTGGAGATTTGTTTATTATAATAAAAACAAAATTAATAAATATATTAAATATCAAAATTACAATTTGAAAAAATTAGTAAACATAAAATATTTTACAATTATTTGTGAAAATTTCCAATATAGTTAATAATTCTTTAAAGCCTTTGGGTTTACAATATGAAAATATTTTGTCGACATAAAATATCTCATATTATTTTATATCTTAAATTTTATTTTTCTGCCCTGTGAGTTCAAAATCTGGAAAAAAATATAAGAACTCAGTTTTTTTTTTGGAGATTTGTTTATTTTAATAAAAACAAAATTAATAAATATTTTAAATATCAAAAAATACAATTTGAAAAAATTAGTAAACATAAAATATTTTACAATTATTTGTGAAAACCCAGATTCTAGGCGCTATGAATTCCGTTACATTATTCTTGTGTTTTTATCATTTTCGAACTTTGTTTAAACACATTTCGGATATCCATCAAAATCCTGTCATTCGCGACCGCTAAACTTTTTACGTATATAGTAAATATTTAACAATATAAGTTTATATTTATTCAGGTCGTCTAAACATAGAAAACTTGAATTTCTCAATTTTCATACCGTTAATAAAATAATTGTTAGATGATTTTGTATTATTTAAGATGTGTTCTGTTTTGTTTGTAGAGTGCGAATGTAAGTGTCGAAGAGTTTCACCATTCGCTGCAAGACGTCACAAATTTCCCGTTACGGCCGTTCGTTCTACCATTCCTTCGTGCTCATCTGCCTCTGTTACAACGAGAAGTTCTCACACTGGCTAGAGCCAACAAACAGGTAATTATACACGTTTTCTTAGACTTGTAGGACAAAGCTGAAGGAAAAATTATGAATCTTTAAACTTACAATATATATACACTGAAAGAAAGCCTCCTACTTTTGAAAACAATATCTTACCCAGAAATAACAGTTTACTGTTGCTGCTTTTTCAATATCTCGGCAATGGAGTGAGTTAGAAAAAAAGTGATTCATATAAAAGTTGAAGATATTCAAATTTCTAGAAACTTATTTATACGAAAAATTTACTATATACTGAAAAATCGTTTTTGAAAATAGCAATGTTACATTTACGTGTTCCTAGTTACATATTGACGTTGTTTCACTTAAATCTATAGGTTGAATTTAAAATATCTGGAGTGGCCTGCACTCGACTTTCTTTTACGCAGTTTTCACTAGATATATATATATATATATATATATATATATATATATATATATATATATATATAACCAAAACAAGCAGTCAAACTAACCAATACTCTACAGGAATACTCTGAAATGTCATTTATCTAATTGAGTCTATTTTGTTTTCCAATCAAAGGCGCAGATGATCCGATTTATTAAGCTACCTGCGAATCCATGGCAACGTAAACAAGATATTTATAATGTTATGTAGCATTTTTCTCGCAACTGGTACATTTCTTGAAGACATGTTTCAAACAAAAGTTGTGCGAAATATGAATATCTTTCATTATGAACATAACTATATTTGCCGTAAGTGTAGCCGTTCTAGTGATATTGGAGATAGAACAAAAAATGTATAGAGTATACATGCATTTCCGGTTTGAATATTCTTTTCAACATAGGAGGTGCACATCTACGGCATATACAAGTCTTAAGTTTGAAGTTTCATAATTTTACGTTCGACAGTTTTGGCTCTAAAGCGTTCACAGACACACACACACACACACACACACATACAGACAGACAGACTTCATTCCGAAAATAGTTACATTCGATGAAATCTCGAGTTCGAAATTTTTCCTGTTTACAAGACTTACTTATTACTTTGTAAATGAAAGTAAAAAATAAATTCTATTAAATAGATAGTGGAAGAATACGAAAGACGAGTGAAGACCACTCCAGCTTTCATTATTATAACTTTTGGTTGCATTGCAGATAACTGTTTATACTTTTAACTTTCTTTACGAAGTGATAAGTAATTATAGAGAAATCGTAGTCGAGATTTCAACGGATATACACGTTTTCACCTTCCCTGAATCGTATCAGACCATTTTTGGAATGACGTCTGTGAGTCTGTTTGTGTGTGTCTGTCTATGAACGTTCTAGAGCCAATACTATCGAACCTAAAATTGTGAAACTTCAAAGTTCAAGACTTGTAAATGGTCTAAATGTGCACGTTGTATTTTTTAAAAGAATATTCAAACCAGAAGTGCATGTTTACTCTATGCAATTTTTATCCTTTTTCCAATATCTCTAGAACGGCTGCACTTATGGCAAAAATAGTTAAGTTCATAATGAAATATATTAATATTTCGCACAAGTTTTATTTGAAATTGTACCAGTTACGAGAAAACCGCTATGGAAAATCTTAATATTCATATTTATGTTTTCATAGAAATGCATTTATGAGTTATTTTGTTTATTAAATTGAATAGAAATTATTTATACGTCATTTTTCACTGGTTTACACAAATAAATCGATTAAGAACGTGTATCAGTGTAATAGTTCGCAGATAAATAATGAAATATATTTTGAAAAACCGTACGTATTAAGAATTATATTTGAATATATTGATAATGTGAATATATTTAATATTGAAGAAACAGTATTTGATAACGTAATAAAATAATACGCTAAATTGTACAATTTCAGGGTATTACTGTGGAGTATTATATTTTAACAGTTTGTTTGTAAGTCGAGTGCAGGCCACTTCTCATTTTTGATTTGATAATGTTACAGACCATGATAAAACACTATAGCTGTCTTGTACTAACGTACGGCGAGCTAAACAAAACTTAGAAAACTTCTATCGACAAAAAATAGAGTATGTGCCCAAATTCACGAACGCCTCTGACTTCAAGCAGAGTAACGTCACGAAGGACGTCGAGACAAACCCCCTCCCCCCCCCTTTTGCACACTAATTGTCCACGAGAGTTCAGTAAAACACACTTGGCGTACAAAAACAGGACGTCAGTGCAAGGCAGTAAAATTTCGGAAAACCTTTTCTCTTCCAAATTCAAATACATTGCCCTCACTAATACCACCACAGAAAATACGTCACTGTGTATAATATCCAAACACAGGTTAGAAAGAAAAAACTTTCACAATTATTCTTTGATTTGCACACGCGGTCCCAACGTTTTTCTGTATACCAAAACCAACTATATTGACTTTGGTTTGACGTATTTGTTTTCATTTCAAACCACTAGAGTACACCACCAGCTCGCCTCAATTTGCATACCGCGCGATTGTTCTTTTGTTTTATGCTTCAAAGTTTTTTTGTTTTTTTTTTGTGCTTTTGCTTTCTTTTATATTTTATTTTAACCGAAAAGTACAATTTTGTTCTATACCGAACAAAATTACAATTCGCCCGTTGGGCTTTTTTGTTGTTGTTCTTGTTCTTATTTGATTTTTGGGTCTAAGAATTCTCTCTTCTGTTTATGTTTGTATAAGATGTGCTAATATATAAATACAATTGTTTTGAATTTGCATTCGGTATTGGTGGTTGTATTTATAATGTGTTGTGGCGTTGTTTTTAAAAGATTAGCGTATCTTGTGGTAAAACGTCTTATTCGTTGTATATAATTAGTCTACGAATTACCATTCGCCTCTTCTTATAAACTCTCTTTGACGGGAACGATCAAAGAATTTTACATTTAAATTATTTGTATTTTAAATGTCTAAACTAAATTTATTCATACTTAAAGGTTAAACTTAACTTTAGATTCAATTTTCGTTTCATTGAACTATAAAATGTATACACAAAACAAAAACATCAAAATTACTATAATTTGTCGCAATTTATATTTACATATAAGAATTTGTCGAAAACGGAATGAGTTAGAGAAAAAGTGAATATAGTAAAAGTTGAAGATATTAAAATTTCTTACATCTTTTGTTTGAAAAGTTTTCTTGAAAAATTTACCATATACTAAAAAATTGCTTTTTAAAAATGACTTGATACATTTACGTATCCCTAGTTACAATTTAAAACAAAATAAATCAATATTATATATAGAGCGTGATAGTACAAGAAAGTCGAGTTCAGGCCACTCCAGTTTTTTTAATTTATTGATATGTCAGCTTGGTAGTTGTTTTTAGCTCGCCGTACGTAGTACCGAAGAGGCTAAAGCATTCGGTCGTGTGTCTGTAGCATTCTCGGATCAAAAAATTTCATTAAGAACAAGTGTTCGTCTCGTCGCCCTGATTCCGAAAATGTATATAACTTATATACTTGGATGTTAGTCGTCGCTCGCTCGGTCGCTCGTAAGACCAAATTTGTGCCCTCTACTCCTCTGAAGGTACCGGAGTAATTTACTCCAAATTTGGTACACATATTATTTGGCATCCCATTTGAATCCGTTCGCAGTTTAAATCCAATCGCCCGTATACTTCCCGAGTTATAGGGCCCCAAAATTTGGACCCCCCCTTAATACTGCCCTTATAAAAATTGAAACACTTAAAAATTCTACTAAAAATTCTAAGATATTTTTTGTTTACAAGATTTTTTCATTTTGTTAACCCAAAGCCCGAAAAAAATTATTAAATATTATAATTTTGAATTTCAAAATTTGAATTTTTTTTTTTTAATATAATCTTAAATTAAATGTAAGACTTTTTATATTTATAACATTTTTTCAATTAGTTAACCAAAAGGCCAAAATTATTAAAAACTGCTCGCATCGCATATATTACTTATAAGGCGAGCTGGACGCATAGGTGCGTTGTACCTAAGCTTGTTTCAAATCATTTTTATTTTTACACTGGGAAAAGGATTTACTAGAATTAATTTAGGTTTACTATTATTAAATAAATCCCATATTTGAATACAGCTAAATCAATGTGTTATATTAAATAAATGCTATATTTGCTAGCCCCAGATAAGCCTTCTTTAATATAAATAGATCTTATTACCGTATAAGCTGTAGTTGAGTTCACGAATGATTGAACTTGCGCAATAGTAAGTAAATGTAATGCAAAAGACATTGCATAATGCCAAATCTTGGTAAATTGAACTTTACATGTATTTACTGTTAATAAATCATATTTGCGTAAAATATGCTATGTAAAATTTCGAAGTGTTACCTCTCTTTAATCGCAAATTTATTACTAGTGAATAAATTTACTTTATAATAAAGACAGAAACCTCAAATAAATAATGTACTTGTAATAAATAATTTATTAATAATTAATTAATTGAGTAATATTAAAGAAAATTTTGTGAAATAAAAATATTTGCCATTTCTATGGCATTTTTATTTTTTATTTTAAGAAAATTTTCTTTATTAATTAACTCCAATTAATAATGTACTTGTAATAAATAATTTATTAATAATTTATTAATTGAGTAATATTAAAGAAAATTTTGTAAAATTAAAATATTTGCCATCTCTATGGCATTTTTTTTAAATTTTAAAACTCAAATAAATAATGTACTTGTAATAAATAATTTATTAATAATGAATTAATTGAGTAATATTAAAGAAAATTTTGTGAAATAAAAATATATGCCATCTCTATGGCAATTTTATTTTAAATTTTAAGAAAGTTTTATTTTATTAATTAAATTTACTTTCATTAATCAGCTCAATTCAATAATGTACTTGTAATTAATTATGAATTAATTGAGTAAAATTAAAGAAAATTTTGTGAAATAAAAATATTTGCCATCTCTATGGCATTTTTTTTCAAATTTTATGAAAACTTTCTTTAATTTATTAATTTTTCTTTAATTAATTAACTCAAATAAATAATGTACTTGTAATAAATAATTAATTAATTGAGTAATATTAAAGAAAATTTTGGGAAATAAGAATATTTGCCATCTCTATGGCATTTTAAGAAAATTTAATTTAATTAATTAACTATAAAGACAAGTTTTTTTTCAGTGTAGTGTCATAATGAACCCAATGAAGCACTAGTGCTATAATATATGCCATTTCGATACTAAAAAGACAATAAAAAATAGGTTTTTCGAAACAATTGTATTTAAACTAATTAAAATACGATAAATATATTTTTGTAATTACTTTGATCACGTCTCATTTATCACATTCACAGTTGTCAGCATCAGAAAGCAAATAACGTATTTGCATATTAGTTTCCATAGCTACCAAATATTTCACATGAATTTGTATTATTTTATAAGAGTCATGTGCTGGCCACAACAGATTGTTTTGAGTGTGGCACTAGTAATTTAAATTTGAATCAATAACTAATTAGTTTTAAATATGTATATATGATGGTAATTGTTTTGTTGTTTTTATAGACGGCGTTACAGTATCTACGTGCCCACGACCACGTGGTTCTGGAGTCGGCCCACTCGCCCGCCGAGCCATCCGAGATATTTCTGTCAACGAGCGCTGAAACACCGCCTGCTGCCGCTGTCAAACGGCGGGCTTCAGACGCGTAAGTACCTAAAGTGCAATGCAATGAAAATACAATTCATGTCCACTGGTTATTATACTCTATACATGCAACCTATACGATATTATATGCACATCTAAATTTCGCACCCGTTATTCGTTATTATTCAACATGTACGCCGCCTTTTACGTCTAATCATTCTGCGATTTGTGAAATAAAAGACGAAAAAATATGTACAATAATTTATGATTTTTGTTGCAATTGAAAAGTACTCGTAATTCTAATGGTGGTGCTAGTGCCGTTCAAAAGTTATTCAAACCCACCCCCCCAAATGACATTAGTGAACATCTGTTGCACCAAACTGTGCCTCAGGTGTTGCAGTTTAATATAATATCGCATCATTCTTCTTAATTACATGCGATGTTTATTGTTTAATGTTGATTAAAAAATAATCAACTAATTGCTAGTTATACTATATACATATATATATTTAAAGTTGCAAAAATTGTATATATATAATAGTTTTAAAAGAATATATATAAATCATATGTTACTAATGTCCGTATACACAACAGATCGTTAACTTATTAGGGTATTTTCTTGAAATACACGTTAATAATTACATCAAACACCAAACTATACATTAAATTGAATAAAACAATGAAATAGAAACTGTCGATGCGTATTTGTATTACGAATGCATGATACAAATTTATATTTTTACTTCCTTTTACGAAGTAATAAGTAGGTCTTGTATTAATGAAAAATTTCGAACTCGAGATTTTAACGGATATACATGTTTTGACCTTCCCTGAATCGAATGTGACTATTATCGGAATGACGTCTGTCTGTCTGTGTGTGTGTGTGTGTATGTATATAGATGTGCACCTCCTATTTTTGTAAAGAATATTTAAACCGGAAGTGCATGTTTACTCTATAAATTTTTTGTTCTATCTCCAATATCACTAGAACGGCTACACTTACAGCAAATATAGTTATGTTCATAATGAAAGAGATTAATATTTCGCACAACTTTTGTTTGAAACATTTCTTCAAAAAATGTACCAGTTGCGAGAAATATGCTACGAAACATTATAAATATGTTGTTTACGTTGCCATGGATTCGCATGTAGCTTATAGAATCGGATCATCTGCGTCTTTGATAGGAAAACAAAATAGACTCAATTAGATAAATGACATTTCGGGATATTTCTGTAGAGTATTGGTTAGTTTGATAGCTGGTTTTGGTTATATATATATATATATATATATATATATATATATATATATATATATATATATATATATATATATATATATATATACAATATGCAATTCTTTATCTCCAAGCATAAAAAAATTGTAATATTTTTTTTAACATTCATTCTTTATACATATTCAGATGAACAGATATAAAAAAATCTTTTTCTTTTAAATTCAAGATTTAAACGATAAAACACGTTTTAATCATCGAATCTAGCAATTTTCGTGATGAAATTTTTGCGTGTGTGTGTGTGTGTGTGTTGTGTGTGTGAATGAGTGTGTCTGTGTGAACGCTCTAGAGCCAAAACTGTTGACGGCATAATTATGTTAACTTAAAATAAAGACTGGTATAAGAAAACAATATTCTAATCGGAAGTAACAGTTTACTCCTACTTTTTTTTCAATATCTCGGAAATGGTATAAGTTAGAGGAATAGAGATTTTCATAATACTTGAATTTATAAATATTTCTAGCAACTTATGTTTAAAAAGTGTACAATTTACTGAAAAATCGCCTTTAATCACGTAGATGCATGAATGTGTGTGTGTGTGTGTGTAGAAATGCTTTATTTACTAGGTGTACATTTACAAAAAACCCCGTCAAATTATTCAACTAGACAGATGCATTAATGGGGAGTTGACTGTATTCTGTATATGATATGGGCATATTCCGAAAATAGTCAGAAACGATTCAGGGATGATCACTACGTGTATTTCCGTTTTTTTTTTTAGATCCTTATATTAGTAATTATGTATAAAGCAGTCCAAGTGGTGCATTAAACATTTAGAGGTTTAATGCAGCTTCTGAAAGAATGGTTAGACTTCAATTGCCAATACCAATAAGTAATTCAAATCCGATTCCTATAAGTCGAATCGATTCAAATTGGCAATATGTCGAGAATACATAGTGATGACACAATGTACGTACATACATACATATAGTACATGTAGGTCAGTGTGTTATTTACACATGTGCTTTTCATTTGGTTAATATGTGCCCCAGGGATTAGATTCGAAATCGTAAGATGTTGGTAGGCGAAAGAGGAGAAGTCCTGCAATAGTGGTGCGCTGGTGCGGTAGAACTAGTGCCTGCTGGCGCCTAGTGGTAGGCAAAGGCAAGTGTTAGCGAGTGGAGTGCATGTGATACCGCCACTGCCACTGCCACTGCCGCTGGTGGCGTAGACCGTTTTATTAAAATGAGTAATGGTTTCTTTCCGTCTCCACGGTAACGGGCGCATGTGGCGCCTCTGGCGGCAGCTGTTGGGAACAGCGCGCAGTTTTTGTCCCCCGACCTACTCTCCGGGCCCTCCGTGCGCTGCCACCGACGCCGTCGCCACCTGCTCGAAGCCGCTCGCCGCGCCGCGCCGTCCCATCTCTGTCACACACTTATAACATTTTAGCAAAACTCCCGCGGCCACAGATATAATAATACCACCAAACGGATCATTATACTTTACTTGTACCAACTGTGGGAATCCAATCACGATTATTTTTAACCCAAATTCAAGTAGGCATCGGTTGCGACGATTCGTTTTACCCCTTTTACACTGTAATAAATTAATGTACATTTACAAAATTTCCATTGCAAAATTACAGTTAAGAATCATGTAATTATGCAGAATCTTACATTAAAATCTTAAAGTAAAATTACTAAATTGTAAGAAAAAGACTTCCAATGTAATGGTGGAATTCTGAGCTAATCTGTAAATCTATAAGGATATTCTGTAAATATTTAATTTCAAAATTATTATATTTTGCAGAAAATTTTGTGGATAACTCATACATTGTTGTTAAATTTATTACGTAAAGTCATTAATAAAGTCATTTCTTAAATTAATTAAACTGTCATAACGTTGTCAATAATTTATAGAATTCTTTACAGATTTATAGATCGACTCAGAATTCCACTATAAAATTATAATTTAAAAATCAAGTAATTATACAAAATCTTAAAATTCAAATAAATTACTAAATTTGAAAAAATCACATTGTTTTTAGTTGTATTTTTACAGTAAAACGATGTAAATTATCATCCAATTTATACAGTATACTGAATATTAAGTTTAATTTAATGGTTAAGATAAACCAGAGCCAACTAGTTCGAAGAAATTCCGTTCCGTCGTAGGTTAGTTCCGTAGGTGGCACCACCATTCATTTATATTCATATAATCCAGTATTAATATTATTTCATTTTTACGCTACAATCAAAGACATTTCGTCAAATTATGTCTAATTAATAAGCTTAGGCACAGGCACCTATGCCTTCAGATCGTCTTATAAGACGATGCAATGCGAACGGCTGACACGTATAATATTCCAAATTTAAAAATAATTGTTTATAATTATTTTGGCCTTTTGAGTTCACAATTAGAAAAAAGTATTATATTTTTGTATATTTCTTTGGTATATTCAAAATAGTATTTTTGGCTACTTTGGGTAATTAAACGGGGCTCCAAATTTTGGGGCCCTATAACTCCGAAAGTATACGAGCGATTGGATTATAGCATCGTTTCAAATTGTGAACCCAAAAGCCTTAATAATCGCCTTTATAAGGTCATATTTGCCTAAATAATGCCTGGTAAAAATATATTTATTTCTATTTTTCTTGTTCGGCGATAAAAATTAGAACTTACAAAATTTCCACCTTTTCATTTTATCTCCGAATATTATATTTTTAGTGAATATATATTATGAATATATTATTTTTACACTTGATTGAAATATATATATTAATTTTAAAAATAATGATATTACTTTACTTGTGCACATGTTTAAGGACGTGGTTCGTAATTCTATATTTTATAATTGGTATTATTTTACGTCGATTCGATGTACCGGTTCGTTCATATACGAAACTGCAGCGTAAATCGAGGGTTTTCTGTAATTATATTATATGCTTATAAACATCGATTTCACTCACGGTATAGAGTCCTGGGTTTGATTCCGGGTATCGACAAAGTGAATTTACAGTTATTTGATCCATGATTAATTGGTAGGTCAGCCAGTATGTTTATGTTAAGGGGTCTATGATATTTTGCTGGTAACGCATAGAGTTAATATAAATATCAAACTACCCATATAATAATTTGATAACAATTTAAAAAGAGCTGGAGTGCCCTTCACTCGACTTTCTCATACTTGGTTTTCACTATATATGTAATATAGCTTTATTATATTTTAAATTCATTCTACCATTGCAATGAAACAATATCTTTACGTGTGGTAACTAAGGATACTATTTTCGAAGGTTATTTATCAGTAAATGGTACAATTTTCGAAAACATTTTGAAACGAAAGTTCCTAGAAATTTTAATATATTTTATAAGGTTCACTTTTTGTCTGACTTCTGTTCTTTTCACATGACACATGTAAACAAGCACTTCCGGTTAAAAAGACATACACCCACAATGTCATTGAATAAATAGTTAAAAATAGTTTAGGGACCCTCAAAACGAATATTTCCATTTTGTGAACACGATACTATCTTTTATACATTGGGTATAAGAAAATAAACATAGCAAGACCATAAATGAAACATAAAGTATCTGTAATCCATAATTTAGTTAGTTAGTTATTAATTAAATCTAAATTTCAATCCACTCTTCTATTGGGGAAAAAATATAATAATATTTATTTTATATAAGTAGATTTTCTTGACTGTTAAATATCAAAATGCAGTCAGCTTATTTAATAATATTTAATTAACACGTCTCTACGTTTCGACACCACTTATATATCTAGCATATATAAATATACGATCCCTCGACTTCTCGCTAGGCCAACTATACATATGCTTAGATTCAGGGCGACGAGACAAGTACTTCTTTATGAGGAATTTTTTAGCTCGCCGTACGAAGTACTGAAGAACCATTCGGTCGAGTGTTTGTAATGTTCTCGGACAAAAAGTTCTTGTCTCGTCATCTAGAATGTATACAACTCATATACTCGGATGTAACTCGTCACTCGTACTCCATTGAAGGTGCCGAAGCGATTTAAACTTAATTTGATACTCGCAGTTTAAATTTAATCACCTTTAAACTGCCGGAGTTAGGGTCCATCTTTAATGCAGCCCTTAGAAAAAAAAACTACTCAAAAAATTCCAAGATATTTTATGTCTACAAACTTATCATATTATAAACCGGACGGTCATAAAAATATTAAAAATAATAATTATGACTTTTAATACATGCATACATATTTTTTGAGTGTAACAATAAATCATAAGACATTTTTACATATATATATATATATATATATATATATATATATATATATATATATATATATATATAATTTAAAATATGCCAGCGGACGGGAGACGGTGAATTCGTAACGGACAGTGTAGTAAACTCTACGCTGTGAGCAGATGTCATAGGTGTGTGTACTTATGCTTGTTTGATCTGAAAATGTTAAAGACGCATGACCGAATGCTTTAGCTCTTCTATACTCCGTACGGCGAGTTAGAAATAAACGTAATATCGTATTATGAATATTTGAATGTATAAGTTTCTTTTGAAGTATTCGAATGTGTTTGCCATGTTTTATTTGTCTGCTCTGTACACATAGAACCGGAATTAAGTTTGCTTTAAATATGTTGAACTAATAAATCTTATGTAATCAGTAAGTAAGGAATAAGAATCCATTCGTTATAATATCAATGTTCGCGCGACTGGCATCGCACAGCTGGTGCTGTTGATGTTCTGTTTCACTCAGTCATTCGCCGCCCGGCGCCGCCACCGTCGCCGTCGCTCGCTTCTCAAACGTCAGTGGCACGAGGGGGCACTACTCTTGGATTTTAATTACTTGTGCTGACGTGCACTTTTGAAATTTTAGGACAAACTGCGTAATACTGTGTTTGTGTCATATTAATCAATTTTCGTTCGTTCGTTCGTTCGTTGATGGCGAACGCTTTGCTTCTAACGCCTTGTGCTTACCGTGCAGCACAGAGGTACGGTATGTCGGTAAATGTGTATCCTTCGCGCTTTTTGACTTTATACATATCGGCAGAGCGCCTGAACATGTGTCTGTACCTTTTTACTACTCCCCCCTTTCGTTCTTCGTTCGGAGTGCACGCTGCTGGCTGGTGTACACTTTCAGATTTTAAACTATAGTCATTCGTGATTGAAAATCGTTGTCGTTTTTGT
Organism: Leistus spinibarbis; assembly: GCA_933228885.1. Classification (NCBI taxonomy): domain Eukaryota; kingdom Metazoa; phylum Arthropoda; class Insecta; order Coleoptera; family Carabidae; genus Leistus; species Leistus spinibarbis. The sequence continues at coordinate 5,877,761 of OW121791.1, forward strand.
TTGCTTTATTTTTAACTGTGCTGGATTTTACCAGGATATTTGACATTAATCTCTAGGTCGTTCTCAATATTGGAATATTTAAGTATAGAATGCTTCATTTCTTTTGACATGTCATCAGAAATTACCTATACAATTTTTAATTATTCATATTTCTGATGTCAAACATAACGGTTAAGCAACTTTATTATGACATTTAGCATTTTTGGTGGAGGTGCCTTTTTGTTGCCATTGAGTTCTATCTGCATAAATAAATATGTAATTTCTTATACATTTGTTTGATATATACAAAAATTCAATAATAATAAGAAGGGTCGTTTTTTTTTTTAAGAACTTTTCAACTCGGCAAATTTAAGGGTTATTGGTTTTATTTCTGATGTCAAATATAACGGTTAAGCAAGTTGACAATATATTATGATATTTATAATTTTTGGTGAAGTTGCCTTTTTATGGCAATTGAATACTATCTAAATAAACATATACATAAATATATATGTAATTTCTTATACATTTGTTTTATGTATACAAAAATTCAATACCTAATAATAAGAAAGGACTTTTTTTATTTTTGAACTTTTCAATTAGAAAAAGTTTAGGGTTATTGGTTCTATAAAGCCATAGGTACAAATTGGGCAATCTTGTTATATGTGTACCAAATTTGGTTAATATATCAATTAGAAAACTAGAGTGGCCTTTACTCGATTCTCTTGTCCTTTCACTATCTGTATTTGTAATAATGCTTTATTTTGTTTCAAATTCACCCTACGATAGCAATAAAACTAAATCAATATGTATTGTAACTAGGAAAACCTACATTTTTCAGTTAAACTTTTCAGGCAAAAGTTGCTTGGAATTTTAATATTTTCAACTTTTGTAAGATATATTTTTACTTTATTTTACGAAGTAATAAGTAAGTATAGGGATCACCAAAAAAATCTAACTCGCGATTTCAACGAATATACATGTTTTCACCTTCCCTGAATCGAATGTAACAATTTTCGGAATGACGTCTGTATGTGTGTGTCGGTCTGTGTGTGTACCTATGAGCCGAACTGTTGAATGTAAAATTGTGAAACTTAAAACTTAAGACTTGTATATGGTCTAGATGTGCACCTCTTATTTTTGAAAAGAATATTCAAACCGGAAGTGCATGTTTACTCTATGCATTCTTTGTTCTATTTCCAATATCACTAGAACGGCTGCACTAATGGCAAAAATAGTTATGTTTATAATGAAAGATATTAATATTTCGCACAACTTTTGTTTGAAAAGTTTCTTCAATAAATGTACCAGTTATGAGAAAGCCGCTACGGAAAATCTTAAGTATCTTGTTTACGTTGCCATGGATTCGCATGTAGCTTAATAAATCGGATCATCTGCGCCTGTCAATATTTTGGCAAGAAAACAAAACTAATTGAATTAGATATATGACACTTTAGAATATTTCTGTAGAGTATTGGTTAGTTTGACAGCTTGTTTTGGTTCACACACAGACGACATTCCGTCAAAATCTCGAGTTCGTGAACAATATATAGACTTCGTCCAAGAAAGTAATGTAAAGTTTTGCTAAACTTGGTACAGAGTTCCCTCTATAACTTTCGTATTCTCCTAATTTTAAGAGAAATGTCTCCCTATTCAGTATTTAATTTGTAAATTTTAACTGTACTTTTACACTTATACGTGGTACACGTCCAATGGAATATAATATTTGAATGTTTGTTAATATTAATATAAACAACTGTGGACATTGCAACAATTCATATAAAATATATTTCTTAACTATTAGAACTTATAGTTCATATCAGTTATTGGCCCTAATTAAATATTATGCATTGGAGTACATTGACAATAATACGCTATACCGTTTAGGTACAAGTAAACCTGCGTAATAGCAGAGGTACTTGGTAAACTACCGTGTTAATATTTTTGGTATAACTGACGTTTATAAAACGACCAAAATACGCCACGGTGCACTTTGACACGTTCCATTTTATCGGAATTTCCCCAGGCGTTCGGAAATATTTCGTAAAATGCGTCAAAACCAACGCTGTATGAGATAACTTGTTGTTGGCGTCATTTATGAGACGCCATGTCCAAGTTACCTCATAGTCCGCAGTCAACGTGTTAAAACGCTACATGGAACCAATGTAGTATAGTAATACAATTCGCAGTTAAGGGGCAATACTTGTATGCAACCGATAAACTATCCGACATACGTTACACTGAAAGAAAAATGTCTTGTGCTCTCAACTAGATCGTATAGTTGTATTAACCAGAAAATGGTTCACTAATACAGAGTGCATAGTTACGTAAGAAATATAGTGTTGCCCCAACAATGTCAATCTAGTTGAGGCGATCTGGTTGCAGCATCCAAATCAGTAGCTGTGATGACTAAGGCAATGTGTCGCACACACTCAATCTAGTTGCCACAACAAGATATCTGTGTGCCGCATCCATTCAACCTGGCAAAAGAGTAAAATTGAAATATGTTTTTTTTTTTTTAGTTTGTACGAAAACGGATTAAACGGTCAACACCACGTTCAAGAAGCCACCGAATACACGCAATCAAAGCGCCCATTCCCCGCATCGCAAAATTTTCTCCTCTCTCACCAAAGCCTCCTACTACCGAATCTGGCTCACGTACCTAACCCCCACTTCTTTGACTACCCGCAACATGGTGGGCACAACGCATACAACATCCAACACAACAACAACAACAATCGAATGCCCGAAGAACCTGTGGACACCACACGCACCACTTCATCATCCTCTGGGTATATTTCTATATTCATCTCATAAACTGCGATATATCACTCGATTTATACTATATGATTATATATATATATATATATATATATATATATATATATATATATATATATATATATATATATATATATATTACTGACTAAGAAAACATGTCCTCTAGTTCCCGCGGCGACGAAGAATGGCGGAACATCCACGTGATGCTCAACTGTATCCTGTCAATGGTGGAAAAAACAAAGCGGGCGCTGTCGATCCTCCAGCAACGTAACAGCCAAGATCTCACCAACGAATGGCTTCGAAAGCAGGATGTGTCCGTTGATTTGAAGAAGGCGGCGAATGAAATAATGGCGCAGGCCGTACGACAGACGGAGGACCGGGTCGCCGAGGTCAAGAGGAAAGCCGAAGACGCTGTGAATGACGTTAAGCGACAAGCTGTTGTTGAATTGCAAAAGGCTGTTGCTGCCGCCGAGATCAAAGCGAATGAATTGGTTGCTACGGAACGAGCGAAAATGGAAAAGCTACTCTTAGGTACGTACCAACGAAAACCAATTAGTTTTCAAGTGGATTACTTCGCTATTTCGCTATTTATACAATCTGAACATTTACTTTACAGTATTTATCATTTACATTCTCACTAAAGTTCATGTTATATTTGCATCTATTCTAACCACGTTCGGTAATAGCCACAGTTGTAAATGCACCGATAAAACATTATTGATGGCAAAATACCGAATTATTTACATAATTATAGCTAGATGCACCGGGCAAAATTAGCCCAGATTTGTTTAAAACGCCTAAAATTCAATTATATGTCCTTGAAAAGGGGAAACTTTTTATCTTTATTGTTTTCTCAGGAATAATTGTTTTAAGTTTGCTAATTATTTTTCTGAATTTACCCGTGGGCACCATTTGCCCATATCCATATATACAATCCACTCCTTACCGATTTGACAAATAGCAAATCATGGATACACTGTATAAATAAAGCATTTCCATAACATATACACACACGTACACGAGCAGTGAGACAGTTTCATTAAATTGTATTGTTGCATTCTATTCTGTATTGTTTGTCAATCAATCAATAACAATGTCATTTTATCTCATAAAAACTCAGGATAATTAATTACTTTTTGCTCTATTTTGTATTTGAATAGATTTTTCAATGCACATTCACAATAACTACTTTAATTTTGACATTTCATAATGCATGTATAAGTTTTTCAAAAGTTCTATTAGTTTTTGGCATATTTTGTGAAAATAATACCGAAAATAAAGGTATTCCATGTTCAATTTATTTAATTGTACTTAATATTAAAAGTACTATAAATTCGAAACAGACCGCGCCAGCTTTAAAAATGTATTTAAAAAATCTTTTTATTATATTATTCAGCAACAATTAGAACGAAAATTAATAACTTTTGCATCCTTAATTGAAGTTCAAGTACTCATATTTCTGAAACATAATTTTGTACGACAATTCCGCGCGCACATTTTACGTGAAATCTGACATGTACGGCAGCAGTAGTCCAATTTTATTATAATTTTATTTTTAAATAAACAATAAATCAGTGTTTAATTTCAAAAATTGTTCAAAACATGTGTTTTGTGAACCCAATGATAAGACAAAAATAATTTTGTAATTTAAAATATTATATTAGCGCATTGATTTGAGCGATTGCATTTAAAGACTGACTATTGTTGCAACCAATCAGTAACAATTAGCATAATTTTTTAAATATATTATTTCTTCAAAATTCATGGGTTTATAAATAGGTTTCTTTTATTTAAACATCAGTGTTTAATAATATTTTCAATATAAATATAATAAACGAAATTAAAACATCCACTAATTAGATAATACTGCGAGCTGAAGGAATTGGTGCCTATATGTTTTTTTTATAGTTGGTTTTGACTGTGATTTTAAGAAAAATCTGTTTGTAAACAATTAATGCAAAACGAATGCACGAATTACTTTGTCATATTTCAATTAGGTGTTGACAGATTTGAACATTTTGTGACAGTGTATATTTTCCTGTGGGCGTCTTTAGTAATTTTTGACCTAGGATTCAATCAAACACGGGTTTGATTCTCTATATGTTATAATCATATTTTTATAACAGTAATACATGTAAATTATGAAATAAATTCGTTTCAGAAGCAAGGAAACAATCGGATGAAACGAATGCAAACCATGTAGACGTTGGCGAAAACAGTCAGTCGCCGCCTGTCGCTTCACAACCCGCACCGTCACAACAAAATGTAAGTAAGATCTTGATGGTACGGGTACCCCTACACTGCACAAATCCTTAACTAAGTTACAAACACTAAAAAAACAAACTTGTTTTTGTCAAACAGTGCAAAACTAGGAAGTAATTATAATTTTCAAATAACTGCTGGTAGATTTAATAGTTCCAAATAACTTTCCAGAATAAACAAATTTATATTAAATATATCTGTTGTACCCGGCGCAAGTATTTATTATAAAAACTGGTTACTATGGAAACTAATATGAAAATATATTTTAGTATTCGACAATTTCATCTAAAACTAGACAAGGGTACACTGAAGAACTGCCTATTGAAATATTACTAAAATTAATTTTGTAACGCACGATTTACATGAGTTATCAAGTGAATTAATTCAAATTATATAACGTGACAATTGAATTATTATTTCGGTATTTACATTGTGGATAAATTTGATTGGTTAGTTTCTATGAAAACGATATATTATTAAAATAATTATAGTAACTTACCAAATAAAATATTGATTCCTTCACTGCCAATATGTATTTCTGTTAAAATCCCATCATTTTCGCGTTTACAATACTTCCTTATATACATTCCTATAAGAAAGGAAAAACAAACAAAAGAAAATGGAAGTAAGACTTCTAGATTCAGTTTATTTGGTCAAGTTTTAATCATTTTACACTACAATACCGTGGAGCTTGAATAAATTCACAATCTTTGGGTCGAATTTTTTTTCTATTAATAGTTTAAATCGGTATTATGTTAATTTTCTGTGATAGCTGAATTAATGCAACATGAGAAATATTAAAATTATCCCGTATATATACGTTGTAAATCTTTAATCGCGTTCTTCTCGAAACTACTTTTTTCAAACTGGGCGAACTATTTTCTCAGGAACTACTCGACCGATTTGCTTGTTCTTTATTTTAAATGAAAGTAAATACTATTTGTTGGAGTTTATATCACGAAATATGCTTACATTTTTATAAATAACTGTTTTTTATAGTGCCCAAAAGTGAAAAACAAAACTCGAAAGATAAGCTTTTTGCACCCAGCCGCCATTTTGTCAAATATTAAGTTTTTACACCAAGTGTTGGTATAAGCTCCAGATAATTCTATACAATTTTAGAATCTAACATTAAAATTGCATTCAGATGACCCGTTGATAAGATACGAATTTTCTCCGCGTTATTTAGAAAAGTTTCATATATTTTTGTACGAAAAAAATGTTTTAATGTAGAAAAAAAGACGAGCAATGAAGTGGCTTGAACCCCAAATTGAAACCTTTATCCTAGACTGAGTAAAAAATTAATAAAAATACATGTTTTTTTGGGCCAAAGTTTGTAAAAGTACTTGAAAACTCAACGTGTAGATCGATATTAAGAAACATTTTAATAGGGAAACGAAAACTTCGACTGAGTATTAAATAACATTGGCTTTTATGTCGCAAATATATTTGTGCGCTTCCTCCTTTACAGCTGTAAAGATGAGCAACTATTGGAATTCGTCTTAATAGGTTAATATAAATAGGTGGCATAGAAAAAATGTAGCGTTCAAGTAATAAGCCAAATTAATCTCGGTTCCTGTTAGTGAGAAGTTGTACTGGAATCGACTAGTTTATTTTACTTTGCATTTCAGTCGTGTTGGAACTGCGGCCGAAAAGCTCATGAAACCTGTTCGGGTTGTAGTATAGCGCGCTATTGCGGTCCGTTCTGTCAACACAAAGACTGGGAAAACCACCACCAGGTGTGCTGTAGCCGTGACAAGACGCGACCACAGCGTACGACTACGCCTGGCGCCGCCGCAGTTGTGCCAACTTCCGTCACTCCAGCTGTTGTCGCTGCTGCAGCCGCTGCAGCCGGCAGTGTTGCCGTTGCGGCGACACATGATACCGTACGACACAAAAAGTGACGCACAAAGAAAATGCGTAAGCCGAGAAAATAAACGAAATCCACACTAGGTTATTACATTGACACGTTTGTCACGTTTTATCAGGTATTATTTTATTATTATTTTTATATAAGGAAATGGTCAAGTATTGATTCTCTGGCAATGTTGGTCACCGCAGGGTTATTATATTTTTTACGTTTTTAAAACTGTTTCTAGTCGAATTACTATTTATTTTTGTGTTATCTATTATGTGTTAATATTGTTTATTAAAGCGATACATTTGCAATCTCGAAAACTTCTTCGTTTTAAGATTATTCCTGGGAATTGAATTAAATATATAGATTAACTTAAAGGTTCATTCTCAAACGAAATTCGACGCAGTTTGGCATACAGGAATATGTGTATCCGTTCACAGTGCCAAATTTGAACACTGTGAACGGATACACATATTCCCGTATGTCAAACTTCAACAAATGTCGATTGTGAAATTAAATTCGAAGTTTTGCTATGAATTACAATTAAAGTAGTTGCGTAAAATTATTATAGATGGCAGCATACCACAAATTACAAAATATTCAATTAATAAATTGATATTTAAAATTGTGCATTATTTGCAAATTACACCATACAAGCTTCAAAATATTAATAATTAAACGTGAAAAATTACTGCTACATGTGAGGCACATTAGGTATATTTTCTTAGCAAGATTAATTCAATTCGCAGATGCATTTAAAAATGATTTATATAAAACCTAATATCGAAATTCGTTGATTTGAATTTATCTGTTACATTATACAAGCATCACATTAGATACATATTCTTGTTTTGCAAAATTATGGAAAAAATAAGAATAAATATCTGGAGTGGCCTGCACTCGACTTTCTTTTACGCAGTTTTCACTAGATATATATATATATATATATATATATATATATATATATATATATATATATATATATATACACACACAAAACAAGCAGTCAAACTAACCAATACTCTACAGAAATATTCTGCAAGGTCATTTATCTAATTGAGTCTATTTTATTTTCCTATCAAAGGCGCAAATGATCCGATTTATACGAACGTAAACAAGATATTTATAATGTTTCGTAGCATTTTTCTCGCAACTAGCACATTTTTTGAAGAAGCTTTTCAAACAAAAGTTGTGCGAAATATTAATATCTTTCATTATGAACATAACTATTTTTGCCGTAAGTGTAGCTGTTCTAGTGATATTGGAGATAGAACAAAAAATGCATAGAGTAAACATGCACTATCGGTTTGAATATTCTTTTTAAAAATAGTAGGCGCACATCTAGGGCATATACAAGTCTAAATTTGGAAGTTTCATAATTTTACGTTCGACAGTTTTGGCCCTAGAATATTCACAGACAGACGTCATTCCGAAAAGAGTCACATTCGATTCAGGGAAGGTCAAAACGTGTATATCTGTTGAAATCTCGAGTTCGAAATTTTTCATGATTACATGACTTACTTATTACTTCGTAAAAGAAAGTAAAAAGCTTATGCACTACAGACGCAATAGATAAATCATACATTTATCGCTAAATAACTCCTAAAGCTATAAAAATTGTAATAAAATAATATATATGTTTTATTATTTTAGTATATAAAACACAATATTCGTGATTATATCACAAAAATAATAGTTCGTTCTCATCACATGAGCACATGACACAGAACGGCTGACTCGGCTATGGTTACCAGGATCGCGACACTATAATAATAGTTTTATGATTTTAATTCAAATTTAAGGAATGTGTTTCGTGATTGCAAATCTATAACGTTTGAAACCAAAATAGCGTCGTAGTTATTTATTAAAAACTTAAATGTACCAGTTTTGGTATTGTAAAATGTTATTTAGTATTTATTGTTAGGAGGAACAATATAATTTTTAACCTCGGCTCATTTTCGTACCATAACATAATTTAATTATCTGCATGCAATGTTTGAAAAGTATATTGTGTTATACTCAGAAATAGTTGTATCAATTTTAAAATAATTTACAGATGACAATCTAAATATTCTTATGTAGCAACGTAAGCTGTGTCCGCCATTTTGGCTGTCATTAACCAACTATGTTTTTACTTTTTTATGGATTACAACTAATTCTGATTATAACAAATTCACAAAATGTTTTTAAATTAGACAAGTTAATTTCATGTGCGCGCACTTATAACTTTCCCGCCACTCGTTTTTGTTTGTTTTGAGTTGACAGTTTGGTTATTTATCAGGCCCGTGAAGGGCGCTGAGAAAATTTACAGTGCGTTTTCGTTCTCCCAAACAAAAATCGAATAAAAAATTGAAACATATCTTTCAGTGTGTAAATGTTCTATGCACGAACAAAATATGTGTAACCAGTGCAATATTATGCGTATCTAAAACGTTTATAAACTAAAACAAAATACCAAAAAAAAAAAAAAAAAAAAACTACCCAATTTTCTCCACCTACTTTGAACAGGAAGCGGTAAGTTTTTTGACACTTTCTCAGTATTATCCAGTGGCGTTGACCGGAAATATTTCGCCGGCCGATGCTTCCATTAGTTCTCATTGTTCTAGTCACAAACTTGTATTTCCTATTCGATGGTTTTGTTAATAAATAGGTCTTTTATAAGTACTTGTAAGTTTATCAGATATTTTTCAATTTACACCTCTGTAATAATGTTGTTTATTTTTCATTTCACTGTCGAATAAATGTACTTTTGCTCAATAAACAACATAAAATACCAAATATTCTCCCTCTACCGATTTATTTAACAATTTTTTTTATCCGTTTCCTAACAAATATCATTTTTTTTTTTTATTCCGCGCGATTCATACACATATATTGGAAATTTTATTAAAATTAACTCATTAATTAAATGCCGCCATTTTTATTTGACGTTTGCTAAATTTGAGGTAAAATCTGTTTTACATTACGTTATATTTTATATGAATAAAAAGAAATATCACGCTTTATCCCCAATTAAGGGGATAGGGAGGTGATATTATTATATTATATTTAATTCTAGACAACGAATTTTGTATTTTTTCATATTTAATCAAATATCCAACAAAATTGCGATATTTGTATAATTCGACTGCAGCGCCATTTGCTTTAACCAAATCAGGTGTTTACTTACTCATCGGCCAAAGTTATATATATATATATATATATATATATATATATATATATATATATATATATATACGAGCAAGATCCTGATATATATATATATATATATATATATATATATATATATATATATATATATATATATATATATATATATATATAAATATATATATATACATATATATATATATATATATATATATATATATATATATATATATATATATATATATATATATATATATATATGTATATATGTATATATATATATATATATACGAGCAAGATCCTGATATATATATATATATATATATATATATATATATATATATATATCAGGATCTTGCTCGTATAGACGAAAAAAGAAATCATGTCACATCCGCCCGCGAAATATAATAATGAATCTGCTCAACAAACGCGTTCACGCATCCCTGGGTTATTCTTATGGGACGCACCGATAACCGATACTACCATAGGCCGACAATCTCTTATGTGTTAAGTTATTGAAAATTTGAGAAATCTGATAGTGACAAATTTAAACAGCTTCAATAAACGTCGGGAACATTGGGAACATGTTTAATAAGTGTGCATTTCAAAATTAAATAGAAATGCAAATTCTTTCTTTCATAACTTGCATCGACAATGCAATGCGCAATTGTATTACCGAAACTGGCTTTCTGATGCGTCCATTCAAAATTTCTGATTTACCGAACATGCAGATTTCAGGTTTCGGCTGATTTCGACTCGTTTCGGTTGCCAAAACGATCTGTCATGGCTGACTCAGTTACATTCTGTTCTGTCGTGTTTGTTGTTAGAAATGCACACTTATTAAACATGTTCCCGACATTATATTGAAGCTGTTTAAATTTGTCACTATCAGATTTCTCAAATTTTTAATAACTTTACACATAAGAGAATTTCGGCCTAAAATAGTAGTCCCATAAGAATAACCAATTTTCGTATTTCGCATGCTGAAATAAACGGATGTGACATGGTCATTTTTTCAGTCTATTGTATTGAGATCGCCACACGAATGGGCTGCGCAGAAAACAATGTAAAACATGTATCTGCTATATATCTAAATGTAATGTATCAGATATGTAATATATTATTATATACATGTGTGTTTGCTGGGTGAGGCCTGGTGGTGACATGTGGTACCCTTTAGTCGAGGGACAAAATATCTTAAAGTAATGTTAATGCGATTTTTTTGTGTTAAATAACATAAAAATGCAGAGTTTTTGTAAACGGTATTACTTCGTACCACAATGTAGATATTATACGAAGAATACGAATGCATATTTGTCTCACTTTGTTACCCCTGGCACCAAATGCGATTTTAAGTGCACTGATCCGGCACCTGGGTTTGTTCCCAATAGAAGAAATACGCTAAATATTAATATTAGTTTTCTTTAGAATTAAAAAAAAAAACGTAGCAGTTTTGAATAAAATAGTTTCTTGTAAATATAATTTATTATGAACATACAATAAAATGCAATACAAAAGAAATTGTATATTTTAACATATTTGACATAAATTATAATTTCACACTTTTTCACCAATGATCTCAGCAAACATATCTTTAGTTTTAACCGCTTTTCCAATAAATGTTTTCCATTCGTCTTTATTCCTCTTGTACAATTGTATGTTTATATTAGCAGCGACAATACGGCCAAATTCTGAACCTGTCCATGCTCCGTCCTTATGCGCTAATTCATCCATTACGTGCATCCTTTGTTTCAGCTGTGCTACCGACAAAATGGCCTCTAAACCTCGAGATCCATACCTAGAGACCGCAAACTCTTGGTAAGTACCCTAAAAAAAAAATATTAATTGAATAATCTATAATTTTACTCAGTCTTTCAAAATTAAGTCAAAGTCTCGTGAAAATCTGAAATTTCTGCAGTTCAGAAATAACAAAAAAGTTTCTTGGACCGTTTTGGCTTTAGAGCAGGACTTCTTAAACTTTTACCACTCACGACCCATTTTTATTGGAGAATACTTTTATACGACCCGTATAGATGGTTTTTACCGTTGCCAATTTTTTTGCGACCCCACATTAAGTTATGTGCCCCATCTGGGGTCGCAACCCATTGTTTAAGAAGCCCTGATCTAGAGCACAGACGTTATTCCGATAATAATCAGATTTGATTCAGGGATGGTCAACACGTGTATTTCCGTTAACATCTCGAATTCGAAAATTTTCATGATTACAAAACTTCCTTTTATACGTCGTCCAAGAATGTAAAAATAGATTTTGTTTCGTGTAACATTAAAAGTGAAAATTTAAAGTTTAACATTTTTTGTTATAGAACAAGTTACTTTTCTCTTAGACTTCTTTCCAGAAAGCAAAAATAGGCCACAGGTGCTCTTATAATTGACGCGCTTATAATAGTTATTTTGTTGTTTTATAACTTTACCTGTAATTTTCGTATCATTTTCTCGCGACTTTTCTCTCCGACATATTGACTCTTCAAATAGGAATCAATAACATGACTTCCTTTTGTGTCTAAAAATAAGTTTTTCAAATCGTTCGGCTCCATGCTGAGTAAACTGGTGATTATTTTAATTGGTTTATTAAACTCTAACATCACTTGTAGCAGAATCGATCCATGTAAATTAACGAAATAATTTTGTTTTTTCACGTCTTCAAGTCTTTCGTATGGCACCAAACGAATCACAGTTTCCACAAAAAGATTCTGTCGCTCTTGTGGCTCCGAACAATGGAGAGCGTTCATTAAACTCTACAAATTTCAATAATCAGTTCTTTCTAAATGTAAATAAGTTAGTGGCCTTCACTCGACTTTCTTATACTGTCTCTATTACACCCAGAATGTATGAGAATGAATTTATGTTTAGAATGCGGAAACTGAAAGTAAACTCTTTACTCTAGAACGAGAATTTCCAACCTTTTTTCTATTTCGACCCCCATTTTTTAATAGACCCCATAATTTTATTTTTATTATAATGCTTAGATAGCGCCACGTATCAAGTTGCAGTTGTAAGGATAATCCAGTATTTAACATAAATAATATAAATACTATCGACCCTTTTCAAACTTTCATAGATCCCAAGGGGTCCACGTGGACCTAATTGGGAATCCTTGCTCTAAGTAAGATTTTGGAACGTACCCTTGAATTAACTCCATAGTTGGTCTACTTTAGTTGGAGTTAACTAAAGTTCGATATTAAACTCGAGCATTTTTGAACAGCCATGAGTTTCAAAATAGTGATTTAGTACAATCCGTCAAAATAACATTAACTTTAAATAATGTGAAATTATATATATAATTACCCAGAAATGTTTGTATGTATGTGTGTTTGTGAGTGTGTATGTGTAGAACGCTTTATATATATATATATATATATATATATATATATATATAAAAATACAAATTGGCATAGACAGGGATCGAACTCACAACCTCCAGGGTGAAAGACAAGACTCTTAACCTCTGCGCCATAGCGACTGTTAATAATCAAATAGTCTATACTGAAATAAAACAATCACTACTCTTCAGAAGTTGCTAGGTCGGCAAAACAAAGTGACAATACGGATAAAAATCAAATATTATCAATTGACATTTATTTTTCTATCCTGATTATTTAATTCAAAAACAATCAAATGTCAAATCATTAAAAATGCTGTGTAAAAAAGGTTTGTAATACATAATTTTTTAATAATCGATTCAAATAATATACAGCAATCGTAAGTAAATCATGGAAACTGTCTTAATGATACAACACTTATGGCCAGTTGCACCATACAAGGTTAAAATCAAAGTTTAACAAAACTTAGTTTAAATAAATCTTAGTTTAAATTTATCGAATGTTACACAGCGATCGATTAGTTAATCTCAGTATAGTGATCTAAAAACAAAATAGCGTTCAAAAAAGGACTCGACTTTTTCTTTATTATTATTTGTGATGTGGAAATTTGTATTACTATTATAGTTAAACGATACAAACTGAAGAAAAACCGTGTAATTATTATTAAATTACATGAAAATTCGTCATCAGTCAAAACTGACCTATGTTCTGTATACCATATGGGCACATGGTGCCCACGGGTGATCTAGTTATATGTATATTCTCTCCGTGGGTGTAACGATGGAAATGATTGAAAGAAACATAAAAATAATAATAATTACAGAGCTAATTGTCAAAAATATCGAAATAAATATTATTTTTTGTATCATCTTCGCCTCTTTTGTCCATAATTGCAAAACAAGAGATCGAAAGGTGGGTGTATGGGAAGAGCGACATGGAGCGAAATGTCGTATGTAGAGTGGGGTCATATCGAGAGAATTACCTGTACAAAATTCCCCTGTTTGGCCCCTAACCTCTTACAACCTTGGGCTAATGATAAAATCACTCCAGTATGTCCACAAGATAATATATCTTCAAAACTATCACCTAATTCATCAAATAATGCTTCAAACTAAAAACAATTGAAATCATTAAATGCTCGAATATTCACAATACCAAAACATACTTCCGATTTTTCAGAACAATAATTTAAAAGCTTTTGTACTGTAAAATTATTCTGTTTCATTTTAGCTAAGACTTGCAACTTGTTAATAAAACAATTTGCATACATTTGCGTGAATTGTTTTGGTCCAGCAACAGTAATCGCTGTTTCTAGCAACATTGTCGCAGGTTTAGATTTGAAGACATCCGGTAACTTTGGTTCTTCAACTTGATTCTCGTCGATCGTTGAAAAACTTTCTTCTAGCAATTTCTTTTGCATTTTCTTCAATAATTTTGTATCGCATTGCTTCAACGCTTGTAGTAAAATTTGTAATAATCCAGAACTAAGCTCATGGTATGGTAAATCCTTGAAATGGGGCCATACCAAAAGGCGCTCTGCGTATTCTTTAACTATTCCAGTATATTCTTCATCAATTGTTTTCTCGTCGTTTTTTTCTTCTTTGTCAAATTCCCAAGGCTTATTATTATTTACAATTTTCGGCATATCAGACAACAACTCAAATACAGTACGTATTATATGATTCGCATATGTGTCGCTTATAAAATCTTCTAAATTATTTAACAAAAATTTACTGATTTTCAGTGTAAATTCTCGACATTTTGCTTTTGTTTCGTCATTTTCTTTATTTTTAACTGAAGTTTGTGATTTGGCATGACAAACTCTTAGTAATGCTTGCAATACATGGCTAGCGAATCTATCAGCACAATATAATCGCAAATTGGACGAAAAAGCATTTGTAAAACGCTCAATATGCGCATAGTTCGAATATGGTAATAATTGTTCTATTACCCTACACCCGACTTGATTACAAGAATAATTTATTTCCTCGTTGTTCGTCTGCTCGAATACGTTATTAGCGAAAAGTACTAGAAATTACATAAAAATATAAACACAACATGGCGGACGCTCGCTGATTGGTGGATGCACATAGAGCTAATAGACTTGATATTTGTTTCTTATGGGGTTTAACATTGAGGTGATGGATGCATGTTTGTCACAATCGTAACCCAAGTATAGGACAGCATAAAAAAATTGTATTAAAAATAAATGAACACATTAATTTCATTAATTTTAAATTTAAACGTGTATATCACACTAGGTGGTAATGGGTTAATAAAAAGCTGGTGATCTCAGAAGGTGTTTGTCTCGTCGCCCTGAATCCAAAAATATATATATAACTTATATACTTGGATGTTAGTCGTCGCTCGTAAGACTAAATTTCTGCCCTCTACTCCTCTGAAGGTACCGGAGGGATTTACACCAAATTTGCTACACATATTATTTGACATCCCATTTGAATCCGTTCGCTGTTTAAATTCAAGCGCCCGTATACTTCCCGAGTTATAGGGCCCAAAAATTTGAAGCCCCCCTTAATACTACCCTTAGGAAAATAATTTAAACATCCAAAATGCTTCACAATATTCTAAGATATTTTATGTCTACAAGATTTCTTCATATTAGTAACACAAAGGCCTTTAAAAATTATTAAAAATTGTAATTTTTCTATTTACATTTGCACAAATATTCTATTTTATTATATCAAAGAAATCTACAAAAAACTGTAAGACGTTTTATGTCTATAACAATTTTTCGTATTTTCAAATTTTAAGCGCCAAAACCCTAAATGCTAATGCTAAAAATAATATAGTGTGATCTATTGCTGGTTAGTGTTAACTAATCTAGCCAGCAATAGATGGCAATGCAATCTTCGTTTATGTTATGCTAGCTACTTGTTTTTTGCTGATTCTATTCAAACGGTGAGCTGGACGCATAGGTGCGTTAGACCTAAGCTAGTTTAAGATATTTGATTGAATTTAAAGGAATTATGTCAATAATCGTAATTTCATTAAATTCAGATATCATAAAAATACCTTTGTGATTTTACAATATGGATATAATTTCAAAATATATATTGAATGGCCTATTAGTTAACAATTTGAAAAAATGTTATAGATATAAAAAGTCTTACAATTTTTTGTAGATTATATTGAAACAAATTTTTAGTGCATATTTTAAAATTCAAAATTATAATATTTAATAAATTTTTTTTCGGGCTTTGGGTTAACAATATGAAAAAATCTTGTAGACCTAAAATATCTTAGAATTTTTAGTAGAATTTTTTAGTGTTTTAATTATTTTTATAAGGGCAGTATTAAGGGGGGCTCCAAATTTTGGGGCCCTATAACTCGGGAAATATACAGGCGATTAGATTAAAACAGCGAACGGATTCAAATGGGATGCCAAATAATATGTGTACCAAATTTGGTGTGAATCGCTCCGGTACCTTCAGAGGAGTAGAGGGCACAAATTTGGTCTTACGAGCGACGACTAACATCCAAGTATATAAGTTATATATATATATATATATATATATATATATATATATATATATATATATATATATATATATATATATATATATATATATATATATATATATATATATATATATATATATATATATATATATATATATATATATATATATATATATATATATATATATATATATATATATATATATATATATATATATATATATATATATATATATATATATATATATATATATATATATATATATATATATATATATATATATATATATATATATATATATATATATATATATATATATATATATATATATATATATATATATATATATATATATATATATATATATATATATATATATATATATATATATATATATATATATATATATATATATATATATATATATATATATATATATATATATATATATATATATATATATATATATATATATATATATATATATATATATATATATATATATATATATATATATATATATATATATATATATATATATATATATATATATATATATATATATATATATATATATATATATATATATATATATATATATATATATATATATATATGGATTCAGGGCGATGAGACAAACAATTTTTGTTAATGACATTTTTAATCCGAGAATGCTACAGACACACACGACCGAATGCTTTAGCTTCTTCAGTATTTCGTACGGCGAGCTAAATATATATCAAGGCGGCCATGCTTAAATCGGCGCCATTTTGTTGGTTCATTATATTAATTAATATTATAATTGGAATAATATTAATGAGTTAAACTACTTAAAAGTACTTAAGGGGTGATTAGTTTCAAAATGTAGAACAGTTTAAAAAAGTATTATAGCAGAAGCAAGAAAAGTGTTTTCGGGAAATGTGCCCTAGTAATTATAAAACTGTTACGCCACTGCCTTTTAGGTTATGAGCAACACGTGCGTTTCGTACATAAATAACGTTATTTAAATGATTGAATTCAACAATTAAAGGGGTTTCTTGTTATTTGTGTGGTAAATAATCTTACATTTCTCCTCGTCTGTTGGAAACCCGTCTTTGTACAATTCTAAGACGCGAACAAAATATTGATAGGTGTCTTCTGTCAGCTCACTGCCTCGGCCGAAAGTCCCCTTTTTCGCGTATTTTCTTGCATTTTGTAGAACACTCTTTTTCCGTTTACGGTTTTTACGTTTATCGGGATTATGTTGTGAACTGTCTTCCATTATAAACAAACTATGTCAAATTATTTAGTACTCTACTTTACCGATATTTTGAACGATTCTCTCTGTAATAGTTCATCAATAATAGCGCTGTACGCAGTCGTAATATTATTAAAATTATTTTATTAATAATGAGCAGGTTTATCAATGAAATCTAATTTAAGGCCAATCGTGGTAAGTACATGGTTGTATTGTTTTTGCTTACGCCTAAGTTCAGGCAACTAGTGTTACACGTAAATGTATCTGTTTCGTGTTAGAAGTAGTTGACATGTAAAGGAAATGTAAAAACAGTTCCTAGTATGAATTATCATTAATATAAATACAAATGCATAGACCATGACGTCCTTTAATCAATAATATACCTTTCTAATGACCTCAGTACAACAAATTTAATTTTAAGTGTGTTGACCTGTTTTGCGCCGGTGGTTAATTTTTTCTTTATCTTAGTATTTGTTTAGATTACGTAGGTACATATTTTAACCCTGAGTATTTGCATAAGCTTAAATAAAGTTTCCAGTCTTAATTCATTATTTGTATTACTATTATAGTCAAACGATACAAAGTGAAGAAAAACCGTGTAATTATTATTAAATTACATGAATATTTGCCATTAGTCAAAACTGACCTATGTTCTGTATACCATATGGGCACATGGTGCCCACGGGTGACCCTAGTTTTCTAATATGTAGCTAAAATAATTGGTGCTTCCATTATATGAAATTAGAGTGGCCATCACTCGACTTTCTTAAAACATACTTTGCACTATGTATATAATGTAATATAGCTTTATTCCGTTTTAATTTTTTTCTACCACTGCCATAAAACAATATCAATATGTAAATGTAACATAGCTATTTGCAAAGCAGCTTTTTCAATAAATAGTACATTTTTCACAAAAACTTTTTAAATTAAAGTTCCTAGAAACTTGAAATAATGCAAATAATGACACGAATTAATTAGCACTTCCGGTTGAGAATTTTTTTAGCTCGCCGTACGACGTACCGAAGAAGCTAATGCATTCGGTCGTGTGTCTGTAGCATTCTCGGATCAAAAAATGTCATTAACAAAAAGTGTTTGTCTCGTCGCCCTGAATCCAAATATATATATATATATATATATATATATATATATATATATATATATATATATATAACTTATATACTTGGATGTTAGTCGTCGCTCGCTCGATCAAATTTATGCCCTCTACTCCTCTGAAGGTATCGGAGCGATTTACACCAATTTTGCTACACATATTATTTGGCATCCCATTTGAATCCACTCACAGTTTAAATCCAATCACCCGTATACTTCCCGAGTTATAGGGCCCCAAAATTTGGAGCCCCCTTAATACTGCCCTTAGAAAAATAATTAAAACACTCAAAAATTTTACTAAAAATTCTAAGATATTTTATGTCTACAAGATTTTTGCATATTAATAACCCAAAGGCCTTAAAAAATTATTAAACATTATAATTTTTGTATTTTCAAATTTGCACCATTTTTTTTTGTATATCAAAAATTCTACAAATAATTGTAAAATTATTTATATCTATAACATTTTTTCATACTTTCAGATTTTAAGCGCAAAAACCCTAAAAAATGTTAACAATATAGTGTTATGCCATCTATTACTGGCTAGCCAGCAATAGTTGGCATTACAATCTTCGTTTTTGTTCTGATTCTATCCAAAAGTGCGAGCTGAACGCATAGGTGCGTTGTACCTAAGCTTGTTTTTTGTACAAATCGAAATAAAGCTTGTTATTTTTTGTTTATTAAATAAAAGTGCTTTTTAATTTTCAATATTACATGACAGCTAATAATTTATTAAATTTGTTTGATTTATTATTTATCTTAGTCCCAATATTACAGTTGTGATTTAAGCTACATTCACAGCGATCCAATTAGTAATTAATATTAGATATTACAAATATATATTTTTTTTTCCAATTTACAATAACAAAATTAACGCCTATTATAATTTTTGATGCTATATGAACGATAGCATTACTTGTCACAAACTGGATTAGTAATTGTAATTTATAACCATAATTTCTAATTGTCTCGCTGTGAATAGATCTTTACGGTTAATCCTTACCCTTCTATAGTAACGATATTTGTATAGCAATGTTATTCAAAGGGCACTAAATGTCGAAATAAACCCAAACTGGAGTTTAAACTATGCCTGTAATACCGTAAATATTAAATAGCTAAATATTACTGATTTTATTAATATTAATAAAAATCAATATTTAATTTTTTTAAAGAATAGGTATAAATTCTTAG
The DNA here is from genome assembly GCA_933228885.1 of Leistus spinibarbis. NCBI lineage: Eukaryota > Metazoa > Arthropoda > Insecta > Coleoptera > Carabidae > Leistus > Leistus spinibarbis. The sequence continues at coordinate 5,898,154 of OW121791.1, forward strand.
TGATTCTATTATGCGAAATTAAATTTTACTTTCAAATCAAAGCAGAAATTAACTGATAGACAGGAAAAAAATTACCGTACATAAATATTTTTTATACATTTTAATATGTCATGACAGTTAATAAATGATTGAATGTTTTTTTTTAAATTAATTTAAATGTGTAAAACCTGAATAAAATATGGTATGGCCAAGATATATGGATGTGTCTTTAATAAAAAGTGGTTTTACCATATATGTTACGAACCAGATTTAAATTGTAAGAAGACATAAGTTAAGAGCCAAGGTTTTAAACCATTACTTTTTATTGGTAAATATTTCACATATACATACATACATACATACGTACATACACCCTTTTATGCTTTATCTTTTACATGTACATTTATATATAACCAGCTTCAATTTTGTTTGTTTTGTATTACAAAAAAAATATATTAAATTTATACTCCTTCACAATACGGAGTTATTTTTGTTATTTCCTTATTGCTTGAATAAATAAGGCATACATAAAACAATTTGATTTAAAATAAGTTTAAGTACGCAAGCACCTATGCCTTCAGCTCGTCTTCCATTCCTTGTTTGCGGAATTGAAATAATTGTTTTTAATTATTATGGTCTTTGCGTTCACAATTTGACAAAATGTAATAGATATAAAGAGTCTTACAATTTTGAACAGAGTTCAAAACGAAATTCAGTTCATATTTTAAAATTCAAAATTATAATTTTTAATATTTACTTTCTGTTACGAAGTAATAAGTAAGTCTTGTAATCGTGAAAGAAATTGTACTCGAAATTTCAACGAATATACACGTTTTCACCTTCCCTGAATCGAATGTGACTATTTTCGGAATGACGTCTGTGTGTGTGTGTCTGTGAACGCTCTAGGCCCAAAACTGTCGAACGAGAAATTATGAAACTTCAAACATAGACTTGTATATGCCCTAGATGTGCATCTCTTATTTTTGAAAAGAATATTCAAACCGGTAGTGCATGTTAACGCTATAAATTTTTTGTTCTATCTCCAATATCACTAGAACGGCTACACTTACGGCAAATATAGTTATGTTCATAATGAAAGTTATTAATATTTCGCACAACTTTTGTTTGAAACATTTCTTCAGAAAATGTGCCAGTTGCGAGAAAAATGCTACGAAACATTATAAATATGTTGTTTACGTTGCCATGGATTCGCATGTAGCTTATAAAATCGAATCATCTGCTATATTGACAGGAAAACAAAATAGACTCAATTAGATAAATGACATTTCAGAATATTTCTGTAGAGTATTGGTTAGTTTGACTGCTTGTTTTGGTTATATATATATATATATATATATATATATATATATATATATATATATATATTTAGTGAAAACTGCGTAAAAGAAAGTCGAGTGCAGGCCACTCCAGATATTTTCTAATTATTATGGTCTTTACGTTCACAATTTGAAAAAATGTAATAAATATAAACTCTTACAATTGTTTGTAGAATTTTTTGATATGTTCAAAAAAAAAATTCATTGCATATTTGAATATTCAAATTTATTATTTTTATTTTTATTGTAGATATAAAAAATTTTGTTTGGCAGTTATGAATATTAGTGACACTTTATATGTCTAAATTAGAAAATAATGTTTAATATTTTCAAACACATGCAAATTTTGTTTGTCTCTGATCTAAACAATGAGATCATTCATTAAAATTTCATTATCATTCATAGCTGAAAGAAGTTGATTTATATAAGTATGAATTCACGGTATTTATAAAAAATGTAAACCTTATTTTGTACAAAAACTGACCTATAGTGACAACTGACGAATATATAAATTATAAAATATTATCTATTATTATCATTTGATGCACACATAATAAGTAACTATTTATATCAAAATAATCGACCTCGAATTTTTAATGGAATTTTTTTTCGAAGGCCCCTGAATACATTTTGACAATTTTTCAATGACGTTAGTGTGTGAATATGTTTGAATTTATGATTTGCATATCTTAAGAAAGGACACTTATTTTCGAAATGGATATTCCAACAGTTATATTAAATAAATCGTATGAACGATGCCTTACAACATGTTAACAGAAAGACAAAATTCACTCAAATGATTTAATATTTCTCATTTGACATTTAAAAATAGATATTGCAAATCAGTACATATTAAATTTTATATTTGAATATATTGATAAAGTGCATTTGATAACGTAATAAAATAATAAGCTAAATGGTATAATGTCAAAGTGTTATTGTAGAGTATTGGTTAGTTTAACAGTTTGTTTGGGATTTATATTCCTAGTGAATACTACGTGTAAGAAAGTCGAGTATAAGTCACTCCACATTTTAATTTTATTGCAACATTATCTTATCATCACGATAATAAATATCTGTGAATAATTAAAATAAATGAATATGTATTACGTTTTATTCAATTTGTACAACAAGCATTGTTCACCTTTCAGCTTGTCGTAGGTAGAAATAAATAATAGAAATAATCTTAATAATAAATTTTATTTATTAAGTATGAAGTATGTTTTTATGTTTAAAACCACTGATATATAGACATGTATTATTATCATTATATGACAAAGTCAGATTAGATAGGCGAAAAGTGTGTATATTTGCAAACGCAATAAGTACAAGTAAGTAAAATAAAAATTAGAATTATTTTCCAACTTTGAGTAATTGTATTCAGTTGCACAATGTGATGAAATACTTGGCAACATTTCAAAATGAACATGTGCGCTTTTGTATCAAACATTGTCTCCAATGAATTTTTGTTTGTAGAAGATTTTAACAGGAATTATACTTATTACTTCGTAAGAGATAGTAAAAATCTTCATTAGCAATGTCTATTATATGTTTTTACTTTATTTTACGAAGTAATAAGTCTTGTAAACATACACATTTCGAACGGATATACACGTTTTGACCTTCGGTGAACCGAATGACGTATGTCGCACGTAAAATTGCGAAACTTCAATCTTGACACCTGTATATTCCTTAGATGTGCATCTCTTATTTTTGAAAAGAATATTCAAATCGGAAGTGCATGTTTACTATATGTATTTTTTGTTCTATCTCCAATTTCACTAGAACGGCTAGACTTACGGCAAATATAGTTATGTTCATAATGAAAGATATTAATATTTCGCACAACTTTTGTTTGAAACATTTCTTCAAAAAATTTACCAGTTGCGAGAAAAATGCTACGAAACATTATAAATATGTTGTTTACGTTGCCATGGATTCGCATGTAGCTTATAAAATCGGATCATCTGCTATTTTGACAGGAAAACAAAATAGACTCAATTAGATAAATGACATTTCAGAAAATTTTTGTAGAGTATTGGTTAGTTAGGTAGCTGGTTTTGATTATAAATATATATATATATATATATATATATATATATATATATATATATATATATATATATATATATATATATATATATATCTAGTGAAAACTGCGTAAAAGAAAGTCGAGTGCAGGCCACTCCTGATATTTTTAATATATAACATTAGTGAAAACGTTTGACGACCTTGTAATGATCTATAAATAAAAATCTAAAATAAAACGATATTCTACCTAATACAACCCTGACATCTGTATGTAATATTAAAAACATGTATTCAAGTACATATAACATTCAAAAATTTAAAAGAATTTCATATTTTTTGGAAAACATCCAAATGTCATTCATATTTTTCAAAAGAAAAACAAAAAAATATATTATTACAAATTACTCGTCAACTGGACTGGACAGACGTTGAGTTCAGTTGACGAAAATACATTATTTTAATATACAGTCTGCGTCTGTTTGCGTATACAAAAATATTCGACATAGCGACGCGACGCTTTCAAATATGATGATTTTGGCATTTAGGGCATAGTTCAATTGAGCACTCATATAATACGTGTGTTAAATTTGGTAAAAAATGTCCCAGTAGCTTCAGAGAAGACAAAACCATAACATCTAACGAGTTATGGATGTCCGTAAATAATTATTTGAAACACAAATGTAATATATAAGCATTCAGTGCTTATAATCAATAGAAAAAACTGGAATGGCCTTCACTCGACTTCTTTTTGTCTATTCACTATCTGTATTTACTTTACGATTATACTATGAAACAAAATCTATTTGTATATAACTAGGGAAACGTAAATATAAAATAATAATTTTCAACGGCGATTTTTTAGTAAATGGTACATTTTTCAAAAAAAAACTTTTCTAACAAAAATTGCTATAAATTGTTTAATTTTATGAAGAAAGCATGTTTTGAGCCACTGATGAGGTCAGTTTTCTTGATGTTTTGGCGAATAGTAGAAAACCCAGAGGCTTAGAAGATTTTCATAATGGTTCGAGCCACTGTAAAAATGTCTGGCCTCACCATAGAAACATATAAACAAAACATACTAGACTAAATATACACATTTATTTACATATACATATATATACATATATATATATATATATATATATATATATATATATATATATATATATATATATATATATATATATATATGTATGATGTATGTGTTTATATGTTTGTGTATATATATATATATATATATATATATATATATATGTGTTTGTTTCTTTATATGTGTAGAACGCTTTTTTTTAGTAGTAACCATAGAAACAAACAAAACATGCTAGACTAAATACACACATTTATTTATATATACATTCATTCGCATATATATATATATAAATGCGAATGAATGTATATATAAATAAATGTGTGTATTTAGTCTAGCATGTTTTGTTTGTTTCTATGGTTACTACTAAAAAAAAGCGTTCTACACATATAAAGAAACAAACACACATATATATATATATATATATATATATATATATATATATATATATATATGTATGATGTATGTGTTTATATGTTTGTGTATATATATATATATATATATATATATATATATATATATATATATATATATATATATATGTTTGTTTCTTTATATGTGTAGAACGCTTTTTTTTAGTAGTAACCATAGAAACAAACAAAACATGCTAGACTAAATACACACATTTATTTATATATACATTCATTCGCATTTATATATATATATATATATATATATATATATATATATATATATATGTTTGTTTATTAATATGTGTAGAATGCTTTTATAAATGCCAACTGACATGGACAGAGATTGAACCCCAACTTTCACCGTGACAGTCAAGAGTCTTAACCTTACGCTACACAGCTAATAATTAATTTTCTGTATTTATAAATATATATATATTTTAAAATGATTATATTTAATGGTTTGAACAAGTAATGTTTTTAAATGCAGAAAACCTAATTATAATTACATATTTTTGATGAGATAAAATTATAAAAACAATAATGAAAACAATAGCAATTGTTTGAATACCAATTTTATTGTTGCAATCTTCCAAGAATCAATTAATCAACAACATTTTAAATTTCAATATCATTATTAAAAAAAAAAAAGTTCACAATCTGTAAAAACGTTATAAATATAAAATGTTTTATATATTTTTTGTAGATTTTTTGATATATTTAAATTATTTTTTACATCCCACAATCTGTAAAAATTGTGATTAAATATTGTTTATTTTTGTTTATTCACTAAATAGAATATACATGCTGAAGGCATTGGTACCCATGCTTGTTTTTTTTTAATCCCGAGAATGTTACTAATACACGATCAAATACTATAGTACTTTTACACAGGTATTGATGTATGCCACAAATAACAACATAATATAATTCAAAACAGCCAATATTTATTGATATATTATATTCCTAGCCAATTGTCAATATTGTTAATAAGATTGATAACACTGACGTCAAACATATCACGTACAATTATTTCTATTTTATTAATTCCAACATTTTTTGTTACACCTGTACAAAATATTACTACACGCCTACTTGAAACTTGCGCGCGCCGGCAATCCATTACCATGCGTTTAGGTCGCGGTTGGCTGTGCTGTGCCCGCTGCCGACTGCCGTGCCGGCGCGCTCGACTATTTGCGTTCCACGGCCTGCGTGACATAGTAGTGTTGGTTGCTTGAGTCGGTACAATTTGACAGATAATTCCGTGACTAAAACCACGATTTTGGTGCGAAAAACTGTGTGAATTCAATAAAACAGTGTGCAAATCGATTACCGATCGTGTTATTTATTGATTTGAGGTGAGTTTATGGTGATTTTGTGTGCTTTTATTTGATAAATGTGTGTTTTTTGAACGTGATGTTATACAAGCGATGGCTTCGGGAAACCGGTATATGCTCGACTAGGTTTTTTCGTGAATGAATTTAGGGTTTCTATGTGGAGCAAATTTACTGGGGTTTTTCTGTTCGTGGTTTCTAGAAATTGTGAAATACAGTGGCGTAGTTAAAGCTATTTGAATGAAATTTTTATTCTATACTAAGCACTCAGTTATAGTAAATTTTAATTTAAAGTGTTTATTGTTATTGATAATACAATAAAATATTGTTGTTTTTGTTTTTACACTTTCTTGGCAAACATTTTACTAATGTCTTTTCCCTGAATTTTATTTAACCTCGTCTTAAAGTTTACTGTTCTTATAATAGGGTATTAACATTACGGAGCACCTACTTTAAAATTACGAGTATGTAACTAAAATATTTGAAACATGATATACTTGTGCACTAATAATTATAATACCTTATTTGTATTACACAATATTATTCAGCATATTCTACCGTAACTATTGCAAAATTGTTTATTATAACTATATATCACCGATATTCATCGTGATATTGTACAATTATTATTGATAAAATTGATAAAATAATTTATCTACATTTGCAAATCATCAACTATGTTAATGAATAATTTAATTAAATATAATATTATTAGTTGATTTTTGTATAGTCATTGTACAATCATACAATATCTACAATATGATTTTTTTAAACGCCTATTTATTATGGTAAATATGTAATTTTTTTTGTAATTTATCATAATAATAAAATTTCTGATGTTTTTATGCGAGAAATCCTAATTATTACCACTTATTTTTTACTTTCTTTTACGAAGTAATAATTAAGTATTGCATTAATGAAAAATTTCGACGGATTTCAACGGATTTACATGTTTTGACCTTCCCTGAATCGAATGTGACTATTTTCGGAATTACGTCTGTCTGTCTGTTTGTGTGTGTGTGTGTGAACGTTCTAGGGCCAAAACTGTCGAACGAAAAATTATGAAAGTTCAAACCTAAGACTTGTATATGGTCTAGTTGTGCACCTCCTATTTTGAAAAGAATTTTCAAACAGTGGATGTTTACTCTATGCATTTTTTGTTCTATCTCCAATATCACTAGAACGGCTACACTTACGGCAAATATAGTTATGTTCATAATGAAAGATATTAATATTTCGCACAACTTTTGTTTGAAAAGTTTCTTCAAAAAATGTACCAGTTGCGAGAATAATGGTACGAAACATTATAAATATGTTGTTTACGTTGCCATGGATTCGCATGTAGCTTATAAAATCGGATCATCTGCGCCTTTGATAGGAAAACAAAATAGACTCAATTAGATAAATGACATTTCAGAATATTTCTGTAGAGTATTGGTTAGTTTGATAGCTGGTTTGGGATATATATATGTATATATCTAGTGAAAACTGCGTAAAAGAAAGTTGAGCGCAGGCCACTCCTGATAACGATAAAATGATAAAAAATAATGAAAACGATAGCAATTTATTGTTACATTTTAAATTTCAATATTATTATTATTCGTAATTTTTCTCCGGCTTTCGGGTTCACAATTTGAATAAGGTTGTTGATGAAAACTCTTTTTTGAAAATTCATTTGATTTAATTAAAATAGAATGAATAAATTACACGTTTTTTTTGGGCTCCCAAGAAACTTTGTATGCTAGAATTTTGTATACATGTTTTTAGCTCGCCGTACGAAATACCGAAGAAGCTAAAGCATTCGGTAGTGTGTCTGTAGCATTCTCGGATCAAAAAATTTCATTAACAAAAAGTGTCTTGAATCCAAAAATGTATATAACTTATATACTTGGATGTTAGTCGTCGCTCGCTCGTAAGACCAGATTTGTGCCCTCTGCTTCTCTGAAGGTACCGGAGCGATTCACACCAAATTTGGTACACATATTACTTGGTATTCCATTTAAATCCGCTCGCAGTTTAAATCCAATCGCCCGTATACTTCCCGAGTTATATGGACCCAAAATTTGGAGCCCCCTTAATACTGCCCTTATAAAAATAATTAAAACACTCAGAAATTCTACTAATAATTCTAAGATATTTTATGTCTACAAGATTTTTTCATATTGTTAACCCAAACCCCGAAAAAAATTATTAAATATTATAATTTTGAATTTTAAAATATATAGTAAATTTTTTTTATCAATATAATCTACAAAAAATTGTAAGACTTTTTATATCTATAACATTTAAAAAAAAATTAAACCAAAAGGCCATAATAATTAAAAACCACTGCTCGGAACGCATATCTTACCTAAGGCGAGCTCTACGCATTGGTGCGTTTTACGCTTACCAAATCTTGTTAAACGACAATTTATTATTGTAAATTTAAAATGGCCTAATCCTTTTTGGTTAAAAGTTGTTTACAACTGCTGTTTCTGGTTTATTTACCTTTACCTACTCATCGTTAATTTGGACAGTCATATTTGGTGAGTATCCAAGGTATGCGCATGTGATTAGGAAAAGTACAATAGGTGTTTACAAGATTATACTTTGTTTACGTTATTTTTCGTCTAGTTTTCCTAAAAAAATTAGATAGTCGAAGCGCGCAGATACTGAAATCACATTCGAGAATAATCAGTTTACTTAATGACGTCAAGATGTTATAAATATTTTTTACAAGTACTTTCATTAAATCAAAATTTAATCTGCATCACTTACCTTATTTGAACGCTTGTAAAATGTATATTTAGAATACAGTACGGTCGCGATCCTGATAACCATAGTTCCATAGTCAAGTCAGCTGTTCCTCTACTCATCTGCCAAAAATTAACTGGTCTGAATTTTGGAATCACATTGTAAAAAAAATTATTGATATTTAATTTTTCACGTCCATAATAACATAATACACACTCGCGTTATATATAACCAACAAACTTCAGTTGTCCCTGTGCAGGCGTGGAACGATATTCTCGACTGCGACTAATTGGTTAGAGGTCACATAAATTCCGTCGAACTATATTTAATCTTTAGGCAAATTCCAGATTCCTACAATTTATACTTAAAATAAAAATCAAAAACTATTTGAAAATGAATGCGTAACCTTTTAAAATAATTGTTTGCTAGTATAGTGTTACTTAGTTCATACACTATGTAAGTAAGTTGGCACAGAATCAAGGAAAACCCGCGTCTGGTTTCATTGCACATGCGCAATCAAGTGATTCAGCCAAACGAAATAAGATACAAGTCTCGTCTCGTCTATACATTTCATGAACGTCCTCAGTCCGTAAATATAGCTACAAGTTCAAGTTTAATAGAATTTGTAATCGAATCGTTTTAGATGCACTATTTCCGGTCTCATAAATTTAATGTAATAGTAATATTATTATATATATATGCGTTTGGGAAGGAATGAATTATTTTATATGTAGAACGATTTGTTTCTATGGTTTCTACCAGTGGCAGAATCAGAACTTTTTAGCTCGCCGTACAAAGTACCGAAAAAGCTAATGCATTCGGTCGTGTGTCTGTAGCATTCTCGTATCAAAAATGTCATTACCTAAAAGTGTTTGTCTCGTCGCGTCGCCCTGAATCCAAAAATATATATAACTCATATACTTGGATCGTAAGACCAAATTTGTGTCCTTTACTCTTCTGAAGGTACCGGAGCGATTCACACCAAATTTGCTACACATATTATTTAACATCCCATTTGAATCTGCTTGCAGTTTAAATCCAATCGCCCGTATACTTCCCGAGTTATAGGGCCCCAAAATTTGAAGCCCCCCTTAATACTGCCCTTATAAAAATAATTAAAACGCTCAAAAAGTCTACTAAATATTCTAAGATATTTTATGTCTACAACATTTTCTCATATTGTTAACCCAAAGCCCGAAAAAAATGATTAAATACTATAATTTTGAATTTTAAAATATGCACACTATAATTGATTTTTTTATCAATATAATTACAAAAATTGTAAGACTATAACATTTTTTAAATTGTTAACCAAAAAGCTATAATAATTAAAATCCACTGCTCGCAACTCGTATCTTACCTAAAGGCGAGCTCTACGCGTTGGTGCGTTTTACGCGGACCAAATCTTGTTACTAGAACCATTGTAATAATCGTGTAATGCACTGTAATATATTTGAATATATTAATAAGGAGAATATTAAAGAAATATTCTATATTTTATATTGAAGAAACGGTGTTTGATAACGTAATTAATATTGGTTTGTTTGATATATATATTTCTATAGTGAAAACTACGTATAATATAGTCGAGTGTAGGCCTCTTCACATTTTTATATTAATATAACATTATCGTCATAAATATATAATTACGTAAATCACCGGATATGCTCTATAATCATGCAATCACATTCCATTCGGAAAATATAGCATTCAATTCTGAATTATTTCTTACTTTTTAACAATACTAATTATAGTTTCAACATCAATGCATTGTAAACTAGAATATGCACTTGCATTTATTTATAATATAACATATTAACTATAAATAAATAGCTACAGCTCGTTCATAATGTTTAATTATATTCTGAAACGTCATCAATTAATTAATATTAGTATTACAGTCAACGTGTAAACAATCGATAGTATTTTTGACCCAATTACGAAACTATAGTGATGTTTTTGTTTTTCAAAATTAGATTTTGATAAATTCGGTCACTGGTATCTGTCTATTTTTAAAACTACATTTCTGTCGGTTGAACTAAAATAAAATTGCACATACAGGAACAGTAGCGTCTAATCTACCCATTATATTAAACTTAGACGCAGATTAATTTTCAAAGGAATTTTAGCACTATTAACCCTAACGGTGCGCACTATATTAGTGCACACTGGGTGAATTTTACCCGACTCATCTTTCAACAGGTATAACTCCGAAATAAAACAAGTTATAGTAATAATTCTAGTGTCTAATGGTACTTCTACCTATTTAGTTTCCTCCCCCCTTATTCCGGAATCGATTTTCAACGTCTATTTTAGAATTGCATACAAAAAAGGAATCTAACCGGGTAAAAATCACCCAGTGTGCACCCTGAGGGTAACTAATTATTAATTTTTGGTTCGTCCTACGGTAGTACAAAACCGCTATAGTATTTGATCAAACTTATCTCCTCTCTGAATTATAACTTGGCCAAAAAGCAGTCGACATGTTCAAAACCTATAGTAGTAGCAGTTAATTTTTCAGTTTTCGTATTTTTGATGTCATATTTCTTACGATTGGATTCAAATATACGCAATGCTTTGTTTGAAAATTTCTGGTCGAGTAGTATTGATTCATAAGTCAAATAAATACCTAATAACGAAATAGCACACATTATAAATAATTTCACACGTAAATAATTTATATGTGTCAATCAATATTAGATAAAGGTTCGATAGATGTGAGATTTTATTATTATTTATATGATATATTTACGTTCTAGTTGTGAGTAAATTACAATATTGATTTTGTAGAAATTTACTAAGAAATATATATATATATATTGTGTAAAAATAATGATTGCTTAAGCATTTATTGTGTTTTAGTTTGATTATTAATATTTTTGATTAGATAACGATGTTTGTATTAGGTAATACGTAAATATTGTTAATTAATCTGGTTCATTGTTAATAATGAATGAATTTTCTGCATCGTCATAATTATTATTTTTACTTTATTTTGTTTTATACTCTGATCGCGCCAGAGTTCAATATCGAACACGCATCCCTGACAGTGCACAAGAACTTTCTAGAGATAAGTCAACTAACCGGACCCTGGCTTAGTGAAAGTCAAGACCCTTTGATAGTCTTAATTGTTGGAATCTTAAATGGAAAATTTTGTTTCCAAAATGACCATTTCTTTATTTATTTTTTAAAAGTTCATAGGTTAAACAGCAGAATTATTCAAGAATTATATATATATAATTTTTTGCAACGTCTTTTATGTAACCTGACACTCAATATCCAATTACTATGTCTTTGAATTTTATCTTGTTCAATTTTAATTATACATCACATATTTTTTATGTCTAGTCATCTCATGACATGCATATTTAAATTAACAATAATTATGAATGTATAAGTTGGACCCGCCTCTTAGATATCAATCATTTATCTTTTAAGCGAACATAAAAAATTGTCAAGGTCACGGTCAAATTTCTACGTCGTAGTGGTTTAGGTAACTTGACCCGGGAATTATCTGATTATATTGATTTCGTAGTATCATCGAAATTAAACTAATATAATGTATACATATATAATTATTCTCCAAAACAAGTTTAAGTCCAACGCACCTATGCCCCCAGCTCGCCTTATAAGTAATATATTCGATGCGAGCAGCGGTTTTTAATAATCATGACCTTTTTGGTTAAAAATTTCAAAAAATGTTATAGGTACAAAAATACTAATAATTTTTAACTCGTCGTAGTACAGCTATAGTGTTTGATCTTGTGTCTGTAACATTCTCGGATCAAAAAATTTTACTAAGAAAAAGTGTTCGTCTGTCACCCTGATTATGAAAATGTATATAACTTATATCAACTTTGTGGCTCTATGTCCTCTGAAGGTACCGAGCCGATTTTATTGAAATTTGATATATATATAATTTCCGTGCCCGTGAAGTTCCGCTCGCATATTAAATCTGTACAGGTCCGGAGTTATAGGCCCCCAAAATTTAGAGACCTCCTAAATACTGCCCTTAGTCAATTTTTAATTTTTTTAGAATTTATTTCTAAATATTCTAAGATATTTTTTCTCGACAAAGTTTTTCCAAAATGTGCGCCCAGGGGCCATAAAATATAAAGTTAAATAAAAATTATTTTTCATTTTTATTATATCAAAATAATCTTCATAAATTAAAAGACATTATATATTTATAATGTTTTACAGATTGTGAATAAATAATAATAATATTGATATTTAAAATGTTGTTGATTGATTTTGTACTCTAACAATTGCTATCGCATTTAGTATTTATTGCGATTGGGCTCGCCGGCACGGCGTGCTGGAAGCACTGGCGCTTGCGCCAGTTCTTGTTTCTTGTTTGTATAAAAAAAGAAAAATGTAGTGTATATTTTAACATTCAAAATTATAGTATTTTTTTATGACCTTTGGTTACTAATATGAAAAAATCTTTTAGACAATTATTAGTAGAATTTTTGGATGTTTTAATTATTATTGTAAGGGCCCTATAACTCGGGAAGTATACGGGCGATTGGATTAAAACTGCGAGCGGATTCAAATGGGATGCCAAATAATATGTGTACCAAATTTGGTGTGAATCGCTCCGGTACCTTCAGAGGAGTAGGGGGCACAAATTTGGTCTTACGAGCGACGACTAACATCCAAGTATATAAGTTATATATATTTTTGGAATCAGGGCGACGAAACAAACACTTTTTTAAGGAAATTTTATGATCCGAGAATGCTACAGACACACGCTTTAGCTTTAGCTTCTTCGGTATTTCGTACGGCGAGCTAAAATGTGGGTAAAACTGCACTATAAAACTGGCTTTGTAATTGTGTATACACGAAAACTAATAACATTATTAATAATACTCAATTTGAAATAAGTGGAATTATAATTAATTTCACAAAAATAACACAGATCTAAATGCGTAGTACACTAATATAATATTATAATAAATCAAAAACGGTTTGTGATAAAAAATCAATTCATATATTCCGATTTTGCACTTATATAGGTATATTACGGTATGAAAGAAAACTAATTACAGTACTAGTAAAACTAAATAATAGCACAAAACTATGAGAATACATATTCTAAAGTCTAAAACAACCAACATGCCAATGTTATTACATGAGAATTTATTTATACGTATACCTTACAGATTCTTGGTTTAAAGACATCTTTTAATAATTTAAAAATTATATATATATATATATATATATATATATATATATATATATATATATATATATATATATATATATATATATATATATATATATATATATATATATATATATATATATATATATATATATATATATATATATATATATATATATATATATATATATATATATATATATATATATATATATATATATATACTGTGTGTCCCAAAAAGTCTGGAACATCAGCGTTTAAAGGGGGCTACACCTGCTTATATCTCGTTCTTTGTCTAGCAACGGTATAGATCTATTATTTACGTATTTACCTTTATATAAATAATTTTTTAAAACGTGCCGTATAGAACCGTACAATATCTACAATATGGCATTTTGATCTGCAACGAAATTTTATTACTGTAGTTGTAAAATGGTAAATAGATACATATATATTTGGAATTTACCATTTTACAGCTAAAATAATAAAAATTCGTCGTAAAAAATATACCAAATTGTTGATATTTGTATGGTTCTAGGCGGCATGTATTACGAAAATATATAAACCTTAATATGCCATACATAAATATATACCTGGCAAACAGTTTTTCTGTACGTCTTAAATTATTTGGACGTAAAGGTGGATTTATAATCAAATATGTCCACGGCATTTTACGTCAAATTTCCGCGGTAACCGTGCAGTGGCCGTACGTGTAAAAGTTCGGCATACGCAAATGCTATCTACTGTTTATAATAGCTATTATAAACAGTAGATAGCATACCGAACTTTTACACGTACGGCCACTGCACGGTAGCCGCGGAAACTTGACGTAAAGTGCCGTGCCGTTCCGTGCCGTGGAAATATTTGATTATAAATGCAGCTTATATGCTTCAAATATAATGTAAGTTAATATGCTTCAAATACAAGTTGTAGAGTATAAATTCTTCATGTAAGTCAATGAAGAAATTTCAGTTCGTAGGTTTTGTAACAGCAAATATTTAATATGAAAATTTATAAAATTATATGTTCAGAGCCATGGAATTATAATAAAAAGATGCTTTATCTGTCAAATTACATAGGAAATAATATATTTATACGAGAATATTAATGATTTAGTATTCATTTGAAAAATTATTTAATATTTTTCCTTGTTTCCAAGAATTAACGAATAACGTAATTTTTGATAACAAAACATACTAAATCGATGAATAATTTTCATTTACCCATTTCTTGAAACATACCTTACTAAATTGCTTTATAATAGATAACCAGGTAAAATAAATTATAGGTTATACCGCAACCTTCGCCTGTCATCATGAGCAATTAATCAATATTATTAAATAAAATATTGAATGCAATTCATAGAAATCCATATTTTTTTGATTTATCGTACACAATATTTAAGTTTTTGTTATAATCGATTAGTTCCATGAAAAAGAAAAAACTTTTATAAACGAATTAATATTTCCGAGGTTATACCCCATAGATTTTCCAAGAATATAACACACAGACAAACAAACACGAATTATATTCCGATATATATATATTTTTTTATTATTCTAACGTGCATTTAATAATCAATAACAACAATATATTTCCATAAAAATAAATAATAAACGAGATTTTACTTTTGATGACCTATGGTGATAATTACCAAAGGGCATGGCGGATGAGTTAGTGGTAACGGTAATCAAAGCGCAATTTTCTATGAAAATGTATATTACCATATTATTTTTGTGATTACAATACTTCATTATATACATTCGTATAAGAAATATATCATTTTTAAAACCAGTTGCAAAAATATTTTCGTCCTAAATCTATTATTAATAATGTTTATTTATTTTATTACTTGCTGAAAGGTTAGCTGTAAGCATTAGAGCTTTTACAATTATTTGTTTATTCACACGTAAATATTTTTGTGGGGTCGCCGAAACTATAAAAATAGCAATAAATTGGTTATTTTTTCAGAAATAACTTTTTTTTTAATCTTATAAATAAAAGTTTAGAACATATTCGAAATCCAAAATATTATTTTCAATATCCTAAATGATAAGATATGTGTGCAAAATCCAGTAAAATTGATTATTTAGTTCGATATTCGCAATAAGTTCATTGATACTCGCGGTTTGAAGTGCAATAAATGCATGAAGTTGTTGTAGTAACGCAATTTATTTATAGCAACTCGATTATACTATTTATCTATAGAAATGTCATCATTGAATCATTCGGTAATGTATCGAGTATATTTGCTTATGTCATGTCTACAAGTTCAATCAAAACTTTAGCAAAAAATAATAAGCAATTAAAATTAAAATGCTTATTTGGTCTGCAATATTTTATGGTATTCTTAATATCGTTACAAGGAAAATTATAAATTCCTGATAAAACGCAATTATCAACATAGTTATACGGATGTTTATTTTTTAGTTGATAACAAAAATCGTGATTTTCATAGAGAAAACTTTTTAAACCATTGATAAAGAATACAAAATATTATACGTTATGCGAAATTTGCAAAATAATTTAGAAAATTATCACGAAAATATATAAAAATATTTTTATAACAAAATAGGTATTTTGAATACTTAAGGCCGGTTTCATAATTTTTTTGAAGGCATTTTTAGCTCGCCGTACGAAGTACCGAAGATGCTAAAGCATTCGGGCGTGTGTCTGTAGCATTCTCGAATCAAAAAATTTTATTAACAAAAAGTGTTGGTCTCGTCGCTCGTAAGACCAATTTAGTGCCCTCTACTCCTCTGAAGGTACCGGAGCGATTCACATCAAATTTGGCACACATATTATTTGACATCCCATTTGAAACCGCTAGCAGTTTAAATCCAATCGCCCGTATACTTCCCGAGTTATAAGGCCCGAAAATTTGAAACCCCCCCTTAATACTGCCCTTATAAAAATAATTAAAACACTCAAAAATTCTACTAAAAATTCTAAGATATTTTAAGTCTACAAGATTTTTTCATATTGTTAACTCAAAGCCCGAAAAAAATTATTAAATATTATAATTTTGAATTTTAAAATATGCACTAAATCTACAAAAAATTGTAACGCTTTATATCTATAACATTTTTTCAAATTGTTAGCCAAAAGGCTATAATAATTTAAAATTATTGCTCGCAACGCATATCTTACCTAAAGGCGAGCTCTACGCATTGGTGCGTTTTACGCGTACCAAATCTTGTTCTATTATACAGATGGATCGGTGAGGAGTGTGTATGATATGGGCACATGGTGCTCCCGGCTTAACCTAGTTTAGTATATATATATATAATTAATAAATTTATTGATTGATATTATCTATATATATATATATATTAGAATGTGAAATAAATATTGACTTTGGCATAATTATTATGAACCTGCTAACGCCCCAGGGGGTGAGGTGATGGTGGCACAAGTGTAAATTATGTATAAACCTAATACGTTATATATGTCATCAACGATAGTGGCGTCACGGGTTACCATGGGATACACGCATTTTGATTAGCCAACCTTCAACTTTATATATAGCAACAATTTTTATATTATTATTCGATACATTATGATTTGTATCTTTCTTAGATTTTTATCTATATATTATAATAAAAATCGTATTTCAGAAACTATATATATATATATATATATTGCCAACTAAGTATATCCAAGTATATGAATAATATATACTTATTTTCGGAATCAGGAAGGCAATAAATTAATTTCTGAGAAAATTACAGACATACGACCGAACACTATAGCGCTTTTGTGCTATTGTAAGACGTAAAATCATATTTTATGAAAATAAAAGTTTATGATTCGTGTACTTCGCAATTTGTTTATGCAAAACTGTTTAGTTTCTAAAAACCCTTCCCGAGATTTTAATGCAAACACGTTTTGACCATCCTGAATCGAGTTTCGGCATAACGTCTCTCTGTGTGTGTGTGAGAACGCTTTAAGGGGCATTTATAATCGCCTTGCTTCATGTCACTACATGTCAAGTTTTCCGTGTAAAAATTGGCTATCTCTATCTAACGCACCAAAATGGACAACCTGTTCTACTCCCTCCAAGTTCAGTGTGCGCTAGATAAAGATAGCTATTTTAGTAGCCGTGACGCGCTGTGTAGTGCCGTAGAAAAATTCTATTATAAATGCACCCTTAGAGCCAAAACTATTGACGGTAAAATCATGAAACTTGAATACAATATATATATATAATATCTTAACCGGAAGTAACAATATCTCGAAAATGGCAAGAGTTAGAGAAAATATCGTTCTTATGACAGTTGAAGATTTTGAAATTTCTAGCAACTTTTGTTTAAAAAGTTTTTTCGAAATATGTACCATTTCCTGACAAATCGCCTTTGAAAATTGGCAATTTTCGTATCCGTTTAAGTATAGTTAAAAATTGATATTGTTTGACGGCAATTTTTGGATTAATTTAAAACAAAATAAAGCCATATTATATTAAATAGATAGTGGAAGTAGAAGATAGTCGAATGAAGACCATTCCTGCTTTTTTCACTTTTGTTATAAATATAAAAATCTTTTACCTAAAATACGTTTGTTTTCTACAAGTTTAATAAAAGTTTAAAACTTGGAATACGTATTTATTTGTTTTCGGTATTAGCCGTGTAAATTAATCTTTTATTGTAATTTCGATTTAATTCGCTCCAATTATATATTGTGACTGTGCGAAATTGGTTTAATATTGACATTTATTTTTATCAAAATTACCTCGACAAGTATAGCTATTAAACATACTAATCTACCTCATGCTACGTTTTTAATGTATTAGGATTAGGAAATAATTCATTGCACACATATGATTCAACATTTAAAAAAATGTAAAATATTTACAAGTTATGTTTGTAATAAATGTCAAATATTTACTATGATTCAACCTTTATTTATTTCAAGACTCGCAAAAAAGATAGTGTAATTTGTAAACTTTTTTCGTCAGAAAAAAAAGAACGTATTTGAGTCCACTGACTGTCTGCGTGACATAAAAAATGTGCCCCGCACGAACCAGTGTGGTGAAAATGATTAGCAAAACACCAAAACCTCACCTGATAACCTATGAACTTAGTTGAAAATTTCATTGAGACGAAATCATTATTGCTATTGATACATAAATAGAATAAAATTTTCCATTCGTATTTTGTACAGATTGATCTAGCAATCATTTGTTTACAACGGCATTCATGTTTTAATTGCTACTTAAAATAATTATAATTAATTGTTTATTCTTAATTTCAAGCGTATTTACATATTTGGTGCTATTTTTGGATTCATTTTTAAGTCTGACATTTTATGGTAAGCATGTGCTGCTATGAATTCGTATTATTAAAAAAATAACATATTTGGAATATGAACTTTTGAGACAGTACGTCATTTAGTTTCGAATAAACAAGCATAGTTACCATGCACCTATGCCTTCAGCTATAATAATACTTTATTATGATTTAAATTCACCTTACGATAACTATGAAACAAATACAATATATATTGTAACTAGGAAAACTTAAGTATAAAGTAACCATTTTTTAAGACGATTTATCAGTAAAAGGTAAATTTTTCAAAAAAAAATTATTTTATACTTATTATAGTTATACTTATTATAGGAGTTAGAAATTTTTCATGATTGTAATACTTCCTTAAAGACTTCGTCTATGAAAGTAAAGATTATTGTTTATTTTAAAATTCCTAATTATTTTTTATTTTCTTTGGATTCGCAATATGAAGAAATTTTGTAGACATAAAATATCTAAGAATTGTCTGTTAAATATTTGGGTCCCCTTAAATGTAGTTCTAAAAGCAGTATTAAGGAGGACAACAGATTTTATGGTCCTATAAATCCGGAAGTATAAGTGCGATTAAATTTAAACATGTTTGATTTGCAATTCAAATATACCAAGTAACTTTTTTTAACCGCGACCTAATTTTCACAATATATTTCACATTGTCTTAAGGTCGACAATTTATGTCTTAAATTTACGTTTCTTAAACCAAAATGTCGTTAATAGACATCTGAGGGTAATTTTTTCTATGGGTTATAGAGACCCAAAAATTTGGGGATATTCCTTTCATATGCTCGCCGTACGAAGTACCGAAGAAGCTAAAGCATTCGGTCGTGTATCTGTAGCATTCTCGGATCAAAAAATGTCATTAACAAAAAGTGTTTGTCTCGTCGCCCTGAATCCAAAAATATATATAACTTATATACTTCGATGTTAGTCGTCGCTCGCTCGTAAGACCAAATTTGTGCCCTCTACTCCTCAGAAGGTACCAGAGCGATTTACACCAAATTTGCTACACATATTATTTGGCATCCCATTTAAATCCGCTCGCACTTTAAATCCAATCGCCCCTATACTTCCCGAGTTATAGGGCCCCGAAATTTGGAGCCCCCCTTAATACTGCCCTTATAAAAATAATTAAAACACTCAAAAATTCTAAGATATTTTATGTCTACAAGATTTTTCTATATTGTTAACCCAAAGGTCATAAAAAATTATTAAATATTATAATTTTGAATTTTAAAAGATGCATTTTTATTTTTTTATCAATATAATTACAAAAAATTGTTTGACTTTTTATATATATATATATAATTTTTTCAAATTGTTAACCAAAAGGCCACAATAATTAAAAACCACTGCTCGCAACGTATATCTTACCGCGAGCTCTACGCATTGGTGCGTTTTACGCGTACCAAAAATCTTGTTTACCATTGAGGATTGTTCACAGTTAAAGAATTAGTAATTATAAGTAATAATTCCAGTTTGTTGTATACAAGGTTAAAGGATTGTTCACAGCTAAAAAATTAGTAATTAAGCTTAGAAATTATAAGTAATAATTCCAGTTTGTTGTATGACATACAACAAAATTAATCATAAATTGTGTTGCTTGGAATGCTAACATTGCTTGTCATAATACAAACTAGATTATTATTTGTAATTTTCTAACCTTAATTACTAATTGTTTCGTTGTGAACAATCCTTAACGTTCACAGCAACAAAATTAATTATACATTGTGTTACTTGGAATGTTAACATTGCTTGTCATAATACAAACTAGATTATTATTTGTAATTGTCTAAGCTTAATTACTAATTGTTTCGCTGTGAACAATCCTAAATATAAAAATACGTCATTTTATGATATTTTATATTATGTACATATTACGTCAGAATATGTCGATTTTTCACGTCATAGTTAGACCGATAATATACGTCGCAATATGAATTTAATTGCACGTTAAAGTAGACGTAATTTTTTGGTGTTTAATGACGTTTATAAATTGTACCTGACGAAATGAAATAGACGTCTGAGCGACATAAACACATTTACGTGAAAATGACGTTGATTGCTGATAAAATTTTTGCTTAGGATATGTTCAACTCTCTTGATATACGAATGTACAACCTTGCTCTGAATTGGAACATAAGATTATGTGCCTAGTTTGAACTTCTTGAACCTCTGTTTAATTTTCGATTTTAAAACAAATAATCGAAAAAACAGTTTGAAAGATGAATGATTAGTGTTATTTATGTAAAATAAATGTGTATGTTTGTATGCGACATTGTTTCATTTATATTAACATATTGTGGTTATGTTTTCAGTGGTCGGAAGTAAACGTGACAACCATGAAAGACCACATTTCCGGTTGTGAGGTAGTGCACAAGGATGTTGTTGTCATTGGTAAGTAACTTCCGACGTATCTCTTGACTCCTTATACACATATTTATATCCATTGTAAATTGGATACCAGTTTCAGAATGACTCGCAAAAATTCAATACTTTGAAATGCATAATTATTGTTTCGAATAATTGTTTAATGGCCTTGGGTTCGCAATACAAAAAAACTTTGCATGCATAACATATATTAAAATTGACATGATGCAAGTGTCGTTTTTAAAAAAAAAAAATGCAAATTTATAGCAGTCTAGATTAGTTTTTTTAACCTTCTAGTTTCGGAGATATGCATTTTTAAAAGTATTCACGCCAAGGAATTATGTTAGTTTAGGATATTGCAAGTAGATAATGGGGTTATTTTATTACTTGATGTTGTCGCACATGTATATACACCATTGCTGTTTTGTTTTTTGATCTGTCATTTGACAGACTTTATACGTTTCAAACTTTCAATACGTATTTTTAAAGACTACTGTGTTTCAGTTCTGTTTATGAACGTAGATCGGTTTATCGGATTGAGTTTTGGCAAGATGGAACAAAACATTTTCTTACAATTGTTATGCAGATAAATATTTGAAATATTAAAATTAAATTACCAGAATCACATGTATGTGTATGGATTGATTTTTTTTTTTTACAACAAATCGTGACTTAATACAAAATTAATTATGTATTTTTATTTGATTTGCAACATTGTTAAATAGAAGGGGATGCGAAAAATTCAAAACTATTGATAAATTTCAAATGTGAATAAATAATTAATGTAAATGTTTTAAAGTAATTTTATGCATTATATACTAATAATAATAGTACAAAATAATTATGTATATGCTTTTTTCGGCATAGCAAAAGTATGCATTCTGTAAATTAAAAAATAACTCCAAATGTTGGGGCCCTATTACTCCGGAAATTTATTGGCGATTAGATTTAAACTGCGAGTGGATTCAAATGGGATACCTAAGAATATGTGTAGCAAATTTGGTTCAAATTGCTCCAGTATCTTCAGAGGAGTAGAAGGCGCAAAATTGGTCTTAGAGAGCGACGACTAATATTCAAGTATATGGAGTTATATATATATATATATATATATATATATATATATATATATATATATATATATATATATATATATATATATTTAGCTCGCCGTACGAAATACCGAAGAATCTAACGCATTCGGTCGTGTGTCTGTAGCATTCTCGTATTAAAAAATGTCATTAACAAAAAGTGTTTGTCTCGTCGCCCTGAATCCAAAAATGTATATAACTTATATACTTGGATGTTAGTCGTCGCTCGCTCGTAAGACCAAATTTGTGCCCTCTGCGCCTCTGAAGGTACCAGAGCAATTCACTTCAAATTTGGTACACATATTATTTAGCATCCCATTTGAATTGGCTCGCAGTTTAAATCAAATCGCCCGTATACTTCCCGAGTTATAGGGCCCCAAAATTTGGAGCCCCCTTAATACTAAGATTTTTTCATATTGTTAACCCAAAGCCGGAAAAAAATTATTAAATATTACAATTTTGCACTAAATTTTATTTTCATTAATATAATCTACAAAAAATTGTAAAACTTTTTATATCTATAACATTTTTTCATATTGTTAACCAAAAGGCCATAATAATTAAAAAGCACCGCTCGCATATCTTACCTAAAGGCGAGCTCTACGCGTTGGTGCGTTTTATGCGTATCAAATTTTGATTGATCGGAGATTGAAACAGATTCAGGATCGAATGCTTTAGCACGTTTGTACTTTGTACGGTGAGCTAAATAATAACAAAATAATATATCATAAAATAGTTGGAATAAACCCAGCATCATATTACATAATTATAGAAAGTAAAACTTAGACAAATGGAAATACCCAGAAGTTCAAATTCCCCCAGAGTTGGCAACGCTTCATCCCTGTTTCATTTGCGACTATTTTGACTAGTTGTGACTTATTAAATGAATTTTCTATTTATTTCTTTTTCGTTCGTTAGGCGAAAGTATCTTATATCAAAATTACGATTTATTGTCTCTTTCTATGCGAATAATGCACGCGCTGTGAATTCATGAAATAATTTATTATTTATTAAAATTCTTTGGTTTTTCAATAAATCTAAATTTAATTATTTTTTTTATAATTTATAAATTGATATTGCGTAAGTGTATTACTGTTATATGTGGATATATCGTCAAAGAATAATCATTTTTACTTTCTTATACGTAATATATATAAAAGAATGTACTGTGATCACAAAAATAATGTAATGGAAACATCCGTTTTGATTTAACATACAAATATGTTTTGAATTTATGATATATATATATATATATATATATATATATATATATATATATATATATATATATATATATATCCCGAGAAAGAAAACCTATTTTTGAGAAGGAAGTGCTTGTTTACTCCTGTTATTTTTTACACATCTCAAAAAGGACACGAATTAAATCTTATAAAAGTTAAAGATATTTTCATTTCTAGCAACTTTTGCTTATCAAAGTTATTGAAAAATCGCCTGTTGGAAATACCCAAGTTACAATTACGTTTCCTTAGTTACACATATTCATATTGTTTCATGGCAATGCTAAAATGAATTTAAAACACAATATAGCCACATTAAATATTACATACATATTTAGTTGAGACTTCGTATAAGAAAGTCGAGTGAAGGACATTCCAGATCACACCATAAATTAAATAAATTCCATAAAAATTAATAAACTAAAATGAAATCATTGAATAAATTATCCGCTTTATGAACTTGCTATATGATATAATTTGTGACGGTTAAAGTCCTTGAAATATTATCATAACTCATATTTATGCAAACTCACGCACAAGGTCAGGGATTGTAGAGTCATTGGCTTACGTTTCGGCTTTATCTTGTCAAATCAATAAAAACTAAAACAAAAAACGAATTACAATATTTTTTTAATATAGACATATTGCGAATAATGAAAGTTTAATCTAATTTATATTGCGTTATCAGAAAACAAAAATCGAAACATTTATTCTTGAAGTCTAAAGTCCGATTTTTTTCCGCATCCAAATAATGTTTTTCCAAATTTTTTTGTTACTTAAAAACTTTTAATATTAATTTATAAAAAAAACTGGAGTGTCCAGCGCTTTCTTATTCGTAGTTTTCACTATATATATATATAATATATATATATATATATATATATATATATATATATATATATATATATATATTTATATATATATATATATATATATATATATATATATATATATATATATATATATATATATATATATATATATATATATATATATCCCAAAGAAAACTGACAAACCAACCAATACTCTACATGAATACTCTGCAATGTGATTTATCAAACTAATTGATTCTATTTTGTTTCCCTGTCAAAATATTGACGAACACAGTTCATACAATTTATTAAATGTAATGTGTATTTATAGTAACATAAAAAGAAATTTTAAGAATTTCCGTAGCAGTTTTCTCGTAACTAGTACATTTTTTGAAGAAACTTTTCAAACAAAAGTTGTGCGAAATATAAATATCTTTCATTATGAACATAATTATTTTTGCCGTAAGTGTAGCCGTTCTAGTGATATTGGAGAAAGTACAAAAAATGCATAGAGTAAACACTTTCGGTTTGAATATTCTTTTCTGAAATAGGAGTTGCACATATACAAGTGTGACGTTCTCAATAATAAATTAAAATCCCTAAAACATCTAGTAATACAATAAATAATAATTTGTATTATTTCAATAGTTTTGTTTTCGCAGTAAGCGTTTTGTTAATTAAAAACACCTATAAACTAATTTTTGATAGTTAGTCATAATTTTGTTTGTAAGTAATCGAATTATATGTGTATATTTTAGGAAATGGACCAAGTGGAATCTCATTATCGATGATGTTATCGGGTAATTTGCCATATTTAACGTCACTAGACCACCCGGATGAGATGCTGTCCGCTCGGTTGCATAGCGCTACGGCGCAAAGTCTCGCACAGCAACCGCTGGACCATCTAGCGGCGGGCTTAGAAGGCAGAAGCACGAATCCCGTGTCGCTGCTACTAGACGCACTTGAACATCCGTGCGCTGATCTTGGCATCGAAATGGATTCGCTTGTACAGTGGCGCCACCACAAGGACAAAGAGGTATATTTGCCATCAAGCGAAATCAAATGTATTAGATTTGAAATTAGAATTTTAGTTGATTATAGAAGAAATGAATTCCTTTTTAGCTTGTCGTAGTACTCGGTCGGCAGAATCTTTTTTTTTGTATTATATTTCATTTACGACTTCCTGATCCTTAAAATGTATTATATTTTGATCACTGAGTTTATTGCTTTATATACAAAATGGTACTGGGTCGATTTAACCAAATTTAACTCACAGTTTGAGAGCTCAAATACTAAAAATTATCTTCATTTTATATCTAATTGCTCTTACATTTGCAGTTATTGAATTTAAGTATTTTTAAGTAAAACAAAAATTACATTTTATATATATATATATATATATATATATATATATATATATATATATATATATATATATATATATATATGTCTATATTCTTCAAATTGAACCAAAAACATATTAAAAATATTTAGAAATTTAGAATGCTTCTTGGTATTTTTTTATCACCGCGATTTGCGTTCATCATAATTGATATAATTTCTTGAAATATTAGTAGTTTCTCTTCTTAAAATTAGTAAATATTATTAAATAAGTTTATTATTAGATTGATTCGCCGTAAGGCGAGCTGGAAGTATTGGTACCTGAACCAATGCTAGTTTGTTTAAATCTTTTGCACTTCCATTAAAAATTTTATGGAATTTTTACTTTCTTTTACAGAGTAATAAGTAAGTATTGTAATCATGAAAAATTTCGAACTCGAGATTTCAACGGATATACACGTTTTGACCTTCCCTGAATCGAATGTGACTATTTTCGGAATGACGTCTATCTGTCTGTGTGTGTGTGTGTCTGTGAACGCTCTAGGGCCAAAACTGTCGAACGAAAAATTGTGAAACTACAAACTTAAGACTTGTATATATGCCCTAGATGTGCACCTCCTATTTTTGAAAAGAATATTCAAACCGGATAGTTGCATGTTTACATTTTTTGTTCTATCTCCAATATCACTAGAACGGCTACACTTACGGCAAAAATAGTTATGTTCATAATGAAAGAGATTAATATTTCGCACAATTTTTATTTGAAACATTTCTTCAAAAAATGTACCAGCTGCGAGAAAAATGCTACGAAACATTATAAATATCTTGTTTACGTTGCCATGGATTTGCATGTAGCTTATAAAATCGGATCATCTGCTATTTTGACAGGAAAACAAAATAGACCCAATTAGATAAATGACATTTCAGAATATTTCGGTAGAGTATTGGTTAGTTTTGATAGCTAGTACCATTACAAATTGGTATTGGTATCATTTTCCACCCATTCATTTATTAAAGGTAAACTTGGTATTCATATTATTTCTGTTGATTTATAATTTTCTTATTTTATATTTTTATAATCAATAATCAGTGAAAACTGCGTAAAAGAAAGTTGAGTGCAGGCCACTCCTGATTTTTTTTTTTATATTTGAAACTTACAAAAACCGCAATCTTAGGGTGTAATAATATAACTTCAATATATCTGAAGTTTTTTTTTTTTATATATAATTTTTATCTTTTTATTTCCAGATAGACCATGTAGTCATCGGCAAGGGTCCTCCAGGTGGTTCCTGGCATACAATGGATCCCAACGTGCTAACTCTATCTCTTGGTTCCTGGATGGCACTACCTGGTTTCCCTTATTCACCTTCTGAAACCACGATTACCGATAGTCAACGTCGCGCTTCTGCCGGCAGTGTCGCACAATATTATTCAAATTACGTTAAACACATGAATCTTACAAAATATTTCCGCAACGGGGTCTGTGTAATAAGCGTTGAACTAATCAACCGAACAATTCCCTCCGAAACATCCATAAACTCCACAGAATCTATAATTTCCGTCGATTGTGATTCAAAAATGTCGTTATTGGCACAAAAACAGCCTACAAAAGACTGTGATAATGAATTTCCAAGGAGAAAATGCTCTTTTGTTAGTGCTTTGAATTTTATTCGATCGCGAACGAAATGTCATAAGCAAAAGCCTAACAAAGATCAGATATGTTCTGGGGCGCGGGCGTCGTGTAAACGGCCGCGCGATATTGTTTCAAAGCATGATATGAGTCCAAATCGAAAAGTGCGAGAATTGATTGATAGGTCGTTTTTATCGAGTGATAAATCGTTGATTTTTACGCGTATATCACGCGATAATTTAACTGATGAAGTGTTAGTCTGTGATTCAGGTCGCTACGCGACGAAAACTTTTCTGTGCGAATTCCCTAAAGAACGAAGCGCGAAAACGCGATCGTTAAGTTTTTCTTGTGATTCAACCACGATTGAACCTAAACGCTGTGATAGTTATACATTAACAAATACAAATAGTCAAAAACATAATAGTTTATTAAATATAAGTGATTGCCGATTGTGTCAATGTTTCCAAGAGGTGCCTAATACAGAGGAAGACATGGAAATTCTATGCGAATGCTCTGACGACTCTCAGACTAACATTCCCGAAAAATGGTTGGTTAAAACGTACGATCCATCTACCGGCCAGCAAACAGACTACGTATGCGCGAATCTTGTTCTCGCGAACGGAGCAAGTGATCAACCAAATCGGTTGGGTTTGTCAGCTGAAACGTATGATTTACCTTGGGTATTACATGATCTAAGAACACTGGAGCAAAAGTTGGATGAGTTTACGCGTAGTATGGTATCGCCTGATCCTGTTCTGGTTGTGGGGGCGGGTCTTAGTGCAGCGGATGCGGTCATTGCGACTAGATTCCGGTCGATTCCGGTTCTTCATGTGTTCCGAAATCGGTCTGTTTCGCTGGATAAACAACTTCCGGAGAACATGTATCCGGAATACCACAAGGTTGGTTTGTTTATTATTTTAAATGTTTTTGCTTTTTTTTTTTTTTTGAATTTGTGCCAGATATTGCATGGGAAACAGTTCCGCATTCCTTGGCTTGTATGCAGTTGCTAACAATAGTTTTTTTTTACACATTTATACTTTCATATTCATTCATTTTGGCATACTTATAACGTATATTACTTACGTTTACGAAGTAATAAGTAAGTATTGTAATCATGAAAAATTTCGAACTCGAGATTTGAACGGATATACATGTATTGACCTTCCCTGAATCGAATGTGACTGTGTGTGTGTGTGTGTGTGTGTGAACACTAGAGCCAAAACTGTCGAACCTAAAATTATGAAACTTCAAACTTAAGACTTGATGTGCAGCTCCTATTTTGAAAAGAATATTCAAGCCGGTAGTGCATGTTTACTCTATGCATTTTTTGTTCTATCTCCAATATCACTAGAACGGCTACACTTACGGCAAATATAGTTAGGTTCATAATGAAAGATATTAATATTTCGCACAACTTTTGTTTGAAACATTTCTTCAAAAAATTAACCAGTTTGCGAGAAAAATGCTACGAAACATTATAAATATGTTGTTTACGTTGCCATGGATTCGCATGTAGCTTATAAAATCGTATCATCTGCTATTTTGACAGGAAAACAAAATAGACACAAGTAGATAAATGACATTTCAGGATATTTCTGTAGAGTATTGGTTAGTTTGATAGCTGGTTATGGTTATATATATATATATATATATTTATATCTAGTGAAAACTGCGTAAAAGAAAGTTGAGTGCATGCCACTCCAGATATTTTTATTAGGTACACGACCGATTTAAGGCTGATTATTATTAAATATAATAATGCAGATTGTATGAAGCAATTTTTAATCAACATTATAAAGAATATATGTTAATGTATGCAGAACAATCGTTGGTTATGGTTATATATATATATATATATATATATATATATATATATATATATATATATATATATATTATAATAAATTAGAAAAGCACACTTATACCTAATAAAGATATCTGGAGTGGCATGCACTCAACTTTCTTTTACGCAGTTTCACTAGATATATATATATATATATATATATATATATATATATATATATATATATATATATATATATATTTATATCTAGTGAAAACTGCGTAAAAGAAAGATGAGTGCATGCCACTCCAGATATTTTTATTAGGTACACGACTGATTGAAGGCTGATTATTATTAAATATAATAATGCAGATTGTATGAAGCTATTTTTAATTAATATTGTAAAGAATATATATTTTTTTGTTTTACTTTTGCAAGATTGTAGCTAAAATAAAGAAAATAAAATAAAATTGTCTCTAACAAAATAAAAATTTGGTAAACGAAATCAGCCAAAATTTCCTAATAAATTAATTTTGCTACTAATATAATTTAAATATAACTGTATTTTTTTGCATGCTTTAGTACCAATTTTGTAAAAAATATTATTAAAAATTATGATTTAAAATAACTGATTCAAAATATTTGTTACGCAGGTTCATCAAATGATGTTGGACGGTGGCTCGACCTACCCCCTCTACACAGCATTGCCCGAATATACTGTAGTAGATATTTCATCCGAAGATAAAACAGTGACTCTAACTTCCAAAAATGGTGCGACCATACGGCACAAAGTGTCGTTTGTTGTAGTGTTAATCGGGTCAAGACCTAATATGAAATTTTTACCACAACAATGTTCGATTGGCAGAAATAAAACGATAGAAATCGATTCGAAATCGAATCCTATCGATATCGATAAACTGTCGCATGGTGTTAATGGGTTCGATGGGTTATATGCAATCGGGCCACTGGCTGGAGATAATTTTGTTAGATTTATTCCTGGCGGGGCGCTAGCAGTTGTGTCTGATTTATATAAAAAGAGAAATTGGTAAAGTTTACGAAAACATCAGTTATATTTGATTCAACGAGATATACAAATATTGCAGAAATGGGGTAATTTTGTTTTGTAAATTTGAATTAAATATTTTACCAGCTTATTTTTTGATTAATATTTACTCGTAGAATCAAATATAATCAATTGTTTGATTAATTTTATATTGAGTGAGTGTATGATACACTTTTTATTTATGTTACTTAAAGTTTAAAAACAAAATAATTTTTAATGTTGATCAAAATTTTACTTAATTTTAAATCAAGCTTTTTATTTTTATTTTTTTTATTTTTTTATTAGGTTATACACAAATCTTATATTTAAATGTTTACAAAAACCTTAATTCAACAATTTATGTAAAAATAATTAAATATAACAAGTTGATTAAGTAGTATACAATATGTAGTAATTCTAATTATCTACGAATTGGTTATCGAAATTAGAATAATATTAAATGATCTTTTACTTTCCTATACGTAGTAATATATAAGTCTTGTAATCATAAAAAAATTCGAACTCGGGATTTCAACACGGAAATACACGTTTTGACCTTCCCCTGTGTGTCCGTGAACGTTCTAGAGTCACAATTATTCTATACCATATAAAAAAGTCTTGTGCTGGCCACAACCGATTTTTTTAAATTAATCGATTAGAAATTCAACTTTCCATGTAGTGTTTTTTTTTTAATATTAATATTAAATTAAAAACTAGGTTTTATGTTTGGTACGCAAATCAATATATTCTATTTTATTCTTACTTCGATGACCAATTCTTTTTGAATTATTTAAAAATATTTTATAAATTACTTAAGATACATTAGGTAAATGTTGACACCAATAATTTAAAAATATATATATATTCTCTTTATTAGTTATAGGTTTCACAACGTATTTATAACAATTTAGTCATTCAGGGCATTTTTAAATTAGTTAATTAGGTAATTATTGTTAATTCAGTCTAAATAATACGTAATATAGTTAATTTATTAGCTGGAAGAGCTTAGGGATCATTTCTCACATCACAGTTGATGCTGAGCTAAAACTTTCCACTTTTTCCCAGAAATGCAATTTTTTTTCCAAATTTTGAAAAACCTTACAATCTTTTTCCATTCATCTCTAGAATAATATTAAAATAATTTGTAAGTTGAGGTTACTTTTTATTACTATCGTATGACAATAATGGAATTAAATACACTCTGCTAACATCGATCGAACCCGATGATTTTATTAACATTTTGTTAATTTAAAATAATATTGGGTTCGAATCCCGGTGGCGCTGAAAAATAGGCATAGTTGTAATTGATACCCATTTGCCATTGGAGTAAATAGCGACATATGACCTCAGTAGTTGGTCCACTGTGAGACTTCATCTGTCTAAAAAGAAGTTTCAATACTCTAAATATGAATCGAACTATATGTATTTAGTAAACATATAGTTCATGCATTATATAAATTTCGTATTCACATCACAATTCGCAATCGAGATTAACTGCTTCCTATCTATTGGAAATTCAAACAATCCGCCCTGAAAAGAAGCCATGTTTGTGTGATTACAGTTTTTGTCAATCAACGTAATAAATTTAAAATATGTCCTTTTCACCACGATTTCACAAATTTACTCGGCCATAATAATTTTAAACACACTTGACGTGTAATCTCGATTAGTAATCTCGATTGCGAATTCAATTTCAAAATGGACGTCTAAAGATGTGAATGTTATTCTACATATAAAATAATAGGCGTTTACGAAAAGTAAACGGACGTTTACCGAGCGATCCGAGATAGTTTTCGTAACCGCCTATTGTAATATAATATGCTATGTCCACACCAACACTTTAAGTGAGTAACTTGAAGATATGTTTTATTTAAAGTCATCTCATTTGAAGTGCCTTCAGGCCCACTGAAAGTGTGATCACGTTTGTTAACTTTATAACAAATTTCGAATTCTTTACTGCAATTGATGTTAACTTATTTTTCGAACTGAAATTATACATTATTAAGAGGAATCCCTACCCAGTAGCATGAAAACAAAAATCATCGTTCCGCTCTTGACGTTTTCTGATCCTAAATTAAAATATAATCGTTCCAAAAAAATATATGTCGCTTAAGTATGATCTAATGCACGACTGTACAGACGAAATTTTATAAAATTTATCTATTTTACATATAAAAATAAATGAAACATTTTCCAATAAAAATTGATGATTTTCATAAGAGGTTTATTATGAATTGAAGAACGATATTCGCAATTTACGGTTGTACATGCCTAGATTGAACTTTTAACTTGTAATTATTAACAGAAATTACTTTTAAAAATGCATTTTATAGTCATATTTTGAAATATTGTAGGAGCATTTTCAAGGTAACTGTATTCTAATTTAGCTAGTGCCTCTAGCGGTAACATTTGTAAACACTGCGGTACAGTTGAAACGCAAGCATTTCAATATCTGGTTTTTATGTATTTTATATATTGTTATATTTGTGCTACTGAATTATGCTGATAGCGAAAAGTTAGCTCGGTAGGGATTCCTCTTAATATACAACAAGATTTGGTACGCCTAAAACGCACCAACGCGTAGAGCTCGCCTTTAGGTGAGAGCAGTGGTTTTTAATTATAATGGCATGTTTGTTAACAATTTGAAAAAATGTTATAGATAAGAAAGTCTTGCAATTTTTTGTAGATTATATTGATAAAAAAATAATTTACTGCATATTTTCAAATTAAAAATTACAATATTTAATAATTTTTTTCGCGAGCGGATTCAAATGGGATGCCACATAATATGTGTACCAAATTTGGTGTGAATCGCTTCAGTACCTTCAGAGGAGTAGAGGGCACAAATTTGGTCTTACGAGCGAGCGACGACTAACATCCAAGTATATAAGTTTATATATATATATATATATATTTGGATTTAGGGCGACGAGACAAACACTTTTTCTTAATGATCCGAGAATGCTACAGACACACGACCGAATGCTTTAGCTTCTTCGGTACTTCGTACGGCGAGCTAAAAAAAGAGAAGGATCGTCAAGTACCTGTTATTGTTCACTCATTTTTTGAATGATTGTTTTATGTGTAATATCAAAACTTTAAAAGTATATATCGAAGAAGTTCTACCAATCTTGCTTGTAATATCGTTTTAGAAATCATTTCACAATTGTATTGTAGATGGCACTGTCGATTTTAATATCAGATGTGGTTGATACTGGACTTAAAGTTAGAAACTTAAAGTGTACCGAATCGAAGTTCATATAGTGTGGACATAGCAATAGTCTACTTTTAAGTTTGGAAATTAGTTGTGAATTCGGATTAATTTAATTTTAATGAAATGTTAGCCTACATGTTTAAAAACCTCTAGTGTGATATAAAATATGAGATACTGTAGTTTTCATCTGGTTGGTGATGGTTTACTCTTTTCGTTTAATATTTTTTTTTACATACAACTTGCATTAGCACTAACGTGATATTTTTTAAACGTACAATTTATTATTTTTTCTATAAAATACAATTTTGAATTTTATATATAGTTATATACATAGTATAATATGACACATGTTTATTGTTGGTTTTCCCTCACAAAAAATAAATATATTTTCATAAAAATGTTAAATCTATATTTTTTCCCTTACCATTTACAGAAAAGTAAAAGTTCCAATAATTTTATTACCAGTTTTAATTTATATATTAAGTGCAACGCCAAATATAGCAAATGCATTTATTAAATTATAAATTAGTCTATTTTTTTATGAATTATGTCGTTATAACATCATAAATATATAGTAAGTATTTCAAAAATGAATACATGCTTTGAGAAATGTAATCTGCAATTCGATAACTTTACGACAAAATTAATTAGATTCTACTGGTTCACGCACCATGTCCATCTTTTGTAATAACCCGTATAGCACATAATGCCTAAAAACGTAATAGACCAATAGATGTCATCTATGGACGCCTTTATTACGTCTTCAGATTGCATTATTATTACTTTGTTGTTTTTAATGTGGCAATTGCATTCTTAAATATTTTAAATTTCCCGCCATTACTTAAACTTTGTATGTGTCCTAGCTTACCGACGTATATCTAAATTTATTTTATTATTTTCCCACTAGATGTCTATTAATGTTACATAATGTGTGCCAATCTATTTATTTTAAATGTATACCAGATATGGAATTAGATTATATAGAATTATTTAATTAAATATGGCTATTTCACCACGTTCAGCTTATGGTGTCTATGAAATATTGATGATAATTGAGGGGGTCTTGTAGCAATTTCTGATAAAATCCATTTTTATGGCGGATGATCACACATTCATATAACTCCTGCACCTGCTACAGAAAATGTTACATTACCCCTTCATCCACTTGCTTCTTCAATAGTTTAATTTTTATAAATACATACATAACGCCACACCTTTCGCATGAATTGGGCGAAAACAATCTATTTTCAAAAATTCACAATGTTTGCTTCATTTAAATAGAGTAATATCAAAAATACTGCTTTTTAATACAAAAATATCTAAGATATAATAAATGAATTTAAAAATATTTTTTTCTAGAACAAAAATCATCTTAAATTCAATTTTTATTACTATTATATATTCTAATAAAGTATATATAATTAATAACAGAAAAAAATATGATATACTTATTATTTTATGTCTATGTTTATTAATATGTCCTAAATATCTTAGTAAAACAATATTAAGAATACAGAAACGATTTAAGAGGGGACAAAAGAGGGTTAGTTGCCCCCTAACTCCTAAAACATTGAAATATAAGTTATTTATTATTATTAAATTATGTATTATATTATTTATAATGTCTTCGTAATGTATCAAAGAGAATATTGTGAATGTGAACGCTCTACAGCCAATACCGTTGAACATAAAAATGATTCATTGAATTTAAGATTTGTATAACTCGGTTGAGATTTTTTTTATTATATAAAATAATATTTCAACCGGAAGTAACAGTGTACTCCTGCTACTTCTTCACTATCTCGATAACTGTATGAGTTAGTCAAAAAGTGGTTCTTATATAAGTTCTAGATATTTGAATTTTTTTTTCAAATAATGTATAACAAATTAGTTTGGAGTCTGTGGCTGATTACTTAAAATAATAATTACATTCGCCATTTTTAGCTCGCCGTACGTAGTACCGAAGAGGCTAAAGCATTCGGTCGTGTGTCTGAAGCATTCTCGGATCAAAAAATTTCATTAAGAAAAAGTGTTCGTCTCGTCGCCCTGATTCCGAAAATGTATATAACTTATATACTTGGATGTTAGTCGTCGCTCGCTCGTAAGACCAAATTTGTGCCCTCTACTCCTCTGAAGGTACCGGAGCGATTCACTCCAAATTTGGTACACATATTATTTGGCATCCCATTTGAATCCGCTCGCAGTATAAATCCAATCGCCCGTATACTTCCCGAGTTCTAGGGCCTCAAAATTTGAAGCCCCCCTTAATACTGCCCTTATAAAAATAATTAATACACTTAAAAATTCTACTAAAATTTCTAAGATATTTTATATCTATAAGATTTTTTCATTTTGTTAATCCAAAGCCCGAAAAAAATTATTAAATATTATAATTTTTAATTTTAAAGTATGAACTAAAAATTTTTTTTATCATAATAATCTAAAATTAAATGTAAGACTTTTTACACCTATAACATATTTTCAAATTGTTAACCAAAAGGCCATAATAATTAAAAAGCACTGCTCGCAACGCATATTTTACCTAAGGGCGAGCTCTGCGCGTTGGTGCGTTTTACGCGTACCAAATCTTGTTATTATCACCGAGTGTTATAAAAGTAACAATGGCCATATAGGGATACTTTCTTAGGAAAAGCGTCCTAATACCTATACCTATATAAATACGGTTTTATTGTTTCTTCTATCCAACCATATGTGGTTTTGTCTTAAGCTAGACGGTACATCCCTGACAAACCCAACCACCTAGACAAAACAGTATATGGTTGGATAGAGGAAACAATATTCAACAGTCTTTATATAGATATTGCATATGTTTATATTGATTCATGACAAAGGTAGAATGAATATAAAACAACACTTATATTTGGTGAAAACGAAGTTTAAGTAAGTCCAGTGAAGGGCACTACTGTCATGAATACTTAAAGTTAAAGTATACTAAAGGCAACTATACGTAATAAAACCGTTTTCTAGAACAGAATCATTTGACATTGGTGTCGAATAAAATATGATTGAAGTATAAAGCCACAATACAAATAATGTGCCATGTTTGGTTTGGTCTTGATGACTGCTATATATCTTGTTTGAATGAATTAAATATCTTGCGAAATCTGACAGAAAAGAGAAACTTTCTTTTGGTGTTGTTCTTACATGTACCTGTGCGGACTTCAGGTAGGACGGTCGGCTTACGTGTCGATCTTCCCATAAATGGCAACTGAAAGTGTTGTTTTGCCTGTGTGGTTGACTCGATCGAACGGATCGAATGTGGGTTGAATCTGAATTTCACGATTTGTTTCTTGTATACGCGTTGCGCGTTCACTTCACGTAGACCCCAGTCAATATATGTTGTTGACGTTTATGCAATAAGGTTACGCACCAATGGCTAGAGTACACCGTATGGTACTAATTTTCCATGAAATTAAATGCAGCGATGTGCCTGATTATTTTCTAGTTAAAAAAATAATGGGCTTTTCCTTGTAATCAATATTTAAAAATGAGTTTTCAACATTTAAATGTTGTTTGATGAAAGATTCGTATTTGACAAATATACAGCCCACCCAAATTGTGTATTTTATTGTAATAGCACTGCTGCTAATGATGTTTGGATAACGGATCTTTGCATTTACAACAAAATAAAAATACATTAAAGCGTCTTTCTGGTTTTTTGGGGTCAAAAAATCGATTTTTCAATTTTCATATAATATTGATCCCACATCTCTCTAGAAAATACTGGTAAAGGTTTTTTTGAAGAATATTATAAAAGTATATATTAATGTATAGAGAAAACTGCTATTTAATGATTTAAATATAAAAAAATATTTAAAAGCTCCTTTCTTAACCCCAAAAATACCAGAAAGACCCCTTAAATATCCGAGGTATAATTAATTTTATATTTGATGTTTGCTCTTTCTTTTGAGAGCTTGTCTATTTGTTTGACCAATACCAATGGTGAATTGGTATGAATGACAACATTTGGCCTTAAAAACATGAAAAATATACTCTAAATCTTATGGGGGTCGTTTTTACTTTCTTTTACGAAGTAATAAGTAAGTATTGTAATCATGAAATATTTCGAACTCAAGATTTCAACGGATATATACGTTTTGAGCTTCCCTGAATCGAATGCGACTATTTTCGGAGTGACGTCTGTGTGTGTATGTGTGTGTCTGTGAACGCTCTAGAGCCAAAACTGTCGAACGAAAAATTATGAAACTTCAAACTTAAGACTTGTATATGCCCTAGATGTGCACCTCCTATTTTGAAAAGAATATTCAAACCGGTAGTGTATGTTTATTCTATACATTTTTTGTTCTATCTCTAATATCACTAGAACGGCTACACTTACGGCAAATATAGTTATGTTCATAATGAAAGATATTAATATTTCGCACAACTTTTGTTTGAAACATTTCTTCAAAAAATGTACCAGTTGCGAGAAAAATGCTACGAAACATTATAAATATGTTGTTTACGTTGCCATGGATTCGCATGTAGCTTATAAAATCGGATCATCTGCTATTTTGACAGGAAAACAAAATATACTCAATTAGATAAATGACATTTCAGGATATTTCTGTAGAGTACTGGTTAGTTTGGCAGCTTGTTTTGGTTATATATATATATATATATATATATATATATATATATATATATATATATATATATATATTTATATATATATCTATATCAAGTGAAGACTTCGTAAAAGAATGTTCGAGTGCAGGCCACTCCAGATATTTTAGCAATTATTTTGTAAAAGTAGGACCTGGTGATTATTATATATATATATATATATATATATATATATATATATATATATATATATATATATATTAATAAATATCACCTGTATACTTCATAAAATATCGTTTACCAAACTATTATTTCAGTAGGTAGCGACTTAATTTTTATTTTACTTTTAATTTTTTTCTTTGCAATAATTTTTGCAATGTATGTTACCAAATATTTCCTATTAACTAGAGTTTCATAGAATCTACGTTATTGCCTTTTATATATCACGAATTGTTTGTTCGGTAAACGACAGTTTTTATGAGACTATATTTAATTAAATTTCTAGACAATATTTGTTAACATACATGTATAAAATATTTATTGGGTTTTACTTTTGGCAAAATTGTTGCTAATTATAGAAAAATAAAATAAAAATTTTCTCGTTATTTATTGAAATAAAAGTTAGAAGAATGACAAACTCGTAAGACCAAATTTGTGCCCTCAACTCATCTGAAGGTACCAAAGCGATTTGACCCAAATTTGCTATACATATTATTTGGCATCTCTTTTAAATTCGTTCGTAGTATAAATTCAATCGCCCGTATACTTTTCGAGTTATAGAGCCCCAAAATTTGAATTCTCTCTTAATACTGCCCTTAGAAACATAATTAATGCATCCAAATAATTATAAGATATTTTATATCTAGAAGATTTCTTTGTATTGGTAACTCAAAGACTATAAAAAAATATAATTTTGAATTTTACATTTTTGCACTAATTTTGATTATATTAAAGTAATCCACAACAATATTGAAACACTTTTTATAACTATTTCATTTTTTCAAATACTAATTAAAATCAATTATGTTTAAATTTGAATATTATGCCAAGCGTGGAGTAGGCGGGAGATGTCCGCTATTTGCATCGCATATGTTACGTATGAGGCGAGCTGAAGGCACAGGTGCCGTGTATTTAAGCTTGTTTAAGGAAAGTTTATATTATATATTCAATATATATTATTTTCGGTTAAAGTATTGAATAGAAAAGAATATCCATATGTATATAAAGTGTAGGCTTTATGTTATCGCATTTAGTAATCTGACATGTTTCGGTTATTTCCGTTTATGTTTGTATCCGAATTATTTTAAAAGTTCACCCCTTGTAACTACGATGACTAACGCTTATAATTAAAGTCTCCCTTATATGCGCAGTGAACCTTATAATTACCAAACAAATTTGTTTATTTCCATTAATTCCAATAATTTTAAAAGCATTTCATTATTGGCTATTTTAACTCTGTATTTTTGACAATTTAAGAACATGCTGACTAATTTGTGGGAACCAAATGGATTCAATACTATACATATATTTTTAGAGATGAAAGTTCATTTTAGCAGTTACTTTCTTTTTATCAACAATTCAAGATCAAAATGATTCATTATACATGTACTTAGCTGATTTGAAATATGTACATGACAAATGTTTATATTATACACGTTTCGACAGTTATAGATGTAATTACATTGTTATTTTAGTCTCGGATTAGTTTTTTGGTGACGAAAGCGATATAATACACGCTTATCTGTACGATTTTATAAATTAATTCATCTAGTGATTTCAAAAATGATTAAATATTTCGAGAAATGTTAGAAGGCAAATATGGAAATTCTTACTTGAATTACAAAGATATTTGCATAAGTAATTGAAAAATTCAAAAATCAGGTGCAATATATTTTGAAAAACAGTACATATTAAAAGTTATATTTGAATATATTGATAAGGTGAATATTAAAGAATATAGCTGTATTTTATATTGGAGAAACAGTAATTAATAACGTAATAATTAGCTAAATTGTACAATTTGTACACTATGTAAAAGAAAGTGGAGTTCAGGCCACTCCTCATTATTAAAATAGACATGTTACATACACGTATAAACAAAATATACTCAATTAGATAAATGACATTTCAGGATATTTCTGTAGAGTATTGGTTAGTTTGATAGCTGGTTTTGGTTATAAATATATATATATATATATATATATATATATATATATATATATATATATATACATATATATATATATATATATATATATATATATATATATATATATATATATATATATATATATACACTGTAAAAAATACGTGTAAAATTACAATCATTATTTTTGTATTTTTCCTTAAAAATTAGCGTAATATTACATATCTGTGTAATTTTACATGTGTTCTTCAATTTTTATGTAATATTACCAACTATGAATATATTTTATGTGAACTTAAATAATTCACTGTAAAATTACATATTTTACAGTAAAATTAAATTTTCTATTGCAAAATTAAATATTCAATAGTAAAATTCCATATTCTCGCAGGCTGATCTGTAAAAATACGAAATTGATGTAACTTTACTTGGAAATAATCGGAAAAGTTGTAATATTACAAAAACGGAGTGCAAATTATTAGTTTTCATGTATTTTTACGCAATTTTAAAGTATTATAGTATTAGGTACGCATTGCTTTGAAGTATTTATATATGCATAGTAAATAAAAATGGTATTGTTTATTAATGAATATCAAAATTTAAGGTAGGTATAATATATTCTATAATATATGATATAATATATATATATATATATATATATATATATATATATATATATATATATATATATATATATATGTATACATTATATGTAATTTTAATTCATATCAATGATTAATAAAAAAAAAGAAAATGACAATGTTGCAGCTTTACATAAAATATATAATCGATGGTATTTTTACAATTAAATCTAGTATTTTCACAATTATCTTGTGTAAAATTACATGTTTGTGTAAATTTGCGTTTGCGTTGTTCTATTGAACAGACGCATGTGTTCAGAGTTCAGACCTGTTTAGGCTATACATGCCATGTATGGTGCATCATATTGAGCAGGCCGTATATTTGTTTAATGTATAACTGTGAATATATTTATATATAAAGAAGAGGTGTTTCTAATTTCTAATTGAACATTGAAAATAGAAGTTTCCTTTTTCAAGTAAGTTAAATGAAGTTATATATTAATTACCATTTAAATTTTTATTCCAATTATGCAAGTAAAATTAACAGAAACTTTCAACATATTCATATGTTATTTAACACTTGCTTAAAAGCAATTTACGTTAAACATGTATAATATCTTGTATATTTAGGGTTATTAATTATCTTATTAGAACTTGATAGTTAATTTACAGAAGTGTTGAAATTTTACGTTCAAACTGTAAATTTAGGATTGGAAAATTATATTTTACATTTTACATTAGAACAAACTGTTACATTTACAGGGAATATGCGAATTTTACATTTTTAAACTGTAAATTTAGTGTTTGAATCTGTTATTTTATGTTTTATCAAAATTTGATAATAAATTTACAGAAGTTAGAGGAATTTTATATTTTACATGGTAAATTTAATATTTGAAAATGTTTTTCTACATTTTGTAACTGTATTTTCATATCATATATTAATGCTGAAGATCACATTTACTTTATAAAAATAGATACCAACATCGAGGCACCAGAACACCATTATTTAACTGCTTAAAAGGTTATAGCAAAATACTTTCACGAAGAATTTGGTTTTCCTTTATTTGAAGTTGAGGTAAGATTAGCAAAAATATAGTATAAGTATAATAAAAATTTCTACAGTATTTTTCTTGTAGGAAGATGCACTAAAATAAAAATTAAAGGGAGAATTTCCAGTGTACCTGGTACGTTATATTTTCAATGCACCCCTTTCAGCTATCATTTTATAAAACAAAATAACAATTCCTTTTTTATTTTACTTCCAATTTAAACTTATTTAATTTTTTTTTTCAG
Source organism: Leistus spinibarbis (assembly GCA_933228885.1). Lineage (NCBI taxonomy): Eukaryota > Metazoa > Arthropoda > Insecta > Coleoptera > Carabidae > Leistus > Leistus spinibarbis. Next base: position 5,940,657 of record OW121791.1, read on the forward strand.
GGTCAAATGTAATCTGCCACAATTATATATGCATTGAAGATAATACAATAAATGAAGGAACCGAACATATTTTGGAGGCAATTTTCGCTATATTTTTTAATTTCAAAATGAAATACACGAATACACCATAGGATTATTCCTAACAATGGAATTAATCGATTAGATTATATTTGAAAATAAATCCTGACGTTGGGAGCAGAAGTAAAAGATGTTGTGTGAGGTCGGTCATATTATTTATTAACAATTTTAATGAAAAAAATTTAAAAATATTTAGTTGAAATACGGATGATTTTTTTGTTCAAAGTTTGTTTTAATTACAATTTTTTGTAAACAAATGACATAAATTAAGTTCGCATAAATGTTTTCGATTCTTTGTTATTTATATTTGTAATAAAAACAATTCAAAAAATTATAAATTGTTAAAATACCTATACTTTCTTCCTCAGTTTACAATTGCAAAAGTAAATTTACATTTTTAAATGTAAATTTACACTTCCATTAAGAATACCATTACATTATTTAATGTAAAATATACTATATAATCACGGAATTTTACATCTTCAATTAGTAAAGTTACATTTGCAATAGTTAATTTTCCCAGTTACACTTGTAAACGTTTTACATTTACAAATGTAAACATTACATCTCATATTAGTAAATTTACAATTTCAAAACTAATGTTACACATCATTAATGTAAAATTTACATTTAGCGATGTATTCCTTTACTACGACATCTGTAAAATTACATAACATAAATCTAGATATGTAAATATACTGTTCAATTTGTAATATTACATTTTATAAAATCCAAATAGTAAAGATACACTGCTATGTAAAATTACTATGATTATCGAGGGTCATGATTAAACCAATGATTATCATTGTAAAAATTTTTTACAGTGTATATATATCTATATCTAGTGAAAACTGCGTAAAAGAAAGTTGAGTGCAGGGCACTCCAGATATTTTGTTCAAGCTTTGTGTCCCGTTACTGTTCAATTTCAATATTTGGTCGGAAAAAATTAGTGTGTATTTATTAAAAAATAATTAATATGTACCCAATATATTAATTTGATTTGACATTTGATTCAGTAGTTTGCTTTAAAACAAATTCTAGAAAAATATCCTTATTTTTAAGTAGTTCCACTGGTATAACCCCTTAATAGGTGGCGCCGCCACACAAAATTAATGAATACGCCTTTTTCTTCCACTCTAATTAATTCTTTAACAAATATATGAATTACAATGTAATAATATGAAGACGAAAAATAATTAGTAGTACATACCTATGTATTGTTGAAAATTCCTGATAATTAACCATGGACACTTGTGAAATGTCCACAATTTTCCTTATCGCTTGAATTTTTTGAAATCACTAAAGATTTTTAACCCACAAACTGCTAAACAAATGATTAATTTTTGCACTAATTTCTCTGGTTGTTGTGGAATTTATCACGATTAAACGGAATGGTGTCCCAAATAAGCGTTGTAATAAATATATATATATATATATATATATATATATATATATATATATAAATATATATATATATATATATATATATATATATATATATATATATATATATATATTGAATGAAACATATAGAGGATATTTTCCATATGTATATACATATGTCCTAATTAATTAGAACCGTATTGGTGCCAAAGGGTATTGATGTATTGCATATATTTTGTTAATGATAAAAAACCGACCGAAAAGGGAAGACTGGTTTGCTTTAAAATTTCGACTAGTCCATTGCACTTCGTCAGACGACAAGTAATTTTTTGTTCCAGTGTTCAATTTTGGCAATACATGTTCCAATAATATTTATCGCAGCGATTATTAGCCGTACGAAGTACAGAAGAACTAAATCTTTCGGTCGTGTGTCTGTAGCAAACAAATTTTATCTCGTCACCCTGAATCCAAATATATATATATATATATATATATATATATATATATATATATATATATATATATATATATATATATATATATATATATATATATATTTGGATTCAGGGTGACGAGATAAAATTTGTTTGCTACAGACACACGACTATATATATATATATATATATATATATATATATATATATATATATATATATATATATATACTCATATACTTGGATGTTAGTCGTCGCTCGCTCGTGAGACCAAATGTGTGCCCTCTCTCTTCTGAAGGTACCGAAGCGATTTGAACCAAATTTGCTACACATATTCTTTGTCATCCCATCATTTGAATCCGCTTGCAGTTCAAATCCAATCGCTCGTATACTTCCGGAGTTATAGGGCCCCGAAATTTAGAGCCCCCCTTAATACTGCTCTTAAAAAAATAATTAGAACAATAAAGAAATAAACAAATAATTCTAAAATATTTTATATCTTCAAGATTTCTTCATATTGGTAACCCAAAGGCCATAAAAAATTATTAAAAATTATAAGTTTGAATTTTAAAATGTACTAAATGTTTATTTTTATTTTAGTATGTCAAATAAATCTACAACACTTATTTATATATATAACATTTTTTTAAATTGAGAACCCACAGACCATTTAATAACAATTATGTTTAAATTTAAACATTTATGCGCAAGCACGGAGTGGGAGGGTTCGCATCGCATATATTTCCTGAAGCTGAAGGCATGGATACCTGGACCTAATCTTGTTCGTTTTGGAGTTATAACAAAATTATCAACTAATATCTTTTGTAAATTGTCACCAATGTCGTACACAAATATAGCTTTTTCGTGGTTTTCATTTCAAGTGCAACAAAATATTTAAAAAATTAATACTTCATGCATAAATTTCCCGATGATTTCATTATTTATCTAATCACATAAAAGCAACATTTTTGTAAAAGTCAAAAACACTGTTATTTAATCTAAACTAATGATTAATCATCAAACAAAACGATATGGAAGTATGAGTACTTTATCGAGTAATCTTAAACATAATTTAAAAATTTGAAATTAAAAGTATGAAATTAATTCTAAGCACAAAATTTGCATATAGCATAACGTAATTTAATGTTAAATGAAATGCACTTACTGTAAAATATATTCATGTATCATAAAATTTGAATGATGCTAATTATAATACGTATGCCATGTTTAACTTTTAATTACGTATATAATCAATTATTTAATGAATAACTAGTTGCAACACGTCAAAAATGACGAGTCTTAATTGTGCATTGCACCTAGTATAGCGCCGTTAGGCTGTCTTTTACCTAACTTTTATTTAAGTAAGAAATCTCATAGAATCTTTCTTATTATTTTTAATATATCACAAAATGCTTACTAGGTAAACGGCAGATTCTATGACACTATATTTAATGAATTGTAGATCAAATATTTGTAAACATTCATATCATTTGGTCTTACTATTGCAAAATTAAGAAACAAATAAAATAACAAGCAAAGGTACAGACACCAATGCCTTAGCTTGCCGTATTATCTATATTCCAGTAAATGATTATTTTTTTCATTTATATAGAAACATTTAATTTGTTTATTTTGAGCTGCGAAAATTTGAAAGATAATGACATAGTTTTTGCATGATTGCAACAATAGCCAGTTTTTTAATACGTTCGCTACAATATTTTCAATTTTAAAATAACCTACATTTTATAATATTTTTACGAAGTAATAAGTAAGTCTTGTGATCATGAAAAATTTCGAACTCGAGATTTCAATGGATATACATGTTTTGACCTTCCCTGAATCGAATCTGTCTATTTTCGGAATAACGTCTGTCTGTCTGTGTGTGTGTGTGCCTGTGAACGCTCTAGGGCCAAAACTGTCGAACGAAAAATTATGAAACTTCAAACTTAAGACTTGTTTATGCCCTAGATGTGCACTTACTATTTTGGAAAAGAGTATTCAAACCGGAAGTGCATGTTTACTTTATACATTTTTTGTTCTATCTCCAATATCACTAGAACGGCTACACTTACGGCAAATATAGTTATGTTCATAATGAAAGATATTAATATTTAACAAAACTTTTGTTTGAAACATTTCTTAAAAAAATGTACCAGTTACGAGAAAAATGCTACGTAACATTATAAATATGTTGTTTACGTTGCCATGGATTCGCATGTAGCTTATAAAATCGGATCATCTGCTATTTTGACAGGAAAACAAAATAGACTCAACTAGATAAATGACATTTCAGAATATTTCTGTAGAGTATTGATTAGTTTGATAGCTGGTTTTGGTTATATATATATATATATATATATATATATATATATATATATATATATATATATATATATATATATATCTAGTGAAAACTGCGTTAAAAAAAGTTGAGTGCAGGCCACTCCAGATTATTTTATGTTGTTGCTGGGTTTGTTATAAATGCTGAGAGCCTGAACGTAAAATATCAGCTGCGCAAAAAATTCTAACGCAATATATTTTCAGTGCTGGCCGGCAAGAAACGGCGGAAGTACGTACTAAAAGTAGTCCTTGACCGTGATCCTGAAATAAAGCAATTTGTTATCTAACCGAAAATTTATGAGATTACAATCTAAATCAGATAGGGGAAACTGCGAATAAAGGTACATTGTGTATAGGTACAAATTAGTCTGCAGTGTAAAGTTTGTAGCTGTATACAGAGGAAGGAAGAATAGGTTTGGGTGGGTATCGTGTTTCCAAATATTGACTTGGTTGCGGCTGCGGCGTGGACTGCTGCTTCTCGCGTTTATTGGTCGCCTGCGTCGTCGCCAACATTCGCTACCGTGGAACACCCTATGCCTATGGCCGACAATGCCGGTTACTTCACTCAATTCCACTTTCTATTTACTACAACTTCAACAAACATACATTGTTTCAATACGATTATAAACATTGCTCCTACATCCTTTTCATACTGTACCTTGATATCCCATAGTATAGAATACAGTAGGTTTTTAGCTCGCCGTACGTAGTACCGAAGAAGCTTAAGCATTCGGTCGTGTGTCTGTAGCATTCTCGGATCAAAAACTTTCATTAAGAATAAGTGTTCATCTCGTCGCCCTGAATCCAAAGATGTATATAACTTATATACTTGGATGTTAGTCGCTCGCTCGTAAGACCAAATTTGTGCCCTCTTCTCCTCTGAAGGTACCGGAGCGATTCACACCAAATTTGGTACATATATTATTTGGCATCCCATTTGAATCCGCTCGCAGTTTAAATCCAATCGCTTGTATACTTCCCGAGTTATAAGGCCGCAAAATTTAGAGCCCCCCTTAATACTGCCCTTATAAAAATAATTAAAACTCTCAAAAATTCTACTACAAATTCTAAGATATTTTATGTCTACAAGATTTTTTCATTTTGTTAACCCAAAGCCCGAAAATAATTATTGAATATTATAATTTTGAATTTTAAAATATGCACAAAAATTTTTTATCAATAGTATCTACAAAAAATTAGAAGACTTTTTATATCAATAACATTTTTCAAGGCCATAATAATTAAAAACCACTGCTCGCAACGCATATCTTACCTAAAGGCGAGCTCTACGCGTTAGTGCGTTCTACGCGTACCAAATCTTGTTTATTATTATGACCATTTGGTTAATAATTTGAAAAATTATTATAGATATAAAAAGTCTTGCAATTTTTTGTAAATTTAATTGATAAAAATAAATTTTAGTGCATATTTAAAAATTCAAAATTATAATATTTAATCATTTTTTTCCGGCTTTGGGTTAACAATATAATAAAATCTTGTAGACATAAAATATTTTAGAATTCCCAGTAGAATTTTTGAGTGTTTTAATTATTTTTATAAGGGCAGTATTAAGGGGGGCTCCAAATTTTGGGGCCCTATAACTCGGGAAGTATACGGGCGATTGAATTTAAACTGCGAGTGGATTCAAATGGGATTTCAAATAATATGTGTACCAAATTTGGTGTGAATCGCTTTGGTACCTTCAGAGGAGTAGAGGGCACAAATTTGGTCTTACGAGCGTGCGACAACTAACATCCAAGTATATAAGTTATATACATTTTTGAATTCAGAGCGACAAGACAAACACTTTTTGTTAAGTAAATTTATGATCCGAGAATACTACAAACACACGACCGATTGTTTTAGTTCTTTTCTACTTCGTACGGCGAGTTAATGAAAACAACTGTAGATTTCTAGTGCCTAAATCGAGATAAACGTAACCATACTTGGTATTTAAGTATGTAGACACGGTATTGAATAATAAATGTGGAATTGAGTATAAGAATATAGGAACTCTCTGACGATGACGGTGACTACAGAAACGGTGACTCATACGGCACAGGAGGACAAGTAGGTTGTATTCACGTGTGTGTGTGGCTTTTAGTATGGGAAACGCGTTCTAACATGCCGTGAAAACATCAACACAATCGGTGAACGCCCAAAAATACATTTAAATTGCTGCTGATTCTGTTCTTGTCTAATTTTATTGAAACAATTAGCAATTTAGTTAGCGAATTTTTCATTTATCATTGTTGTCGCTATGATTAATGATCGATTTATAGATGTTGGACTCAGATGATTGGATAACAAACTGACGATGACATATGACATCAGATGTAATTTATTGATTAATATGGAGAAATAAATAAGAACCATATACCAAATTCAGAAATTTATTTAATAATTGGCCTATTTGAAATGTTGTGAACTAGCGGAAAACTCGTTCATAATAACGGTTTAAAAAATATTTAGTGAACATTTGCAGGAAAAATTCTGATGCACCTTGCGCCTTGCCCTAAACCGCCAACTAGCATCATATTATTTAATTACTCTTAGCACTAAACCATACATATTTTCAGTTAATTAATAAATTAATACTTTCTTGCTCTTTCACTATCTGCATTTAGAACAAGAACTGGCGCTAGCGCCAGTGCTATCAGCTCGCCGTTCCGGCGAGCGCGGTCACATCAATAAATACAAAACTAAAAGAGATAGCAATTATTATAGTACAAAATTTATTGTTGATATTTCATCGGCATTTAATATGAAATTAATAAATTTCTAAGTTTACGTATATAATTCTTAATCATTGACATTATACTCACATAGTCCATTGAACCAATCTAACCAATTATGATCCCGACATTTATTTATTCCTATACCATAACAGTTTTAATTTCCAAAAACCCCACATTTAAAATTGCACACATCCACATGGGTAACGTTAATATCGTTCGTTTCGTGATTTGCCAAGGATATTGATAATTATTTGATGAACATTTCCTAATTTTATTAATTAAAACACAGAAGCAAATGGTTTATACATTGGAAAATATAACCAAACAAATTACTGTCACATAAATATAACTTCTTCATTTTACTAACAGATGGCGATCGATGTCTGATATACTTCAAAATATATTTATATTATTTTTTTTAAGCCTATGGGCTCACAATTTGAAAAAACTTTAATCACATAAAATATCTTAGAATGTTGAGTAGAAAATTCTAAAATTTTTATAAGTTGACTAAGGGCAGTATTTAGGGGGGTTCCAAATTTTGGGGGCCTATAACGCCGGTCCTGTACAGACGATTGGATTTAAAATGCGACGGGAACATCACGGGCATGGAAATTATATGTATACCAAATTTCATCAAAATCGGCCCGGTACCTTCAGACGAGTTACGGTCACAAACTCAGGTCTTACGACGGACCGACCGAGCGAGCGAGCGAGATACATACATCCAAGTATATGAGTTATATATATTTTTGGATTCAGGGCGAAAATACAAGAACTTTTTGTTAAGATTTTTTTTCGATCCGAGCATGTTACAGACACACGACCAATCACTATAGCTCTTTTGTACTTACTGTACGACGAGCTAAAAATGATTTATTTTGTATTAAATTCACCCTACGATTGCTATGAAACAAAATCAATATGATTTGTGACTAGGGAAACGTAAATATAAAAGCGATTTTTATAGTAAATGGAACATTTTTCGAAAAAACTGTAGAAACAAAAATTGAAATACATTTTAATATCTGCAACTTTTATAAGAAACACTATTTCTCTAAGTCATTCCATTTACGAGATATTGATAAAGTAGCAAGTAAATTGTTATTTCCGGTTATGACTCCCCTCTTTCACTTTGCGCTTGCGCATAATTATTTTTAATTATTATGGTCTTTAGAAAAAAATATTATAGTTTTTTTATGCATATTTTAAAATTGCAAATAATTTCTTTAAATATTTTTTTCTGACCTTTGGGTTACCAATATAAAAAAATCTTGTAGACATAAAATATCATAGAATTAATAGTAGAATTTTTGGGTGTTTTAATTATTTTTCTAAGGACAGTATTAAGGGGGGCTTTAAATTTTGGGGCCCTATAACTTCAAACGTATACGAGCGATTGCGTTTAAACTGTGAACGGACTCAAATTGGTTGCAAAAGAATATATGTAGCAATTTTGGTTAAAATTGCTCCGGTAGCTTCAGAGGTGTAGAGGGCACAAATTTGGTCTTACGAGCGAGCGACGACTAACATCCAAGTATATGAGTTATATATATTTTTGAATTCAGGGCGACGAGACAAACACATTTTGTTAAGATATTTTTTGATCCGAGAGTACTACAGACACACAACCGAATGCTTAGCTCTTCTGTACTTCGTACGGCGACCAAAAAATTCATTGGTGACTGTACCATCGAATCAGCATAGTAAAAAATATTTATAAGAGCTCAACACGTATATTTCCTCGAGTTGGACATTTTTCATGATTATAATACTTCCTTTAATATCATTAAGATATTTTTTTGAATAATTTTATAAATATTATTTTATTCTTGATTGCGTTTGATAAAATGTTAATATCATCGATTTTTAACACTTATTCAAATGAAATGTTTTCTACCTACCTAATATTATTTTCTAAGAAATGTTGTTGATGATTCATAAAATATCATGATTATTCAACAAATTTTTGTTTCTAAGTATTTTTCTAATGTACTATGTATGTTTACTTATATGCATGGTTCTTGTGCAGATATTTTTAAAAAAAATAATACAATAGTTATTATTGTTTCTCAATATTAATGTATGTTTTATTCAAAATAATCTTATTTAAAGAATAATATAGTTAAAAAATATTTCTTTTCGGCAATTTAGCCTAAAATAAAAAAAGCAATTTATGCTATTAATAATAATATTTACTTCTCAACAATGCAATAGGTAAAATAAATATAATATTGAATTTATTCAATAATTTGTACTTTCTTATACGTTATGTATAAAATAATGAATTGTTATCACAAAAACAATCAAACCTATTTTTGAAAAGGATATTTCAACCGTAAGTAATACAATATAACCTTGCTACTGTTTCAATATCTCGAAAACGATATAAGTTAGAGAAAAAATGAATCTTATAAAAGTTAAGGATATTAATATTTGTAGTAACTTTTGTTTAATGTTTTTTTGGAAATTATGCACCATTTACTGAAAAACCACCAGTGAAAATAGTCATGTTATATTTACGTTTCCCTAGTTACCACACATACTGTTATCGTTTTACGGCAATCTGACTTGAATTTAAAACAAAGTAAAGTAATATTATATAATATAGGAAATATATGAAAGTCGAATGCATGCCACTACAGATTTATATTATAATAATTTCATCAAAGAAAAGAAAAATATCAATAATTGCTAATCCCAGTGTTTAAGTACTAATATAAACAAAAAATCTATAATATTTAATGCTAAACTTGAAAATTAAAATCTGTTTAAATCGTTTTTATTCACTCCATAAAAAAATTAATTACTGTCCATGCATTATGCTTCTAAAATTATCGTCTAATAAAATCGTATTTTATGACATTTCTAATAACAAATCCAATTCACACAATTTAATTTCTCTAAACATTTCTGAGTGATAAAATTAGTATAATTTTACATCTTAATTATTGAAACAGTAACAGTTTATAAGAGCCCACAGCATAAAGACACTTCCGGTGAAATACAGAACTAGATGCAGGTCTTCTTTATCTGGTAATTACATTTTTAATTATTCATAAAACACACATACATAATGTTGATCTACTTACGAATAACTAGGTAAAAAGTATTGGTTCACTTAGAAACATTGTAAAAGTTAAACTTTTCTAATAATGAAAATATATATAATAACAATTTTAATCCGCAGTACGCATTTTCGAACAATAAGAACCTTATCTATTCAACAGAAAAACATTTAATTAAATAAATGCTAAAATAAATCAATAAATAACTGTGCCATCATGTACCCGGTGTTGTCATTAGACAACCAGATAAAGCAGCAATCGAAATGTGTATTTTTAGTATTAATAAATGGTATTTTTGACAATAAAAATGTGTAAAACGAACCACAATTTCTCACGATTAAATTTTATTATGGTTATAAATTTAATAGGAGTAAATATTTCCAAACGAGAGCTGCAAAACTGCGGACAAAATCAATTACTAATGGAAATTAATTCATATTAAACTTAAAAATTATTTCAACAATTCACAAGCTCAAATCAACTACAAAATTGATTTCAAATCGCGCATTGAAACTATTTTGACAATTACAAATCATTTATGTGAATTTGTGTTAACTTAAAAGTTATTTAATCTATCTAAATATATATATATATATATATATTCTCGAAATAAATTCTGGGGACGCCACTGATTTTATCCTACATTCGTAACGATATTGTTAAATAAGTTAGTGTAATTTAAAATTCAGTAGGTGTCAGCTGCGTTTAAATACTAAAATAATATTCTTTTCCTTAAAAGTAAAAGGTAGAATATATTTTTTTTGCCCGCTTACGTATCAAATCGAGTAGGATTTGATCCCAAAACCATCGCCTACGTTTTCCATGCATGCTGTGGGCCAATCAAGGTTATGGCCAGAACGGGATTTAAACCATTTTACAATATTATATCAGACGAATCATTGTCAACACTTGTCTTGCCAAAAATATATCAAATTTAAGAAAACATATTCTTATTTTTAATTTACAATTTTTAACTCGCCGTACGAAGTACAAAAGAGCTAAAGCAATCGGTCGTGCGTCTGTAGCATTCTCGGATCAAAGAATTTCCTTAACAAAAAGTGTTTGTCTCGTCGCCCTGAATCCAAAAATATATATAACTTATATACTTGGATGTTAGTTAACGCTCGCTCGTAAAACCAAATTTGTGCCCTCTACTCCTCTGAAGATACCAAAGCGATTTACACCAAATTTGCTACACATATTATATGGCATCCCATTTGAGTCCACTCGCAGTTTAAAACCAATCGCCCGTATACTTCCCGAGTTATAGGGCCCCAAAATTTGAAACCCCTCTTAATACTGCCCTTATAATAACAATTAAAACATCTAAAAATTCTACATCGAATTCTAAGATATTTTATATCTACAAGATTTTTTCATATTGGTAACCCAAAGGCCATAAAAAAATATTTAAAATTATAATTTTAAATTTCAAAATTGGCTTTAATTTTTTTTTGAATATATCAAAAAAATCTACAAAAAAATGTAAGATTTTTTATATGTATAATATTTTTTCAAATTGTAAACCCATAGGCCATAATAATTAAAAACAATTATTTTTAAATTAAAAGGGTGGAGTAGGACGGGGAATCCCTTATATTACTTATAGGGCGAGTTGAAGGCATAGGTGTACCTAATTATTATTAAATAAAAACCATTTATTCTAATTGTCAATATAATGACTCTAGGAAATGTAACAATCGTTCGACTTTGTCAAATTGTTTAAAAAATTACATGAATTGTTTTTTTATCAAAATACCAAAACAATTATTATGGTTATATCTAATGCATTTATAAATTTTACTTGTCTACACTTTGGGCTAGTTCGCCTCTGTCTTTAATAGTTTAATGTACTCCTTCTAGCCATACACAATTAATACAGACATAAGTTACAACCTTGATTATAATATACCGTATAAACAGATTACTTTATAATATGTCATCAATACATTTGAAATTACATTAATACAACCCTGTAGTAATACTCGCAATTAGTCTAGTTCAAAATAAAATTTATCGAATCATACAAATTGACCTAAGAATTAATATTGATATAACACCGGTTAACTAATATTTCTATAGTTATTTTGACAGCACATATCTTACTTTGACACTTGTCTGTGACATGTCAAATTTTGTTTCATATCAAAACATCTGATAATATATGTAAATATCATTTGTTTTGTATTAGAAACTTAATGCTGAAAATAAATGACTAGAAATCATTGTTATTGAACTTGCATCTAGATATAATAATTTTTATTATATAGAAATGTACTTTTCTTATTATGGTTCGAAGTTTTGTAGGCGCCATTCTCTCCTTTATTTCTCCTACTTGCGTTCGATATTGTACTGTGTTTCGTAACAGGTTAGCCAACTGGAGAATAAATTAGAGCACTAGAATATTAAAATTGATTTATCCAATTTCATGATTTATTCGTTTATTTTAGGATTTATGACATTGTTTCATTAAAATTTGTAATTTTACAAATGATTTCGATAAGGAAACAATTTTAATAGATTAATTTTAATGTAAAAATTATGTTTTTCGCTATTATTTAATTTAATAGACTATTTATTGTATTGGTTACTCATTGTTTATTTTTAGAATATTATTTATTAATAATAATACAAATTAATTAATTAATAAAAATAATTAATATTACATGTCAGTGTGGTTATAATTATATTATGTACTATTATTTTATTTCTTATAAAATTTAGTGTTTTGGTTTATTTTTAATTAATGATTAATCAATTGTTATACAAATTATATATTGCTTAAAAATATTTATAACTAATTATCTAACTAGTTATCAGTGAATAGTTATAAATATTATGCTAATATTTTATATATTATTTATATTTATGTAGGTTGTTTATGTTTATTGTATATTAAAGAATGTTATTTATCGAATTATTTACAGTAATACATTTGTTTAGCCCTTAAAAATAGTTAATGCTAATAAAAATGACTTATTAAAGCTAAGTTATGTCAATAAGCATATTATTGTATAGTTGTTATATAATATATGTATATAATTCGTGTGTATTATGCCATAATTTTGTATGAAACCATCCCAAATTTAAAAATCGATTCTTTTGGTTACATTTTGTTTTGTAAGTGTTGACGAGGTCATGACGCTAGCGTTGCCCGCGCCTATGTGGAGGTAGTGGGGCACCATATAAAAGTACAACCGGCAGAACGTCGCTTCAGAATCAAGCAGACTTTGTAGTGTGCGTTTCATTGTCAAATATTATTAAATAAAAAATAAATCAACCAACAAAATGAGGGAAATTGTTCACATTCAAGCCGGCCAGTGCGGAAACCAGATTGGAGCCAAGGTATTTATTACTAATAATATATCTTAGGTAAAAATCTACATTGCACATGGTTGTATGTGTAGACCGAGCTCTGCGCCATTTCTAATCGCATAACTCATTTATTTCTGATTGTACGCGTTTAATACTAATTTCCTAGGTAACCAATCGGATTTTTGACTGCTTTGTTATGGTTTTGTGTTGTTATTTTGGGTATTTACAGTGATTTGACTAGTTTTAATTTCGGTAAAATTTGGGCGTCAGCCATCTTTGATGCCAAGCCGGTTACTCGTAACGGTTTTTTAGTATCTTATAAAACGTTTTATGTTTAATTTCAAATGTTTTCTCGGTTTTAAAGTGAAAATTTCGAATATATTATACTTTGTACTTTGATTCAATTGTTTAAACTACAATTTTTATAGATTAACCGGCTTTTGTATGACTTATCTCCCGACAATGATTCTAAATGTTAATTTTCGTGATAAGCTGTAGCGTTTATGGTTTTATATGTAAAAATATACGACTTTCGCGGACTTGTTCGATTTTTCAAACATCTGCAGGGTGTGGTCATCAGCCATCTTACTGCACCATAAATATGTATAGAACCTAACATTAGTTTAACTAGTAATCTAATTCAAATAAACATTATTTCTATCCGAGAAATACAAGTTTTTTCTAGAAGGAAAATTTGTAGTACGGTCAATGTTATTGGGATTGTTGGTAGCTTTACCCAAGGGACCCCCACAGCTTGCTTGCTTGAGAAATCCGTTAAAATACCGGCCGGCCGGTATATGTGCCCTCTCTTTCTCATACGCATAGTTTCGTTGTGCTAGAGTGAGGTCGACATACTTTATAATGCCGCGCGCAGTTGTGTTTGCTTTCTCTCTTGACACATGGTGCGATCATTGATGATTTCCGACCTTTTGGTTTTTACACTGCCAAACTCTAGACTTTTATACAGCCTTTGTAACTCACGTTCAAGGTTATATTGAAATTTTAATCTTTTGCATGGTAAATTGGATTGTTACGGAATAAAGTTTTTCTCTTACGAAATTTTCACTTGTTTTTGTTCTTAATTAAACAATGCAGAATAAAATAGTAATAAAAACGCCAGTTTTGATATTGTATTCTAGAATTTGTTTCCAAAACTTAAACACAATGTATGAATTATCGTTTTTAACAAAATAGACACAAAAGTATATTTACTATATTGTATTCTATTACTCATTGCGGCAAACATTTTCAAACAAGTCTTAAATTTAATAAATTCTATATATTCTATTATATTTTCAAGGCGCAAATTAGAATCATTGAATATTTTTATAAAATGTAAAATTATTAATACGTAAATATGAGCAAATTTTGACAACAATTATAAAATAAAAATATAATCTCTAGGCGAAGCGCATCTCTCGTTTGAAGTGCACCATTCTCGAATTTCTCTAAAAATACATTTGTACTTTGCACTCGTCTAATAATGTCAACCTTTTCCATATATACATTCTAGTTGTTCCTTTGACACAAATACTATTGAAATACTTTGTACTACTTTGCATTAAAATCTTGTAAATATTATTAACGAGGTGAATAATTTCGTATGAATTATTTACAAATATTATTGTGTTAATAACGGCGTAACTATATAATTTACTAAGTAAATCTTAATTTTAGTCACTAAAATTAAAATAAATAACATTTATATTCAAATATTTACTACACAAAACTATTACGCGATTTGCTCTAATGCAGAAAATTATTTAGTAAATAGTTAATTAGTAAAATGTTTTAAATTAATCCTCTAAACTGCAATATTTAATATTGTTTTGGAAATTGTGTAACATTAACCGCCACCGTCAGGACTTGAACCTGTTAACTTCGTATCTCACGTTAAAGTTTATAATTCTGCCGGGTAGTACATTATTTATTCGTTGTATTAAATCTGTAGCTTATTTCGGTAGATAACGACTTAATTTTTTTTTACAATAATTAGGGAAATAAGACCAAACGATTGTTCTATATATGTTAGCAATTATTTTTATATTCATTAAAAATAATCTTATAAAGTTTATGACCTAGCAAAAATTTCGTGATATATTAAATGCAAAAACACACATTTTATGAGACAATATTTATTGAATTGTTTCGGAAATATTTGTAAACATAGAATAATCGTTGGGTAATTATTTTACAAAATTGTTGGTAAAATATAGGAACCAAAACAATTAAGACGTTAAATATAAAAATGAAATAATAAATTCGGAATTAAATTAAATTTAAATTTTTATATAAAAAAAACCCTATTTTTATAAATAAATTGGCACAATTTCATATAAATGTCGGATAATGTACATTTGTTACAAATACGAAGTAGTATATCTATTGCCGACACGTACACACCGTTCGTTTACCGATTGCGTGGTTATACATTATTGACGAATTGATTGTGTTCTGTGGAGCGCGTAGGGCGGTGTACGCGCCGCTCTTGCTAGGGTCGTTAACCTCTGACGCAGCCCGATTTTCGATCTGCCGCGGAATCTAGGCGCAGAACCGCACTCAAGACAATCCAATCCACTCAACAACCTATTTGCATACATATATAAACCCTACTGCACAGCGCACTCCTTAATTACAATAGTTTTACATTTCTTGCTCAGATCATAATCTGTCCTTTTTGTTTATTGATTGTGGAAGAGAGAGAGACACAGCTAATGATGCAATATATCTCTGTCTCGCTCGTCCGCGTCTTTTGAATGTACTCGTACGATAAAGTAGGCTGATTCTTATTCATTCGAGAATATACGGTTACGTCATATTCGCTTCTACTTCTATATTTAGTCATGAGTTGCTTTGCTTTGATATATATACTGATTAGCATAAAACATTCATATTTATCTTGTGGTATACGACCTTGTTGCATAAAAGAACTCGCCCACCATATTAGGGTTCGTGAAAAAGAAAGCGGATATTTTTACTCATAAAGTCCAGGACCCCTATTCTGAGTGTCTCAACTAAATATATTGAAGTGAGATAACGATGACGTACCACTAGTGAGACGCGCATGTGAGATCTTTAGGGATTTTTCTGACTTCAAGTTTACAACACTTGTTACAATTATTATTTTAAAAAGATTATAAACTACAGTAAATACAAATATTATATATATATAATAGCCCGGAAATGTTTGTAAGTGAGTTTTAAACAACAAAAAACAAAGAAAACACAAAATACAAAAAAACACAAAGAGACCAGCAAAAGATTTCACAAGTAACAAAAGGGTAACAGTCAGTTCAAGCGATTTCATTAATCTCTGCGCTTGTACAAAGATGTCTTGCACACAACCAATAATCTGTCAATTTTCTCACTAGTAACTTTTCTGATCTCACTACCTACCGAGGTAGTGAGATAAATATACGAATTGATTGAGATCCATGACGTTATATCATGTTTACGCAATGAATCCAATAGATGGCAACAGCGTTTTTAAGTGAGATCTCACTTCAATATATTGAGTTGAGACACTCAGAATAGGTACCCAGTATTGTAAAAAGTAGGGATTTTTGTAGTGCTCGAAATTCGTTTGATTTCGCTAAGTAAATGAAATAAGAATTTATAAAACTGCACACATTTTTGATAATAAGAAAGTTTCGTCAAATTTAGACTGAGAAGTTAGTTAGCTTAGTCTTTTGGTTTGCGGGTTCGAATCCCACATGATGTGGAAGTTTTCCCTCTTCAGTTGTATTTATATTTTATTAATTCTTTTTTTTTTTTTTTAATGTTTCTAGTTCTGGGAAATAATCTCTGATGAGCACGGCATCGACCCCACCGGCGCGTACCATGGAGACTCCGATCTCCAGTTGGAGAGAATTAACGTGTATTACAACGAGGCATCCGGCGGCAAATATGTGCCCCGTGCGATCCTCGTCGACTTGGAGCCCGGCACCATGGACTCCGTGCGATCTGGACCGTTCGGCCAGATCTTCAGACCAGACAATTTTGTATTTGGACAGTCTGGCGCTGGCAACAATTGGGCAAAGGGCCATTACACAGAAGGTGCCGAACTCGTCGACTCCGTACTCGATGTAGTCCGAAAAGAAGCGGAGTCCTGCGATTGTTTACAAGGCTTCCAACTGACACATTCATTGGGAGGCGGCACCGGATCCGGTATGGGCACACTGCTCATCTCCAAAATCCGCGAAGAATACCCCGACAGAATTATGAACACATACTCCGTAGTACCATCGCCTAAAGTATCAGACACCGTCGTCGAACCCTACAACGCCACCCTCTCAGTACATCAATTGGTTGAGAACACTGACGAAACATACTGTATCGATAACGAAGCCTTATACGACATTTGCTTCAGAACATTGAAACTCACTACACCGACATACGGCGACTTGAACCATCTCGTCTCACTGACAATGTCCGGCGTCACCACCTGCCTGCGGTTCCCCGGTCAGTTGAACGCTGATCTCCGTAAATTGGCCGTCAACATGGTACCTTTCCCACGTCTTCATTTCTTCATGCCCGGCTTCGCACCCCTGACAAGCAGAGGCAGCCAGCAATACAGAGCGCTAACAGTACCAGAGCTCACCCAACAAATGTTCGACGCCAAAAACATGATGGCCGCCTGCGATCCCAGACACGGACGTTACCTAACGGTGGCCGCTGTCTTCAGAGGCCGCATGTCCATGAAGGAAGTAGACGAACAGATGCTGAACATCCAGAACAAGAACAGCAGCTACTTCGTCGAATGGATCCCAAACAACGTAAAGACAGCCGTGTGCGACATCCCACCCCGTGGTCTCAAAATGTCTGCCACCTTCATCGGCAACTCCACCGCCATCCAAGAATTGTTCAAGCGTATCAGCGAACAATTCACCGCTATGTTCAGACGCAAAGCTTTCTTGCATTGGTACACTGGCGAAGGTATGGACGAGATGGAATTCACTGAAGCCGAATCCAACATGAACGATCTCGTATCCGAATACCAGCAATACCAAGAGGCCACCGCTGACGAAGACGCAGAATTCGATGAGGAACAGGAGGCTGAAGTTGATGAGAACTAAACGCTGTGTCTCCTCCCTTCCTCTCACAAACACTTCATCCCCTGCCCTTACAACACATCTCTACACCCTCTGAAAGTCTTTAGATCAGTGTCCCATTTTACTCTTATTTACCAAGATTTACCCTTTTTCCTATATTTCAAACGAAAGTACTATCCTCCGCACCAATCCCTATCATCATCTTTTTTTACAACTATTCGATGATTTTTGCGATGATGCTTTTTTATTTCTTATATTATTGTATTGTTTCGAAAACTTTTGTGTACAGTCTTACATTCCTTGTGTAAATCAATATACATTTAACTTATTAAAGACTGACTTTCTTTTTTATTTTTTGTTCGCTTTCGAATTATAATCTTTTTTATTTGTATTTACCAGTGTCATTTTTTTGAATATTTAATAATTATTTGCATCTACTTGTTCATCATTAGTAGAAAACATTAAAACATGGCTGCCAAATCATTCTAATACTGATGTTTGATTTTATTATTACCCTTTTTACCTATAATCTAGTCATTATTGGAGTTTACAGTTCAAAGCTAACAATCTTTTGATATAATTGGTAGATTCTGGGCGCTATAAATCTCTGAACCATGTAATTAATTTGTGATAACTCCAATAAAGATTAAGATATGTAGCATCCTTTTCAACTAATAACAGTTATTTAAATCAAAACATCTTACTTGTTTTTATAAATTGAGAAATAATTACGAATAAGGCACTGGAATTACATAAACTTTGGGGATTACTACAAGTAATAAATATAACCATAATTGAATATGGACATTGCTGCAGGGAAATATAATTGTCTCGAATACTCTTTGTGCAACAGTGTTTACGCTTTAATATTCGTAATCTATGAGTTATTTCCCGAATTTTTGAAAAATCAATCAAATTCATGTCGATTCTGTTCGGTTTCCGTTGTTATGATCATGGAACATTATTTGCTTACTTCTTTATCAGTCGTCAATATTTAATTTATATATATATATATAAAACTCAGTTTAAGGTCTATTGCTGTAATTTGGTTTTACGACAATGTTATGAAAGTATTGTTTGAAAACAATTGACATCAATGGTTGAGTGGGTAATATTACATGACCATCACAGTGTGATTTTCGGGAGTGCCATTTCGTAAAATGATTCACGTATCAAATTAAAGATATTTATTTAACATATAACCTAAATCTTCATGTTGATCTCAACGTGTTTTAAATTCTACAAAAGTGACCTACCATAAAAGGCGATTTTGACAACTTGTACCGGTAAGTTGTTACATGTGTTGCGACGTCATCAACCTACGGGGTCCATTTACAAGACATCGCCCACTTGACGCGGTTAAAGTTTTTTTTTTTTTTTAATTGTCTCCCAGTTCCATATTAAAATAGTTATTTATGTGCATTGCATGCATTGTTTTTTTTTTCCCTCAGCGTGAGTCTTCTTTGGTGCACTCTCTCTCACAGTGGCGTAGATTAACCGCTAATGGAGTATTATAAATAAAAATGCACATATTTATTGAGGGTGGGGCATGTCCTTCTTTGGATTTAGCTGCTACGCCAATGCATGTAACGGTACGAACGGGTTCTCAGTATGGTGTGTGTAGAGTGACAAATATGTTCATTAATTGTCCTTACGTCATTTTACTGTAATCGCTATTTTTAGAACGACGCGCACGTCCGTGCTTTAAAAACTATTACAATTTTTAATAATAAATTTCAGGAATTCCGCTGTTGACGATAAAAGAAATATTAGTTATTATTTAATTTAATTCTGCGATAAACAGACAACAGATGTACATGATTCTAATCTATATTGATAATAAATACTTTAAAATTCATGTTTCGATTGGTTAGCGGAATATATTCATATAGAAATTGAACATTTGCATTTTTTATTGATTAAATTTAATGTAGATTTTTCCCCTGACCCCTAGGTCCCATAATTTGTAAATAATTCTTAAAATTGAATTTAAATAAAATGATATATATATATAATAGGAATTTTTTGAAAATAGCTAAATGTTGAAAAATCAGGATAGTTCCAAACTATATTTAAAAATGGGTTGTGGCCAACGCGGGACTTTCTTTTACGTAGTTTTCATCAATATTTATTGATTATAAAAATATAATATTAGGAAATAATAATCCAACAGAAACAATATGAAAACCAAGCTTACCTTATATAAATGAATGGGTTGAAAATTATACCAATACCAATTTGTAATGGTTTTGAACTAACTAACTATCAAAACTAAACAATTCTCTACAGAAATATTCTGAAATGTCATTTATCTAATTCAGACCATTTTGTTTTCTTGTCGAAATATTGACAGGCGCAGATGATCCGATTTATTAAGCTACATTCGAATCCATGACAACGTAAACAAGATTCTCATCATTTTCGGTAGCAGTTTTCTCGTAACTGGTACATTTATTGAAGAAACTTTTCAAACAAAAGTTGTGCGAAATATTAATATCTTTCATTATGAACATAACTATTTTTGCCGTAAGTGCAGCCGTTCTAGTGATATTGGAGATAGAACAAAAAATGCATAGAGTAAACATGCACTGCCGGTTAGAATATTCTTTTCAAAAATAGGAGGTGCACAACTAGACCATATACAAGTCTTAAGTTTGAAGTCTCATAATTTTACGTTGGACAGTTTCGGCTCTAGAGCGTTCACATACACACACACACACGCACACACACACACACACACACACACACCAACACACACACAGACGTCACTCCGAAAATAGTCACATTCGATTCAGGGAAGCTCAAAACGTGTATATCCGTTGAAATCTCGAGTTCGATATTTTTGGTGATCCCTATACTTACTTATTACTTCGTAAAAGAAAGTAAAAATCATAGTGCATGTGCGAAAGTTTTTAACACCATTTGTAACCGGCATATAATTAAGAGCATAACTATAATTAATAAATACTGTATTTATATGGTAATATATAGTCTTTTAGCTCGCTGTACGAAGTACCGAAGAAGCTAAAGCATTCGGTCGTGTGTCTGTAGCATTCTCGGATCAAAAAATTTCATTAACATGTGTGACGGTGAACGCTCTAGGGCCAAAACTGGCGAACGAAAAATTATGAAACTTCAAACTTAAGACTTGTATATGCCCTAGATGTGCACCTCCTATTTTTGAAAAGAATTTTCAAACCTGAAGTGCATATTTACTCTATACATTTTTTGTTCTATCTCCAATATCACTAGAACGGCTACACATACGGCTAAATTAGTTATGTTCATAATGAAAGATATTAATATTTTGCACAACTTTTGTTTGAAACATTTCTTCAAAAAGTTTACCAGTTGCGAGAAATATGCTACAAAACATTATAAATATGTTGTTTACGTTGCCATGGATTCGCATGTAGCTTATAAAATCGGCTCATCTGTTATTTTGTCAGGAAAATTAAATAGACTCAATTAGATAAATGACATTTCAGAATATTTCTGTAGAGTTTTGGTTAGTTTGACTGCTTGTTTTGGTTTATATATATATATATATATATATATATATATATATATATATATATATATATATATATATATATAAAACCAAAACGCAAAGTATTGGTTAGTTTGACTGCTTGTTTTGGTTTTATATATATATATATATATAAAACCAAAACAAGCAGTCTAACTAACCAATACTCTACAGAAATATTCTGAAATGTATATATATATATATATATATATATATATATATATATATATATATATATATATATATATATATATATATAGTAAAAACTGCGTAAAAGAAAGTCGAGTGCAGGCCACTCCAGATATTTTTATTATACGAGACCAAAACCAAAGATTCCCTGTGAAGAAGAATATAACATCGGATTTACCAATGGCGAAATTTTTATTTATTTTTACTACTTTAATAGATTTATTATTTTATTTATGCTTTATAGAACCAACATCTGACAAGTAATTTATCTTAGTAATGAGAAAAAATTCTCAAGTAATTTAGTTATTTGATGGGCATCCATCATCCAAAACAGTACCGGATTAAGGTTTTTATGGACCTTAGGCCGAAAGGATATAATGGGCCCCTAAAGAAACTGGGGCCCAAAATAAATATAAAAATTACGTTTAAACGTGAATAACATCGGGGCTTTAAACCTGGGCTATTTAGCCTTTACGTAAATTCGATACTGCATCCAAATTAATATAATAAATATACCTATTTAAAATGTCATTTTATTCTACTAAAATTATATATATTTGAAAGACAACGCATAATTATATAGATGATTATCTCCAATTTTCTAAAAAAAACCTGTTCAGACCTTAAATTATATTTTTTCAAGAGTGTTTGAGAAACGTTTTAGTCTTTTCCAGAGATGGACTGGCACCTTCAGAACCACCGACCCACTTTCATTGTCTATAGCAGTAGTTCTTTATTTATTTTTTTTTCGGTTCTCGGTGCTCTTAATATATCAGAATTTTCCACGGTGCCCCTAGTCAAAACATTGGTCAAAAACTAATTGCACGCACAGTTTAAGAAACACTGGTCTATGTAGATACAATTTTAAATGAGTGGCAGGTTCCAGTCCATTTGGTATATGGCCAGTTCGTCCCTGTTCCCTTTTATAAAACCACATCCGATCTTTGCTGCAATTATCGTGTTTTTAAAATGACTGGTTCAATCGAAAATGCCAAAATTAATGTAAAATACATTAGACAATAATATAACGGATGCTGGTTTTACCTTGCAATCGACATTATAGATGCACAGATTGTGTAGTATGTTTATTTAAAATGCGTGATGTGTGCAAATGCTGTTTTATGAATAGGAAAATGGGCGGTACGTTTAAAATACATTACAATATATTTTACGCCATTCTAACTGTTTATTATTTAAATGACTTTTGGTAGGGGAATGGCAAGTACGTTAAATGCAAAGATTAGCAAAAACATATGTTTTTATCTCATACTGAGTTGTGAGAATCATATTATTTAGTGTTAATTTATGTGTCAATGACTTTCACGCAATTTTAATGTTGCATGCATCAACTATTTATTCGTCTTTCTTTGTCTTTATTTCTCTCTCTCTAATTAGTTCTAATAAATGAATATATTTCTACAACTATTATGATATCATTGTACATTACTAAATTGACCTTGACAAAGGCGGCGAGTAGGTTTTTAGTTATGAACGAATAAATACGCCCTTGTAAAAAACAATAATAAATTAGTCTTGTCGCTTGTCAATGTAATCTGTAGGTGCAATTTTTTTCTAGTTTGACAAAAGTATATAAGTGTAGGTTTCATTCGCTGTTTAAACAATATTAAAAATTCGTAGACCATTTTTAACTTGATTCTACCCAATCGTGTCTCATTATCGATTTGGCTCAACGTACAATATATATACATACATATATATATATATATATATATATATATATATATATATATATATATATATATATATATATATATATATATATATATATATATATATATATATTTATATATATATATATTGCACTCATTCTTCATTATTTATTTAAGAGGTTACATGGGTTTTAAAATTAAATATCTGGAGTGGCCTGCACTCAACTTTCATTTACGCAGTTGATTGATTATAAATATATAAAATTAGAAAATAATAATCCAACAGAAACAATATGAAAACCAAGCTTACCTTATATAAATGAATGGGTGGAAAATGATACCAATACCAATTTATAATGGTTTTGAAGTACTAGCTATCAAAACTAACCAATACTCTACAGAAATATTCTGAAATGTCATTTATCTAATTGGGTCTATTTTGTTTTCCTGTCAAAATAGCATATGATCCGATTTCATAAGCTACATGCGAATCCATGGCAACGTAAACAACATATTTAGAATGTTTTGTAGCATTTTTCTGGCAACTGGTACATTTTTTTGAAGAAATGTTTCAAACAAAAGTTGTGCGAAATATTAATCTCTTTCATTATGAGCATAACTATTTTTGCTGTAATTGTAGCCGTTCTGGTGATATTGGAGATAGAACAAAAAATGCACTACCGGTTTGAATATTCTTTTCAAAAATAGGAGGTGCACATCTTAGGGCATATGCAAGTCTTAAGTTCGAAGTTTCATAATTTTTCGTTCGACAGTTTTGGCCCTAAAGCGTTCACACACACAGACAGACAGATGTCATTCCGAAAAAATCAACCAAATTTATATCAAACCTGACAATGAAACGCGATGTTACTTTTTACCCCACCGTGGGGCAAATAGCAATAAAATTGACATTTTAGAAAAACTAAAAAATATATATTTCCCGACGAGATAGCGGAAAACTTTATAAGAAAATGTTGTAGAGAATTTGATTTCCTATAGAGAAATTGCAACATTGACAATTTCATGGCCTCTCAGAGCTCAGGAAATTGATTCTGCGTAAAATGTAACTTTTTACCTCACCCTCCCCTATACCTATCAGATTTATACGTTTATGTAAGGAATATAAATAATTTGGATGAAATCATCCCCCCCCCTCTAATTTTTTAGCCAGGATCCGCCCTTGGTTCGTCATGCGTCTATAACATCGAAATGAAAAACTCTACAGTGTCCTTCCACGGAATTTCTTGTGCATATTAAATTTGGTAGAATATTTATATTTTATTACAAGCAGAGAGAGTTCGGATATTCCGACCAAATTCTCATAATACTTTTAGATACACCAGTAGGCACAATGTGCGCATATCATATACACTATACAGTATACAGTTTACTCCTCACCGATATTATACTAATAATGTACATTTTAATAATATATATATATACTCAGGTCCATCTGTCTATATATCATAGGTTTCTTTCCGGAACACTATCGAATTCTTATGAATTAACATGAAATAAATGCATACATTGTAAGCAAACGTCAAATAACTCTTTATTTGTTTCAAATTTGGAAATTTGATGACATTTATTTGATATAAATAGATCGACTGAGAACGTATTTTAAAGCGTATTGGTTATTGAAAATAAATATTGAGAAACAGTACATATTAAATATGATATGTAAATATATTGAAAAGATGAATATTAAAGAATGAATCTATATTTTATATTAACAAAACAGTACTGTTTTGTTAATATAAAATATAGATTCATTCTTTTTTCAGGTTAATTAATTTATTACATAATCAAATACGTATTTGATTACGTAATAAATTAATAAGCTAAATTTTAGAATATTACTGTGGAGTATTGGTTGGTTTTACAGTTTCTTTGAAATATATATTTCTAGAGAAAACTACGCATAGGAAAGTCGAGTGCAGGCCACTTCACATTTTTTAATATAATTTTCATTTTATTTGTTGAACTTTTCAAACAAAACTTGGAAATTAAACTTCAATTACTTCAATTAAAATTAAACAATCACTGGTGCCAGCACCAGTGCTTACAGCTCGCCGTACCGGAGCCCAGCGCAATAAATGCAATACTAGAAGCGATAGCAATTGTTAAAATACAAAATTTATTGTTGCAATCATCCAACAATGAATCAACATTTTAAATTTCAATTTTTTTTTTTACTTTCAGATTCACAATCTGTAAAAATATCATAAATACAAAATGTCTTGTAATTTTTTGACGATTTTTTTGATATAATAAAACAATTTTTTTGATTTTTATTAATCTATATTTTATAGCCTCTGGGCTCACAATTTGGAAAAACTTTGTTGATATAAAATATCTTAGAATTTTTAGTAAAAAATTCTTAAGATTGTAAAAGTTGACTAAGGCCAGTATTTAGGAGGGCTCCAAATTTTGGGGCCCTATAACTCCGGACCTGTACAGACGATTGAATTTAAAATGCGAGGGGAACTTCATGGGCGTGATAATTATATGTATAACAAATTTCATTAAAATCGGCCCGGTACCTTCAGAGGAGATACGTCCACAAAGTTGGTCTTACGAACGATATAAGTTATATACATTTTCGTAATCAGGGAGACGAGACAAACAGTTTTTCTTAATACAATTTTTCAATCCGTAAATGTTACAGACATATGACTGAACACTATAGCTGTTTTGTACTATCGTACGACGAGCTAAAAAATAGAAGATAATACGCTCCCAGATACACAACAACACACAGATCTTGAAAACAGTGAGTCAGTAACAATTCGTAGTATCTCAAAACGTATATTTCCGTTAAAATACCGAAATCTACAATTTTCATGATTGTTATATTTTGCCCAAGAAAGTAAAAAATACTGAGGTAGTGAATATGTAATATATTTTAATACATAATTTATTATAACAAAATAAAATTACCACGTTCAATTTATATTCATATTTGCACGATATAAAATTTATTCTCGTAGAAAATAAAAGTAGGGAAACCCTAGGCATGTGATAAGAAAAAATTGGGCTTTTATTTTAAGCTAATGAATGTAAAATTATTCGGCACATTTATTTTTCATTAGACTTAAATGTCTCGATAACCTCGCGAGATATACAGTTTCGTTCATATTACATAGCAATAAAATGTTGAAAATTGCTCTATGAAGCGAGATAAATTTCGAGTAGGGTGTGTCCCATAAACCTATACGGCGACGCAACGGTGCATTAGGGTAGGGGAATACGAGCTAATGGACGAAAGGTAAATTGGCCAAATTGCGCTGTCGCTTCTGGGGTCATCGGAGGTAAAATCGATAGTGGAGCGTTGAGGGTGCGACGCGTCAGCGTCAGCCTCGGCCAGCCGGCGGGCGACGCGTCACAACGCGGCACCCAGACGCACAAGGTTTCCCCATTGTGCACGCAATACGTCGCGTCGCAGTAAGGCGCATTTACACCACTAGACACTCATTGATTATTTTCTAACCATTTTCAACTGCGCGTGAGTACATGTCTCTCTCTCTGTGTATGTGTGTGTGTGTGTATTCATATTATATCAATAGAATGTGTAGGAATGATTCATTTATATTTAAAACATGATGTGACTCGTTCTTAGAAATATTTAAATTCAATACATATGCATTCAATAACTACATAGCGCTATGTGTATATTTTAGAATCTGTTATTACATTTCATACATTCTATACTGCTCTGCTTTCGAATGCTAACTTACGCATGCGTACCTGTCTTTATGCATGTATATATTTCGTTTTACGAACACACCGTAACGAAAACCACAATATTTTTTTAAAATTACCAATAGAGTTGCTTATAAAACGAAATTATTCAATAAATATTATAATAATACTTATTGAATAAATCAGTTATATCCAACCGATATTCTTTATTAGGTTGATAACTTTACTGCTCTAATGTGGGCCACATATAACAAAATCTGGAGTGCCCTACACTCGCCTATCTTAAATTTATTAGCTCGCCGTACGTAGTACCGAAGAAGCTTAAGCATTCGGTCGTGTGTCTGTAGCATTCTCGGATCAAAAAATTTCATTAACAAATAGTGTTCGTTTCGTCGCCCTGAATCAAAAAATGTATATAACTTATATACTTGGATGTTAGTCGCAACATTTATCATACAATGTGTTAATTTTGTTGCTTAGAATGCTAACATAGTTTATCATAATACAAACTAGATTATTATTTGTAATTTTCTAATCTTAATTACTATTTGGTTCGCTCTGAACACGCCTTAAGTTTTAATATTTTACTGAAAATAGAAATTATTCAAATAACAAGCATAAGGCACCAATGTCTTCAACTCGTAAATTCTATTGGGAGGTTTTTAGCTCGTCGTACGAAGCTAAAACATTCGGTCGTGTGTCTGTAGCATTCTCGGATCAAAAAATGTCATTAACAAAAAGTCGCTCTGAATCCAAAAATGTATATAACTTATATACTTGGATGTTAGTCGTCGCTCGTAAGACCAAATTTGTGCCCTCTACTCCTCTGAAGGTACCGGAGCGATCAACTCCAAATTTGGTACACATATTATTTGGCATCTCATTTGAATCCGCTCGCAGTTTAAATCCAATCGACCGTATACTTCCCGAGTTATAGGGCCCCAAAATTTGGAGCCCCCCTTAATACTGCCCTTATAAAAATAATTGAAACACTTAAAAATTCTACTAAAAATTCTAAGATATTTTTTATCTACAAGATTTTTTCATTTTGTTAATCCAAAGCCCGAAAAAAATGATTAAATATTATAATTTTGAATTTTAAAATATGCACTAAATTATTTTTTTATCAATTAATCTAAATTTGGTACACATATTATTTGGCATCCCATTTGAATCCGCTCGCAGTTTAAATCCAATCGCCTGTATACTTCTCGAGTTATAAGGCCACAAAATTTGGAGCCCCCCCTTAATACTACCCTTATAAAAATAATTGAAACACTTAAAAATTCTACTAAAAATTCTAAGATATTTTTTATCTACAAGATTTTTTAATTTTGTTAACCCAAAGCCCGAAAAAAATGATTAAATATTATAATTTTGAATATTAAAATATGTACTAAATTATTTGTTTATCAATATAATCTAAAATTGGTACACATATTATTTGGCATCCCATTTGAATCCGCTCGCAGTATAAATCCAATCGCCCGTATACTTCCCGAGTTATAGGGCCCCAAAATTTAGAGCCCCCCTTAATACTGCCCTTATAAAAATAATTAATACACTTAAAAATTCTACTAAAAATTCTAAGATATTTTATGCCTACAAGATTTTTTCATATTGTTAACCCAAAGCCCGAAAAAAATTATTAAATATTATAATTTAGAATTTTCAACTATGCACTAAAAAATTTTTTTTTATATAAATATAATCTACAAAGAATTGTAAGACTTTTTATATCTATAACATTTTTTCAAATTGTTAACCAAAAGACCATAATAATTAAAAACCACTGCTCGCAACGCATATTTTTCCTAAAGGCGAGCTCTGCGCGTTGGTGCGTTTTACGCGTACCAAATCTTATTTAAAATATATAAAGGATAGTTCACAGCTAAAGCATTAGTAATTAAGCTTAGAAATTATAAGTAATAATTCCAGTTTGTTGTATGACATACAAGGTTAACGTTCACAGCAACAAAATTAGCATAAATTGTGTTGCTTGTCATAATACAAACTAAATTATTATTTATAATTTTCTAAGTTTAATTACTAATTGTTTCGCTGTGAACAATCCTTAACGCTCATGCAGTGGAAAATCGAAGGTGTTCATTTAGCAATATAGACTGTAAATGTATGATTGTTTCAAAAGATGAATTCTCATTTTTTATTGCAGAAATAAATATATATATTAATTCATTGTTTGAAAATATAAATTCAAATACAATTGACATTTAATTCTTTGATAGAGTATGTGTTCTTGGGATATAATATTTTGGGATTCTGATAACGCTGTGGATTATGTACCTTCATCTTGGGCTAACAAGACTAAGACCCAATATAAATGGCCTTCTGATTTAAAAGGTTTGAGGGGCATAATAAATAGATGTGAAGATTTGGAAAGAACATTCAAATGGTGCGACGCAACGTTCAAAAAGACGTGCAATGTATTACGAGATGCACAATATTACTCAAGAAAAGGCGAAAGCAAAACCTATTTGGGGACAGATGAAAATGAAAGAATTACATTAAGTGCAGGTAAAGCTACTCGCAGAAGATCGTCAAGCTCTTCTGAGACAGACGAACCAATTTGGAAGAAACCTCACTATGATTATGCAGGTAATATATTTTTTGATTTTCTCAAATTGTCTATTTTGAAACGAATTTTAAAGATGTATAATTTTAATTGGTTTTAAACGATATATAGAAAATGATACAACTCCATTTGAGATGCCATCATCAAGTCAATCGGGGTCGTCCACTACAACAATAGCTACCAGTGAGTATAGTAGAACTATTATAAAAGCTACTAATTGAGAATAAAATAAGTTTTACTAAGTATTATATTTTTATTTTTAGATTCTCTATCAAATATTGCATTACAAAATATAATATTGGAAATGCACTTAAACATTAAGATGCTCATGAAAAAGCAAGACAAAATGGAGTTATTGCTTACAGCAAAGGGAATCATATTCCCCGAAACTAACGATATTTTTGAAATTCTGCCTCTCAAAAGTGAGGCTGATGTTTTGAAAATGGAGGCTTATTTAAATGAATCGAATGAAAATTACAATAAAATGGTGAGGCATTTTTGAAACAATATTTACGTACGAGGGCTGTCCGACAAGTACTTAGCCTCAGCGGCCTATGGCGCCACTGTCGCAGGAGACATAACCTATTGTGTAGTACATTATCTTAGACGGCTACTGTTAAAATTTCAGCCGAATCGGACTCGTAGTTTTGTTTTGACCGCGATTTCCCTTCCAAAAACAAGAATCGAATCACCGCCCGATATTGCTCTTTTTCCATTTTTCTAAAATATGCGGATACTCTCGCTTTCACACGCGGTCAAAACAAAACTACGGGTCCGATTCGGCTGAAATGTTAACAGTAGCCGTCTAAGATAATGTACTACACAATAGGTTAAGTCTCTTGCGACAGTGGCGCCATAGGCCGGTGAGGCTAAGTACTTGTCGGACAGCCCTCGTACTTACACATACATTTAGATATATATATATATATATATATATATATATATATATATATATATATATATATATATATATATATATACAATATATTTCGCAGGTCAATCTTCTGGGCAAGGTAGGAGGCGATACGTTTAGCCATACGGTCAGCATGGGCTTGAGAAAAATCTTTTCAAAAGAGCTGGCAATGAAGTATTCAGGATTCGGGAAGAAAGGAAAATTAAATTTTTCCGAATTAAAACTTCGGGGATGTTTACATAGTAAGTAAAAGCAATATTAAATAAAATACAAAACATTAATTCTATATAATTTATCCAGAAGCAATACACAATCGCTACAATAATTTGACTGAACATGACATAACAAAAAAAATATCAATGTACCTAGCAACGGCTAGGGACCGCGATGGCGGACGAAAGAAAAGATCCAACAAATAATTCTTTATTTTTATGCATATTTTATACTTGTTCTTATTCTATATATGTATGTTAGGATATATATTACTTTTGCTAATCAACTTTCTTTATTATATTTTTATATTATAATATAGCACTATATATATATTTTTTTACTTTCTTTTACAAAGTAATAAGTAAGTATTGTAATCATGAAAAATGTCGAAACCGAGATTTACATGTTTTGGCCTTCCCTGAATCGAATGTGACTATTTTCGGAATGACGTCTGTCTGTCTGTGTGTCTGTGAACGCTCTAGGGCCAAAACTGTCGAACCGTAAAATTATGAAACTTCAAACTTAAGACTTGTATATGCCCTAGATGTGCACCTTCGATTTTGAAAAGAATATTCAAACCGGTAGTGCATGTTTACTACATGTTTTGTTCTATCTCCAATATCACTAGAACGGCTACACTTACGGCAAATATAGTTATGTTCATAATGAAAGATATTAATATTCCGCACAATTTTTGTTTGAAACATTTCTTCAAAAAATGTACCAGTTGCGAGATAAATGCTACGAAACATTATAAATACGTTTATGTTGCCATGGATTCGCATGTAGCTTTTAAAATCGGATCATCTGCTATTTTGACAGGAAAACAAAGTAGACTCAATTAGATAAATGACATTTCAGAATATTTCGGTAGTGTATTGGTTAGTTTTGATAGCTAGTACTTCAAAACCATTACAAATTGGTATTGGTATCATTTTCCACCCATTCATTTATATAAGGTAAGCTTGGTTTTCATATTGTTTCTGTTGGATTATTATTTTCTAATTTTATATTTTAATATTCAATAATCAGTGCAAACTGCGTAAAAGAAAGTTGAGCGCAGGCCACTCCAGATATTTTTACTCTTATACTCAATATTTAACTTTATGTCAATATCTAGTAATTATATTTACTAGTTGTGAAATATGTTCCTTAATAGATTGTTCACAGCGAAACAATTAGTAATTAAGCGTAGAAATTATAAGTAATAATTCCAGTTTGTTGTATGACATACAAGGTTAACGTTCATAGCAATTACATTTATCATTAATTGTGAAAATTATAAGTAATAATTCCAGTTTGTTGTATGACATACAAGGTTAACGTTCACAGCAATTACATTTATCATTAATTGTGAAAATTATAAGTAATAATTCCAGTTTGTTGTATGACATACAAGGTTAACGTTCACAGCAATTACATTTAACATTAATTGTGAAAATTATAAGTAATAATTCCAGTTTGTTGTATGACATACAAGGTTAACGTTCACAGCAATTACATTTATCATTAATTGTGAAAATTATAAGTAATAATTCCAGTTTGTTGTATGACATACAAGGTTAACGTTCACAGCAATTACATTTATCATTAATTGTGAAAATTATAAGTAATAATTCCAGTTTGTTGTATGACATACAAGGTTAACGTTCACAGCAATTACATTTATCATTAATTGTGAAAATTATAAGTAATAATTCCAGTTTGTTGTATGACATACAAGGTTAACGTTCACAGCAATTACATTTATCATTAATTGTGCTGCTTGGAATGCTAACATTGCTTGTCATAATACAAACTAGATTATTATTTGTAATTATCTAAGTTTAATTACTAATTGTTTCGCTGTGAACAATCCTTTAGGGGCATAATTGTAATTTTCTTATTTTATCGTTGACATTGGAAATAGATTTTCATCGTTAAGAAAAATAATTATGACATATTTGTGTTTCGTCGTTAATATTAACGATTATGTGAAATATGCATTAGACATAGGCATTATTACATATTATAATTTATAAAATATCAATAATATGACCGAATATAGTAGTAACAACTTTAATAGACTTTAGTAGACAGTTTTATGTTGTTCCTTATTTGTTATGATTCATTTGCACTTTGAGCTTCCTCTGATTTCAATTTAAAGGATGCTCGGTTATGCAAGGTCTACTTTGATTGCTAATTTAATAGTTTATGATCTCATACCTTCTTAAAGAAGACCCGAGACTACTTCACTGCACAACAGATGTTGTTATTCTCATTAAAGCAGAAGTGACAACATTCTTGCCAACAATAAATGTTTTATACTGGTTTATGACCTTTACCAATATCAACTATAGCTGGAGTGGCCTGTCTTCGACTTTCCTTTACGTAGTTTTCACTAGATTTCGAAAATGTTCATGATTACAATGTGGAAATTATTTGGTACCGCACATCAAATGATCATTCATTGGTGTTTTACGTGTTGTTTAATTGTACAGTCCGGAAATACTTCATGTAATCATCGTTTAACATCGAGTTCATCGATTCCCCGTGTGATCTATATGGTGTCTGGCAGATGACGTCACTTCCGGTATAAGGTGTGTACGCCATTACCTGACCAGCTCTAGCGGTACATACATTAGATGCTTGAATAATGTTCAACCAGGAGTGTCCATACCTCAGAATTATAAGACCAATTCGTCTCAAACTAGCTACAGCTACACGTAAAAGCGTCTATAGCCCTTGATGTTCCACCTATAGCATCAGAACATTGATTTTCCGCTCTGATTACTTCACTTTTATTACATTGTATCTGCTAGCATTCCCCAACACCATTTATTTTATTACTATATCAAACTACATCCATTATATATTTCCCATCGCGAAATTTTAATTTTCAAAAACAGTAGAGTGCTCAGATAATTGTACTGAGCAATAACGCCTGTTTATTGCAACTTTAAACAAATTTATTACAAATTAACCCTACATACGTTAACCTAGATATAAGGAAAAAGAATAATACTATCCTCAGGGCTATGCAATATCAATTACTAGTGGAATTGAATTCAAAATTCACAATACAACTTAATAACACGATTTGGTAAGCGTAAAGGATTGTTCACAGCGAAACAATCAGTATTTAAGCTTAGAAATTATAAGTAATAATTCCAGTTTGTTGTTTGACATACAAAGTTAACGTTCACGGCAACAAAATTTATCATACATTGTGTTAATTTTGTTGCTTGGAATGCTAGCATTGCTTGTCATAATACAAACTAGATTGTTATTTGTAATTTTCTAAGCTTAATTACTAATTGTTTCGCTGTGAACAATCCTTAAAACGCACCAACGCGTAGAGCTTGCCTTTAGGTAAGATAAGCGTTGCGAGCAGTGGTTTTTAATTATTATGGCCTTTTGGTTAACAATTTGATAAATTGTCATAAATATAAAAAGTCTTACCAATTTTTTGCAGATTATATAGATAAAAAAAAATTATTAGTGCATATTTTAAAATTCAAAATTATATTATTAAATATTTTTTTTATTGTCTTTGGGTTAACAATATGAAAAAATCTTGTAGATATAAAGTATCTTAGAATTTGTAGTTGAATTTTTGAGTGTCTTAATTATTTTTATAAGGGCAGTATTAAGGGGGCTCCAAATTTTGGGGCCCTATAACTCGGGAAGTATCCAGGCGATTGGATTTAAACTGCGAATGGGTTCAAATGGGATTGCAAATAATATGTGTACCAAATTTAGATTATATTGATTTAAAAAAAATTTAGTGCATATTTTAAAATGCAAAATTATAATATTTAATCATTTTTTTCGGGCTTTGGGTTAACAAAATGAAAAAATCTTGTAGACGTAAATTTCGACGAATTTTCAGTAGAATTTTTGAATGCTTCAATTATTTTTCTATGGGCAGTATTAAGGGGGGCTAAAAATTTTGGGGCCATATAACTCGGGAAGTTTACGGGCGATTGAATTTAAACTGTGAGCGGATTCAAATGGGATGTCAAATAATATGTGTACCAAATTTGGTTCAAATCGCTTCGGTACCTTCAGAGGAGTAGAGGGCACAAATTTGGTCTCACGTGAGCGACGATTAACATCCAAGTATATATATATATATATATATATATATATATATATATATATATATATATATATATATATATATATATTTATATATATATATATATATATATTTATATATATATTTATATGTATACGACGATTAACATCCAAGTATATATATATATATATATATATATATATATATATATATATATATATATATATATATATATATATATATATTTATATATATATTTATATGTATACGACGATTAACATCCAAGTATATATATATATATATATATATATATATATATATATATATATATATATATATATTCTTCTTCTTCTTCGGTTCGGTTCGGTTCTTCTTCGGTACTTCGTAAGGCGAGATAATTATTTCGATAACTCACAAGCTTAAATTATCTACAGTACAAAACGAATTTTCTAGACAATTATAAGTCATTTATGTGAATTTTGTGTTATTTCATTAATCAAAAGGAATTAAAACCTATTTACCATTTACAAATCTGTTATAATTCAAATAAAATTGAAGCCTTTTTGATAATTACAAGCCTTTTATTTGATTTTGTATTATAAATCTAAAGCAATAAAGACCTATTTACCAATTACAAATATTTTATAATTGAAAAGGAATTGAAGCCTTTTCGACAATCAACAACCAAAAGGAATTAATGACTTCTTAAAAACTGTATTCACATAACGTGGATCCTATGGTTTTTGTTTGGTTTCAAAACCATTAAACGTTAGAAGTGATTGAGTGTTCTAAATCTATCTTGAACGAATTCTTCCTTCTTGACCGCAGCACTATTCAATGTGCTACGTGCTTGACGGCGTTAAATTTATTCAAAAAATAAAAGAAATTGTGCGCTGCGAACCGAAACTAACGAACGTACGTCTCATATTTAGCCAAAGGGGCTTACTTTTTCAACGAAAATACGTTGTTACTTTAAATCAATAACACAGATAAACAGAATGAACTCAAACTTGGAACTATTACTATTTATAAGAAGTCTAATGATGCCACATGTCGTTGACATCAACGACAAAACACAAAAATATGCCATAATTCAAAAAAGAAAATATATTCACCATGTCGATTAAAACATCTCTATTTTTAATAATTTTCACTGTTTCACTCAGTTTGCAACTACTGATACATTTTATATCTTCTTCTTGGAGATTGACAAACAATTAAACATAATAATATACTTAGATCAACATTTTTTAATAAAAGTAATTTAGATCTGGACTTAACGTAACTTTAGATGCAAATGGCATTAATATAAAAGGCAAAATCAAAAATCTAAAGCAAGACAAAGTTGCACTAAATAATTTGCTATTGAAAAGTTACTAAAATTGTATTAAAACTTAATTTGTAACTACAATTTTAACGGAAAAACGATTTCGTTGACTGAGTAGTAAATAACACTGACTCTTGTGACCCTACGATATTTATATTTCCCCCTTTACACCGACCTGTAAGGATGACTAACACATCTTAGGGGAATTAAAAACAAAACATAGAATTATTATAAATACGTATAGAGAACTGACAAGAAAGTCGAGTGAAGACCACTCTTGCTTTTGTATCTATGTAAAAATATATATCAAAATTTAAACAATATAAAAATTAATATCAGAATAACTAAACAATATCTTCTAGTTTTAAAACAATTTAAAATATTTTTTATTAAAATTATGAGTGTAACTTATTCTATTTTATGTTTATAAAAGTTGAATAAACGTGTTAGAGCAATTTGCCATATTACATTTTAATACATTTATAATAGTATATATACAAAAACAGAGAAAAAATGTATGTAATTTATCTTGGTCTGGGATAAATTAAGCTAATAAAAATAACTTAGAGTGAGCATTTTATTTGCGGTAAAATATTATAAATTCCGATACTGATAAACACGCGGACAAATCTGCACACTTTGACCTTTGAATGTGTGGCGCAGAGTCACGAATCATTCCATATTCCAATTTTTTTTTGTGTATGGACAAGAATCCATTAGAAGATAAAACGTTACAAAGCACGCGAAAATCCTGTAACTATAGAACAACAGCAAAACGAAAATTACCATAAACATATTTCGCGGCCATTTTGCACGCTGCACGCCCATCACCATGGCAACGGCAATCAACAACAACCGCACGGACAAGTCCGAATGACTCACCGTAAAATCAAATGACGATATTCAACCTAAATTCAATGAGTTATTTCTTCCGATGTTAAACTAACGCTGACAGCAAAGACAATTTAATAACATGCGACTGAAATTTGCATTCCTTGCAGTTACGTGATTGTAAGGAATACTAATTCAACCTATTTGTTGCACTACAAAAACAAAAACTCCTTGTTTCGTCGCCCTTAATACTGCCCTAAGACAATTTAAAAAAATACATATTAGAAAAACTTAGAATTCTAAGATACTTTATGTCTACAAAGTTTCTTCAAATTTTAAGCCCAAAGGTTATAAAAAATAATTTAAGATAATAATTTTCAATGTTCATTGTTTTCTTTTATTTATATCAAAAACATCTTCATAAAATTATAAGACTATTTATATCAATACCGTTTTTTAGATTTTGAACCCAAAGGCCAACGAAAAAATTAGTTAAAATAATTATTTTGAAATTTATAATGTATATCCATTGAGTTGATTAGCAATACAAAATTGATAGTTGTAATCATTCAATATAACAATTGCATTCATATGTATTATTGTTTTTAATTCGTTATTCATATTATCTCTTAATAATAAAAGATTATAACTTTGTTTTTATTCTTAAAAACATCAATGGTTAAAAATGTATTCCCATAAATTAAAAAAAAATCCTCCCAATAGAGGAGCGAGCTGAAGACATTGGTGCTTGTACTTATACTTGTTATTTGAATAATTTTATTTTCAGTAAAATATTAAAACTTAAGGCGTGTTCAGAGCGAACCAATTAGTAATTAAGATTAGAAAATTACAAATAATAATCTAGTTTGTATTATGACAAGCAATGTTAACATTCCAAGCAACAAAATTAACACAATGTATGTTCAATTTTGTTGCTGTGAACGTTAACTATGTATGTCATACAACAAACTGAAATTATTACTTATAATTTCTAAGCTTAATTACTGATTGTTTCGCTGTGAACAATCCTTAAAGGCGTGTTCAGTGCGAACCAAATAATAATTAAGCTTAGAAAATTACAAATAACAATCTAGTTTGTATTATGACAAGCAATGCTAGCATTCCAAGCAACAAAATTAACACAATGTATGTTAAATTTTGTTGCTGTGAACGTTAACTTTGTATGTCATACAACAAACTGAAATTATTACTTATAATTTCTAAGCTTAATTACTGATTGTTTCGCTGTGAACAATCCTTAAAGGCGTGTTCAGAGTGAACCAAATACTAATTATGATTAGAAAATTACAAATAATAATCTAGTTTGTATTATGAGAAGCAATGCTAACATTCGGAGCAACAAAATTAACACATTGTATGATAAATGTTGCTGTGAACGTTAACTTTGTATGTTATACAACAAACTGGAATTATTACTTATTATTTCTAAGCTAAATTACTGATTGTTTCGCTGTAAATAATCGTTTATAGGTGCTAAGTTGTAAATCTCATGTTTATGGTAATGAATAAAATAATATTTTCTCCTAGATAATTGTATTATTTTTGTAGAAAATAATTGTAAAACCTACATCTAGAGATATCAATCAACAATAATAAAACTAATCCATAAATCAATAAGTTGTAATGGGTGTGTCGACCTCATTATTTGCTGAAGAAAAAAGAAAACGCTATATATTCTAAAATTGGTTAATATGAAATATTTAAGTATAATTCAATTATTCCATAAAGTTTGTGAGAACTAGAGTTGGTGAAAACACATGAATCTTATATCTGTTGG
Organism: Leistus spinibarbis; assembly: GCA_933228885.1. Classification (NCBI taxonomy): domain Eukaryota; kingdom Metazoa; phylum Arthropoda; class Insecta; order Coleoptera; family Carabidae; genus Leistus; species Leistus spinibarbis. Next base: position 5,979,889 of record OW121791.1, read on the forward strand.
TTCCATCCGTAACGTGGGATATAATACTAAATGAAAAAATAAATAAAATTACTACTTTTGTTTTCGTGCCAGATGTTAACGTTCACCGACGCACTCACAAGTTTCTGGAACTTTTTTGCTGATACCCATATACTTGATTAGTTCCTGAAAACGGATCAATATTGCTGTATTGTATCCCTTAATAAAATTTGCCCATTTTGTTAAAATTTCCAATATTAGTTTAAATGCATTTTAACTTCTTAAATTAAAATTATTGTTTTCTGTATAAAATCGGTATTTAACGGGTATAAGTATATATTTGTTAACAAAATTGATGAAAATGCTTAATTTATGCGAACAGATTTCTTTTTACCACAATATTAATTACAATTTTTTGTTCTCTTATTTATGGAAAAGGCGTAGTACAATATAAAAGTAATATAGAAATTATAATTAAAAAAGGCAGGGCTGTTAGTAATTTAGCTTAATTACATATTAAATTTATAATTTTAACTGGTCGTAATCATTGTTATCAAAATAGTAAATCTAGGTCTCGTCCGTGCTGGAATGTGCTTTTAATAATATTAATACGTTTCTCATTAGCTAAATGTAGTCTACTTTAATAAAGTGATATATATAATTACAGAAATCTGTTATTATTCATAAAATTACTATAATTGAATCATTTTATATTTGTTTTTATTTTATAACGTGTATACCTATTTCCATTGCATTGCTATGGTCTGACATCTATAAATATAGTTCTGAACTGTATCATAATGCAACTAATTAGTTTTGGAGGCAAACAAATATTTACAAAGCAAAAATGCTAGAGCGGCCATCTTTTTACTATGTTTATTTATATTAAGGCTTTATTTTGTTTTAAATAACCCTATGATTGCTATGAAACAAAATTAATATTTATGTATATAAATGTTAATATATAATAACCATTTTCAATGGTGATATTTCAGTAAATGGTACGTTTTTCGAAAAAACTTTATAAACAAACAGTTACTCAAAAATAAATTTGAATCAGGGATGGTCAAAATGTGTATGTGTTTGCGTTAAGGGGTTGTTCTGATTTATGGTTTCAAAAAATCGGTTTTTTTGCTCTTTTATATTTATTTATATGTGTAGAACACGCTCTTAAGATATTTAAAAAAGTTATACATATATATGTTATTATTTAACATAGACTTAAAACTTTCGGAAATTTGTCGAAAATTATGTTGGAGAGTTAGCTATTGTACAATTTTTTTTCAATCGCTTGTTATTTATATTTTATCCCCCCTTTTTGGCCGAGAAAATTGCATTATTTTATTTATTCACTAAAATACGGATGGAATTTTTCTTTTTTGGAACTTATAATGTCGGCATTAGCGAACTAAAGCACCTAATTATTAACAAGACTGTTTTTGATTTTTGTGTTTCTGACCAATGGTGGCGGAGTTATCGCTGGAACCGTTTGTCATGTTTTTTTGGTGGTGTCAACTTCAGCGTGTGCTGCACATTTATTACAGCAAAAAAAATAAAAATTAAATTTTTGTGAACTTTAAGAGTTGCCAAATACTTTCTAGAAAGTTTTGTACATAAAAATAACCAATGCAGGGCTTCCACAGCAATGTTATATACAAAAAAGTGAAATAGTGTAGTTTTTAAAGGATAAAAGTGAAATAAGTGACTGAAAAAAGATAAAAAAGTGAATAATAGTGAATGAAATATTCATTTTATAGACGCCATTTTGTTTTTAGGCCGATTTTGAGGCCAGATTCATAATCTGCGACCCCAAATACCTTGTGTTATCAAATTTCAGGCAATTGATTAAATAAATGAAAGAGTTATACATATTTTAATTAAGAGTGTATTAAAAAAAGCTGGAGTGGCATGCACTCGACTTTCTATTACGTAGTTTTTACTAGAAAAATCAAAATATTGACAAGCACTAATCATAATATGATTGATTAAACTATGGGCAAATACATGGCAACATAAATAAGATATTTAAGATTTTCCGTAGCAATTTTCTCGTAACTGGTACATTTTTTGAAGAAACATTTAAAACAAAAATTGTGTGAATTATTAATATCTATCATTATGAATATAACTAATTTTGTCATAAGTGCAGCCGTTCTAGTGATATTGGAAATAGAACAAAAAATGCATAGAGTAAACATGCACTTCCGGTTTCTTAAGTTTGAAATGTCACAATTTAACATTTGACAGTATTTGCTCTATGTAAAAATCGGTTTTGAGTCAACGAAGTTAGAACATTGACGAATTTTTAGCGTCTTTAATATTTTTCATACATTTATGACATGAACATAGTGAATAAAATTTGAAAATAGTGACTGTAAGTGATCGACCTTGGAAAAAGTGAATAAAAGTGGGAATAGTGATTCCCTGCAAATGTTCACTGAAAAAAAATTCAAAAATTGTCAATTTTTTGTCTTAAAAATCAAAATAACGAGTTTGAAAATGTGTGATTACAATACTTCCTTTTAGATTTCGTCCAAGAAAGTAAAAATGAAATATAGCAATTTTATTTTTCGTTAGTCATGTCTTTAGAAGTAATTCTTCAAGAGCTCATATTCTTGTATGTTAAATAGCCCCAGAAAATTAAGCCACTAGTTTGTATTTTTCCAAAACAGGATTATTACTGCCATAAATGGAACATCTGAAAATTTAAAATGAACAATAAATCAACATAAAACTTATTTATTTTCAAAATTATCTTTACATAATATGATTGTTGCAGTTGCAAGAAATATCCAATATAAATGGCATAAATAAAATTATAATGAATCATTGCCAAAATTATATATTAATCCTTCATGCTACAAAATAAAAACTCTATAATTTGATAACCAACACAATGCGTTCGATTTGCCAACACCATTTTACACACATTTACAAAAGTCGGAAAACCTAAATAAACAAGCTTAGGTACAACGCACCTATGCGTCCAGCTCGCCTTATAAGTAATATATGCGATGCGAGCAGTTTTTAATAATTTTGGCCTTTTGGTTAACTAATTGAAAAAATGTTATAGATATAAAAAGTCTTACATTTAATTTAAGATTATATTAAAAAAAAAAAAAAATTTTCAAATTTTGAAATTGAAAATTATAATATTTAATAATTTTTTTCGGGCTTTGGGTTAACAAAATGAAAAAATCTTGTAAACAAAAAATATCTTAGAATTTTTAGTAGAATTTTTAAGTGTTTCAATTATTTTTATAAGGGCAGTATTAAGGGGGGGTCCAAATTTTGGGGCCCTATAACTCGGGAAGTATACGGGCGATTGGATTTAAACTGCGAACGGATTCAAATGGGATGCCAAATAATATGTGTACCAAATTTGGAGTGAATCGCTCCGGTACCTTCAGAGGAGTAGAGGGCACAAATTTGGTCTTACGAGCGACCGAGCGAGCGAGCGAGCGAGCGAGCGAGCGAGCGACGACTAACATCCAAGTATATAAGTTATATACATTTTCGGAATCAGGGCGACGAGACGAACACTTTTTCTTAATGAAATTTTTTGATCCGAGAATGCTACAGACACACGACCGAATGCTTTAGCCTCTTCGGTACTACGTACGGCGAGCTAAAAACCAGAAATAGACATCCGCTACAATCCTAAACGAGATGTTCCTTATTGTGTAAACTTAAAATCACAGTTTTTGTATCATTGTAGTAAACCGAGGAAACGAACACAAATAGATAAAAAAAAAAAAAAAGAAAGAAACCAAAACTCAAAAACACCATATTCGCATTTTGCACTTTTACACAGTGTTTTCATTGTAGTTGTTGATGTTCAAAATGTTGCAATCGGCGTCTTCGTAGTTCGTCTGTTTCGCCGTTGGCAGCAGTATTGCTTGTCGATGGTATCGGTTCAATTTTAACAGTTATTGGTGAGTTTGGTATTGACGACGAAGAGGATGATGGCGACGGCATTGGTTCGCTTTTTATAGTTATACCCGAGTCGGATGCTAACGGGTCTGAGGCTAGGTCTTCAGCCATCGTTTCAGTCGTTGACGAACAAGATGGCTGCTCTTCTTCCGTTTGTTGACTGGTTGATGAAGTTGTCGGTGGTGTTGGCGTTGATAACGCCGCAGCGGCACAGTATTGTTGCATCATGATCACGGAGGCATCGAGCATCACCTGAAACAATACACAATTTAGTAGTGATCACATAATGATTAAAAATAAATAGGTTCTAAAATTTTCCCTAAAAAAAAAAACACCAAACTATAAAAAATACACTTAACACTTTGACGGTTTAAAAAAAATCAATTTTTCTTTTTTATATAATTTTAAAGAATGTATCTGTTAGAATATTTCCCTAAAATATTATGCTGAAATTCGTACAAATAACGAAGTTACATCGCATTTTCCTTTGACGCGCACATTGTTGACAATGGTCGTTCATAATATTTTTTAGTGTAATTAGTTGAAATTTTGAAGTGAAAATGGATTGAATAGGTAGTAGACCCCTAAACGACAGACAGGACAAAAGCAAACGACATAGTCCTCCAAATCGTTTTAAAATAGAACAGGACGACACGACACCAAACGCTGCGGCACTTTAAACGCGTTTCTAACGAAACCCTGTTTTTTCTTATGGGGCTGGACGCCCACGCTACAATTACCATCGGATATTTTTTTCTTTTAATTTAACTTGAAGCTTATAAAATTGGCTTCAGTTGTACGTAGGTTTTTTTTTAATTTGATATTTAGTATCCTTTTTGGACAAGAAAGAGGGGGAAAAAATAGGTCATTTTTTTCAAATGTCCCCTATTTCATGAAAAAAAAATTTTTTTTTGAAAAATCCTACGTACAACTTAAATTACATCTATATAGATTAAGAAAATATGTTTTCTTTTTTTATCAAATAATTACAATCTGCGCTACATCCATAACCATGACGCTACCTCCTCTTTGAGCTGCCTCTGGACAACGCAAGAAAAGGCATGAAGCTATTATTATTTTTCAATAAAAAAAATCCTGAAAGACCTTTGATTTATACCTTATTTAATGGCGCAAACCCCATCAATCTCCTATTTCTAAGTTCAGAGAAAAAAATCCCCCTTAAATAATTTTCAAATAAAAACTAATTTGTTAATGTTTTTAAAGGTACGTGTGACTACAAAATGTACAGTCAACTTTGATAAATAGACAAAAACGAATCAAACGCGTTAAAAAGGAATGTCAGTTAATGTGCAAAATTAAATTATTAATTTGATGTGTATTTTGTGTGTTGTGTAGTTTCTGATATATTATATGTTAATATTATATGTCAATGACAAATATAATAGCAAATCTTTCATGTGCTTCATTTATAAAATACAAACGATTTTCGAAAAAATAACGAAAATACAATACAGTGTCCACAAGGAAAAACCGTGTAAGGGAAATGCCTTATTTATATAGTGTAACCATGATTAGGTCTACATTTACAAAATAAATACAAGAAAATTCGCCACTCGTCAAATTATTCAATTAGATTGATGGATCGTTCAGGAGTGAACTGTCCTATGTATATATGGGCACATAGTGCCCACAGCTAAACCTAGTTTTGAATAGCTACATTTATTTTGTAAAACTGGTAACAAATAAATAAAATCTCACTAATTCAAAATTGAAATTCCTTTTAATGGTAACGCTGTTGCTAAAACTAGATTTGTGTACCCCTCCACTTTATTATAGCAACAAAGTGGAGGGGGTAGTTCTAAATTCTGAAATTCTAGTTTCAAATTTAAATATTGAATGTTAGTGTTTTACAGTAAATTAATACGGTTTATAATAATACTAAAGCTACCAAAAAACTACCTGTATATTCCTCAAACACTGTATCCTCGCTTCAATGTTGGCTCGCTCATTTCCCTCCATTTGCTGTAGCTCCTCTGTAGTTAAGACACGCATGTTGGTAGGAGGCATTGGTGCTGGTGCCATAAAAGGCATAAACGGAAATGGTGGAAATGGAGGTACAAACATAGGAGTGTTGGCACCGTTGGTTGCGTTCGGTGTGTTCGGGCCTCCGTTGCCGCCGCCCAACACTTGAAATGGATTCATGCCTGGTTGAAACGGGTTTGGGCCGGCTTGAGCTTGGTTCGGTTGAGCCTCGGCGGCGGCTGGTTGTGGTTGAGCCTGTTGAGCGGCTGGCCGAGCTTGCTGACTAGTCTGCACCGGCGTTGGACGTAGAATCTAAACGAAATGGATATTTAATATCGTTCCTTAACCCATTTGCATCATTCGGAGAATATCACCAAAATATTTAATATCTGAAAAATTCCGCGCATATTTTGATAATGGTCAGGAAAATTCCGTGCATATATGAGCTGTTGATGCAAATGGGTTATACAATCAATTTTTATTCTAAATTTTGAAACAATAAATAAATTAAAATAAAATTTATTCTTATTTGAAGAAGATTCTACAAAATTATATAGTGGGACATATCAACTTTGTGCTCTAAAGATCAAATACATAAATTAAATTTCAATTATTAAAATAATACTTATAGAACAAGGTACAACGCACCAATGCGTCCAGCTCGCCTTATAAGTAATATATGCGATGCGAGCAGCGTTTGTTAATTGTTATGGCCTTTTGGTTAACAATTTGCAAAAATGTTATAGATATAAAAAGTCTTAGAATTTTTTGTAGATTACTTTGATTTTAGCGCATATTTTAAAATTATATTATTTAATATATATATATATCTGGGGTGGCCTGCACTCGACTTTCTTTTACGCTGTTTCCACTAAATATATATATATATATATATATATATATATATATATATATATATATATATATTTATTTATATAACCAAAACCAGCTAACTAACAAATACTCTACAGAAATATCCTGAAATGTCATTTATCTAATTGAGCCTATTTTGTTTCCCTGTCAAAATAGCAGAGGATCCGATTTATTAAGCTACATGCGAATCCATGGCAACGTAAACAAGATATTTATAATGTTTCGTAGCATTTTTCTCGCAACTGGTACATTTTTTGAAGAAATGTTTCAAACAAAAGTTGTGCGAAATATTAATATCTTTCATTATGAACAAAACTATATTTGTCGTAAGTGTAGCCGTTCTAGTGATATTGGAGATTAAAAAAAAAATGTATAGAGTTAACATACACTTCTGGTTTAAAAATTCTTTTCAAAAATAGGAGGGCTTATACAAGACTTAAGTTTGAGGTTTCATAATGTTTCGTTCGACAGTTTTGGCCCTAGAGCGTTCACAGATACACACAAACAGACGTCATTGCGAAAATAATCGCTTTCGATTCAGGGAAGGTCAAAACATGTATATCCGTTGAAATCTCGAGTTCGAAATTTTTCATGATTACTTATTACTTCGTAAAACAAAGTAAATAATTTAGTGCATATTTTAAAATTCAAAATTATATTTAATAATTTTTTTATGGCCTTTGGGTTAATAATATGAAAAAATCTTGTAGATATAAAATATCTTAGAATTATTAGTAGAATTTTTGGGTGTTTAAATTATTTTTATTAGGGCAGTATTAAGGGGGGCTCTAAATCCATATTTTAAAGAATTAAACAGTTACTTGTAGAAAAGTTTACAAAATCATACGGTAGGACATATCACCTTTGTGCATGAAAGGTATATTTAATATATATTGCAAAATTATACTATACCAATTTACAAAAATAAAATTATATGCGATTCAAAAAACATATTGCAATATGTTTTTTTGAATCGCATATAAATTTATTTTATTTTTGAAAGAAATCAAAGAAACTATGGAAAATATATTCAATTTCTTTTAGCGAATAATTAAATATATGTTTAAATAATTAAATATTCAAATATAGTAAATATCGAAGGCAAAAAAAAAAACATTACTTCTTGATTATTAATTTAAAGATAAAATATCTAATAATTAACGTCAGAAAATTAAAAATGTATCACCAAGAAAATAAAATTAATTATTACATACATTATTCCAGAGAATTAATTGTCAGAGAATACAAAATAAACTGATTAGTAATAAATTTTAACTCGTTATGATTACGAAAACAATAATGTGATAACGTAATAAACATGTTTATCAAACAAGTTACAAGTTCCAATATATAATATTGAATCATTTGACTAGAAAACTCCTAGGAATTAAAAATCTACACAAAATTAAATTTCAATTTGAACTTCGGGTGGTTTCGGAAACACCCGCTCAAATGCTCATAATACAAACAAAATCTTACCAATTGATCAGTAGGATCAGCATCATGTTGCTGATCTTTCTGGTTTTTATTTCTAAATAAATCCTTTATATGTTTAGGACACTTAACACATTTCAACAAATGTTTTTGCATTCTAGTTGCGTTCGTAACATACTGCGTCGAACAAAACTTGCACTTTCCACCATGATAATTCCCTACCGAAATTCTTATAAAATAATTCCAAACTTTACTGTGTTTTTTTGGCATTTTAACACTGCTGCTGACAGTCCGAACACAACATCGAGGTTATAACACGTTATGTCCTTGGTAATTTACGGTAAATTTCCTACGTTAATAACCCTAGAGTGACCAGTGGCGTCTCATACTTATTACGCGACTTACAATTCAAATATCTATATATTATACAGAGCTCATTGACCCTATAAAGCATACAGTTCCTAATTTTATGGTTTTAATAGTTTTTAGAACTTTTTAGATGTTATTTATAGATTTTTAATTATAATATCTACGCTACGCAATATATCTCGGGCCGCTATTGGCTTTTTAACTTGCATCACCGCTGGATAAAACCAACGAAGTATACCGAACGTTATCGAATCAAGGACAACCACTTGGATCGAAAATTGCGCTCTTATCGTGCGTCGACGTGATTATATTACAAAACAACACATATTATTTTCCGGTTTGAACACATACAAATATATTTTTAAATGATTTTATGTTTCAAATTAACATAATCACATAAGTTAGGAATAATTCTAGAATGTACAGCAAATTTTATCAATATTATTTCAATTAGTGTTTAACCATTTTAAATGATAGATATTTTTTAAATATTTACGAATTGTGCGAGAAGTTTATACTTTTATTGTTTATTTTATATCATTAAAATGCATTAATTTGAAACGCTTACTTTTGGAGAAATTTACAAGTAATATGCGGCGAAAATAGAATTAACCCTTAACAGACTTTTGGGGTCTGTCTGACCCCAGCGTATTTTTAATTGAAAAATTTTGTTTGATCCCGCTTGAATCTACCTCTGAATGATATTTTTTAAGATAAAGTCAATAAAACTCAAAAAACATTTTTCAATTTTTTACGTTCTTTTACGAAGTAATTTCGAACTTGAGATTTCAACGGATATACATGTTTTGACCTTCCCTGAATCGAATGTGACTATTTTCGGAATAACGTCTGTCTGTCTGTCTGTGTGTGTGTATCTGTGAACGCTCTAAGGCCAAAACTGTCGAATGAAAAATTATGAAACTTCAAACTTAAGACTTGTATATGCCCTAGATGTGCACCTCCTATTTTTAAAAAGAATATTCAAACCGGCAGTGCATGTTTACTCTATGTATTTTTTGTTCTATCTCCAATAACACTAGAACGGCTGCACTTACAGCAAATATAGTTATGTTTACAATGAAAGATATTAATATTTTGCACAACTTTTGTTTGAAACATTTCTTCAAAATATTTACCAGTTGCGAGAAAAATGCTACGAAACATTATAAATATCTTGTTTACGTTGCCATGGATTCGCATGTAGCTTATAAAATCGTATCATCTGCTATTTTGACAGGAAAACAAAATAGACTCAATTAGATAAATGACATTTCAGAATATTTCTGTAGAGTATTGGTTAGTTTGACAACAGGTTTTGGATATATATATATATATATATATATATATATATATATATATATATATATATATATATATATATATCTATATCTAGGGAAAACTGCGTAAAAGAAAGTTGAGTGCAGACCCCTCCAGATATTTTTTAAATAATTTTAAATTAAAATTTCACTTTAAGTACTATGTAACCTTTCAGAAAATTAATTCAAGTATATGCACAAATATGTTCATAACAAAATATTGAATATTTTTGTTTATTCACAATTTTCCAGACTGGGGTCCAATAAACCCCATAACATTATCGAAATATTTTAATTTTAAGATTATTAGCTGTGGTTTTCACTTGTAAAAGATGTATTTCAATGCTAATCATCTGTTAGTTTACATAAATTCTATAAGTAATAGAAAGAATTTAGATATTTTGGGCCTACTGTATATGTAGTAAATTGCGCAAAGCCAAACCTTCGTGAATTAAACTATAGATACATAAATAGCAATTATGTTTACTCGTGTCGATTTTTCAGTATTTCATAAATAGTTGCACTTATAAAAACATTCATGCATCATAAAAGCAAGTTGCAGGCAACTATTCTTTCGGAAATATTTGCAAAATTGCGTTTATTTAAACTTTATGGTTGAATATCATGGGTTCCCAAGCTCGGATTTTTGGGGACTTTTTAGATTTCATTTAGAACCATAAATAGAACGTGTGTACCAAATTTCAGCCCTCTGGGACTTTTTCCGTACTAAAGTGACTGGACTATTAAATTTATTTCATAAATAGTTGCACTTATAGAAACATATTCAATGCATCGTAAATGCAAGTTGCAGGCAACTATTCTTTATTTATTAGATTTGTATTTTTTTTTTAAATATCAATGTGGCAAATATATTGTAGATTCACTAAGCTCTATTACATTTCATTTAATTCGTAATTTATAATTTAAAACTCTAAAGACCGGAACCGGACCCAGTTTTATCTGCATCAGAACCAGAATCAAAATTTTGTATTTTACAAGTACCGAAACCGGAATTGGAACCGATATTAAAAATATTTCAATACCGGAACTAGAATCGAAACGCCTTCTATAAATCTAGAAGAACCGGAATCGGAACAGAACCGATATACGATTTGGGTTCAAGCCTTTGCTTTATTTTAAAATATACGTTCATTTTCCTAAAATGTCATTCATTTACTAATCTTTTCTAACTTCGAAATGGTTAAGAAGGTTTGCCAAAATTAGTTCACTAAATCGCGACTCCACTGTGTCAATTTGGGCTAAATCTATCAAAACAAATATTTACCACTAAATATAAATATGAATGATGTTCTTTCTCATAGCCAAACACTGATTAGATTTGTATGATACACTTACATTGAGTCGGCATGTCGGACATGTTTGTTGTCGCTGGAACCAGGATCGCAAGCACGATGTATGGAATATATGATTACATGGTAGTTTCTTCGATGCAGTGGTCATTTCTTCGCGACAAATAATACAAACGTTATCGGCTGCCAGTAGTTCTTCAGGAGTAGCGTCTGGATACAAGGTATTCATATTTCGGATCGCTCGTCGTGATAGAATCACATCGTTGAACGCTTTTTTGAAGTTTCTGTACAGAAAAAACGCTATATAAAATAAATATTACTTTCGGCAGCCATTTTGTTGTTGTTTAGAACGACGCCATCGGTTATTCTACGATTGAAAATTAAATAAATAAACCACATTTAATAAAAAATATATGGTTGAATTTACAATACGCATAGTGACCTAATTAGAAAAATATAATGATAAAAGTTGCTTAACTGTTCACAAACTGATAAAAATGGTGACGAAAATTCGATTAAATTAAAAATATGTGTACCTAAAACATAACTTTGCTTCTCAGTGTTGATAATTTTGAACAAGATTCGGTACGTACAACGCACCGATGCGTCCAGCTCGCCTTATAAGTAATATATGCGATGCGAGCAGCGGTTTTTAATTATTATGGCCTTTTGTTATCAATTGGAAAAAATGTTATAGATATAAAAAATCTTACAATTTTTTGTAGAATATTTTTATAAAAACGTTTCTTGTGCTTATTTTAAAATTCAAAATAATATTTAAAAAAAATGTATGGTCTTTCGGTTAACAAAATGAAAAAATCTTATAGACATAAAATATCTTAAAATTTTTAGTAGAATTTTTGGGTGTTATAATTATTTTTCTAATGGCAACATTGATGGGGGGCTCCAAATTTTGGGGCCCTATATCTCGAGATGTATACGGCCGATTGGATTTAATTTTTTTTTCGGGTATTGAGTTAACAATATGAAAAAATCTTGCAGACATAAAATATCTTAGAATTTCTAGTAGAATTTTTGAGGGTTTTAATTATTTTTATAGTTTTACGGTTCTTTGTAGATTATTTTAATATAAAAGAATTTTTGCTGCATATTTTAAAAATCAAAATTATAATTTTTAATAAATTCTTATGGCCTTTGGGTTAACAATATGAATAAATCTTGAAGATATAAAATGTCTTAGAACTCTTTTTAGTGTTTTTGGGTGTTATAATTATGTTTATAAGGGCAGTATTAAGAGGGGCTCCAAATTTTGGGGCCCTATAACTCGGGAAGTATACGGGCGATTGGATTTAAACCGCAAGCGGATTCAAAACTATAATATTTAATAATTTTTTTAAGGCTTTGGGTTACCAATATGAAAAAATCTTGTAGACATAAAATATCTTAGAATTTTTAGTAGAATTTTTGAGTGTTTTAATTATTTTTATAAGGGCAGTATTAAAGGGGGCTCCAAATTTTGGGGACCTATAACTCGGGAAGTATACGGGCGATTGGATTTAAACTGCGAGTGGATTCAAATGGGATGCCAAATAATATGTGTACTAAATTTGGTGTGAATCACTCCGGTACCTTCAGAGAAGTAGAGGGCACAAATTTGGTCATACGAGCGAGCGACAACTAACATCCAAGTATATAAGTTATATATATTTTTGGAATCAGGGCAACGAGTCTAAAACTTTTTGTTAATGAAAATTTTTAATCCAAGAATACTACAGACACACGACCGAATACTTTAGCTTCTTCGGTACTTCGTACGACAAACTAAAAATAATTGAAAGTAGCAAATGTACATTACTTTACAGTAATGACGTCACCATTTTTTAAAAGTAATTATTTTAACTGTAACTGAGAGATCTAATTTCACAACACAAATATAACTTTCTACGTTATTTTCTTATAGTATAAGGCCCGATAGTACAGTCATAGCTTAAACTCCAGTTTTGGTCCAACATTTTGTTTTTAGTGCCCTTTGACAACGTAAGCATAAACCTTAAACCCCAACTGTACTATTGGGCCTAAGGCACTTACCTCATAGTGTAATACATGGGTCGGAACGCAAAGAGCGGCAACGTATAAATCCGTACCATAATTGCAACAAATGAAACATACAAAATCACTTTAATAAAACCCATTACTAATTCGGTGTACAACAAGAAAACTGCTTTATTATCCCACGGATTATCACTGTTTAAATCAACGGAATGCAACGCATACTTGATCGCTATATTCACGACCATTGTCACTAAGATGGCGTATTCAAAGCCGAAAACAAGTTGCACACTTGCACCCTTTGTTATTGTCGATTGGTAAGCGTGGCAAATAAAAATATAATCTAAAATACCGAGGACAGCCAATAAACTAAGTACACGCATGTGGAATAGCCAACCAATCACAGGACTTCGTTCCATCTGTAACAAATTTATTTATTTAATAGAATCATCCCCAACTGTTGAAATCAATAAAATTATTATACTAAGTACTAAAAAATGCAATTGAATCTAACTTTTAAATCGCTAACATGGGTAGAAACATATATTAAGATACCCATGACTTCCTGTAATATTTCATATTTGTTTACGATTTTGTGGCTATATCCGAATGACACACCTATAAATAACACAACTGTCACAGGGGGTACATTAGACCCCATTGTGGAAAATTATGCTTTTTTCCGAAAGTTTTCAATAGTTTATAATGAAAATATTTCTGCACAAACTTGAATGAATTTTCTGAAACGTTACATAGTACTTAAAATGAAATTTTAATTTGAACTTATAAAAAAAATAGAAAAACGTTTTTTGAGTTTTATTGACTTTGTCTTTAAAAATGCATTCAGAGGTAGAGGACAATTAAAAATAGGCTGGGGTCCGATGGACCCCAAGGGTCAGTTAAGAGTTAAACTCTAACCAGTTAACGCAAATTATGACAGATCAAGTTTATTTAAAATACTATGTACCTAAATTACAAATCAACACTATTGCCAACATGATATTAATCCAGTTTTAATAAGATCTGGAGAAATTAATTTAAAATATTAGGCCGTGGTCATACTATCGATCGAGCACGTTCTAGCAAAAAATTAACATATCGAAATGTATGCATATGGGCACGATTCATCAATCGTCTTCGATAAAGCTAATAATCATTATTTACATAAAATTATGTAATTAAAACAATTATTTCTTCACTATAGGAAGTTTATTGCAGAAAATCTTTGATAGTCTTTAAAATAGGAACCTGTCCTTAAACTTGCGATTTCCTTTTCAATATTAACCTAATCAGAGATTACTTTCAAATCACGTGATTAATATAAATTGAAACAAAGCATTTAACCAGGCGTTTAGTTTCTTTTAACCGCAATGGACTACATGAGTGATGGAGCAGAAATAACGGCATAATTCAATTGCGACCCCGTTGATATTATGCTCTTATGGGATTTAACATATAAGTGAAGTTTGCATGTTTCTACCGTTCTTAATGTAAAGCTGGTGGAATCCCTACCCAGTAGCATGAAAACAAAAATCATCGTTCCGCTCTTGACGTTTTCTGATCCTAAATTAAAATATAATCGTTCCAAAAAAATATATGTCGCTTAAGTATGATCTAATGCACGACTGTACAGACGAAATTTTACAAAATTTATATATTTTACATATAAAAATAAATGAAACATTTTGCAAAAATTGATGATTTCAATAAGAGGTTTATTATGAATTGAAGAACGATATTCGCAATTTACGGCTGTACATGCCTAGATTGAACTTTTAACTTGCAATTATTAACAGAAATATCTTTTAAAACTACATTTTATAGTCATATTTTGAAATATTGTAGGAGCATTTTCAAGGTAACTGTATTCTAATTTAGCTAGTGCCTCTAGCGGTAACATTTGTAAACACTGCGGTACAGTTGAAACGCAAGCATTTCAATATCTGGTTTTTATGTATTGTTATATTTGTGCTACTGAATTATGCTGATAGCGAAAAGTGAGCTCGGTAGGGATTCCTCTTAATTCATGTATTTAAACTAGGGCGACCATAACTAATTAGTTTGTAATTAAAGAATAGCGACATTATGCGAAACTATCATATAGTGTTGCCGAAAAGTCCTTGCATATTCGCGATAGATGCCACGCGCGGAACTCTTATCCGGCCTTGTGATTAGCTGTTTGTTACTGACAGTTCATATGAATTTACAATATTTATAAATATACGGCTATTAGCCATATCTATAAACATTATTCAACATATATTTTAATTTAATATAATATGTAAATATCCAAAAGGTTATTTAAGTTATTTTACTGAAATCGGAGAAAGTATGTATAAAATAATAACTATTGACATTTTTCAATAAAATATTTTAAATCCCTTTTTGGGTCTTTACGTTTTATATTATATAAAAATATATGTTGAATAATTTAATAAGGAATAATTGAATAAAACACACTTGGTTGGTTTCAAAAATAATTTAATAGTAATTTAATGCGTATTTCGGCTTTTACACCATCGTCAGAAGTGTCGGAAAGAAGTAAACTTCAAGGTATATATACATACAATTAAATGTAACAGGTTATAGACTAAAATTAACTTAATTCAAGAATAACCTAATCCCTTTCAATGTAATACCTTGTATATTTTAATTTTAGTCTATAACCGTTATACCTGTTATATTTATTTGTATGTAAATATACCTTGCAGTTTACTTCTTTCCGACACTTCTGACGATGGTGTAAAAGCCGAAATACGTATTAAGTTACTATTAAATTATTTTTGAAACCAACCAAGTATGTTTTATTCAATTATTCCTTATTAAACAATCATGTTTTAACTAGTGCCTACAGCTCATACATTTAATCTTATGTTGAATAATGTTTATGGATATGGCTAAAAGCCGTATTTTTATAAGTATTGTAAATTAATATGAACTGTCAATTACAAATAGCTAATCACAAGGCCGGATAAGAGTTCCGCGCGTGGCATCTATCGCGAATATGCAAGGACTTTTCGGCAACACTAAATGATATTTTCCCATAATGTCGCTATTCTTTAATTACAAACTAATTAGTTATGGTCGCCCTAATTTAAATACATGAATCTATAGTTGAATATTGAGCCTATTTTTTAAAAAATAAGTCATACCCACCAGCTTTACATTAAGAACGGTAGAAACATGCAAACTTCACCTCTATGTTAAATCTTATAAAAACAAAATATCAACGGGGCCGTAATTGAATTATCACTTTTGTAGTCCATTGCATCGAACATAATTTTGACATTGAAAATAACTGACATTTTATATAAATTTCATTGAAATAAAATTGTGTGAACACCAATTAGTTGCAAATTTGTTTATTAAAATGCAATATCATGAAATAATGTTTTCGAGAATTTCATGAAACTATCTTGCATCGTGGGAAAGACTTTATGCACATTTTGTACGTGACGTTTTGTTTTTCTTATGGGAAATTGATTATATAAATGAATTTACCTATTGTTTTTTTAATCCTTCTAGCGATTAGTGAATGATTTATAAGCAAAGTAACGAAAGTAATAATACATGATATTGATCTTTAAAAAAAATAGTAATCAGCCTTAAAATGAATAATGTTTGTAAAAAATCAAGGCTACAAAATAAGTTATGTCTGTTACTTACGTAGTCAACTCGATCATCCGCTAGCCAATGAAACGATTTGAGAAATAGTAAAACGGTGAACAAAGCAACGAATTTCGGATTAAAGTCGTCCCGAAACACCGTAAACGCTAAACATGTTTCAGTTATTGCGTACCATGATCTTTCCATCAAATGCTATAACAAATAAAAACATTTTAGATTACAATAAAATAGGAAATATTATTTATAATATATTTAATTGTGGTCAGTCGTATTAAATTTAAATAAATATGTAATAAAATAAAAGATGCATTTACAGAAAACTTAAAAAAAAAGACGCAGGAGTAAATTCATCTTACAATTGCTAAGAAATTAATTTAATATAATATTGCATTATTTTATTACAAATTCATGCTAGATTACCACGGAACTGTATAGTATGTGTGGTAACTAAGGAAAGGGAAATGTAATACGTCTATTGTCAAAGGTGATTTTTCAGTAAATGTAACATTATTCGAAAAAAGATGCTAGAAATTTTAATATCTTTAACTTTTATAAGATTAAACATTTTCTCTAAATCGTGTCGTTCTCGAGATACGCAAATAAAGACATGAGTAAACAAGCACTTTCAGTTGAAATTTCCTTTTCAAAAAAAAAAAAAAGGAAGTTCTCTAACCCGCAATATTCAAAAATTAAATTCAAAACATCATATTTGTAGTAATTGTTGTGATTTTTCGATCGATGAAGTCAATTTTTGGAATTTATAAGGAAAAGTTGGAAAGAAGAAACGTTGGTATATTTCGACCAATATATGATTTTCTTATGCTATAATTCATACAAAAAAAAAAAAACAGTTGTGGCCAACACAGAACATCTTTTTACGTAGTTTTCATTAGAAATATATATTCCCAGCAAACTGCCAAAAAAATAGCCATACTCCATAGTAATACCCTGAAATTGTCCAATTAGCTTATTATAATATTATGTTATCAAATATTGTTTCTTCAATGTGAAACATAAATGTTGATTCTTTAAAATTCACCTTCTCAGATGATCTATTTGTGTTATACAGCGCAATACATATTTTGTTTATTTGTCAATTTTTTTCATGCGTATTATGATAACTAAGAAAAATTCTTACATACATTGTTATATTTTGTTTATTTGTTAAATTTTTTCAGGCGTAATATGAAAACTATAAGAAAAATTCTTACATATGTATTTCCATGACAATATAAATAAAAATATTATGATTTTTCGTAGCAATTTTCTCGTAACTGGTACATTTTTTAAAGAAACTTTTCAAACAAAAGTTGTGCGAAATATTAATATCTTTTATTATGAACATAACTATATTTCCCGTAAGTGCAGCCATTCTAGTGATACTGGAGATAGAACAAAAAATGCATAGAGTAAACATGCACTTCCGTTTAGAATACTCTTTTCAAAAATAAGAGGTGCATATTTAGACCATATACAAGTCTTCAATTTGAAGTTTCACAATTTTACGTTCGACAGTTTCTGCTCTAGAGCGTTACACACACACACAGACATCACTCCGAAAATAGTCACATTCGATTCAGAGAAGGTGAAAACGTATATAGCCGTAGAAATCTCGAGTTAGATTTTTTGGTGATCCCTATACTGACTTATTACTTAATAAATATAAATATATATATATATATATATATATATATATATATATATATATATATATATATATATATATATATGAATTATGGCCGTAGTAAAAATTGACTTCATCGATCAAAAAATCACAATAATTAACAAAATTAGTCAAAACATCAAATGCGTATGTTTAACGGCTGAAGAACGTTAACAGACGTTATTGCAAAAAGAGTAAAAATGAATTCAGAGACCTTCAAAACGAATATTTTTAATAAATTTCGAGGTCGATTTTTGATTATACTTTTTTATACAATACGTATAAGAAAGTAAACAGTTGTTTTTATTTGTTACGATATAAAGAGATATCGTTTACAAAGGTAAAACGAAGTATTAATGTATATATTTCAAGTTTTGTGGAACTAATTAAACTTGGTCAAAAGTCTGTTTCTGAGGTAATAAATAAAATATCTGGAGTGGCCTGCACTCGACTTTCTTCTTCGCAGTTATCACTAGATATATATATATATATATATATATATATATAACCAAAACCAGCTATCAAACTAACCAATACTCTACAGAAATGTCATTTATCTAATTGAGTCTATTTTGTTTTCCAATCAAAGGCGCAGATGATCCGATTTATTAAGTTAAATGCGAATCCATGGCAACGTAAACAACATATTTATAATGTTTCGTAGCATTTTTCTCGCAACTGGTACATTCTTTGAAGAAACTTTTCAAACAAAAGTTGTGCGAAATATTAATATCTTTCATTATGAACATAACTATATTTGCCGTAAGTGCAGTCGTTCTAGTGAAATTGGAGATAAAACAAAAAATGCAGAATAAACATGCACTTCCGGTTTGAATATTCATTTAAAAAATAGGAGGTGCACATCTAGGGCATAAGTCGACAATTTTTCGTTCGACAGTTTTGGCCCTAGAGCGTTCAGACACACACACAGACAGACAGACAGACGTTATTCCGAAAATAGTCACAATCGATTCAGGGAAGATCAAAACATGTATATCCGTTCGAAATTTTTCACGATTACAAGACTTACTTATTACTTCGTAAAATTCAACAATTCTTATACAAATTAATTCAAATTTTGGAAAGCTGACTTACTATACTCATAAGGATAATTTAGCGTAAAACTGTATATGAAGTACACGAATCATATAAATCTTATTTGGATAAACTATATATATTTGTATTATAATTATAAGTAACACCTTTTCGGCGGATAGCCCCAAGTATAGTATTTAAATGTAATAGCGATTACCTCAAATTCAGCGGCACGAAGCTGTCCGAAGAAAACTTTCCGCATTAATTTGCCCATTAGAAGTACCATTATGAAAGCTTGAATATAAATGACCTGAAATATACGTTGCTTGTCAATAATATGTTGGGGGCATTGATAAAATGAATCGCTTACAGCCATACTGGGATTTGATTTGGTTATGTATACAACCGACGGGTAGAATTGTTTCTTTTGATAGTATGCATTTCCAATCACAGCTGTTGTCAAAGCTAAACTAATTATCGTTATACCAAACGACTTCATTTTATTTCAATTATTTCCTATATATTTTAGACACTTTATACACTAAAAATTTGTCACTTGTCGAGAAAATACAAGAATATCAAAGAAACGTCATATTACTGATGTGTACTTTTCGCGCACTGCACTCTACAATACATTTTCGAAATTACCGCAATTCAGGCGCTTTATTTGAATTACGTAATCAAAATTGTGAAACGACCCAATACACATACATATAACTATTTATTTAAATGTTATGTACATAATCACAAATTATTACTTCTTTAGAATTTTAAAACCATTCTGATTTTTATTCGTATTTTTCAAATAAAACAACCTCATGTGACAGCTGTCAGTTGTTGTTTTCGGTTCCGCTGCCCTCATTACAATGAAAATTAAAACAATATTAAGACAAACTATCAGGTACATTTAGTTTGAACTAATGCCGTTACATTCTGGGCTATTTCTGATGGTGGCGCTGCCATCAATTTCAACCAGTCATACGCACAGTATTAGAAATCAGCTATTTTTAAGGATTGTTCACAGCGAAACAATTAGTAATTAAGCTTAGAAATTATAAATAATAATTCCAGTTTGTTATATGTCATACAAGGTTAACGTTCACAGCAACAATAATTATCATAAATTGTGTTGCTTGGAATGTTAACATTGCTTGTCATAATACAAACTAGATTATTATTTGTAATTTTTTAAGTTTAATTACTAATTGTTTCGCTGTGAACAATCCTTAAAAAATTAGTAATTAAGCTTAGAAATTATAAGTAATAATTCCAGTTTGTTATATGACATACAAGGTTAACGTTCACAGCTACAAAATTTATCATTAATTGTGTTGCTTGGAATGTTAACATTGCTTGTCATAATACAAACCAGATTATTATTTGTAATTATCTAAGTTTAATTACTAATTGTTTCGCTGTGAACAATCCTTAAAAACATAATAATTAAGCTTAGAAATTATAAGTAATAATTCCAGTTTGTTATATGACATACAAGGTTAACGTTCACAGCTACAAAATTTATCATTAATTTTGTTGCTTGGAATGTTAACATTGCTTGTCATAATACAAACCAGATTATTATTTGTAATTATCTAAGTTTAATTACTAATTGTTTCGCTGTGAACAATCCTTAAAAACATAATAATTAAGCTTAGAAATTATAAGTAATAATTCCAGTTTGTTATATGACATACAAGGTTAACGTTCACAGCTACAAAAT
Source organism: Leistus spinibarbis (assembly GCA_933228885.1). NCBI lineage: Eukaryota > Metazoa > Arthropoda > Insecta > Coleoptera > Carabidae > Leistus > Leistus spinibarbis. Next base: position 6,001,120 of record OW121791.1, read on the forward strand.
TTATCATTAATTTTGTTGCTTGGAATGTTAACATTGCTTGTCATAATACAAACCAGATTATTATTTGTAATTATCTAAGTTTAATTACTAATTGTTTCGCTGCGAACAATCCTTAAAAAATTAGTAATTAAGCTTAGAAATTATAAGTAATAATTCCAGTTTGTTATATGACATACAAGGTTAACGTTCACAGCTACAAAATTTATCATTAATTGTGTTGCTTGGAATGTTAACATTGCTTGTCATAATACAAACCAGATTATTATTTGTAATTATCTAAGTTTAATTACTAATTGTTTCGCTGCGAACAATCCCTAAGGATTGTTCACAGCTAAAAATTAGTAATTAAGCTTAGAAAATTACAAATAATAATCTAGTTTGTTGTATGACATACAAGGATAACGTTCACAGCGCACAAAATATATCATTAATTGTGTTCCTTGGAATGTTAACATTGCTTGTCATAATACAAACTAGATTATTATTTGTAATTTTCTAAGCCTACTTACTAAATAATTCGCTGTGAACAATCCTTTACGCTACAATTAAATATATTCCGACGAATAATGACTGTTTATTGAATAAAACGATGTTTTGGACACATTGTTACACTTTGGTCAAAGTTATATTTCATAATTACATAAAACTACTCTCTATTAAGATAAAGTAAACCACGAAAAATAAAAATTGTATCGTACGATTTTTATAAAAATAAATCAGTCGATCCGTAATTGCATAAATAACGCTGGGTAAAAAAAAATGTTTTTTTGAACGTACAATTTCGTAGATAAAAAATAAAAACTATAGTAAATGGCCTATTTTGGATGTTTTTATTTTTTATAACTGAAACTCTAGGTACAATAAGATATATATATTTTTTACCAGGCATTATTTATGCAATTACGAATCGACTGATATAGTTTTTATAAAAATCGTACGATTACGAATCGACTAATATAGTTTTTATAATAATCGTACGATTTCTATTTCGAGCTTAATGTTTTGACCTAAATCAGAGTTAAATTTTTCAAAAACAAGCATGGCTACAGGCACCTATGCCTTCAGCTCACCTTACAGGTCGGTGTAAATAGGGAAGCGCACGAATATCGTAGCGTTATTAGTGCCAATACTATTTACTACTCAGTTTGACCCTTAAAATACTTGCTAATACATTTTTTTGAATAAAACTTTTACAATATTCCGGTAGAAAAATAGTCAATGTATTCTTGTCTAGTTTTGAATTTTCAAATTTGTCATCTCAATAAATGCTATGGACATTTGAAATTAGGGCAAATATAGAATATAAAAATATCTGGAGTGGCCTGCACTCGACTTTCTTTTACGCAGTTTTCACTAGATATATATATACAGTAAAACTTCCCTAACTCGAACTTCTATAACTCGAAGTATTCTCTAAGTCGAACATTTTTCTTGAACACTAATGTTTCGTTCTTTTTTACATGTTATTTTATCTCCCTAATTCGAATTTCTATAACTCGAATATTTCTCTAATTCGAAGTGATATTTTCTCTCGTTGTATCTATCTCTAAGTATTCTCTAAGTCGAATTTTTTTCTTGAACACTAATGTTTCGTTCTTTTTTGCATCTTATTTTATCTTTCTAATTCGAATTTCTATAACTCGAATATTTCTCTAGTTCGAAGTGATACTTTCTCTCGTTGCTGGGGTATTCCCTACGTACGAATAGCCGCATAGCACTGACAATCAAATTTGTACGTGTGAGGTGCAGGACATATATTTATTATTTCAGTGTGTTTTTCAGAATGTCATTGTATATAATTTAGTGATCGATTTAGTTTGAAGATTAGGTGATACAGTGCTGTAATTACTAGTTAACAAAACTTTATTTTGAAGTGCATATGTATGTATCTCGAATATGAAGCGAAATTTAAAGTGTTTATCATTAGAAGAAAAATTTTCTTTAATTGCCGAGGTAGAAAAGGGCACAAAGAAGAAAAAGGATATTGCTATACAATTCGGTATGCCCCCTAACACCTTATCGACCATTTTAAAAACAAGGATAGACTTTTAGAAAAAGTTAATAACTACAGTGGTACTAGTAAACGCAAAAGGCTTATTACACCTTGTGTTTATACTGATATTGATGAATGTATGTTCCTGATTATATATACAATTCTTTAAATTTAGTGGAATATTTTGTAGAAAATGAAAGGTGGTCTTGTAAAATACAAAAGAAAATTACTGAATACTTTAAAATAAACAACTAATTTTTTCACATATTTTTATTGTGTATTTTCTATAACTCGAAGTTTCCCTAACTCGAATCTTTTATCCTGTACCTCGAGATTCGAGTTAGGGAAGTTTTATATATATATATATATATATATATATATATATATATATATATATATATATATATATATATATATATATATATATATATATATATATATATATATATATATATATATATATATATATATATATATATATATATATATATATATATATATATATATATATATATATATATATATATATATATATATATATATATATATATATATATATATATATATATATATATATATATATATATATATATATATATATAAACAAGCTGTCAAACTAACCAATATTCTACAGAAATATCCTGAAATGTCATTTATCTAACAAGCAGATGATCCAATTTTATAAGCTACATGCGAATCCATGGCAACGTAAACAAGATATTTATAATGTTTCGTAGCATTTTTCTCGCAACTGGCACATTTTTTGAAGAAATATTTCAAAAAAAGTTGTGCAAAATATTAATATCTTTCATTATGAACATAACTATATTTGTCGTAAGTGTTCTAGTGATATTGGAGATAGAACAAAAAATGTATAAAGTAAATGTGCACTTCCGGTTTGAATATTCTTTTCAAAATAGGAGGTGCACATTTAGGGCATATACAAGTCTTAAGTTTGAAGTTTCATAATTTTACGTTCGACAGTTTTGGCCCTAGAGCGTTCACAGACACACACACACACAGACAGACGTCATTCCGAAAATAGTCACATTCGATTCAGGGAAGGTCAAAACATGAAATCTCGAGTTCGAAAATTTTCATGATTACAATACTTACTTATTACTCTGTAAAAGAAAGTAAAAAATCTAAGCAAAAACTTGGAAGGCTAGAGCGAAGTATTGGCTATCTGAAAAAGAAAAATTCATATTAATGTTGTAATAAAGGAGTTTTAAGGGTTCGACGAAACCTTGTTTAGTTATGTTTGCAACGGCTATGGGGATTCCTCTTAATAGATATTTTAACATTATTTAAAAGTATAATCTTTTTATTTCACAATATTTTTTTGTTAAAAATTCTTTCATCATATATTTTATAAATGTCATTTATTTACAATATTTAATCTTCGATAAAAAATATAAGGGATATACACAGTTTAAGTAAAAAGTAAATTAAAACCAACATATTGTTGGCAAACGAGAAATATATATAAAACACACAATAATAATGTCACTGTCTTAATACCCGAACCGGTTTCATCCGTTTCGGCGATTTTTGTAGATGTTTCGCATTGTTATCTTCCCAACGGCTTTTACTACTTACAAAAGCATCATTTTCTTTATCCGCCGAGTGATCCAAAGCCCTTTGTCGCCTAATAGTCGGAGTTTGGCGTGGGAAAGTTCCACCTCGCTTTAAAGTCGGTTTTACTTGCGAATTATTACTACTACTCCCACTATCAGACAAATCATTAAATAGTTTCGCTTTGGCAAGAACCATGCCAGCGTTTTGAGACCGCAGCCGTTTAAGCGACGCCCGGTTAAGTTCAGAACCAAGTAGAATCGGTTTAGTTTCGATTTGTTTGAAAAATAATTCAGCACTAGCCCACTTCTCTAGAGTCGCCGAGTTTTCGGAGTTACTCGGTGTATGGTGAAACGAAGACGATCGCCCCACTTCCGCATGTTTTTGGGGACTAGGTTGCGGTAAACCGGACATAACCGTGTTGGGCCGTCCACGTTTAAGAGTAACGCGCGGGATGTGACACGATTGGTTCCGGGTGACTTTCGCAGCGCCTTCTTGTGAACGGCGGCGAATACTGCCGATTTTTCGAGCACTAGGCGATCGAATCACCTTATGATCACTACTTCGACGGATTTTCAACTCGCGACTCAGACGCTTCGCGAGTTGTTCTGTGCTAGGACTGCTCAATGATTCCACGTCTTCCAGCGTCTTTTCGTACACGGTTTGAACATGACTACTGCTCGCGGTTGCAGCTTGAACTTGCACGCAGTTGTTTAACTCTTGTGTGATCCGGTTTTCTATTGCGGAGACGCGACTTTTGATTTCTTCGTATTCGGATTTCGGAACGCGAACGAAGTCGGATTCAGCCAGTGGGGTGGCTTTGTGATCGGGTCGTTGGATCGGTGGCGTTTGCACGTTTTCGGGGTTTGGGTGATGGCACACTGGGGTCATTCCCGGTTTGAATGGAGTGTTCACTAAAGCTGATGCTTGAGGTAATGTGTCTAAAAGTTCACGCCTAAAATAAGCCATACAAAAATTAGTATAAACGTAGCGACTAATAGAACGAATAAACAACTAAAGGGTACTTGTAAATAATATATGTATCCTTTAAATATTTATATTAAATTAACTGCAAGAAGTTTTTATAATTGACAGGTTTTTTTTTTATATATATATATACAATTGTTTTTTTATATATTACGCCAACTTACTTCCGCCACATAACTAAAGGTTGTATTAGTTATGCCCGGTTGGACCACTTAACTTTATTTGTATTTCGACTAATAAGTAAAATATTAGATTAAAATAAGTAAAAATTGGTATATAATTATTAAACATCTTCCTTAATATTGTTTTAAAAATAGTTTATCGATTAGATTAGGCTAACTATTAAAGACCAATTCAAAATTATTTAAACCAAGCTTAGCGTTAAGGCTGCGATCGAAATTCTCATGGCGGAAAACAGCACATTCTGTATTAAAATACAGACAATAATTAAACACGTATGATATCCATGATGAAAATGTGCTCTCTACTTAAATACTAACTTAAACTTACTATATATGCCATAAAATTATTTGGGAATAGTAAATTGTAGCAATGCATTAGATGTTTATAGACAATTTCGATCGCAGCCTTAAGTATATTTGGTGCAAATGGTAATTAATCGTATACTGAAGTGTAAAAATTGCATTTTAGAATGTGACTATACTCTATTTAATGAACAGATTCAGTAAAGCCCCTCCCACAAATAAGTGATACATTTTAATAAAGCATTTTTATTGGTAAGCCGGTTTTATACAGCTCAATAAACCGAATCGCTTGATTAGGGTTTGTGTGTGTATTTTGTTATTTATCTATTGTTATTTTCATTTGATTTGCTGTTATTTTCATTCATAATAGTATTTTTCAATACAATGTGTATCCTTTCGACGTAAAAGGTATGTTTGTTTGTTTTCAGCTTGCCGTACGTAGTACCGAAGAAGCTAAAGCATACGGTCGTGTCTCTGTAGCATTACCGGTTCAAAAAATTTCATTAAGAAAAAGTGTTAGTCTCGTCGCCCTGAATCCAAAAATGTATATAACTTATATACTTGGATGTTAGTCGTCGCTCGTAAGACCAAATTTGTGCCCTCTACTCCTCTGAAGGTACCGGAGCGATTCACACATTTGGTACACATATTATTTGGCATCCCATTTGAATCCGCTCGCAGTTTAAATCCAATCGCCCGTATACTTCCCAAGTTATAGGGCCCCAAAATTTGGAGCCCCCCTTAATACTGCCCTTATAAAAATAATTGAAGCACTTAAAAATTCTAAGATATTTTATGTCTACAAGATTTTTTCATTTTGTTAACCCAAAGCCCGAAAAAAATTATTAAATATTATAATTTTGAATTTTAAAATATGCACTAAAAATTTATTTTTATCAATATAAACTAAAACTATATGTAAGACTTTTATACCTATAACATATTTTCAAATTGTTAACCAAAAGGCCATAATAATTAAAAACCACTGCTCGCAACGCATATTTTACCTAACTAAAGGCGAGCTCTGCGCGTTGGTGCGTTTTACGCGTACCAAATCTTGTTTAAGGTGTGCAATGGGTTTTTGCGCTCCCAGAATGATAATTACTGAATCTGTTCATTAAATAGACTTTAAATAGTATACCCTTAGTTATTTCTTTGTATTATCGGATTAATGGCTAATTTTACCAGTTAATTAAAATTATTCCTTGAATAAAATTAATAAAAAACTGTATGCACAGTACACATATAATAGCTAAAAATATTAAAATGCAAAAAGAAACATATACATTAAATTATTTATAATAAAATGATACATATCATTTTAATATTAGTGACTAATATACTCCTGATGATGACACACGTGGTGTCGAAATATTGAGACGTTAAAATAATATTTTTAAAAAACCGACTGCAATATTTTAGTCATAAAAGTTAATGATATTTTGATAGAATGTTATTTTGCCATAAGAAATGTCTTAATACATCGATATTGTATATTTTAGCAAATGAATATTGTTATTTAACGTTGGTGACTTACCGTCGTTTACTTGAGAAACCTGTCGACTGTATGACTTTTCGTTTTTTTGCTGATTTTGTAATACATGGCGTCAAAAGTAAATCAGGCGTGGCAGATTTTCCTTCTTTAGTACTATCGTCTACTGATTTTGAAGAAACCATTTTTTTAAGGCCATGGAATATCCCTAATTAAAAAAAATTAAGAACATTATATAAAAGCAATTAAATGTGTGTTTTAAAATGATTCGTACTTGTTAGGGATCCACTTCGTCGTTTCTTTCGTCTTTTTCGTTCTTCTTCCTCCTGTTCAGTTCTTGGAAGATGTAAGGCACTGGTTATATGTTCAGGTACTGTACCGATATTTTCCGCATTCTCTAAGAGAATCTACAGAAATGTAACATTTTTAATAAATAACCAAATAATACAATAGGATATCGCGTTGCTATTAATATTATTAAATTAGAAAAATCGCAAAATTTAACAAATACAGTAAGAAAATTAATAGTTATAACTTTGGTACAACATTTGATGATTACAGTTTTGTTACATTCTTATACGTGATGTATAAAAGAAAGTATAGTATCACAAAAAATAAAAACGATCTCGAAACTTTAATGGATAAATCCGTTTTGAGGCTCACTGAATCTATTTTGACTATATAATGACGTCTGTGTGTGAAAGCTCTACTGCTTATATCATTGAACTTAAATATGTATATTGTTTTGAATTGAACATTTATATATTCCGGAGGAGAAAACCTCCTATTTTTGAAAAGGATATTTCCATCGGAAGTTCTTGTTTACTCGTGTCATTTTTAATGTATCTTGAAAACGACACGAGTTAGAGAAAAAATAAATCTTATAGCTGAAGATATTAAAATGTCGAGCAATATATATATATTTCTACCAGGCATTATTTATGCAATTACGGATCGACTGATATTTTTAGCTCGCCGTGCGAAGTACCAAAAAGCATATTCGACCATGTGTCTGTAGCATTCTCAGATCAAAAAATGTCTTAGAATTTTTGGGTGTTTAAATTCTTTTTATAAGGGCAGTATTAAGGGGGGCTCCAAATTTTGAGGCCCTATAACTCGGGAAGTATACGGGCGATTGAATTTAAACTGCGAGCGGATTCAAATGGGATGCCAAATAATATGTGTACCAAATTTGGAGTGAATCGCTCCGGTACCTTCAGTAGAGGGCACAAATTTAGTCTTACGAGATACCGAGCGACGACTAACATCCAAGTATATAAGTTATATACATTTTTGGATTCAGGGCGACGAGACGAACACTTTTTCTTAATGTAATGTTTTGATCCGAGAATGCTACAGATACACGACCGAATGCTTAAGCTTCTTCGGTACTACGTACGGCGAGCTAAAAAGGGTACCAGATGGCAGATATGTATTTACCTGAATAACTCGAACATGATGTTTCAAGCGTTCTGTAGTGTACGAAATGACTTTATCTTCTATAGGCATCACAGCTGGGGTCATAACAATCGCGATATTTTTTATATCCATTTTATTTAATTTAGAAAATGCAACAACTCTTTGAAGGAACTAGCAAAAATCATAAACATTAATTTTATTTTCAAAAAAAAAAAAAAAAAATAAGCAACATACCTCCATAAAATAGAACAAAGTACTCAAATGTAATGTGGGTAATAACAAACATGACAACAAAAGGGCTTTAACCATTTCGCCCTTTTTCGCCAGTAAACACTGCAGAAAGGTATCATGGTATGAATATGGTATTAACGGTTCGGGCAATTCACGAAAAAACAATTTCAAAACGTTCGCTACATCAATAACATAATGTTCACTACTCAACTCGCAACCAGAATCCAAAAGTAGCTAAAAAAAAAAAAAAAAAAAAACATTAAAAGTTCAAATGTGTTTTTTTTTTAATTTAAAATACTTTAATTTCCTTTTGTCTGGCTGAAGAACCGGCTTTGCGAAATAGTCCCTCAGTTTCTAAACCGCGCGTTATATACGAGCAGAGTTCGTGTACCAGATGTGGAACTTGTAATTTCGAACCAGATTCTAAATGAAAAGTGTGCAACGATAAATATTGCAATGGTTTTTTAAAAACGTGTTGCCCATCTAAACGATTATACTGAAACAGAACAATTCCGTGATTTTGAATCAAAAATCAATGTTTGTTTGACTAACCTGTAATTTCTTGTTTATTTTCTTTGTTCGGTGTTTGACACCCAAATTTCGTAAATTCTGAATGACAGTAGCTTGTATATCGTCATATTTCTCGCAATCTGTTATTAGCATTTTGATTAAAACACACTACGCTATATTAAATTTATTTTATAATTATATTTGTTCATTAATCACAGTCATCACAGTACACATTTCAAATCTTTTTATAAACTTTATCAGAACATCTGAGCGCGTGATTGGTTACATATGACAAGTATATAACCGTCGTTTAAAGAACTACTAAAAAGTTCCGACTATTCGAAAGTCCGAATGTCAACTAACAATGTTAAGCTCGTTGAAGTTAGCTTGAGATTGAGTTACGTTTTTTAGAAGCTACAATCCTGGATTGGATCCCTGGGATCATGTTTGTTTCTATGCTTAAAACCTTGTTAATACATAAATAGCGATGTTCTAATTAGTATACTTATGTTTATAAACTATTATGTGATCTATACTATAATAAAAATAATAATAACTACTATAAATTAGTAATTACAGCAAAGATTCTGTGCAGAACTAGTACGAAAAACCTTTAATTTATTTATGACCATACTAAAATATGACGCACCCCAAATATTTTATATAATATAGATTTAAGTGTGTTTAATCAAATGCAAACATAAAAATTAAATTAAAAAAATATGTATTTGGAGAAAATAGAAACTGAAGTCCAAATTACGCATGCCGAGGGACGTTTTATTTATTTACGACCATACTAAAATATAACGCAACCCCAAATATTTTATATAATATAGATTAAAGTGTGTTTAATCAAATGCAATCAAAAAAATTAAATAAAACAAATATGGACATTGAAGGCCAAATTACGCATGCCGAGGGACGCGTAATTTGGCCTTCAGTGTCAATTTTCTCCAAATATATATTTTTTTAATTTAATTTTTATGTTTGCATTTGATTAAACACAATTTAATCTATATTATATAAAATATTTGAGGTGCGTCATAATTTAGTATGGTCGTAAATAAATCAAACGTCCCTGGGCATGCGTAATTTGGACTTCAGTGTCGATTTTCTCCAAGTATATATTTTTTAATTTAATTTGTATGTTTGCATTTGATTAAACACACTTTAATCTATATTATATAAAATATTTGGGGTGCATCATATTTTAGTATGGTCGTAAATAAATAAAACGTCCCTCGGCATGCGTAATTTGGCCTTCAGTGTCGATTTTCTCCAAATACAATTTTTTTTAATTCAATTTTTATGTTTGCATTTAATTAAACACACTTTAATCTATATTTTATAAAATATTTGGGGTGCATCATATTTTAGTATGGTTGTAAATAAATAAAACGTCCCTCGGCATGCGTAATTTGGCCTTCAGTGTCGATTTTCTCCAAATACAATTTTTTTTTAATTCAATTTTTATGTTTGAATTTAATTAAGAACACTTTAATCTATATTTTATAAAATATTTGGGGTGCGTTATATTTTAGTATGGTCGTAAATAAATAAAACGTCCCTCGGCATGCGTAATTTGGCCTTCAGTGTCGATTTTCTCCAAATACAATTTTTTTTAATTCAATTTTTATGTTTGCATTTAATTAAACATACTTTAATCTATGTTTTATAAAATATTTGGGGTGCGTTATATTTTAGTATGGTCGTAAATAAATAAAACGTCCCTCGGCATGCGTAATTTGGCCTTCAGTGTCGATTTTCTCCAAATACAATTTTTTTTAATTCAATTTTTATGTTTGCATTTAATTAAACATACTTTAATCTATGTTTTATAAAATATTTGGGGTGCGTTATATTTTAGTATGGTCGTAAATAAATAAAACGTCCCTCGGCATGCGTAATTTGGCCTTCAGTGTCGATTTTCTCCAAATACAATTTTTTTTAATTCAATTTTTATGTTTGCATTTAATTAAACATACTTTAATCTATGTTTTATAAAATATTTGGGGTGCGTTATATTTAAGTATGGTCGTAAATAAATAAAACGTCCCACGGCATGCGTAATTTGGCCTTCAGTGTCGATTTTCTCCAAATACAAATTTTTTTAATTCAATTTTTATGTTTGCATTTAATTAAGCACACTTTAATCTATATTTTATAAAATATTTGGGGTGCGTTATATTTTAGTATGGTCGTAAATAAATAAAACGTCTCACGGCATGCGTAATTTGGCCTTCAGTGTCGATTTTCTCCAAATACAAATTTTTTTAATTCAATTTTTATGTTTGCATTTAATTAAGCACACTTTAATCTATATTTTATAAAATATTTGGGGTGCGTTATATTTTAGTATGGTCGTAAATAAATAAAACGTCCCTCGGCATACGTAATTTGGACTTCAATGTATATTTTCTCCATATATAAATTTTTTAATTTTAATTTTTATGTTTGAATTTGATTAAACACACTTTAATCTATATTATATAAAATATTTGGGGGCGTTATATTTTAGTATGGTCGTAAATAAATAAAACGTCCCTCGGCATGCGTAATTTGGACTTCAATGTCGATTTTCTCCAAGTATATATTTTTTTAATTTAATTTTATGTTTGCATTTGATTAAACACACCTTAATCTATATTATATAAAATATTTGGGGTGTGTCATATTTTAGTATGGTCATAAATAAATAAATAAAAGGTTTTTCGTATTAGTTCTGCACAGAATTGTTGCTGTAATTACTAATTTATAATAGTTATTCTTATTTTTTACTATAGTATAGATCACATAATAGTTGATAAAGATAAATACACTAATTAGAACATCGCTATTTATGTATAAACAAGGTTTTAGGGATAAAAACAAAAATGATCTCAGGAATCCAATCCAGTGTATTATATGGAATTTACAATGGGAAAAAACGAATCCCAAGTTAACTTCAGCAATGTCCGAAAGTCCGAATGTCAACTAACAATGTTACCAGTTGTAGTAACATAATATTTTGTAGTTAACTTTGTTTTTATTTGTTTATATTTTATTTGAATACAGCAAAATGATAAAATCAATAGTTTTAATTAATTTGTATTCAATAGCGAGTCAAATTTGATTAAATTGAGTAATTCAAAGGTTTAAATTGAAATGTAGTGTTATTTTAGTAAGTGGTATGATTGTTATTAGTTAAGTAGTAATTTGGATAAGTAGGGATTTGCAAGTGACGTTTTTGAGTTATGTACGAAAAGTGTTTATGTATGATGTATTTTAAAGTGCTCAAAATTTAACAATCATGATTAGGTTAATAATGTATTATATTGTTTTTGCGCTACATATTATATTTTGGAATGGTTTATTGGCTGCAGGTATGTTGAATTTCGTGTAATTAACGAAAGAGTACGACTGATTAATTATTTTGAATGCGTAGAGGAGCGATCTTGTAGTAATTTCGATGCGAGAAAAGAGAATTGCGGTGATTTTGAACAATGTGTTGGTTCGGTGTGTGGTTGTTTATCGGGGTATAGAAGACTGAACGAGAAATGTGTGAAGAATAATCCGAATCCGCTACCGAGCCCTCAACCGGCTGGACATTCGGACAAACCATTAAATGATAACAATAGTCATGTTGCTGTTGCGATCATAGTTCCTATTATGTTGATTTTGCTTATCATAGGCGGCGTCGTCATTGTACGCAGATACAGACTCATCGGTTGGGTAAGCAACCAACAAACTACTATTTTTAGCATTGTTCATTCGCAAATTACACAACAATTAAATATATTACATTTCATTACTTGATTTAAATTCTTACGGTTTAAGATTACTGAATATTATTACGCATTTTGTATTTATTATTTTGTAACGGAAATTGAATTTCGGTTTTATTTTTACTTTCTTTAACGAAGTAATAAGTAAGTAATCATGCAAATTTTCGAACGGATAGACATGTTTTGAGCTTCCCTGAATCGAATGTAACTATTTTCGGAATGACGTCTGTCTGTCTGTGAGAACGCTCTAGAGCTAAATCTGTCGAACGTAAAATGGTGAAATTTTAAATTTGTTTATGGTCTAGATGTGCACCTTCTATTTTTGAAAAGAATATTCAAACCGGAAGTGCATGTTTACTCTATGCATATTTTGTTCTATCTCCAATATTACTAGAACCGCTGCACTTATGACAAAAATAGTTATGTACATAATGGAAAGATATTCATATTTTGCACAACTTTTGTTTGAAAAGTTTCCTCAAAAAATGTACCAGTTGCGAGAGAAATGCTACGAAACATTATAAATATGTTGTTTACGTTGCCATGGATTCGCATGTAGCTTATAAAATTGGATCATCTGCGGCTTTGATAGGAAAACAAAATAGACTCAATTAGATAAATGACATTTCAGGGTATTCCTGTAGAGTATTGGTTAGTTTGACAGTTTGTTTGGGATATATATATATATATATATATATATATATATATATATATATATATCATTAGGTAAAAGAAAGTTGAGTGCAGGCCACTCCAGATATATTCTAATTAAAAGAGCAAAATTATTAATTATTTATATATATAATGAAAATTTTCGTTCTTTTAATTAGGAAGAATAAACCCGAAATTCAATTAGAAATAAATTCGACTGAAAATATTAGGCTTTTTGTAAAACGCTAAATGGATCTCAGTTTTATTTCCTAATCTAAACAAATGTCGCAGGCCAATTATAAATTTAGTCCTTTTACAATTTGGCCAGTCATCAGTAAATGACTAGGCGTTTTATAAAACAACTGATTTTATAATTGGCCTACGCTATATATATTATATATAATTTTTCTTTATTGTGTTTTAAATTTATTCTACCTTTACCATGAAACAATATTAATATGTGTAGTAATAAGGGAAACGTGAATGTATTATGGCTATTTTCCACTAAATAATATTTTATTTTATAATGCCACGAGTAAACCAGCACTTCTGGTTGAAATATTCTGTTTCGGAATATAGTATCTTAAATTTAAAACCATTATGTTATTTGGTATTGGTTGTAGAGCGTTCACACACACAGACGTTATTATGAAAACAGTCAAATTGTATTCAGAGATCCTTTTAACGAAATTTCCGTTAAGAATTCGAGTTAATTTTTTTTTTTGAGCTCAGAACCTGTTTAATTTAATTTTTAGTACAGCTCTTGTTATGTTCCATGTTGCACTTGGCATCGTGTTAGTTTTCTTATACTATTGCCTGTATGAAACAGCGCTATACCTCGATAATGAGTGCAACAAGGTACATTAGAACTATACTGAAAATTGAAGATGTAATATAGTAGTTGCATTATTTTCCGAAATGTAATACAGTTACTAATCGTGAGAAATTAATGGTTAATCAGAAATAACTAATAGGTAACCACGAGTAACCAATGAGTCACCGCTTGTAATTGATTAGTAACCGCGAGTAACTAATAACTAAATAAATAACGATTTATGTATTTCTGAGTCTATCTCTTTGAAATGTGAAATGATTTTTTCATTAACTATTTGTATATTTTTTAAATTTAAGGTGAGAAGTAAATTAAACCAAAGAGAAACACCGTATGACGAAGTGATGATTGGTCAAGATGATGATGACCCTCCGCTATCAGGGGTTTAAATTTATTATTGAACGCGACATTATATATATATAATCAACATAGACCATTTTACAATATATATATTAAATAAGGTTGCATATGTAATTGTAAAAAAAAACTACCTGAACAAAATTCCAAGTGCAATCATTCATTATGTTTGTGTATTTTAACTATTTCTAATGTTAATTATGTATTTATATGGTTTTTAGTATTTGGTTCTATTGTTGTCTTCTCTTATGACGTAGCCAATTTGTGGAAAACCTATTTTTACGTAATAAAAAGAAAAATCTAGAGACTTGTATTATCTAAAACCGCAATCAAGTAGATTTGTTTGTGATTTTTTGGTAACGCAAGGCTTTATATTTTTCGATTATATATCCATATAAGTACAATTTTAAGTTTTTAATTTCTATATTGAATTGATATGTAAAAGGTTAGTAAAATTGTAATACGTATTCTTAGGAATACAAAAATAAGACTCGGTAACATTTAAAAAAGTAAAATATTGATAAGATTGAAGTTATCGACGATGACTCAATAGTATTTTATTCCTATTTCAGTATCTATCTTTTAAACATATATTTATTTTTTATCAATAATTTATTGTACGCCATAGCAAAACCAAATTTAAAATATTCTATTGTCTAGTTCGTATGCTATCTTTAAATATATTAATGACACATTTAAATTTATGTTGTACAAATAACTTGAAAACAATTTATAATCAGTGCGCCGCGTTACTGATGCCCTATTCACACTAAGACTTTAAGACAATATCACTTTAAGTGTTAGCAACGAATACCTTACTGAACCTTAATACACAAATCTCGGACTTTAAGATAGGCTAACTTAAAGTTCAGTGCGCCGCGTTAAAAGTGCTCACTGATGCCCTATTCACACCAAGTCTTTAAGTCAACTGATCTTGAAGTTCGTTTGACTCCCACACTAGATATTTAAATCGCTAGTGCTGCCATCTATTACATACTTATTCTTAGGTTTGCACCAGTGGGCATTGTATTAGTTATCAAAATAATGTATATTTGAGGTAATTTAGTGTTTTGGTTAGTTGATAAATAAATAAATAAAAATATTTGCGATAAAATACAGATAAAGGCATTATAATCTGAAGTTAGCAACGAATACCATGTGACTGAACCTTAAGACACAAATCTCGGACTTCAAGATAGGCTAACTTAAAGTTCAGTGCGCCGCGTTATAAGTGCTCACTGATGCCCTATTCACACCAAGTCTTTAAGTCAACTGATCTTGAAGTTCGTTTGACGCCCACACTAGATATTCAAATCGCTAGTGCTGCCATCTATAACATACTTATTCATTGCACCAGTGGGTATTGTATTAGTTATCAAAATAATATATATTTGAGGTAATTTAATGTTTAGGTTAGTTGATTTTGTTTCTATTCTATAAAATAAAAATAACAGATAAAGGCATTATAATCTGAAGTTGGCAACGAATACCATGTGACACAAATCTCTGATTTCAAGATA
Organism: Leistus spinibarbis; assembly: GCA_933228885.1. Taxonomy (NCBI): domain Eukaryota; kingdom Metazoa; phylum Arthropoda; class Insecta; order Coleoptera; family Carabidae; genus Leistus; species Leistus spinibarbis. The sequence continues at coordinate 6,016,936 of OW121791.1, forward strand.
GGCTAACTTGAAGTTCAGTCATGCGCAAACACAGTAGCACTTCGAAATAGGTTCACTTTAACATCCTATCTTAAAGTCTTGATGTGAAAAGGATATAACAGCGTCTATAGGAAACGGTGTTAATAAAATTTAATTTTTCTGTATATTAATGGCACGAATAACCTTGCGTTTTCACAGTAACAAGTGTTTTGCTATTGATAAAACAATTTAAATTTATTTCGAAAAGTCATCGATGTAATAAAGATAGCATGTGATCTAGTCGTTAAGCATTAGACTGTAAAATAAACATAACAAGGAAATAACATACAATGAGACATCCTAATAAAAACTTCAGTCGAGTAACATGATTAAACTTACAATCTAACTATTTTATTATAATTAAATAAATGGCATCATACGAAAAAGCAGGTTTCCTATAAAATGATTTTAAAACAACCATTCTTCCTTAAAACTTGGGTGATTTGATGTATTTGTATGTTATTTCCTAGCAATCTGCAAACAAATATATCCTTAATATAATAGTGAATTTTATATCGACTAAATATTTGTGCATGTGTAAAATTGTTTTATAATAAAACGCTGTGATATTAATAAAAAAAAAACAACTGGTCTATTTTTTTCCCTTTTTTAAGTAGAATAATTTATTATTTTGAAATTAAAAATTAATAAGTTACAATACAGTTATTATTATTTAAATATGTTGTTGTCAAAACATATTTATTTATTTATCACACATAAAATCCATCTGGAATATTTTTTAAATGCATTGTTGAACTCAGTGCTAAATTAAACTCGGTGTATTGTGAAAAAAAAAAAAAAAAATTAACTAAATCATAAAAATAATTAATGTATTAACAGTCAAGTCTATAAGATTATCTTTATATGAAACGTATTATATATTTCCTTATCAACAGACGATATTCTGACATCGGTATGAACGAGGAGTAAACACACCTTAGATTTATAGTAATTGGTTAATTAAATAAATATCGCGCTTTTTCTATTATGAACAGAGTAGCAAAAGCTATATAGAGTAAAATTTATATTAGCTCTACGGCGTGCGTTAGCAGCAACATATAGACATGATTAAATATTTAGTATTACGCTCTTTTTTTTTTTTCTAGATGTACTTCGTTACACTCGTTGAATTGCGGTAAACTTTATACGAATAAAACTGTGTAAAAAGGATTGCGCAATACCAAGTAGATTTAACAAAGTACACCATAAGAGCTGTACTGCAAATTAATTATAACAAACTTACTATTGGGGTTTTTAATTAACAAAACGTTAATGTGTATATATATTTTTGAAAACAAACAGTATTAGTAAATTTGTATATAAAAAAAAAAAATGTTCACACATATCATAAAAATATCACAGATGTGTAAGAAATACCAAATATACTGATATAAATTAAAGGAACCATGTCAATATTATTGATGTATGTAAATGTACTTTTTAGAATTTATTCTTATTGTAAAAGGCGAAACGAAAATAAATTCTATTTTGTTATTTTCAAGGTGGCAAAATTTCCAACTCCTAATGTGAACACTCCGTTCGTTTTTAGCATGAATATCGTTGATTGGAAAAATAAAAACGTCCCACTCTGTTGCTAGGTTCCGTGTTTACATTATATGAATGTGGAAAAAAATCTCACTTTTATTGTCAAACAAAGATTTGTGAAACACGGTTTTTTTTTTGTTCTGTTCGAAAAGATTTTAACACACTTTTTTGCTCTTATCATTATTCAATAATATGGTGAGTTCACTAGATAACTCATTTTAGGAATTACTATTAAATGTTTTATTTTTAAATAGATTTTATCTTATTTTCTTTGTAAAGTTATTGTTAACTCCATGTGATGTCGTATCCTTTCCAGTTCATATTCGGCGCTAGGTACACTGTACGTCCTTTGTGATGGAAAGTGACAACGCCTCGGTAGCCCATACGAGGAACGCCACTCTGCAATTAACAGTGTAAGTTTCACATTTCAAAAAAAAAAACGATTATTTCGTTCTTTTTTTAGCTCGCCGTACGAAGTACCAACGAAGCTAAAGCATTCGGTCGTATATCTGTAGCATTCTCGGATCAAAAAATTTCATTGACAAAAAGTGTTCGTCTCGTCGCCCTGAATCCAAAAATATGTATAACTCATACACTTGGATGTTAGTAGTCGCTCGCAAAACCAAATTTGTGCCCTTTACTCCTCTGAAGGTACCGGAGCGATTCCCACCAAATTTGCTACACATATTATTTAGTACGAAATACTGAAGAAGCTAAAGCATTCGGTCGTATGTGTCTGTAGCATTCTCGGATTAAAAATGTCATTAACAAAAATTGTTTGTCTCATCGCCCTGAATCCAAAAAAATATATAACATATACTTGGATGTTAGTCGTCGCTCGTAAGACCAAATTTATGCCCTCTACTCCTCTGAAGATACCTGAGCGATTCACACCAAATTTGCTACACATATTATTTAGTACCCCATTTGAATCCGTTCGCAGTTTAAATCCAATCGCCCGTATACTTCCCGAGTTATAGGGCCCCAAAATTTGGAGCCCCTCTTAATACCGCCCTTATAAAAATAATTAAAACACTTAAAAATTCTACTAGAAATTATAAGATATTTTATGTCTACAAGATTTTTTCATATTGTTAACCCAAAGCCCGAAAAAAATTATTAAATATATTAATTTTGAATTTTAAAATATGCACTATAATTTTCTGTTTTTAATCAATATAATCTACAAAAAATTGTAAGACTTTTTATATCTATAACATTCTTTCAAATTGTTAACCGAAAGGCCATAATAATTAAAAACCGCTGCTCGCAACGCGTATGTTACCTAAAGGCGAACTCTACGCATTGGTGCGTTTTATGCGTACCAAATCTTGTTTTAAGCCCGCTTTAGACCGACATATATTTGTTGTAAACATTTACGAAAGCAAAAAGAATTTTCATAACAATATTTGTACACAAAATTATAGCATAATTTACATTAATTTTAGCAAATTTGACATATATATATATATATATATATATATATATCCGTCTAAAACAGATTTTAGATTATACCATTTTCGACAAGAAACAACAGAGGACATTTTCACCTATAATTTGTTATAAATACTACAACGCATTTATTTCATGAAAAATATCTATTTTAGAAATTAAATAAATAATACATTTCTTATTTATTTCGAGATTATAATACAAAAGAAGACTAGTATAATGTAATGCGAGCTGAAATAATTGACTGTAAATAACAGAACGCAAACAATAATTCGGTTCAACGTGTTATAAATGTGTTGTTGGAGATAGTTTCAATAGATTAAATGGTATAAATAAGTACTGATTTTATACAATAAATTTAAATTAACTTCAACCGGAAATCGTTTAATCTTTTGTCACGGTCAAAGTCCGTTTTACAATGCTAAATAACATTATTTTTTTAAATTCTATAAGCATAACTTTATTATTATTTTGAAATGATTTAGTAACTGTGCTACTAAAATATTAATATTTATTTACGAAAACAAGTCTATTATATTGCATAGATATGGTGATAACATTTGCCATACGCGAATATATACTACAAAGGAATAACATGCAATGTATTTTACGCTTATTTTATCGTGCGATAATAGTCTAACTATAGCCTTGATATAGTTTATTTTACATAGTAAACAGGAAACAAATAAAATAAAATTTAAAAATATAACGAAAACAAGATTGTTTATACTTTAAAATTAGACAATTGTTTGTTTTGAAATAGAATTGTAACATTTAGAATACTTAAAATAATTATTCGTAATCGAGAATAATATTGGTGCCACTGGTACACCGTAAACAACTCACGTTTGTTGACTATATTTGACGAGAGTGTTAATTATGTTATTATGGACGTGTAAATTTGTTTAAAACACATTGCGGCACAAAATATTATGAAATCTTTTGAATTGTGGTGAAAATGACACATTTAAAATGTATTACGTGGATTGACAAGAACTGCAATTATACAAATATTGTATCTATTCGAGGCGAATTAATTATTTTTTCACTAGATAACGATCAATTAATATCGATCGCGAATAATTTCGCGCTTTTCATGTATAGCAGAAATTTCATTTATAAACTGAGTCACCACAACCGAAATAAACCAAAAAATTTTATTTGTAATCATCAATGGCGAAAATCATATGTATATTTTACCCTATTAAGGCTGTCGTTTACCTATTTTTTCTTTTCTAGCATTTATTTTACAAGTGTAATGATCAATTAATATCGTTCGCGAATTATTTCGCGCTTTTTATGTATAGCGGAAATTTTAATTATAAACTGAGTTATCAAAACCGAAAAAACCAAACAATTTTATTTGAAATCATCAATGGCGAAAGTCATTTGTATATTTTACCCTGTTAAGGCTGTCGTTTACCTATTTTTATCTCGGTGGCCAGTTTTTCTTTTCTAGCATTTTTTTTTTTTAATATTAGCTAACTTATATAGTTCGTTTGGTCTTACTTTATACGTTACGTAAAAACAAAGAAATTGTTAAATGTGACTTACCCGAAAATCATCCATAAGACCTAATAATTTAGCGGTTCTTTTGTACGCATCTTTCGTATGATACGGTATTCGTACAGGACCGTCGTAGGCAATTTTTTCGTCCTTTAGCTCTTGGTAGCTAACCACGGCACTTTGATAAACAGCTCTTAAGAATTCTGCATCATATATATCCTAAAGCAAATTAATAATGAAAATGCAAAACAAAATTTGCTAAAAATAAATAATGCCAATGTTACCTTACTGAGGTAACTCAAGTTCAGTTTTGTGAAAGGCACGTATTTTTCATTCAATTTGATGAATTTCAGATGTTTCTCGAAAAATAAACCATTTGATACGCCAATTTTACCAAATGTTCGCGTTCTCGACAATTCAGGACGAATACATGCACGATCTTTACGTTGTTCCGGTTTTCTAATCCAATCATCCCAATACGCTTTCGGCCACTTGTTACACAATTCAAGCCAAAGCGATTTGGACAACATCCAACCGAGTCCGGGGAAGAAATCGGTTCGATATAACAATTCGGGTTTATTTTCGTCGACTAGGCCTACTTTGCCGTTGTCATTCCAGGCAGAGATACACCATAATGATGGGTCCTTTTTGAGTAATGGATACGTGCCCAAAAAGTATTCGTAAAAATCTGGAGCTACATCTAAATCATCTGAAATTAACCAATTAGTAATGGTGATGTACCGATTAATCGGTCAAACCGTCTAACCGATTATTCCATGTTAAAAGCAGACTAATCTGCCGAGAAGTCGGTTAGACGGTCTGGTCGACTAGTACATTACTAATACCTTCAACAATAATAACAGATTCAAAATTAAAATTGAAAAATGTTTGATTAAGGGCCCAGCCATAATGTCGGGCGATCTTAAAATATCCCTTAAATTTTTTCTCTTTTGGTTGCACTTGAATATCAGACTGGTCTGGTTGTTTAATATGCATCACTTGAGACCCATAACTTTGTATAATATCAGATGTTGGCTCATCGCTACAGTCCTATGGTTTTAAATGTTAACACACTTTTATTTTATTAGTTTTTATTTTACGAAAATATTGTTCAGTCACAAGATCCAGTATAATTATCTATTATATTTTGGAAAAGAAAAACAAGCGGTCTAATAATTCTAGAACAAAAACCGTAACGTGTCTACACAATGCGTCAAACGCTTAGGGGTCGAAAAGTTTTAGGACAAAAATAGTAACTTGTCTACACGCTATATTAAATGCTTGTCTACTTGGCAAAATATAGTTATTTTACAAACTTCGGATATACGCTACAATCATAGATATTCTGTCGAATTATGACGGTTTTTTGCATAACACATTGTTACAGTTTTGGTCAAAGTTATATTGCTTAATTACATAAAATTACTCAAAACCTATCATGATGAAACAAAGCTCGAAAATGAAAAATTTATCAGATTTATTTTTATAAAAAATATATCAGTCGATGCGAAATTGCATAAATGTTTAGTAAAAATATTTATTTATTCGTAAACAAATATCACAACACATAATAGGTTTATATAATAAAAAGCAATACTGTTTTGTAGAAAATAACCCACAGTTACGGAGATAACTATATAAAAACCCCTAAAATAGGTCATTTTTAATAGTTTTTATTTTTATCTTGAAAACTGTATGTTACAAAAAATTAATATTGCTACCATTTATTATGCAACTACCGACTGATATTTTTTTAATAAAAAAAAAACGGTCTAATTTTTGACCTTATACTACAGTACGATTGTTATCCTGGTAACCATAGCCGACTCAGCTGTCCAGTTTTCTATTTCGGTTAGTTAAATTTAGACAGTTGAATAAATCAACTGACTCGGCAATTGTTACCTGTGTCCAAATTCTACTGTATAGAATTCTATTATCGCTTCGTTTTCTACTTATTTTTAAATTTAGATATACAGTTAATGATAAGATATTTTTGCAAAACTATTATTTCTTATTATATAAACCTATTATGTGTTGTGTTATTTGTTTCAAATTCTCTCACAGTATAATGAAACAATCATATTTGCAGAATACGAAAAAAGTTGAAAGTTTTGTAGAATTGTACATGGTGGGATTTAGGCAATGCCCAAATACCATTATATAAAATTCTATTATGGTTTCGTTTCTACTTATTTTTAAATGTAGTTAATGATAAGAAATTATGAATATTTTACAAAACAATGTGGTTGTTTATCATACAAACCTATTATGTATTGTTATATTTGTTTCACATTCGCTCACATTAATCAACCTTAACCCATTACTCGCCGAAATTCAAAAGTTATGTGAATTACATTAAATATGTTGCAAGAAACGCATTTTCATAAAAAATTGAAAAAAACACACTTATTTTCGGTAAATATTTATTCATTTCTGACATATTAAGCTTTATATATATATATATAAAGCTTAATATGTCAGAAATGAATTAATATTTACCGAAAACGAGTGTATTTTTTTCAATTTTTGAAGAAAATGCGTTTCTTGGATATATATATATATATATATATATATATATATATATATATATATATATATATATATCATTAATATAATAACCCAGAAATGTTTGTATGTGAGTGTGTATGTGAGTGTGTATGTGTGGAACGCTTTTTTTGTAAAAATGCAGATTGGCATAGACGGGGATCGAACTCACGACCTCCAGGGTGAAAGGCATGACACTTAGCCACTGCACCATGGCGACTGTTAATAATGTTATAAAAAATAATCAAATAGTTTATACTGAAATAAAACAGTCACTACGATTCTGAAGTTCAGTCTGCTTTGAAATAAACAAAAACGAATCAAACGTCAGAATGAAATGTCAAAATTGGTTTTTTTGTGATAAATCTTCAATTCAAAGTTTAATCTTAAGTTTAAGGGGAGTAGCATGCTATAATTTCAATTTTTAAGTATATAATATGAAATAAGTGCATATTATTGCCTAATTATCATATATTTTTAGCAAATACGTGTTTCTGTACATTTATTTTAATTCATAGTTAATATTTTTCACTTCAAAATGGCCAAGAAGCAGTGATTTTTGAAAATATGAGTTGCGGTAAGATTTTATAATTCGTCAAATTATAATAACTGCAAGTAAGTAAATTTATAATTCTGATTATTAGAGAAATAAAATGTTGAAGAGATAATTCAAACATATTTAGAAACATGTTTGGTTGGCAATTTTATTCTTTTATTTTTGATGGCACAATCCATTGTATTTTAGCATATAACTAATTATCATTACTTTTAAAACTGCCGTTGTGACACTGCATCAGATTAATACTGCAAAATTCAGAATCTAGCCTGATTATTTAATTCAAAAACAATAATGAATCAAATGTCAAATCATTAAAAATGTTGTGTAAAAAGGATTTGTAATACATATTATTTGAATAATCGATTCAAATAATAAACAGCAATCGTAAGCAAATTTATAATCCTGTTTTTTATATACAATCATAGAAACTGTCTAAATGATACAACACATATGCACCATACAAGATTAAAATCAAAGTTAAACAAAATTTTGTTTGAATTTATCGGATGTTACACAGTGCATGATAAGCGATCGATTAGTTAATCTCAGCATAGTGATCTAAGAACAAAATAGCGTTCAAAGAAAGAACTCGATTTTTTCTTTATTATTATTTGCGATGTGGAAATTTGTATTACTATTATAGTACGATACAAATTGAAGAAAAACCGTGTTATTATTATTAAATTACATGAAAATTCGCCATCAGTCAAAACTGACCTATGTTCTGTATACCATATGGGCACATGGTGCCCACGGGTGACCCTAGTATATATATAATTTCGTAAAACGAGCCGTCTAGAACCAAACAATATCTATAATATAGCATATTATTTTAAAACGAAATTTAATTATTGTCGCTGTAAAATGGTATATTCTATAAAAATATCTATTTTTCAATTTACAGCTACAATAAAATTTCGTTGTACAAATATATCACATATTGCAGATATTGTATGGTTATACAAAATTATTTATATAAATTTGTCAGAAATGAATAGATATTTATTGTTGCTACATAGATATAAACAAGTGTAAGGTACACTTTAGAAAGCCAAACATAAAAAGCAAATTTTTAAGAACTTTTTGTCAGTTCCTTTATTAGATATGACCATAAAACTGTTTTTAAAACATTATTTTATCCTTTGAGAACACAAAAAAAAAAAAAAAAAGTCTAATTTATAGAGGGTGCCAAAGTCGAGTCCTTCTTGGCAGAAAGTTAATTTCAGGATTGGCAAGTCTGAAACAAAAAATCAAAAAGCATCTTAAAGAGGAAGATTTCTTACGTGACAATTCACCACAATTTCGCAAAAAAAAATAGCAATAAAAAATAGTGAAAAAATAGGTCGATTTATCACTCTTTTTCAAACATCCGCTTTTTCTTTTAATCGATTTTTTATTAACGGTGGTAAATTGTAACGTAAAAACCTTCCTCTTAAGATGCTTTTTGATATATTTTTTTGTTTCAGACTTCCCAATCCTGATATTAACTGTCCTCCATGGGGCAAGAATATTTCGAGAACTCGACTTTGGCGCCTCTATAAATTAGACAAAAATTAAAAAAAAAATGTATTTTCGAAGTATAAAAGAAAATTATGGTCATATATCTAATAAAGGAACTGATAAAAATTTGCTTTTTTTTTTTGGCCTTCTAAAGTGTACTAGTACTTTAAATGCGCTATGTTAAGCATACTACATATTTAAATAGTGCGTGTAGACACAGCATAGATATAAAAAGTGCATCAATTTATTTATAAATAAATATTAGATTATATTTTGGATCAATTGTCAATGAACAAAATATTCGATAAACGTGGTAAAAGATAATTTACCTGGCTGACAATAATAGGAAACTGGTCCGAATTCGGACGATACTCAATTAACTTATCTAAACATCTACCGACACTAACTCTATTGCACGCGAACACAAGAACTGGTATAACCGTTCCCTTGAAATCCGACCGAAACGGTTCGATTTCAACACGACTAGACTTCAAATCATCCTTCTTATCCTGTATTACGTTATTTAAATTGTCTATGACATCTCGATTCAACGAGAATTCTTCTTTTAAATTGTTTTCTAGTCTGTGGATGTTCTCGTTTAGCTGTGTTTTTGAATCGTCGCGTTTTGTGTGCAACGGACGGCTCAAAAACACAAAATAAGTCACGAAGCCCCATGTTAATATACATAACGTAAGAAATAGTGTAATTCGATTGAATCGCATGTTACTAGGGAAGATAAGAGATCATATTCTGTAATCAACAAATATATTATCAATAATTATCTAACCTATTATTCAACAACAATATTCATAATGATTTAATTATTCACTTACCTTGCACATTATTTACGGTATTGTTGAAGGAAGCCTACACATTTGTAATGAATTACGTTATTGTTATTACATTATAAACAAAGTCGAAATACGCCACGACATCCTAAAAAATAATAATTACTGCTAGGGGATTTTTTGACACTAGTTATTTAATTAATAAGTTGGCAATTTTAGATATTACTAGGGACACAAATGTGACGTCAATTTACATTTATTTCGGCTTTTAATAGACTAAAAAAGTGGTACGTCACATCCGTTTACTTCAACCCGCGAAATACGAAAATTGGTCCGCTCAACGCGTAATCCTTATTTTAATAAATAATCTATTAGAACATAATACCGCGTCACGTTTTTAACGTTGTAACGACCAATCACACAGAATTAAAGATTGTTCACAGCTAAAGAATTAGTAATTAAGCTTAGAAATTATAAGTAATAATTCCAGTTTGTTGTATGACATACAAGGTTAAGGATTGTTCACAGCTAAAGAATTAGTAATTAAGCTTAGAAATTATAAGTAATAATTCCAGTTTGTTGTATGACATACAAGATTAACGTTCACAGCAACAAAATTTATCATTAATGGGTTGCTCGGAATGTTAACATTGCTTGTCATAATACAAACTAGATTATTATTTGTAATTATCTAAGTCTAATTTCTAATTGTTTCGCTGTGAACAATCCTTTATTGCTAGAATTAGAAATTATAAGTAATAATTTCAGTTTGTTGTATGACATACAAGGTTAACGTTCACAGCAACAAAATTTATCATACATTGTGTTAATTTTGTTGCTTAGAATGTTTACATTGCTTATCATAATACTAGATTATTATTAGTAATTTTCTAAGCCTAATTACTAAATAATTCGCTGTGAACAATCCTTAACGTTCACAGCAACAAAATGTATCATAAATTGTGTTGCTCGGAATGCTAACATTGCATGCCATAATACAAACTAGATTATTATTTGTAATTTTCTAAGCTTAATTACTAATTGTTTCGCTGTGAACAATTCTTTATTGCTAAATATTATAAATTGTAAAATAATTTTCGAATATTCCAAAATAGGTTTTTTTCTAGTATACTTGGAGAAAATTAATTTCATTTGGGCCAGAGAATTGTAAAGGATTGTTCACAGCAAAAGAATTAGAAATTAAGCTTAGAAATTATAATAATTTGAGTTTGTTGTATGACATACAAGGTTAACGTTCACAGCAACAAAATTTATCATAAATTGTGTTAAGTTTGTTGCTTGGAATTAGCGCATTGCTTGCCATAATACAAACTAGATTGTTATTTGTAATTAACTAAATTTAATTACTAAATAATTCACTGTGAACAATCCTTTAAGGATTGTTCACAGCTAAGGAATTAGTAATTATGCTTATAAAATTACAAATAATAATCTAGTTTGTATTATGACAAGCAATGTTAACATTCCAAGCAACACAATTTATGATTAATTTTGTTGCTGTGAACGTTAACCTTGTATGTCGTACAACAAACTGGAATTAAGGATTGTTCACAGCGAAACAATTAGTAATTAAGATTAGAAAATTACAAATAATAATCTAGTTTGTATTATGACAAGCAATGTTAACATTCCAAGCAACAAAATTTATCAAACATTGTGTTAATTTTGTTGCTTGGAATGCTACCATATTGCTTGCCATAATACAAACTAGATTGTTATTTGTAATTATCCAAGTTTAATTACTAAATAATTCGCTGTGAACAATCCTTTATTACTTATAATTTCTAAGCTTAATTACTAATTCTTTAGCTGTGAACAATCCTTAAGCCTTTTTCTAGTAAACTATTGGGAATATGGAATGGGCATTGGGGTGTCAGTTCCACAATAAGTCAGTGTTACCAACATGAGAAACCAAATTCGTAACCTAAGCTCATGTTAAGTGAAATAAAAATCTAGGGAATTCAGTTTCTCAAGTTGGCAACACTAATTTATCGTGGATATACTTGTCGTGTAATAAATTAGGAGTAGCACTCAAAAACCTAGCAATTCCTCTATGCTAGGCCTTATAAAACATTATCGCTTTCAGTACGCATTCAGAAAAAACACTAAATCTTTCTTTTGTGGTTGCAACACTGTAAAGTGACAGCAACTTGTAAGTTTGGTTATGTTTTCATCGAAACTGTCAGAACAAAATCAGAAAGATGCAGCGCGAAGAAAAACAGCTAGAAGCAGCACTAGATGCGATTATTTTACGTGTAAATGACCTTAAAAATTCACTAGCTTCTATGCTGTACAAAGTTGAGAATGAATACGAAGTTATGAATTGGCCATCGTTTTTAGATAATTATGCTGTTCTATCGGGTCATGTAAGTTCACCGTCTATTAAAAAATAACGGTACAGCTCTTGTGATGTACTTTGAATTACCCACAACGAAACAGCACTTTTCACACAAAAATGTGGGAAAATGACGCGATACTGAACAAGTAATTGCAGAAAGTTAGAAAGTACACTATAAGAGCTGAACTGTAAATTAAATAAATGTTCATTTTGAGAAAAATATATTATTAATATATTCCTGAAATATATATATATTAAAAATACAGTCTATTACAATAATGGTCCTTCGAACCGGATATCTAGAACTGCTCATATACTGTTATTTACGTAAATAGTATAGTGACCGTAAACAACCAATAGTTCTAAGATATTTTATGTCTACAAGATTTTTTCATAATGTTAACCGAAAGGCCATAAAAAATATAATTTTGAATTTTAAAATTGCAATTTTTTTTTAATTATATTTAAAACATTTACAAAAAATCGTAAGACTTTTTATATCTACAACATTTTATCAAATTGTGAACCCAAATGCCATAATAACAATTAATAAATATTTTTAAACTAAAAATATTTTGCGCAAGCGTGTAGTGGGAGGGAGGAACTAAAGGCATAGGTGCCTGTACCTAATCTTGAAACGTAAAAACGGATATTTCAACCGGAAGTGCTCGTATACATTTTTTAAGTATCTTTAAAACGGCACGACTTAGACAAAAAGTTAGTCTTACGAAAGTTAAAAATATTAAAATTACTAGCAACTTATGTATGAAGATTTTTTCGAAAAATATACCATATAATGAAAAATCCCTTTTGAAAATAGTCAAATAATAAATGTAGGTTTTCCTAATTAGTACACAAGTTGATATTGTTTCATGAATGAATTTCATACATATATAGTGAAAACTAAGTATAAAATATCTGGAGTGGTCTGTACTCAACTTTCTTTTACTCTCTAGAGCCAAAACGGTCGAACGAAAAATTATGAAACTTCAAACTTAAGACTTTTATATGCTCTAGATGTGCACCTCCTATTTTTGAAATGAACATTCAAACCGGAAGTGCATGTTTACTCTTTCCATTTTTTGTTCTATCTCCAATATCACTAGAACTAGAATATAGTTATGTTCATAATGAAAGATATAAATATTTCGCACAACTTTTGTTTGAAACATTTCTTCAAGAAATGTACCAGTTGCGAGAAAAATGCTACGAAACATTATAAATATCTTGTTTAGGTTGCCATGGATTCGCATGTAGCTTATAAAATCATCATCTTTTTCATCTGCTTTTTTGTCAGGAAAACAAAAGACTATTAGATAAATGACATTTCAGAATATTTCTGTAGAGTATTGGTTAGTTTGACAGCAGGTTTTTTATATATATATATATATATATATATATATATATATATATATATATATATATATATATATATATATACATACATATATCTATATCTAGTGAAAACTGCGTAAAAGAAAGTTGATTGCAGGCCACTCTAGATTTTTTTCCTCCAGCAATTCTTTATGTAAATACGCATCGATCATATATATTAAGTATGCTTGGAAATATATTGAATTATATTGTTTAGATTAGATTGGATTAATTGTTTGGAGTACTTTTACGGTATTAATTAATGCAACTTTGATCAAAAAGTATAGTAATAATGTATTAGAAAAATACCTTTATATTAATTAATGTAATTATTATTTAATTAATGTAACTTTGATCAAAAAGTATAGTATTAATGTATTAGAAATACCTTTATATTAATTAAAGTAATTATTTGGCAAAATATTGATTTATATGAATATACGAACTAGAATGGTGGCGCCACAGAAATTACCCATAGCTGACTTAGACCCGATGATTTACCTTAAGTGCTAATGGTGCAACAATACATTATTGTTATAAAATAAATAATTTCAGCTTACATCACTATCAAAAACTTTAAGTCATGACAAATCACCTGTTTTGCGTAATCTCACCGTCCTTCCCTTACTGTTATCGCCCGAACGAGATGATAATCTGGCCCAACAAACGGAAGGTCGGGTGACCACGTTTGCCCACGACTTGGTGCCGGATTATTTGCGAACGAAATTGGAACCGATGGCCGAAAATAAAATGCTGCAACTAGAACACAAAGCTGCGAGTCTCAGCTATGAAACTGCCACAGTTAGTTAACTAAGTCTATTCAGTTATATAAGTAAATCAATCAAATTCAATTACTATATAGAAACAAGTCGCTGCCTATCAAAAAGTAGTGTCTCATGTTTGGGATATTGTAAATAAAGCCCGCGAAGAATGGGAAGTGGAATCGTCTGCGCGAGGGGGCACACAACAGAACAGCAGTGTTGCCGATACGCATTTGCTTGTTGCTGCTGTTGGAATGGGAAAAGGGCTTAAAGTAATTTCAAATTTCGCACAATTAATTTTTTTACAGGTAACATGTGTAAACTTGTGTTTAGCCAATGGTTCCTGGTCCAAATGGGCAACCTCAAGGTAATGGGATGATGATAGCTCCGCCCGGTCGTCCAGGGGGCACTCCAGGGCAAATGCCAAGCGGTTCACAAGCGATGACGATGGCTAAAGCGCCGTCTGCTATTAAAACTAACATAAAAAGCGCCACACAAATACATCCATATGGCAGATAAATATCACATGTTAAATTGACAGCCTGGCGTTGAAAAACTAACTATTTCATAAAGGCAGTTAGTGTGATCTTGTATTGTTAAGTATTCGGGCATATTTTTGATATTTTGCAAATTTAAATTATTCGTAAAAAGAGGAAAGCATCGAATTATATAATAACCGTTGTATGTGTGTTCGTACGAGTAAACTTTTGAACCTATACCAACCACAGGGCTTCCACGCATTCACTATTTCCACTTTTATTCACTTTTATCGAAATCGATTTTATTCACTATATTCACGTCATAAAAGTATTAAAGACGCTAAAACTTCGTTGACTCAAAACCGATTTTTAACTTTTTGTTTTTCGGCAATAGTTTATAGAAAATGTACTTTTTATTTTTTCAATTGTCAATTAGCAAATATGTGTTTCTACTTTCTTTTACGATGTAATAAGTAAGTCTTGAATCATGAAAATTTTTAACGGATATACACGTTTTGACCTTCCCTGAAACGAATTTGACTATTTTCGGCATGAAGTCTGTGAACGCTCTAGAGCAAATACTGTCTAACGTTAAATTGTGACATTTCAAACTTAAGTAACCGAAAGTGCATGTTTACTCTATTTATGTTTTGTTCTATTTTCAATATCACTATAACGGCTGCACATATGGCAAAATTACTTATATTCATAATGATAGATATTAATATTTTTAACACAATGTTTGTTTTAAAAGTTTCTTCAAGAAATGTACCAGTTACGAGAAAACTGCTACGGAAAATCTTAAATATCTTATTTATATTGTCACGTATTTGCATATAGTTTAATCAATCATATTGTGATTTGTGCAATTTTTCGATTTTTTCTAGTAAAAACTACGTTAAAGAAAGTCGAGTGCAGGTCACTCCAGCTTTTATTTACTTAACTCTTTTATTTATTTAATTGCCTGAAATTTGATAACACAAGGTTTTTGTGGTCACAGATTACGAATCTGGCCTCAAAATCGCTCTAAATACAAAATGGCGTTTACAAAATGAATATTTTATTCACTTTTTTTATCTTTTCTCAGACACTTATTTCACTTTTATCCTTTAAAAACTACACTATTTCACTTTTTTGCATACAAAATTGCTGTGGAAGCCCTGCGAATTATATAATAACCGTTGTATGAGTGTTCGTACAAGTAAACTTTTAAACCTACACCAACCAGAATAAACAACAAAGAGCCAAATTAAAATGTCACAGAGTAGTTTATGAAAACAAATTTGTACATAGTTTACATTAATGTAAAAATCAAAATGCAACATTTTTTTATTGTCAATTTAATAACTAGCTGAACATTCTTATGGTTTAATACTAAGAGAATGAATCAGCAAGCGAAATCTCTTCAATAAATGATGATAATGTCGGTGAACAGAACAGATCTTGTCAACGAAATAATTTTTAAATATGTAATTTTCACCACGATACAAAATATTCTATAAGAAATGTGTGCCGGAATGGGTTGTGAACGAATTCACACGTCTATAATAACACAATATACACTCGCGTCAAATATAACCACCAAACTTCAGCTGCCATGTTACGGTGTGCGAATAGAAAATTTCTAATAGAATTGTAAACATAATTTATATATTTATATATACCATCCTGTATCATCTTATATAATAAACGTCTTTCATAAGGATTTATGTATTTTTATTACCAATAATTATAGTTTGTTGTAACTTTATTATTCCATTAAAAACATAAATTGACAAAATTCTACAAAATAATAGTAAAGAATCAGCACAGCTCACTTTTAAAAATTGAATTATCATTTAACATTAGAAATATTTTTTGTTTTAATCTATTAAATATAACAAAAAAGAAACATGCGTCGCACAGAATAAAATAAACAAGATATATTCTATACATAATTGAAAGATTTTTGTACGAAAATATGTAATAAGTAACGATAATTCAGATTGCTTCAATACAAATAATAACATAAATTTTTACAATACGAAAACATAGTTACCATAGAAATATTTGAAACGTTTGTTTTAACAATATATTAGACGTTTCTAGATTACGATTAACACGTTGAGTGCCATGCGAATTTATAAGGAAATCCCCGTCAGGCCACGCGCCATAACGGACTTTACACTGTCAGTCACCGGCGACTGACGCGGCCTGAACGGAAAGTTCAGTGTCAGTCACCGATGACTGACGTGGCACTCAACGTGTTAATTAATGACGTTAAAAGATCGCCATGTTGGTTTCGAGATTATGTCTTTTTGATACGTTACCTTTTACAGTCCCACAAAAACATCTACAAATGTGTTTTGCACTTGCAAGTCATGTTAAGTTTCTGGCATTTGCATCAAAACCAACATGGCGGACTCAGTCATGTATCAATAACAAATATGCCTTTATATTATTAGAAACATCAAATATAAAATTAGAAAATGTCCAGCATTTAATTTTGTATTCGTTTGTGATTATTAATTTACAATATTAATCAATAGCAATTAATAATACACATTTACAAAACATAATTCGCACTTTTTAGTACGTATCTTTGTTCCTTCAACCACCAAAATAAGCATTTCCATTTAGTAAACAACGTGAAAGTTGAATCCCAAATGTAAAACAAACGTTTTTAATTATTTTCTTTTATATGCAACAAATAGACTACTAAATACTTTAAAATTATTATCACTTTACTAATTTCAAATTGTCACAAAACCAAAATAATACTGCAAAATAAAATCCCAAGATGATAATTTTCATAAAATAAACATATATTCTTTTGATTAACTAAACATTTTATTTTAAATCATATGTAAGTACGTCGTGTTTATATAAAAATTTAAAATCAATTAACGATATCAATGTTTTTTTTTTGTTCAACTATTAATAATAATTATTAAAATATAAATTTTATATACTTTAACATACGTAAAAACAAAATAAAAAATTTATATTATTAGTATACGCAACATAAAATCGATCACCCATGCTAGTTAGAAGTTTGTTCAAACATTTATGGAAGATATTTAAAATAATAATATCATAGCTCCAATATTTTAAATTGTGCAATTTTTTTTTTCTTTTTAGAAAGAACATTCCATATTTTATGCCACTACTTGTTTTCTATAAAAATATATATGTATATTTTTAATTTTTATATTGGAACTATGGCATTTGAAACATTGTACGTTAAAGACAAATTAATATTAAATATAATTTAAAATAATTACTTTCTTACTGTTTTATTTGTGTGTTTTTTAGAAAGCATATTACTGAAGACATTTTGTTTTAAAATTTATTTTAAGGTGTTATATTTTACAAAACTAGTTATCTATCATATAGGTTTACTATTAAAGTCTGGTTTAAACTATAGCAAATGTTAAAATAATATTAATAATAGCTGAACCGTGCACATTTGTATACATTTTTAAATAAAATAATATTCTAATGAACATTTAAAAAAATAAATTAACGGCCTAGTTATGATCCAATTTCTTTTAATCGAATTAAAAAATAAAATTGGTTTTTAAACAAAATTTACTATTCTATTTTACAAAAATAATTTTAATTAATACGTATAATTTTGGTATTCCGTAGTAAGAGGTGTTCCATTTTTAGAGTCGTATAATTCCGGAAGTATAAGGGCAATTAGATTTAAACTGCGACGGGAACTTCTTGGGCATTGAAATTATATGTATACAAAATTTCGTTAAAATCTGCCCAGTACCTTTAGAAGGTTGGTCTCCGACCGACATAATCCAAGTACACTCGTACCTCGCCTAGTGCACCGGCTGAGGAGAGGCCGGTCTATCCCCACCACGCTATTCGTAAAACACGCCGGTGTACTAGGCGAGGATTAGCTCGTGTTCTAGGCGGGGGTGCACTAGGCGAGCTACGAGTATAAACATTATAGACATTTGCGGAATCAGGGCGACGAAAGAACTTTTTTTTTGTCCGATAATGTTACAGACACCAGACCAAACACTATAACTGTGCTATCGGCGAGCATAAATTCAAGAAATATCAAAATATTTTCCATAAGTGAAACATTCTGAATTATAACAGGTGGAAATTTCAAATTTTGCTAATAATTCTTATAAATGTTATTTGTATAGTATGAACCAGACTTGTTATTTATTTTATTTTATTTTACAAATGGCCAACAATTGGTGACTGTTTATCAACATTTTTTATTTTAATTTATGATTTTCGTGCAAAGAGATTATTAAAAAGTTTAGTGAATAAAAATAAGAACAATTTGTCTAGAGATTCCTAAATCAATTTTGTTTGGTTACTTATTATTTTATACTCCTATTATATCTTTAACTAGCTTGGTTTTGTTTATTGTACGTTTCTACGTATTTGGAGTAGTCATGTCCGAAAAATAAGTACAAAAAATCTGCGTTATTTTTCGGACTCACAATTTAGTATTTTCACTAACTACAGAAAACAATGAAGATCTACTCCATTTATTTTTTAAATCTATAATAATTATGTATTGCAAATATTCCGTTTAAAATTGTATATATATAGATTTTTATATATATATATTTCATATTTACAAGATGGCAAGATAATAGTCTTAATTATAATAATTATAATAGTTTTTCCGCTAATAAGTGATATCTGACATTAAGGTTCAGGATTCCGACCGAAATTTGGTGAGGACGAAGCCAAATCCAATACGAGAAAACTTTCATTTTAAACTCAAACTAATTTTCGAGATATATCAAAAATTTACAGATTCTTATTACAGATCTACGGGCATGTCCAAATTACATCCAATTGCACTACTACCATTTAATTTTAAGTGGATCTTAGATTTAGCTGTATTTATTTAATTAAACTAAATTTAAGAATAAATAAAGCTAAATAAAATGCAATTTTCTCGAAATTGGTTGATTATTGATGTAATAATCGAATTGATTTTGGCTAAGAATCACTAAAAGTCGGTCAAATCAGCGACCCTTAAGGTGTGAATACCCCGCGTAAATGTTGATCCCGATTGATAAAACTGGGAAACTATGTTACTTGCTAAAATTTTCATTTAAATTACGAACCATTTAACACAAATATTGTAACAATTTTCATTTTTCTTTTAAATGAACGTAACGAAAAATAAGTGTAAAAAGCCAGTAAAATAATTAGACGAAAAAAACATATTCATAATCCGATGTCAGGCACTTAATTTTAATATAAATGAAAACAAAAAAGAAAGGATAGTTATATTTTGTATTTATATAAGTTTATGTATATATATATAGGTTATAGCTGATATTTTGACCCAAGTTTTAGAAATTTTGTGCTTTAAAACGATCAAAAATTAAAAAATAAATACTAGAACAAAGAAGCTAACTACTTACAATACTGATACGAATTAATCAGGCGGTAAGTAACTAAATAATTTGAACTTTTCCCGAATGTGAGGCCGAACATCTTCTTTCTGTAACAAAAAAGACAAATAAATATATATTTTTTTTAATTTATAAAAACCATAGAAACAAACACACATTCTGAATAGTTAAATTAACATTGTTCAACATATTTTGTATTGTAATTCTTATACCATGGTGACAAAACAAAAATACTATTTAAAAACATATTTTTGACATAATTTTTTCAATGTAGATATTTAATAAAATATATACAAACTTACCATTTGCACGAGATCTTCTAAAAATGGCAGCAATTTCATTAATTCCGAGTCGGATTGATCAACAAACCAACTCTCTATTGGAATACCATTATTCAACTGAAA
The DNA here is from genome assembly GCA_933228885.1 of Leistus spinibarbis. Classification (NCBI taxonomy): domain Eukaryota; kingdom Metazoa; phylum Arthropoda; class Insecta; order Coleoptera; family Carabidae; genus Leistus; species Leistus spinibarbis. Next base: position 6,037,612 of record OW121791.1, read on the forward strand.
CAAAAATAAACAAATTGTAAGTAATTTTTTTTTTGTGGCCTTTACTCGATTTTCTTATACTTCGTTTTCACTATTATATATATATATATATATATATATATATATATATATATATATATATATATATATATATATATATATATATATATATATATAGAAAGTCTCAGAAGTATTTCTTTGTGTATATGTGAGTTTATATGTGTAGAACACTTTATGATATTGATACTTCTAGTAATTTTGTTTGAATTTTTTTTTCGAAAAATGTTCCATTTACGGAAATATTGCCTTTGAAAATGGTTATTTTATAGGTACGTTTCTCTAGATTCATTACATATAGATTTTGTTTCATAGCAATTGTAGGGTAAATTTTAAGCAAAATAAAGTATTATTATAAATACAGATAGAGGAAGGAGAAGAAAGTTGATTGAAGACCATTGTTTTTACTTTCTTTTACAAAGTAATAAGTAAGTCTTGTAATCATGAAAAATTTCGAACGAGATTTCAATGGATATACACGTTTTGACCTTCCCGGAATTGAATGTGATTAAGTCTGTCTGTCTGTGTATGTGTGTGTCTGTGACCGCTCTAGAGACAAAACTGTCGATCGTAAAATTATGAAACTTCAAACTTAAAACTTGTATATGCCCTTGTATGTGCACCTCCTATTTTTGAAAAGAATATTCAAACCGGTAGTGCATGCTTACTCTATACAATTTTTGTTCTATCTCCAATATCACTAGAACGGCTACACTTACGGCAAATATAGTTATGTTCATAATGAAAGATATTAATATTTTACACAAAGTTTTGTTTGAAATATTTCTTCAAAAAATTTACTAGTTGCGAGAAAAATGCTACGAAACATTATAAATATCTTGTTTAGGTTGCCATAGATTCGCATGTAGCTTATAAAATCGGATCATCTGCTTTTTTGACAGGAAAACAAAATAGACTCAATTAGATAAATAACATTTCAGGATATGTCTGTAGAGTATTGGTTAGTTTAATAGCTGGTTTTGGTAAAAGAAAGTCGAGTGCAGGCCACTCCAGATATTTTAATCTTGAGTTCGAAAATATATACATTCGTATAAGAAAGTAAAAACAATCGAATGAAATATTTACCTGATATCCGAACGCTTGAGGCGAATTATCAATGATAATAGTCTTCGATAAATCCCGTCCCAAAATCGACAGATCTTTAATATAATTCCCATTAACGCAAACACAGTGTTCCCGAAACAGCCGATACTTGATCCACTTTCGATCGGGATCCAGTAGATTCAACAATTTGTCCGCGTAGACCCGTTTAGATGCCGTAAACAATATAACTTCGAATAATTGCGAGACCTTCTCCAAGAATTCCCGAAAATACGGACGCGTTCTTACGTACACCGTATACGAACAATCTTGGAACAAAACTGGAAAATGGAAACTTGCATCGGACAACTCTTGCAGACTACAATGGACTAAAGTTTCGTCCAAGTCGAGAACTAAACTGAATTCAGGACTTGATCGCGTTTTTAGAGGTAACGCAGGACATTTTGAACGCATTTCGAAGGTTAACGGTGGTAAATGTTTTATAAAAACGTACGGATCGAAAGCTTCCCAAGTGTCCTCGACTTCTTGGTGTTCTGGAGGTTTTTCGTTTGTTGGAACCGGAAGCGCTGCGGCGGTAATCAAACTAGCGTCTGCTTGTGGATACAACATACTATAATCGTAGGTCATATTTAAAAGATCGTTATTCTTGTTGATTTCATCATCCAACAAACAAGTAAAATCCTGTGAGTTCACACTAGTCAAATCGTTCAAATCCAAATTAATCTCTTGATAATCCGTTGATTTCAACGAATAGTCATAGTAGATACTCTCGCATGTTAATTTTTCGCTGTAAGTTTGATCGTATGTGTGAATTTGTTTATCGAAGTTACATATTTTCGTTGTTAAATCCTCTTTTTTCAAATCGAACTTCAGGTCTAGTAGGTCAGATTCGGTTGATTTCGTTTGCATGGCATCGGGCAGCGAGGGCGACATGGTGAAATCAATCGGATCTGAGCTGACCGCTTCGACGCCGGCCACTATCCAATTCTCTTTGCCGTCATCCAGTTTCAACTTGTCGGTGACGGCGACCGGGCGAAGCAGCGACGACAGTGTGCTTTTCGTTTTCACGCAATTTGTCTTCTCGATCTTCTTGTTCCGCTTTTGCATTCGCTTCTTTTTGATGATGTTAAAGTTGAGTAGGCCTTCCTTGCATATGCTTAGTGCAATATCTTTGTTGAGGCGCTTCTGTGCCCAAGTTTTCTTGCGTCCACCTGTCCGCGATGCAGCCGCTTTCGACTTCTTTTGAATTCCACCGTAGAATTTACGCAATCGTCTCTCTCTTTTCTCGCTGCGTAACCACATTTCTCGTTACCATATAGCGATAACCGGGGTTTAAAGCGTTTGGTTTTGCATGCAAATGCGAGTGGTTTGATTGTCCTGGCGAATGTTTCCGCTTGTTCATAATAGTTTTGTTTTTAACTTATGAAACATATCTGAAAATAAACATCATTTTCTAATATACTGCGTCAGTTGTTCATTAAATGCCACAATATATCGAGGGTTTAACGAATACAACGTTCATACTGCGAATTAATAAATTAGTGAACTATAAAAACAAATTGAAATCAATGACGGTAAATGATATAAGTAAATATGTTTCATTCTATTCTAAAATCGGTTTTTCCTCTTTGGAGAAAAAATTTGATTTTGTAGCAAGCGTTTTCTTATAAGTAAATATGTTTCATTCTATTCTAAAATCTGTTTTTCCTTTTCGGAGACAAAATCTGATTAGCAAGCGTTTTTTGATACTAAAGTCTCGAATCAAAATGGTTTGATCCACGATTAACTGCAGGGTCACTTGCCCAATGGACCCATAACAAAAAATAAATTTGCTGCTAATATAAAATTAATATTACAATAAGTTTTCTTTTTTTTTATTAAATACAATTATTTTTTAATTACACATATATATATATATATATATATATATATATATATATATATATATATATATATATATATATATAATTTTTTGTTTTCGTATATTGTATGACCCATTGTTCCAATGGACCAGTAACAAATATTGCAAAGAAAAATCTTTGTTTTCATTTTTGTGTATCGAATAGTGATTTTTTAATATAAACCTCTCAATTAAGGGGTTACAATATTTAACCTTTATTCGGCGCACTTCTCTGGTATAACGTGCTCGGCACACTGGGATCATGTGCACCCCAGTGACAAAAACCGTCATAAAAAAAGAGCTATTGAATATTTTTACTTAATTTTTTTTTTGTAGCCTTTTGAAAGGGTGATTTTTAATTTAGTGAAGGTTTAATAGGCGAAAAATTTAATTAAATACCTTTAAAAAATTGAAATAGCGAAAAAAAGTGATTTTATGTAAAAAATCCCATAACTTTTTTATTTTTACATATTTTATTATCACTATCTCAATTAAGGGGTTACAATATTTAACCCTTATTCGGCACACTGGGATCATGTGCACCCCAGTGACAAAAACCGTCATTAAAAATGAACTATTGAATATTTTTACTTAATTTTTTTTTTGTAGCCTTTTGAAGGGGTGCTTTTTAATTTAGTGAAGGTTAAAATGTAATTAAGTACCTTTAAAAAATTGAAATAGCGGAAAAAAAATATGATTTTATGAAAAAAATCCCATAACTTTTTTATTTTTACATATTTTATTATCACTATCTCAATTAAGGGGTTACAATATTTAACCCTTATTCGGTACACTTCTCTGGTATAACGTGCTCGGCGCACTGGGATCATGTGCACCGTCAACAAAAATGAGCTATTGAATATTTTTTCTTTTTGTAGCCTTTTGAAAGAGTGCTTTTTAATTTAGTGAAGTTAAATAGGTCAAAAATGTAATTAAGTACCTTTAAAAAATTGAAATAGCGAAAAAAAAGTGATTTTATGAAAAAATTGCATAACTTTTTTATTTTTACATATTAAGGGCTAAAAATTTAAGTAGGTCTTCTACTAATGTGGCAATACAAGATAATAATAAAGGATTAAATGCCCCTTTCAAAAAAGGTATTTATTTTCAGCAAATATATGATATTTGCAAAAATATCATATAAATTTAATTTTTTTTAATTAATTTTTTCTTTTTTATTTATAATAAATTTAGCTGTTGCCAGGTGATGTACTAGACCCGCTCCCGTCCCCTTTAGGTACTCAAAATTCTTGTATTATAAGCTAGGGGTGCAATGAGCCCAGTGTGCCGAATAAGGGTTAAATTATCTTTACTTTGACATGCGTTACCAGTATTTATTATGGATATTTTAATAAAACTTGTGTACTGCATATATGAAATAACTAAAAATGTTATAAAATACATAACAGCTTCATAAATGTATATATATATATATATTTTTAGTTTTCTTAACCCGTCAGAACTCACGTGATTTTTTCGGTGATCTTTACTCGCGTGATGAGAGATTTGCTCACGCTCTGTGCGCATGCGTCAAATATCTCGCGCGCTTCGTTTTTATTTAAATTTATAAATCATAACCTCAACATATTTTTAGATAGTTTTTTTTAAATGTATGATTAACAAATTCAAAATATTATACTTAACTGATTATTATGTGATTTTCAAAAGGTAAAATATTGTAAAAGGCAATAATTAAAATTTCTTTTAATCATAACCCAGATTATTCAGTCAGTTTATTTGTATTTATAATTTTATTTATTCATTTTAAATATTAAAATTAAATGTAATTTTTATAAAATAATTTAACACATAAAGCTAGTTGAATTAACAATCCTCGTCGTGTTCTTTTAGCTTAGTTTCACAGTCCATACAATGTATACTTGTAACGGATGAGTTTTAAAATTAATGCGCTAAAGCGAATGTAGCCGAACATCCGGAGGCAAACGAAGATGCACGATCAAGCCCGACCGCTACCGAAAGTAAATTTTTCATGCATACACGTTTACTCTCGTGATGAGAGAAATGCTCACAATTTCCGAAATGCATGAAAATAATAATTTTTATTCAGCTTTACTTAGAATTGTCGGATTTGGGAAATTTATTATTTCAAAATAGATAATATTATTTGAAGATAGAAAAAGTTTCATCTTCCCATTCCATTTAAAAAAAAAGTTATTCACATTTTAAATCAAGCGTGAGCAAAATGCTCATAACGTGAGTGCTGACGGGTTAAGAATTGTGTGAATAATAAAGATTTAAAAGACAAAGTTATAATGCAACAATTTTTCTTTGAATTTTGTTTTATTTTAATTGTATTTCAGGCCTATTGGAATGGAAGCTACAGTTTTAGATTATCTTGCATTGTTAAAATTGAAGGAACGTAAATTGAATTGTTTACTAATTTACTTTATAGCATTATAACAAGCCGTTTATAATTACATAAATAATATATCATCAAATAAAACTGATGCATTGATGTTTTTCAAGAATGCTTCTAGAGCAAGCCTCAAGGATTCTAGAATATCATTATACCTGCCGTATACTAATGCATTTTAAAAAGGGAAAAAAGCGTGAATTTCTATTTTTAATAACTAGATAGAATAGTGAAAATTGAAAGGTATTCCTTCATAGAAATAGAGTATTTGTGGCAGAACACAATAAAGTTGAAATTGCCTTGAATCGAAGTGGGCGTCAGAATACAGATATTCCCGCGTTGTCAGTGTCATACAATAAACAAATATTTGAACGTAAACAAAGTCACAATAATCAGTGAAAATTTAAAGAATCATTTGAAAATACATGTAAACGCTAGTTTTGTGCACGAAAAGCATCGAAATTTCAGGTAGCCGCAGAATAAGAATGCATAGTCCTCCAAACAAATGAATATGTATAATATACACATTGAATTATAACAAATCGTATAGATTTTTAAATAATCCTTACCTTAGAATTAATGAAACACGTCGGTAAACAATGTATATCGTTTTTATAAACAATTAATCACTAAAAATTTGCATAGCAACCAATGCACAACTTGTATCTCAAAATGGCGACCACGCGCGTTCCGTAATTTATTGCATTTGCGTCAGCGCGCATGCGCGAAATGCTACGATCATTACGCGCAATCTTCACCTATTTTCAAATTTTAATCAGTTTTAAAAATTAAAATAAAATGCATTTGCATGTATCCGTAATAAATGAATACAAAATTGTTGATGTTTGAAGTTTATTTAAAAAGTTTAAATAACTGCTGGTTATCTGTACAGACAACTTATAAGTTTTGTAAATTCTAACAGATTTTATAGAAATTTCGTAATCAAAATAATTAAAAGTCCATGGTTTAAAATAGTAACCGATTAGCTTATTTATTACAGTATTTTTTGTTTTTTAATCAATACATAAAACGGCAGTTAAAATATATATATTATTATTATAAATGGCTTGGGTAATAGCAATATTAAATAACAACTAGATATAAGCAAAAATGTTTAAATGTGACCTTTTTTCATTAATATTATAAAGTTAGCAGATTAAAATATATAATACAATATATTATATTTACACTGCTAATACAATAAACTTACAAATTAATTTCGATCACACACGTTTTTAAATTTGATATTATTAATAATTATAACATACAAAATAAACTAAGTTAGAGCAACAACCTAACAAAGCAATGATTTCAATATTGTGTGTGTGTGTAATCTTTATATAAAAAAACGCATCCTCAATCATTAAATTCAATTAACAATATCGTACAATCGACTAGTAAAATGGTTCGTACATATATGAAACGGTCTTAGTTTTGGTAAAATTTTGGCAATAACAACCAAATTCTCTGAAGCCTTAATAACCAAATTCAACATGGCCACCGCATCACCTAAAAAAGCTCGCACAACACCGACATTTTATAAAAAAGGAATCTGCATTTTTCCCAATTAAACAAATAACACATTCATACTAGTTTTCTTTCTTCAATCGTCCACATTTGTTGATATAATTATTAGAGGCTCATTTCTACATTAATATACATATATTTATCAAATTTTTATATTCGAACGATTTTTTTTATCAATGCGATTTGTAAAGGCTCACTAAATTTAATTTTTATTATAATATAAAATAATAGTAAACAAACATAACACAACTTCACTTTATTTAATTAGACTGGGAACATTGAAGCTTGATTCTGATTCTTCAAATTGAAATGAGACATATTGAATGATATTGATATTGTACACGTATACAATTTATATAAATATAACGCGATTCGAGTCGACTAGTAATTCGTAATTTCATCATTACAAACATTATTACTATAGAAATAGATTTTCGTTTCTCAGGAAATGAAATCAGTTAATCAAAAACATATTATTTACACTTCCCAAAGTTTCGACAACACATTTGCCATCATCAGGAGTGTGTTAGACATTCATTAAAAAATATGTAACGTTTTATGAATATTTTAGTGTATAAGTTTCTTTTTGAGTAAAATTTTTAGCAATGTTTATAAATATTTTTACTTTTTGTAATCATGAAAATATTTGAACTCGAGCTTTTAACGGAAATACACATTTTGATCATCCCTAAATAGAATCCGACTATTTACATTATATGGCCTATATGTGCACCTCCTATTTTTGTCTTGCTACTTTTTAATATCTCCGAAACGGCATTTATTAGAGACGCGTTCAGCTCGCCTTATAAGTAATATATGCGATACGAGCAGCGGTTTTTAATTATGAACTTTTGGTTAACAATTTGAAAACAATGTTATAGATATAAAAAGTCATACAATTTTTTGTAAATTATTTAAATTTAATAAAAAATGCAACATTTGTTTAGAAAATGTTTACAAAAATGCACCATACACATTGATTTTGTTTCATATCAATCGTGGGGTGAATTTAAACAAAAATAAAGCATTATAAATACAGAGTGGGCAAGAAAGTCTAGTGAAGGCCACTCCCGCTTTTTAAATTACTAAATATCACATTTCTGATGATAACATACGTCGGATCGCATTTCCAGAGACACAAAAATCAATTTTTATATTCAACAGTCTAGAAATCCTCTTAAATAAACTAACTTAACATTTATATCTATCTGCAATCTGTGGAATTATAAATATAATTTAGCATAATACGAAAAAATTTTCGTAAATTACCCAGTAAAATTTAGTCATATATACATAAAACCACGCATTTTCAGCATTTAGCCACATTTCGCATTCCTGACGTAGTACAATATAATAACTTTATTCTGATTCTAATTTCGACTCGAAATAAAAGCATCATTATAAACGAATATGTGAGTAATTTCCATATCATTTGATATGTCGCTTTAATTTCGAATCGAAAGATAAATCAGTTATTATATGTGCTGACTAAAATCTAGTATGAAAATTCCCAATCTAAGAAAATATTGATTGATCCTCACAAAAGTGTGTTAGAATTATGTTCGTCTCCTATTTAAACGTTTCAATGGTATTTAATATTTCGAACTCGTCATATGTTCTCAAATTAATAGTATATCCCGTAATCGGACTGTAACCAGTAACGTTTAATATATCGAATTTCTCGAACTTGAAAAGTATTTTGAGAATAAATTGGTAATAAATTTATTATAAACGCTAATACTATCGAAATAATGATATTATTGCTCTTCAAAGTCAATTAGTAACAAAATAAATGTGTAACCGAGTTACTGTGATCCAAATTCGGAATATATTATAAATATGGCACATGTGACGCCATTGGTGTCTAAGGTTTCTAGTGATTGATCAACAATGCTTGTCTAATTTTTTTTTTTTTGTTCACAAACTATTAGCTGTTTCTTTGAACTCTGGTCCGCAAGCGAACTGATCATTATTGAAGTGATCATAGATTTTTAAATACAAATTAAAATGCTATATTTTAGAAATATATAGCTATTATGAAGTCAAAAATTTATTTCAGAATAATTTGTTTCGTTAAATATATTTTTGTTATTAATTTGATCACTTAAACCAAAAGAACCCTGTTTCGCAATCAAAGTAATCATGATTACGAGAATCATGTTTCTTCGTTTGTTATTAGTTATTCTTAGTCATCAATTTTGTGATCAGAAAATGACAGTCCCCTTCCCCTTGCGAATCATACAATTTCTATGATTACTTGGGTTGAATCACCAAACTAACGGGTTAAATTCAGTAAAGATGACTGAGCAAATCGAGAAAAAAAAAATTTGAATGTGGTGTATGAGTCTAAAAAGGAGGTCATCTTCAATTAAAATACATATGGAGATATTTCTTCTAGTAATATAATTTAAAGTATTTTTAAAAGTACAATAAAAAACTTTTAAATTCATATTATTATTATTATTTTTTTTTTGAACATCCATATGAAAAACGTATTCCGAATTTGGATCACAATAACCGGTTACACATTTATTTCGTTTCTAATTGACTTTAAAGAGCTAAAATAATACTATTTCGATAGTATTAGTGATTATAAACCATTTTACTGCTAATATATCCTAAAAATGCTTTTCAAGTTCGAGAAATTCGATATTTTATTCGTTAGCGGTTACAGTGGTTCATATTTTATAAACTATTTAGATTTAGAGGTACTTTTCGCTCTAAAGTTTAAATTAAAGATGTAATTAGGGATATCAACTAATGGAACTTAAATTTGATGTTTACAAAATGTAACTAATCACGATTTAGGGAATCATGATTTAAAAAATCATAATCTTAAAGTGAAGAAACACGTCTATTGTGTTTGCAATTAATAGTCAAGATAAGGAAACATTTGATAATAATGGTAACTACCGATTACATAATGTCCAAACATTGTTGATCACTGAATCATGAGAGTTCGAAATATAAAAAAAAATTATAAACTTTCGTTTTGTATTAATAAAACTTTATGTTTAATGAGCTGTTTATAATTTAAGTTTTCATAGCTATCAAATTATGTCAAAATTATAAATAAACATGTTTATAAAATAGCATGTTACAACACAATATCAACATTTTACAAAACGTAAAAAACTGTTTAGCAATTTTACAACTTATATACATATATGTGATATTATGTATAAAAACAATATGAATCATAAAAAGAAATATACTTACAGTGACAGCTATGAAAATTGTAGTGTAGCACACTTCATCTAAAATACACTTGCTTTTTCATTTAAAATTTTGTTTAATTTGAATTTCGAAGCGATAACGAGGAACCTATTATGAATAATGAATTTTTATTAGAATCAACATTCAGCACAATTATTGTTCTACTTGTCGTACACTGTTATTTATTAAATAAACAAAACAAACAAAAATTGAAAAACGATCAGTTAATAAAATCAAAATATGTTCTCATTAATTTGCGATGGTTCCTCGATTTAAAACACCTAGGGAAAAATGTATGTTCATGTGATATTCCAGGGGTAGAAACACTGAAAAGAGAATTTTCCATGCACACACTACGACTTGTTTGTTCCTATTTCTCTCTATGGTGTGCAATCATTTTCAGATAATTCGTCCTCCTGTGATCGTCTGTATTAGCTGGTCGCCGAGTTCTTCGGACTTGTAGGTACGGAAGAGCCCTGTTGTGCACGCTTTACGTATAAATGCAGCAGTTTGCGTTTACTGCCCACGAGATTCTCCAAATACGGCGTCATTCGTTCTTCACCGACCGCTGTGTGGATTGCTACCATGCAAAAGACGGCACATTTCCGTACGGGACTTTCCTCATGATCATACGCCTTCAACAGAAATTAATAATATTGATAACATTTTGCGTGGCATCATACACTTAAGGCTGTCGCATATCTAACATTTATTTCGCCAAATAACAACATAATATTTTTACATTCTTTTACGAAGTTATAAGTAAGTCATCATGAAAAATTAAGAACGGATATATACGTTTTGAACTTCCCTGAATCGAATGTGATAATTTTCGGAATGACGTCTGTGTGTGTGTGTGTCTGTCTGTGAACGCTCTAGAGCCAAAACTGTTGCGACGTAAAATTATGAAACTTCAAACTTAAAACTTGTATATGCCCTAGATGTGAAGCTCCTATTTTTGAAAAGAATATTTAAACCGGAAGTGTATGTTTACTCTATGCATATTTTGTTCTATCTCTAATATCACTAGAACGGCTGCACTTATGGCACAAATAGTAATGTTCATAATGAAATATATTAATATTTTGCACAAATTTTATTTGAAAAGACTTTTCAAAATATTTAAAACTTTCTTTTACGCAGTTTTCACTAGATATAGATATATGTATATATGTATATATGTATATATGTATATATGTATATATGTATATATGTATATATGTATATATGTATATATGTATATATGTATATATGTATATATGTATATATGTATATATGTATATATGTATATATGTATATATGTATATATGTATATATGTATATATGTATATATGTATATATGTATATATGTATATATGTATATATGTATATATGTATATATGTATATATGTATATATGTATATATGTATATATGTATATATGTATATATGTATATATGTATATATGTATATATGTATATATGTATATATGTATATATGTATATATGTATATATGTATATATGTATATATGTATATATGTATATATGTATATATGTATATATGTATATGTATATGTATATATATATATATATATATATATATATATATATATATATATATATATAACCAAAACCAGCTATCAAACTAACCAAAACCAGCTATCAAACTAACCAAAACCAGCTATCAAACTAACCAAAACCAGCTATCAAACTAACCAAAACCAGCTATCAAACTAACCAAAACCAGCTATCAAACTAACCAAAACCAGCTATCAAACTAACCAAAACCAGCTATCAAACTAACCAAAACCAGCTATCAAACTAACCAAAACCAGCTATCAAACTAACCAAAACCAGCGATCACACTAACCAAAACCAGCTATCAAACTCTACAGAAATATTCTGAAATGTCATTTATCTAATGGAGTCTATTTTGTTTTCCTGTCAAAATAACATGATTCGATTTCATATGGTACATGCGAATGCATGGCAACGTAAACAAGATATTTATAATGTTTCGTAGCATTTTTCTAGCAACTGGCACATTTTTTGAAGAAACTTTTCAAACAAAAGTTGTGCAAAATATTAATATCTTTCATTATGAACATAACTATTTTTGCCGTAAGTGTAGCCGTTCTAGTGATATTGGAGATAGAACAAAAAATGTATAAAGTAAACATGCACTTCCGGTTTGAATATTCTTTTCAAAAATAGGTGGTGCACATACAAGGGCATATACAAGTTTTACGTTTGAAGTTTAATTATTTTTTGTTCGACAGTTTTGGCCCTAGAGCGTTCACAGACACACACACACACATTCCGAAAATAGTCACAATCGATTCAGGGTAAAAACCTGTATATCCGTTGAAATCTCGAGTTATTACTTATTATTTCGCAAAAGAAAGTAAAAAACTACTCAAACAAAAATTGCTAGAAATTTTAATTCAATTTTACAATACTTCCTTTTAGACTTCGCCCAAGTAAGTAAATGGAACCATTCTACTAGTTTTAATGAATTTTATAGGTCTTTAATTACAAAAAAAAATGTTAAGTAAGCGTCCACCTGAAAGTCACACTTTAAGAACCATTCTTCTATAGAATAATATATTATATTTTATAGCTGAACTAAAATAACAACTATTTATGAAAGCGTCAATGTTTCCAGCTAGTCCTTAGGCGAGACTAATATAATAATTTAAATAAATACCTGTATCAGTTTCGGCATAATATCTCTCAGATGATGATCGGCAATTTCATTAGTATGTTGTTCCACCAACTTTGTCATCATTTTGATGGCGGCCTGATTGACGGGATATTCAGCTGTTGTTATCATTGGATTCAAAACACCAACAACTACGTTAAATGGACAAACAGCCATTGCAGCCGCACAATGTTCTGCACATCGGACAACCTAACACATCATAAATACAACAAAACTTACATACAATTCATTTTTAAATCACCTGCAAATAACCAACCTCTTTATTTGTATCTTTATGTGCGCACAATATTTTTAATACTAGTAACTCTACAAAGCCCAAATAACATTGTTTCATTTCGTCTGTATTGAAGATTTCCGTTAAAATACCTAGAACTAGCATTTGCATTTTGCTGTCAGGTGATGCTAGGAGCGCCAGCAGAATTTTTAATAATCTCCTATAAATAAAAATTGTTTTATAATAATAACTTGATACACATATATGGTTTTGTACAAACCTGAAATTCTCAATGATAGGTTGCACATGTTTATTTTTTATTAATATGTTTAGTTGATTCAATAATTTTTGTGTTTCTGCGTCATCGACTTCTACAAGTTCTATTTCTAATATTCTTCTTATTACTTCATTATCGCGTAAATCATCTACAAAAATATTTATATTTTACATACATTTCTAAAAAAGGTATACCCTCATTTTATTACATAACAATTCTTTTGATAATTAAAACTCCAGTGCTTAGGCCCGGTATTACAGTCATGCCTTAAACTCTAGTTTTGGTTTATGTTTAAGATTTTATTTTTAACGTTCTTTAAATAACTTAGTACACAAAAATCGTAACCATGAAAACGAAAGGATAAACCTTAAATCTCAACTGTAATATTGGGCCTTAGAGAGTGCAAGGTACATCATATAATAGTATTTGTTATTTTAACCACTTATTTATAATATAAAAATATATATTTCTCTATTTTTCGTAAAGATTTGATGATTTTTATGTTAGTTATTGCGTTATTAGTAAAAACCAGATTTGGTGCGCGTAAAACGCACCAATGCGTAGAACTCGCCTTTAGGTAAGATATGCGTTGCGAATAGTGGTTTTTAATTATTATGGCTTTTTGGTTAACAATTTTTCTTAGAATATTTTTATAAATAAAATTTTTTTAGTGATATTTAAAAATTCAAAATTATAATATTTGTTAATTTTTTTCGGGCTTTGGGTTAATAATATGAAAAAATCTTGTAGATATAAAATATCTTAGAATTTCTAGTAAAATTTTTGAGTGTTTTAATTATTTTTATAAGGGCAGTATTAAGGGGGGTTCCAAATTTTGGGGCCCTATAACTCGGGAAGTATACGGGCGATTGAATTTTAACTGCGAGCGGATTCTAATGCCAAATAATATGTGTACCAAATTTGGTGTGAATCGCTCCGGTACCTTCAGAGGAATAGCGGGCACAAATTTGGTCTTACGAGCGTCGACTAACATCCAAGTATATAAGTTATATATATTTTTGGATTCAGGGCGAGACAAACATTTGAAAAAAAAATTCATCCGAGAATGCTACAAGCACACGACCGAATGCTTTAGCTTCTTCGGTACTTCGTACGGCGAGATAAAAATATGTAATATATCGATTTTTGAAAAAATGACGTGAAATTGTCAAATATTCTTTTCAAAAATATGACGTTTTCTTTCCCGGGTTATACATATCTTGAATTCTAAACATATTATTATGTTCAACGGTACAGACAGATACAAACACATGCAGAAGTCATTGGATAAATAATAAAAATAGTAAATAATTAGAACACTTGGTTAAGTTTCACAGTTTTTTTTATTTAAGAACGACAATTGTTTCGACTGTTAGGTCATCTTCAGGTCTGATGATGACCTAACAGTCGAAACAATTGTCGTTCTTAAATAAAAAAATTGTGAAACTTAACCAAGTGTTCTAATTATTTATTATTAATAAAATGTTTCACGAAACTCCAACCACAACCTCTTTAAATATAAATAAAAATAGGATACTCTAAAACTGATATTTCCAATGAAATTTCTAAGTTCATTAAATATATACAAATCCGTAAAAAAATTGAACTCTCTGGTCTGATTATGACATTTTGAATATTTTGCTTATGGTTCAAACGTATTCTACGGAAATGGATTTTTGATTTGACGGCCAGTATAGCCACTAAATAATTAGATAAATAATAAAGAGAGAATGATAGTAATATTGAAGTGGTTGCCTACCTATTGTGTACCCATTTGATTCGAGTTCGGTGATGCCGTTGACAGTGTACGGTAGACTGGAGGTGGTATGTTTGGCGCCCGGCGATGCGGCCGTCGTTGTGTAACTGTTGGTACGGTGCAGCGTCAACTCCTCCATGCGGTCTTCCAAACCTGTGATACCGTCATTGCGATTATTTTCATTCCCACCCGCGCTCATTTGTGATATACCCGAGTCCTGTGATGTTGTGTCTCTGTCGCGTTCTAACTTCGATATTCCTACACATCATCAACAAGCAAACCAACCTTTTAGCAAGGACGCACCCATGCACGCATATATGCATTAATTTAAGCCCAGGCCTTGCCCAGCGAAATTTAGTACGATGGAAAATTAATAAAATAATTGAATCAGCTTAAGAATATCTCACATCTCAGATCCATAAATACTTGAATTTAAACATTAATATTACCGCGCTTATGTTATTGGCATTGTAATCTTTAGGTCACCATTAAGTTTTCGATTCGACCGATATATTTATTTCCAAACATTTAGTAACGATGATAAAACAAGATATGTGCTACAAAGCTCGAGAGATTAATGGTGTTATTCTGCAACTATAAACGAATTAATATTCATGGTTTTGATTTAGTTTATGCGAATGAATTAGCCCTGAAACGCTTAGACACGTATGAAATAACTATAATTAAGAGGTTGCATCTGTTTAAATCTCGTTCTTGCATTTTCGGAGATATTTGCAACAATGCAATTTCTTAAACGTTTCTTAAATAACATGGCCCAAATCATTGGAGACTTTTTACATTTCATTTAGAACCATCAAGAGAACGTGTGTGCCCTCTGGGACTTTTTCCGCAGGTTAATTGTATTTTTGAGCAAAGATACTATGTGAAATATACTTGAGAATAGTGTGCTAACAGTTACATGTAAAACAAGATTTGGTACGCGTAGAACGCACCAACGCGTAGAGCTCGTCTTTAGGTAAAATATGCGTTGCGAGCAGTGGTTTTTAATTATTATGGCCTTTTGGTTAACAATTTGAAAAAATGTTATAGATATAAAAAGTCTTACATTAATTTTTAGATTATATAGATAAAAAAACAATTGTGCAAATTTCAAAATTAAAATATTTATTAATTTTTTTCGGGCTTTGGGTTAACAATATGAAAAAATCTTGTAGACATAAAATATCTTAGAATTTTAAGTAAATTTTTTGAGTGTTTCAATTATTTTTATAAGGGCAGTATTAAGGAGGGCTCCAAATTTTGGGGCCCTATAACTCGGGAAGTATACGGGCGATTGGATTTAAACTGCGAGCGGATTCAAATGGGATGCCAAATAATATGTGTAGCAAATTTGGAGTGAATCGCTCCGGTACTTTCAGATGAGTATGGGGCACAAAATTTGGTCTTACGAGATACCGAGCGAGCGACGACTAACATCCAAGTATATAAGTTATATACATTTTTGGATTCAGGGCGACGAGACTAACACTTTTTCTTAATGAAATTTTTTGAACCGAGAATGCTACAGACACACGACCGAATGCTTAAGCTTCTTCGGTACTACGTACGGCGAGCTAAAAATAGAGTATCTAATACAGATAACTTGATTAGAAATCAAATTGTACAATTTCAACAGGACCACCATTTACAAATTGAATAAAAAAATAATAGAATGAGTGAACAACTCGTTAACTCATATTGTAGAGCATAATATATGAATGCCTTATGAAATTTATACGTAAATAATTCAATTTGAAGTCAAATTTCATGAAAAATACAATACCGCCATTTTCTAATTGAAAAAGGGCACGGAAAAATTAAATACCCCCCCTAATTCTATTAACTGATGTGTTTTTTAATAAAATAACATAAAAATCTCCAAAAAAGTTAATAAACACCGTTTTTGTTAAATAAACAAGCCGCGCAAACATAAGCTCGACGCGCATAGCTTCCACCTTACGTACCACGATAAAAATAAAAAGAACCTTTTTTGTAGTAAATTAAACGAACATTAATTTATTATACTGCATCTTTGGTAAAAAAAAAAAAACCTTGTAATTTCGGTGATATTTGCAATATTGCATTATGTTTGAATACCATGGGTTCCCAAGCTCGGATCATTGGGGACTTTTTGGATTTCATTTAGAACCATAAAGAAAACGTGTTTCCCAAATTTCAGCGCTCTGGGACTTTTTCCGTACTAAAATGCTAAAGTGACTGGACTAATATGCCAAATGGTAGATATTGTATGGTTCTAATAATTAATAGATAGTTACCGATGCTAGACAGAGAACGAGATATAAACAGATGTGGCCTCTTAAATGCAAAATATTTTTATTTATAAAAAGCATTAAAAATAAATTTTGTTATTAGTACTAAATTATCTTATAATATTATGCAAGTTTTATAACTAAACCAATGTGAAATTGTCAAAAAATTCCAAAAAATAAGGGTGTATCTTAGGAGACAGAAAAATGTCATAGGGGCATTTTAGGTGGATTGTACAAAGCTGGAAAATATTTTTCCTGGCATGATTACTACTAGTTTCAAACTTTACTAGCCAATATGATTTGTATGCCAAGAATCAGCTGATTACCAAATGTGTTTTTGGTCATTTTATCATTTGGAAGAATTTTATTTCGTTCGTTGTTACAGAATTTCACCATAGACGGCGTATAGCTAGATTAGTTTACCAATAATATGGACCAGTTTCATAAACCTGACTTTAACTAAAGGAACTATACAATAATAAAAATAAAGATAGCCTTATGTGATTCATATGTGATAAAAGGAATTTATAACTATGGCAACTAATGCAACTTAAATGCAAAAGTACCTTTAAATTACAAAAAATAAATAAAAACTAAATACCCGAATTCACATAAATTTATATTTAACACAGATCATTTTTTTATCAAAATCACAAATAAGTCCAGAATAAAGAATATCATATAAATAAAAAGAAATATTAAAATTGGGTAAAAATATGTCGCATAAGGTAAAACAATAAATTCTTCGATAAACAGTAGACTATAGGCAGTAAAAAGCAGTAATAGCATACCCAGTCCTTCAAAGCTGTAGTTCTGTATTTCGGCCGTGGTACGCCTCAAGCTCTTGTAGATTTCTTCTTGGTTAATATCGTCGTTGCCCCGCGGATTTGGCGTTTGCGGAGACAGTGTCTTCGGACTGCCGCCAACAACCGGTGAGCCGGGTTCACTGCCTGAACTGCTTCGTCGCAGATGTGACTGCACAATTTGTGACGCGACTTCTTGCTGAGCTTTCGGCATTTCGCTTAACAGCATCGTTACTTGCGGGGTATTGCAGTTAAATAGCGCAATAATACAGATTTTCGCCGCATTTCGAATTTCAACCGATTTCGTATCTTGCGTATAAGAAATAATTTTCGACAACGCTTGCCCTGCCGGTGAATGAAAATAAAATTGACTAGCGTCGGCTAACTTCGCGACATCTTTTAAATAATTCAAAACGGCTACTTTGACTTTCGTATTGGGCGTTTGAGTGTTGTCTAGTAAAAAGCGGAAGGTCGATGCCAGTTGTAACTCAAACGGGAAACATCCTTTGATAATCTCTAATGTTTTGTGTATTTTCTTGTGCGTTGAGCATAATATTTCAGTGCCGAGTCGATTGAATATACGTTGTAGTAACACGTAGAGCCAATCGTTTAGGTCGGCGCGATGTTTAATGATTAGTTCGTTGAGTGTGTCAAAAAATAGCGACAATACTTTTGTGTGTGAGTCCATGAACATTTTCGTGAAAATTTCGGTGATTATTTTCAGGTCGGTTCGGTCGAGTAGGTTGCCGTTGTTGAGATAATATTGCAGCGATACCAAACCTTCTTTGCGTTCTTGCCAAACCGTGCTCGCACAGTTTGTTATTATTTCGTTGATATCCTATTAAGAAAAAAAAAAAAAAATCATATACGACCCATCACGCTTTCAAGTACGAAAATATGATAACGTTAGTTTCAAATTTTGCGACAAGTAAGACAATATTAGTTACTCGCAATCGAGAATATCGTGGCGCTGATGTCCACTATAAGGGGTGCTGATAACAGACGTTTGATAGTTATATTTGACGCGAGTGTGTATTATGTTATTATGGACGTTCAAATTTGTTTACAACATATTTCGGTAAAAACATTTTAAAACGTTGATTGACAATAATCACACAAATATGGCTTCTATTCGGGGCGAACAGTGTTAGAATTTTTTCCGCTAGATAGTGAACAATTAATCTCGATTGCGATTAGCGCTATTCTTCGTACATACAATGTTGTAAAACAAATAGCGCTTTACTGAGTATGTATGAAGATATTCTAATAACAGTATAATATATTGTATGCAAGTTTATAAACTAGATACTAACATTACCATTTTTTTTTGGAATAAAATTTTAGTTTGTAAGTTATCTACTGTGTAATCATTAACAGTAGCTGTGCATTAATAAATTATAAATAGTTACGTAAAAATTGTCTAAATATTCTACTTTCCATTAGTGCAACTATAGTGTTGTTGTACAGGCTGTTTTATTTATCTGCTAAATCCGTGGTCGCTTACGAAATAAATTAAATGAATATGGTTGTGAATGAATTGAAGACAAGTCGTGAGCAAGCGGAACAAAAGGGCGTGTATGAAAGGTTTAATGAGTGTAAAAGTGTTGAATGGAATGACGTAATGTATGTATGTTTGAAGTATGAGATGAGAAATGGGGATTTATGACTTGATGCGAATGAAATTTGAACAGAAAATGTAATCGGCCTGTACAACAATTTACTTGCTTGATACCTTATTAGTGATCTACTAGTAATTTATTAGAACATACAAATTATACATATAATTTTATATCATATCAGAGTTAAGAACGCGGATACGATATAATTTATGTTATTGTAATTACTTATTTATATGGTTATTAAACAATGTTTAATTTATATGTTACCGTTGATGTTTGAAATTACGTTAATGTTAAAATTACTTAGTTAATATCAATATTAACCAATTCTTTTAAAGTTGAAATTTGTTAATAGATTTTTTGGGTGTTTTAATTATTTTTATAAGGGCACTATTAAGGGGGGCTTCAAATTTTGGGGCCCTATAACTCGGGAATGATACGGGCGATTGGATTTAAACTGCGAGCGGATTCAAATAGAGTGTCAAATAATATGTGTACCAAATTTGGTGTGAATCGATACTTCACTTATGCCATCATCAGAAGTTTGAATAGTTAATAATTTTACATCAAAAAGATTCCTTAAATTATTAACTATTCAAACTCCATGATGGCATAAGTGAGGTCGAAACATTGAGCCGTATAAATTAATTTTATAAAACGACTGCATTTCGCAAGATTTGTTTTATTTTTTCATTATAATTTTTGTCATTAAAAAAATACTGTATCTAATAATGGAAAACATTCTTAGAATGCAATATAAGCTGTTTATCTATGACTACTAGTTTTCACTACAGGACTGGTTAGATTAGGAACAACTGACGTTCTCGGAGGAGGGAACATTAACTTGTTTTAATAAGTTAATGTTGATATCTTTTTCGGATATTAACTAAAAAGTTCAGTCAATGTTGAGATAAACTAGGCAATTTTATCAAAAAACATATTTCGTACATTGCGGGAACAAATATATAAAATAAACAGATATATCGAAACATACTTACTGGAACACATTTTTAACAATATTAAAAAAAAAAAAAATTATAAATATAATACTTAAAGCTGCTGCCATACTGGGTCAGCCTTGTACCAATCAGGCTGATATTTATAGTATGTTTCGTAATTCAACCATATCTCAACCGGTTTTCAGTTTCAATAGATTTTTGATTATCAAGATCAATGTAGACTTATGACGTTTTGAGAATGAGGCATAATCTCAATTTCAATGAACAATAAAGACATACTTTCATGATATAACATATAATAATGGTTTCATTTAAAAGTTCAGAATTTTAACTTACGGAAAGCACAACCGAGAAATCAATCCAACCGTTTGAATTACGGAATATGCTATTAATATATATTATAGCTGAAAGCGCATTTGTCTGTTCTCGGAGAACAAGGTGTGTAGACATATGAAAATTTTTGTTTTATTTAAACTAGGAATATTATTTAGTATACCTTTCGGTCACCGACGTCACAGATGACTGTCAAACTGACATTGTCATACATTAAAACGTAAAAGTATATTTAGTTTTCATATGTTCAAAACATCGATGTATTTCAAATTCGCTTATTGTCCTCTAATCGCGAATTCGACGAGGTAGAACAAATGCTTTTAGTAGTATTTATATGAGAAGTTCCCAAAACTTATAACATTTTAATAAAACAAATAATTTTAAAAAAGTAGTCATTTAAGGCGGTAGACTTGTTTATATCTCAATATCTGACTATCAACGGTAAATATCTATTGATCTCTGATAAATTTTATTATTATAACTGGCAAATGGTATATTATATAAAAAAAAATTATACCAGCTACGATAATAAAATTTCGTTGTAAAAAATATATGCCATATTATTATATATGGTTCAAGGTGCGGATTTACAAAAATATTTATATAAATCTTAAGAAAGCTCAATATAACAGTTGAAGTTTAAGGTTTATCCTTACGGTTTCATAGTTACGATATTTGTGTACCAATGTTATTGAAAGGGCACTAAAAATAAAATGTAGAACTTAAACCAAAACTGGGGTTTAAACCATGACTGTAATACCGGGCCTAAGTCAGAAATTAAAAAAAATATTTACTGTTAGACAGAGAAGTAATTGTATAATCGTATTATTGTGATGAATAGCTAATAGTGTAATTTTAATATAAATCCGTAGGATTTTTTAAGAAATATAAACAAGTCTAGCGCTTTAAGGTGCTCGTCTGGTTTATATCTCGTTCTCTATCTAGCAACAATTAATTTCTATTGATTTCAGACTTATTAAGATTTATATAAATAATCTAGTAAAGCAGAAACCTAGAGCCATACAATATCTACAATAAGGGGTATTTTATATAGCGAAATTTTATTACTGTAGCTGTTAATTGGTGTAATATAAAAAAAAATCTATTTAGCAATTTGCAGCAATTGTAATAATATTTCGTTTTAAAAAAATATGCCATATTGTAAATATTGTATGGTTCTAGGTTTCTACTTTACTAAATTATTTATATAAATCTTAATAAGTCTGAAATCAATAGAAATTAATTGTTGCTAGACAGAGAACGAGATATAAACCAGACGAGCACCTTAAGTAATTGTATAATCGTATTATTGTGATGAATATCTAATAGTGTAATTTTGATATAATTCCGTAAGGATTTTGAAGTATTATAATTAACATAAAAATATTCTATATAAAAAGCTTGAGAAAGAAATTGATAGTTTTCATGTGATCTATGACGTAGGGAGATCTATACCTATTAATTTATATCTGAAAATATATCTATAAACTATATATTATTAGAAACAGTGGCCTTAAGCGCGCAGTAATCCTTCCATTAAAAGCGTTTGGTTAGATAGCATTTTTGCATAGACGAACGCACAAAACCAAGAACAATGTAAGTAAAATCACCATTTATACAAGTTTAGTGATAGTTCAGCATGGTGTAGTACTGTACTTACACGACAGGGTTCCCATATGTCTCTGGCGAGTCTCTGCTGTGACCCACTCCACGAGTAAGACTAAATTGCCAATGCGCGCGCAACAAATAAAACACAGAACATAAAGAAAACGTCTGTTAGCACAAAGCCACAAACAAATACATACACACAACCACGCACACACACACACACCGAGAACAAGAAAATATAGAGAAGATATCCAACAACAATAAAAACAATAATAATATTATTCCACTTACATCACTTGGCCTCCGGTACGAATCAAATGAACGTTCCGAACATACGCTAGATGTCTCTGAATCATCGGAATTATGGTTGTCCAATGAGCGGAGCGTTTTTCTGGCACTGTTGTTCAAGCGGGTAAAATCGCCCGAATCTAATGAATCGAAGGTCTAAACGAAAATACAAGAAATTGTAATAATTCGGAGTCTTGACATATGTATTACGTTGTTAAATTAACACCAGCGCTACATAAAACAATTTTGATGAAACATATGTAAACACCCACACGTAAATGTCTATCCGGAATGCTTTATTTACATGTTGTATCCATGGTCACCACATTTACAAAATTGTTAAATGATAATCGTAACCACAGCGTCATCAAATACCAAAAATGGAAATAAAATAAAATTAAATTTCTGATGACTGAAAGGTCGAAACGTTCGTCGATTAATAAATATTAGTGAAACTATCAATTGTTTCATTATTTTATGTTAATAAAGAAATATATATTTTTCTTTTAAAACAAATACTTTTGCAGGTTTTCATTATGTATATTAATATTTAAATTTTAACTGGTGTATCTGCTAAAAACGATATTCTAGTTAAATGTATACATGTAATTTGTTTCGGAGTATACTAGTATGTCAGTTGTCATCAAAAACTTTCCTTGATACCTTTCTCAATTGTATTTTATTTTTAAGTCGTATAATTCTTACCAAAGCATCTGCAAATGCAGACTCCGCCTCCATACTCTGTTGTAGTATCCGCTGCGCCATGACAGGGCGGGAGGCGGGGCTTAACGGTGGGCGTGTATTGGCACTACGAGCAGAGTTCAGTGGCCGCAACATTCCACGTGTAGGACTTGCCTCACGTGACGTGTCACGTGATCCGGCGGTAGACCGCGGTATGCCCGATGATAAACGACGAGGCCGCGGTGACTCGGTGTCTATATTTCGGTCTAAACGGCCGTAAGTCGCGTAAGATAATCGAGAACTGGGAGAACCGGATCTAGATGTTGCTGCATTACCAATGTAAAGAAACATTATTTTTAGTATCAATGCGGCTACAATTTATATATTTCGATTTCTGTCCGCAAAATATGTTTTCTTGTAAATTCATAATAAATGTTTGCTTACGTTGTGATTGTGATACTCCTGATGTGCGAGTACGAGTTCGGCCAGTTCTTTCCGGAGACACCATATTTGAGGCTTCGATACTTTTCCGTGGTCGGGCTATGATAGTAAATAATGGTTAACAAACACAGTAAATTGAAAATATAGCGTATTAATAATTGTTATAGTACCTTGTTGGGCAACCTCTCCCTCTACAGGCATGAAACAAAGCGAAAGAAGTTAGATGCGATTCGTTAAAACTAAATAGTACTAAAAAACCAAGTTAGTTACATTAGTTTAATATTTATTTGATAAACAATATAAATATTTGTTTTATGTTTTAATCCAACACACTACAAATTTGTTATGAAATTGCATTCTTGTTTCTAGAAAATCAGTTTTTGTTTTGTTCAGAAATTAACTAATATGTATATATATATATATAAATATTTTATTAAACTATGTTCGAAGCTCTTTTCAAAATGTATAATACTTTAAATTCCATTACATAGTCTCTCTTATGTTGTTCCTTGTCCATTTCTCACTAAAACAACATTGGAGTGTTTACACGAAAAACAAAAATATTAAAATGATACATAACATTTACTATTTCGAAGGAAATATTGTAATCATAAAAATTTGTACAGAATCTATTTTCGGAATGACGTCAGTTTGTTTACGCCAAAATCATAGAAGGTAAAATAATGATATTTTAACCTTAAGGGGGCATATACCTTTCTAACGCCTCAAAGTAGTCTATTTTTATGTTTCTTTTTTATACAAGGAAAAAGTTTAGACGAATGAAACTTTTTGCAGTTTATAGAGCATGTATTTCTCTTTAAAAAAAAATATTTTTCATCCCTATAACTCCTTTATTGCGCCCCCTACACCCATTTCCGTAGGCCATGTTAAAAACACAGAGGGGCACGGTTCCCAGAATGTCCCTGAGCTGGGTTAAATGAAACAAAAAAACGAAACGGATTTTTCATATCAAGTTAATTTCGCGTCGTTTGACAGTTTTTTTTTTTTCAAAATTCGAATTTGTCATAAAATCTTATTTTGTCGTATTCATTTGTTAAAAAAATGAATATTTCTGGAAAAAAAAATCCGTTAAACGATGACAATTTTTATAAGCTACAAGGGGGGAAAAATTAAAACGATTGGATAAACCGTTCAAAAAATATCCTGGGAAGCGTAAATAAAAATATAGTTTTGTGAAAAACGCATTTAAAGTCGTCTCGGATTCCGATTCCAAGCTCAATCTTTGCGGCGGCTTACGTTTGTCCGGTCTACCGGTTCGAAATGTACCGACATTTTTTAAAATGCAAAAGGTATAAGCCCTCTTAAGACTTGTAACAAATTAATAAATTTCACTTACACAAAATTAAAAGGCAAATACTAAAATACCGAAATTAAATAAAACAGCCAACAATGCAATGATAAATTGTAACTGATTACTTTTTTGATATTTTTTAGCACTCTTGATATTTAAAACACCTGGTAACCTTTGCGTGAGAAAAATAAATTAACATTTTACGTCATGATCTCTTTGAGCAATTATCATTATTACACATTAACAAATATTTATAATGACACACAAAATGTATATGTAATGAAATGCCGAATAAGAGCTTCGAATAGTACCGTTATAAATTTTACAAAATTATTAACTACTATTGAAAGTATGCTGAAACGTATTTATTCGAATCATAACATGTGATTTTCTAGAAATACAAAATTAATAATTGTTATTAAATAACGAAAAACTTGAAAGTTTCTAACTTATTTAACTCACGTAAACTGGCTGTCCCTGATGTGATTTTATGTCGTGACATCGCCGAATATTGTGCTCTCGCTTTGGCCCGTTGGGCCGCCTGCAAATCGATGGCAGAATTACTTCGGAATCCGCCACGTTTTGCTGAATCTAAACAAACGCACATTGTCATTAATATTAGATAGAAAACTGAATATTATATGTTCAGTTCACAGGAATGGGTCTATATTAATGTGCAATCAGATCATTGATTTTTCGAATGTTAAATAACAAAATACGATATTTAACATGATTTAATTGATACTTCATATTAGATAAATTAATTTTCGACATTATAAGCAAAAATTAATAAAAACCCATTAACAGGAATAGGTCTATATTAATGTGCAATCATATTTGAAATTGAATGTTCGCTTATTAAATAACAGAAATGCTTAGATAAAAAAATTGCGATATTTAACGTTATATTTAATATCATTGCATTGTTGCTTATTTTTAAATAAATTTAAGCTAAAATTTATATGATCCCATTGTTGCTTATTATTTAAACATATATATATATATTGGAAAATTGATTAAATAAAATGTTCAAACAAGCCAAATAATTGATTGAATTAACGACGCAAAACTGCGCAAAATGGTTGGTATATTATGAATACTGAGAATATTAATGTTAATAATTATTTATTGTAAAAATGCTCATGTAAAATACAAAATAATACATTTTAGAAAATACTCTATGTTTGTATAACAATATAAACTATATAAATTTATTTAATAATAAAATCTGAAAATAAAACACAAACTTAAAATTTCGCTACTATTAACACGGTTTATGGCAAAAAAGTATAAATATGTAAGTACAATATTTTGCGCAGCTTTTCATATTTACACATATAAAAAAAAAAAAAAAACTAAATACAATAATATTTAGCTTAGCGCTGTGCTTGTAAAATACGCGCTAAATGAAGCAACGGTTATCCGTGTAAAACAACATGTCTTTCCATATATCATAGGGAAGATTGGACGGCGCGCTTCATGCTGGAATGCGATAAGGGAAAATATAACTAACAAAATGTTGTTTTTACTCGGATAAGGTAAAATTAAACCGCATAAAACGAGATACTACTACAAAATAAAATAGTTACGAATTTGTAACTAAAAAAACAATTTCATCACTAAGTCAAAACATAAAATATCTTTGCAAATTATAAAATAAATATATAAACACGTTATGCAGTGTTTTATCTGGATGAAGCTAAAAGTAAAAAATCATAAACATATTGGAATGTGCAGCTGTGTTGGTTGTGAAAAGGGGGACACAACATTTATTTATTTATTCGCACGTACTGTCCCGATTGTTGTTGAGCACTGGTATACCACTGCGTTGTCTACTGTACGAGCGTGGCAACGATGGAGCCCTGTGCAGGCCTCCGCCGACAGGCTGAGACAAGTTCTCAGTGCTACCTGTTCTCAGTGATTTCCAAGCAGCGAATACATTTTTATATTTAAAACAGTTATTAGCATGGTAAAATTATTGTTAATATTGTAAATAATTACGTAGATTGTTGTACAATTATTTTTGACACAGAATATTCAAAATGGCTGCTTAGGGAAGCTTCATAATGCAAAATTACCACCGTACGCCTTTTCTGAGAGGTCGCTTGTTTAAGAATAGGTCTATTTGAATTCTGTAGATGTGCTCGGTAGTTATTCGGTTATTGCATTTGAACCAGTTACGGTTCCTGCGGTTCACTTGTATGCACTGCCAGTTAGGCGGCACACGATAAACATTTATCACGATAGATACAATTACACATCGTGATAGACGTTGGTCGTATGCAGCCTAATTGGCAGCGCATACAAGTAAACCGAAGGAACCGTCACTAATTTGAAACACCGAGATAAGAACGGACTTAATTGTTTTAATGAGTGATTGGTAGTGATTAGATTGGTTGTAGAGATGTATTCAATAGAGAAGGAACTGCGCGATAAACCAATTTTTGTTAGGACGAGTTCATTTAGATGACAGGGGCATAATCGGATTATTTTCATAATCGATTTCTACCGATTCGATTATTTAACTTGCTTTGCGCCGTAGCGCCGTTTGTTTGTAGCACTCGTCTTAGAAGCGTTCGGTTACAATGTCAGTAATCAGTATTCGATTTTCTAGAATCGTTATTTTTCAACTGTATTACCGATTATTTTTAATTCGAATTACGGAATTTAATAATCGAATTGTATGAATTATTTCAATCGGATGACAGGTTATTTTTAATTCGAATTATCCCATCACTAGCTATAATGCATTGTGTTTGAGATTAGAATAACTTTTTTATTTAATTATCATTATCAGTATTTAGGATGGGCTAAACATCAAAATTAGGCAAAAAATCAGGCTATACATGACGTGAAATAATTTCAAATGTGTTATACATGGA
Organism: Leistus spinibarbis; assembly: GCA_933228885.1. Taxonomy (NCBI): domain Eukaryota; kingdom Metazoa; phylum Arthropoda; class Insecta; order Coleoptera; family Carabidae; genus Leistus; species Leistus spinibarbis. The sequence continues at coordinate 6,065,870 of OW121791.1, forward strand.
AAATTAATAAATAAGTCAATGAACAATTTCCTAGCTAATACGGTTGCCTCTGTCTAATACCAAATGTTATCACGTTAGTGTTTACAACTTATACGTATATCTGGTTTCTTCTCTTTAGACGATAAAAGTGTGTTTAATTCTCTTGCGCGAGAGAGCAATGTGTTCGCCATCAATACTGAGAGACATGTTATTCTTATGACGTGCATTGGTCAATGCAAATAATATTTGACCATATCAATTTTTTATTAGCATTAAAAATTACTTAAAAAAAAAAAACATTGAATACACCTCTACATGATGATGCGCGCGTATGTCGACATTTCTGGCAGGCAATTTAAATACTGTTTTTTCAAATTCTTTCAAAATTATATTGTTATTACTAGAAATTGAAAAAATAAATTGATGAAAAGTCAAAACAGGGATACATTTAAACAAAGCGTTTCAATTTAAAACGAAAGATAATCAAAACTGCTGCAAGCAAACACTTTTTGTATTATGTACGCTTTAAACACGTATACAGTAGCGTAACTAAAATTTCGGGGAATCATCCGCAACTCTTAGAACACTTTTATTTATAATGTTTTTTTTTTTTTTTTTAGTATGTAGTTAATTTAACTGTGTCTTATTTATGCCATTGGACGTTTAGCTGTAAGCGCGTCATGGCGACGGAAATAAGCCGCTAATTAATCTCTATATATTGTTAGCACCATGATTTGAACACATGAATTAATGAATTTCCGAACACTATACTAATTATAAAATGAGAAAAAATGTTTACCACATTTAAGCCAGTGCTTATTTATGTACCGCATGACGTATTTGTGCCGTGTCTCTGCGTAGCCGGCGAATATTGATGTAGTTTCAGGCATTTTCAGGAAACTAGAAATTATACGCTAATTTTGTGTTAGTTTTGACATATTTGTTGACAAATACAAGTGTATCCAAAGCAACAGTGGCGATTGCCGACAAAATCATCAACAATCGTAAAACAAATTAATCATTTGTCACAATTAACTAAGATAGCTTTTTTAGGATTTAAAATTAATGGTATATATCAGCTATCAGGCTAATGTACCAACAATTGAAGCTGGGAACGACATGAACTAAATATACACGAAAGGAGTTATTTTTATTTTGAAATATAAACAATATTGAATCTAATTGATGTTATAATAATAACATTGCCAATATGAAATGTTTATATTCATGAGCATTTTACTCCATTATTTTAAAAGAATACAGTATACTCTCATGATGCTACTTCGTGCTATATTATATTTCAGCCCTAATGAGTATTGCGCAATATTAAATGTTCGTTAGCCCCGAGTTATCACGTTACAGAAACGTTTTGTTTGTTTGTTTAACGTATGCGCCGCTTTAGGGAATGTTCCCTCTTCAGCGTGTTGTATGGTGCCAGTGTTGGTGGTCGACATTGCCATTTATCTAGTGTACCTAAGCTAACCCTGTTCCCTCCCAGAAACGTACGTTCCGGTACGACAAAATTACGCATATTTACACATTACACCGATAATCAACCGTCAATCGCAATGGATGGTTCGTTGAATAACGGATGAATTGGCTCTTATAGCCTTACTTCTTAGTGAAGACGAAACAAAAATATCTGCACTCGACTTTCTTTTACACTAGATATATATATATATATATATATATATATATATATATATATATATATATATATATATATATATATATACATATATATATATATATATATATATATATATATATATATATATATATATAACCAAAACAAGCAGTCAACCTAACCAATACTCTACAGAAATATTCTGAAATGTCATTTATCTAATTGAGTCTATTTTGTTTTCCTATTTGTTTGATTGATTTGGAGAACATAAACATTAATTGCTTATCACCCTTTTACGAGATTTTGAGATAATAATAAGACCACGACTCAACTGTTTGGACTTCTGATCTTCGTGACATTTAATGTGGTCATATATAAAAGTAACAAATTAAACGAGCCATCCTAGTAATTATATAAACCTATTCTTGTGATGAAATACTTCCTACCGTAATTTAAATATTACTACATAACGAATTATCAAATAACGTATACATTTGTATAAAGAATATTAGTCACGTGATCTATGACATAGGATGTCTGTAGTCACTAGTTAAATTTTTTTATCCGAAGCAGCCATATTGAAAAATAAATTACCTATGATCAATTCTATACAGTCAACTAGTTATTTTTACATTTATAGATAAAATATTGAGTAGTAAATAATTTGTATAGACATTTCTTTTAAAATAGATCTATGGATGTTATTATTATTAGTAAATGTTATATATTTGTTTATTATTTAAATATTGGTGTGTGCAGATCAAGGTCGGTTGTCAATGGACGGGAGATAGATGCAGAAAGTGTGTACCTGTTGTACTACTGCTGGCTGGCGGTCGGTATGCGGTCCGCGGCATACGGTACGTGCTCGCAGACGGTGCGGCAGATTGCGCCAAGCTGCCGCTACTGCTGCTGCTACTCAAACACAATTCACCGTGTAACGCTTTTCGATACGTCGGCTCCAGGGATTGTAAAAGATTTTCGGCTTGATCGGGAAAATGGTCTTTGAAACCACGAAACACTCTGAAAACAAACATTTTTGTTTCGTTGCGTTAAGCCTGATTTACAAGATTTAAAGATGACAAATTTTATATTACAAAATTATGATTTCAAAATAACTTTTATGGCCTTTAGGTTCAATTTGTATATATATAATTAGTTAAAACACTTGGTTTAGTTTCACTTATTCACTATATTTGGTGTAATGGTCTTCATCAGGTTAATTACCGGATGATTACCGCAAGGTCAAAACCAAACCAATTGTTTTAATTAAATTTCTTATTAATATGTTTAACAATCCCATCAATTAATTTATTTTAATTTATATACATTAAAAAAATTACAGATAAATTCTATTGATCCGAATTGAACACACCTAATAGATATTAGTTAAAGTCCGAATTACCGAAGAACCGGTTTATCGAAATTGTACAATATTTGAGTTACAAACAATTTCGTTAGTTATTGAAACGAATTTCTATACAAATATGTTTTGATTCGAAATACTAGAATCTAGTTACGAATAAAAAACCGGCTACTGATATTCGGTTAAACTTTTCTTTCTTATGTAAATCCTCTCTTAATAAACCAGGCTTTAAAAACATTCAAATATCTGTTTGAATTAATTGAATTATATAAATTAATTTATGTTTAAGTAATACTTAAAAAAATTAAAAGTCTGATTGTAAATACAAATTTATTTTATTAAAAATCAATATGTAACAATTGTATATTGTATGTTTGTAAAAACTTGTTCATAATAGAAGATGAAAGTTCATGAAGAGCCAGATCTAAGTGAATGAATTCTTGGAGAAATTTGTTCACTCTGTGCCAAGTAACATACCCATATTTTTAATAATTTCCGTCGTTCTAATTTTGAGAGCAAAAATAGACAACAATTAAACTATTTCATATTATGTATAAATATTTCATTAAAAACATGTTTTTAAATGATTGAATTTACCGACTTTACGAAAATTTAAAACTCTTGTATGATACACATATGAAGCTTTTATTAGTTATTAAATGTGGTAATTTCTTACCTTCTAGAGATGACTCTTGCTTCTGGATCAGCGTCAGAGATACCTTTCTTCAGTGCGTCTTGTAACAAGGACAGATGTCGCTCGAGTGCGTGGGAGCTCCAATGCGTCAACATTATTTCTAGAAACTCACAACAACTACGGCGAATATCTTTACTCTTATGATTTACCAGATTACTCGTTATTATCGGGACAAGCCGTGGATTCTGTGTATTTTGAATAATAAAACGAACACAAATTTGTCCAGATGTTGCCATTATCTACATAACACAGAAAAAAGAACACTAATTTAGTTTTAACAACTCAAGCGATAAATACGCAGATCTGGTGTCGATAAAACTAACTATTTTATGAAGGTAGGTAGTATATAGTCTTGTATATGAAGTGAAAAGAATTTAAAATTTGTCTTAAAATAAATGATTCTATAATGCGATGTTTTTTACTTTCTTTTGCGAAGTATTAAGTAACTATAGGGATCACCAAAAAAATCGAACTCGAGATTTCAACGAAGATACTCGTTTTGAGCTTCTCTGAATCGAATGTGACTATTTTCAGAGTGACGTCTGTGTGTGTGTGTCTGTCTGTCGGTGAACGCTCTAGAGCCGAAACTGTCGAACGTAAAATTATGAAACTTCAAACTTAAGACTTGTATATGGTCTAGTTGTAGACTTCGTATTTTTTAAATCTACATTAACTAATGGTTCCTGAGTAAGTGATAATTCATTGCATAAAGCAAAAATTATTTTCACTATGTTCAGTAGATACATTCATTTGATATTCAATTATAATATGCTAAGTTAATCCGGGAGTACCACGTGCCCATATCATATACAGCATACAGTTGACTCCTCACTGATTCATCTGTCTAATTGAATAATTTGACGAGTTACGATTTTTCATGTATTTTTTCTTCTTCGTGGTCAATAAAATTAATGTTATGTATGTGTTCTAATTTTTAATTAACAAAAAAAAAGTGATTTTTCAAATGTTTTTCTATTTTTGAGCAACAGTTTATATAATTAAACACTTTCAAAAGTTAACAGATTTTCCTTATAGATCTACAGATATGCTCAGAATTGGAAGAAAAATTTACATTTTTATATAAATACGACTGTAAGGTTTAAAGCAGTAGTTACTAAGATTTTTCATCGCAAGTTTAAATAATCTTTAAATTAGTCAGGCCACTAATGAGATTGATACAAGTTTATAAAAAACCGTTCTGCATTTCACAGTCACATAAATTTGGCTACCATTAAGACTTAAGAAAAACAGTTATAATAGAAAAAAACAATTAAAAAACTCACTTTTGCTGAGTTTTGAATCAAGTTGATAATCGTCGGTAGCAAAAACTCTGCCGTATGATCGAATTTCGATCCCAGCGTTTGCGAATAGTACGATATTGAAAAACATGCTTCCCGGACAACTTGTGACCTTAAATCTTTGACAGATGTCTGCAGCGGTATTTCTAGATCACGCAATAATCGGTTGAAATCTTCGAAACTTGTGGCGCCAGCTATTAACAATGATCGAAGTTTTCTCAACTAAATGAAAATGAAAACACATAAATAATTTGTAAATATATCGCGTTTAGGAAATAATACCGCTTCAACACGTTTATTCCAGTCTTTATTCGTATCAGAAATAATATCTTTGATACCGTTCATCTGTTCAGTCAGCTCCCTGTTGGAGAATAGTTGGACAGTTGGTACTTCTTCGAAAGATCGTAAGAATGTGTCTTCGTCAACAGCGCCTGCTTCAGTCTTAGCTGAAAAGGGAGTACAAAATTCGTAATCAATACGATTTTAAAGTTAATTTCTAGATTTATAATGGAAATCTGAGTTAATCTATACATTTATAGATAATTCTATAATATATTAACAACGCTATAACAGTTGCATTAATTTAATAAATAATTTTATTATAAAATTTAAACAATATTATTTAATTTATCTACACATTTTGTTGCAAAATATTATCATTTTGAAACTATAAGCGTTTAAATATATATAGAATAGCCTCTATAGCATAGATAACATTTTCCGCATTTACTTAGTTATGACAATAAAAATGTTTATTCCATATTTAGTTCTTATCCATAACTATTTATAATAAATTCCCATTTAGGTTATTAAATTTTGTATTTACAATTTTTTAAAATCAATAACAATTTGGTAATTCATGCAAACTTTTCCGGTCCACGTCATAAGAAAATTTTATTCGGCCCTCTGACGAAAAATGTTACTCACCCCTGCTCTACAAATTAGCTCAAAATTCCATCATTAGTATAAGTAAAGAAAAAAAAAAAAATGTGCATTAAAATAATAATAAACTTCAATGCATCTCACAAAATAGTTACACAAACTTATACATACACAAACCAAATCAAGCAATAATGCGCAAACATAGTCAAATATAATTGTTTAAAAAAAAAATTAAAGTATGCATAAAATAAAAGAAGCATAGGTGCAGGATATATTATCTATTCAATGAATGATTGTATTTATAAAGAAAACATTTTTTAAACCACTGATGTTTCAAGAAGAACGCCTTTCTATAATCACTGAATTATTAAAAGATAATATGTAAAAGATAATGAAATTGTTATCGATTGATTGCAACAATAGCCAGTCTTTTAATGCAATCACTACAATGTTTTAAATTTTAAAATCAAGATTTTTTTAAATTTCTAACTTTTGGATTTATAATATGAAATAATGTTATAGATATAAAAAGTGTTTTACTTGTTTTATAAAAATAATAAAATTAAAAAAATTATTTTCAATTTCATAGTTATAATTTTTTATAATTATTTTCTTTTACGAAGTAATAAATAAATTTTAGGAATATATATTTCAGTATAATTCATCGCAAAAAACAAGAATAATGTTCGATATATTTGCAGGGCTTCCACAGCAATTTTGTATACAAAAAAGTGAAATAGTGTAGTTTTTAAAGGATAAAAGTGAAATAAGTGACCGAAAAAAGATAAAAAAGTGAATAGTGAATAAAATATGCATTTTGTTGACGCCATTTTGTTTTTAATCGTACCATTAGTGATGTATGAGTTACAGAATCGACCTGATTATCAAAATATTAATCGGAAACAGTAGTAGTGTTAAAGAGGAATACTTACAATTAATAGTTGTAGGTTTCTTACTCCTCATGGACCCATACCTATTGAGTGTTGTAACTGCATGCATACATTAATTAGTAAAAAATTGAAACAATACAAATGATAACAAGCGAACACCAATCAAAATGCAATAAAAAATAAACATTCGCATGATTTTATTAATTACAAAATAAATAGTGCATTCAAAATCAAAATTTTAGTGCGAAAATGATCGATTATTTAAAAAATATGCAGTTGCGAACTTACCAGATGCTGTACTGCCGGTTCGAGATGCTGCGGATGGGATTCGCTTGACTGCGTTTAAAACCGGCGCCCGTTTCACTGGTACCGCTGGTTTTGGCATTGCAACCCGGTCGATTTCATCTACATCACGCGCCACTGGCAGAGAAAAAAAATACAAAATTTTTTTAATTGATTTTGATAAGTTGTTCGGTAACTTCTAGCTTGGTTGAAGATAAAAGTATGAAACTTCTAATTTAAAGTTTGAATATAGTCCGAAAGAATCTCTGCTACTAAAGACGATAATAAAAAGATTTGTTGTGTGTGAACGCTCCAACTAATAAAACAACAAAAATAGTAGATTCTTTTTAATACAATAAATTATAGCCCGAACGAAAAGTTTATATTTTCCAAAACAAAATTGAAATTTTAGTGTGAACGTTCCAACACTTATTTAACTATTATAAAACTGAGTTTTTGTTTTTAATTCAATAAATGATCGAGACTAAACCTTGCAATTGTCGCAAAATTAAGTGTTACACTGACATTGACATATATATTAATGATAACCAATTATCTAATAAAAATTAAGATTCCTTTGATAAATTCTTAATTTATTTAATCATTTATTGTTAGTAAAGAACATTAATTCAATTATCGTGCCTTTTTACTTTCTTATACGTAAAGAATAAAATAAAGTATTGTGATCACAAGAAGAATCGATTTTGAGGATCCCTGAGTCAATTGTACTATTTCTCAATGATGTCTGTGTGTGCGTCTGAATGTTTGTGTGTACCCTACAGCTTATACCGGTTAAAAAAAAAATTAGTTTCGAATTTAAGATTTGAATACACCGGGAAAGAAAACCTCCTACTTTTGAAACGGATATTTCAACCAGAAGTGTTTCTGTACTCGTGTTATCTCAAAAACGACACGAGTTAGAGAAAAAGTGAATCTTATAGAAGTTAAAGGATATTAAAATGATTAGCAACTTTTGTTGGGATTTTTTTTTGAAAAATGTACAATTTACTGAAAAATCTTCTTACGTTTCCCTAGTTGCTACACATATTCATACTGTTTCAAGGCAATAGTAGAATTAATTTAACACACAATAAAAATATATTTCATATATATTTTATGAATATAGTGAAAGAAAGTATAAAAATTTTGATTTTTTAATAGAAATTGGTATTTTGACTTTGCATGACAAAACCTACGTTACGAAATTAAATATTCCAAGATATAACGTAATATAACCTATTCCAATAAAACTTACAATCGCTAGCAACGGCGGAATGTAACATTTCACCAGCATCTTTGACCTCATCGAATCGGGCCAAAAGACCTGGTAATTTCGCAGCGGGAATCAGATTTTTTCGTTGCAAATCCATTCGTAATCGTTCGCCAATATGTTTGTACAATTCGACAATCGTAGAGAACGCTGTGTCTCTTACGGTTGCTGTTGGATCACTTAATAACTTCACTATACTTGGAATGAATTTACTTAACGCAATTGATTGTGAACCGTGCCTAAAAAATAAAAACCAATATTACATACTTCCCATTTTTACTTATATTATTAATGAATATGGATATTAAAGGGCAATACTTGTGTACAGCCGATAAACTCTCCGACATACGTCATACAACGAATGTTGTATACTCCCGAATAAATTAGATTGTGTAAGTTACGTCGGTTATGAGAACAAGATTTGGTACCCGCGTAAAACGCACCAACGCGTAGAGCTCGCCCGTTGCGAGCAGTGGTTTTTAATTATTATGGCCTTTTGGTTAACAATTTGAAAATATGTTATAGGTGTAAAAAGTCTTACATTTAATTTTAGATTATATTGATAAAAAAAAATTTTAGTTAATATTTTAAAATTCAAAATTATAATATTTAATCATTTTTTTCGGGCTTTGGATTAACAAAATGAAAAAATCTTGTAGACAAAAAATATCTTAGAATTTTTAGTAGCATTTTTAAATGTTTCAATTATTTTTATAAGGGTAGTATTAAGGGGGGGGGCTCCAAATTTTGGGGCCCTATAACTCGGGAAGTATACGGGCGATTGGATTTAAACTGCGAGCGGATTCAAATGGGATGCCAAATAATATGTGTACCAAATTTGGAGTGAATCGCTCCGGTACCTTCAGAGGAGTAGAGGGCACAAAATTTGGTCTTACGAGATACCGAGCGAGCGACGACTAACATCCAAATATATAAGTTATATACATTTTTGGATTCAGGGCGACCAGACGAACACTTTTTCTTAATGAAATTTTTTGATCCGAGAATGCTACAGACACACGACCGAATGCTTAAGCCTCTTCGGTACTACGTACGGCGAGCTAAAAATGCTGTTTTAATATTCAGGATTCTCTCCTCATTTTGTCCAAATTATGGATTTTTAAATCGAATATAGTCTTAAATTGAAGTAATTTATACGGCGACGTATGAAAATAAATATATACACGAAACAATGCTTGAAAATAATGCAAATTGTAATAACTAACAGTTTGAAATATCAATAATTTAATAGAAATATTTCAATAATAGATACGGCCCCGTGTAGTTATAAGTCATAACTTCTGTAGATTAGTAAAAATTTATAAACATGGATAGTAATTCCGTAGAATTGAATATTGGGAGCCTTTATTATCGCATGAATACTTCAGCAAGTGTAGAGCCTTAAGGATTTTTCACAGCGAAACAATTTGTAATTAAGCTTAGAAATTATAAGTAATAGTTCCAGTTTGTTATATGACATACAAAGTTAACGTTCACAGCAATAAAATGTATCATACATTGTGTTAATTTTGTTGCTTGGAATGTTAGCATTGCTTGTCATAATACAAACTAGTTTATCATTTGTAATTTTCTAATCCGAATGATTCCGAAGTACGTTTGACGAAATTGTCAAATAACGAAAGGATAGGCGACGACACGAACATTTATCGTTTAGGTACAATGATCGGGTAGTCTAAAGCCGATTGGGCATTCTGTGCGGATCCCGTCCTGCTCTATTATTTAATTTTAAAAATGTGTCCTTATTGTCTTCAATATAAATACAATGGTAAGGAGTAGAAACTTACTCGTTCAAAATGTTTACAAGACATCGAAGCACTTCTTCCCTGATCTTCGCGTTCTTGTGCTGGAATCCTGGGGATAGTCGCTCAATGATTTGGTTCGGACTTAGTACGGCCCGTTCGAGTAGTTTTAGTATTAACAGTTGTGATTTTTCTCGCACTGTGTCCTTTGCGTCGCCTAGTCTGTCGATGACAGCTGGTAACACTGTCTGCAAGTACGGTCTAAAATCGTAGCCTAGACGATCAGCCAGATATGTCATAACCTCGATGCCATTACTTGACACCTGAAATTGACAAACATAATTTCATATAACATAACATATAATTATTCAGATTGAATTGAGGAAAATTTTGAATGTATGTCTGTCATTAAATTCAGACATATTGTTATTCTTATTTTCTTATACGTAATATATAAAAAAAATGGACTTCGAAATAGTAATGGAAATTCATTTTGAATATTTTCTTAATGACGTCTGTGCGTGTGTGAACCCTCCACAGGATATTCTAACTGGAAGTGCTTGTTTATTTTGTCATTTTTTACAAATTTCCAAAATGTTAACGAATTAGAGTAAAAGGAAATCTTATAATAGTTAAAAATATTAACAGTTCTAGCAACTTTTATTTGAAACGTATTTTCGAAATATTTGCCATTTACTTAAAATTACCTTTAAATATAACTCAGTTACATTTACGATTACCTAGTTACCACCAGAGCTGGGCAAAATTAATTACTAGTGGAATTGAATTTATAATTCACAATTCAATTTAAGAATTATTTCACAAGCTCAAATCACCTACAATTAATTAATATTCAATCACAATTCAAAACGAATTGAAGCCTTTTTAATTATTACAAGTTTTATTTATGTAAATTTGTGTTATAAGTCATTCATTCAAAGGAATTAAAGCCAATTTACCAATTCCAAATTATTTTAATTCAAAAGGAATTGAAACCTTCTTGACAATTACAAGCCTTTTATGTGATTTTTCTATTATAAATCAAAAGGAATTAAGACCTGTTTATCAATTACAAATCTTTTATAATTCAAGAGGAATTGAAGCATATTTGACAATTACAAGCCTTGTATGTGCTTTTATATTATAAATCAACAATTAAAAGGCATTTTATATTTATCAATTAGAAATCTTTTATGTAACTTTTAACTTGAAATGTGATATTATTCAGCCTGTTTAAAAAATGTAAATTTGACGGTTTGAAGCCTTTTTGAGGGCTTGAATTCATTATGAGGGCTTAAGCCTTTGATTAATTCACAAATGCAATACACTTTTTTCAAATAAATTAAATTCCAAAACCTAAGTGCTCATTATGAAAAGGGCTTCAATTAAATTGATTTGAATCCCTAAATAAATTAAAGCCCTTTTATTTAAATTCCTATTTATTTGAATTCATGCCCAGCTCAGGCTCCTATTCTGTGCCACATAGTCATATTGCTACCCTAGCAACAGTTGCAATTTTAATGCGTATGCTTTAATAACCATGGCTATATGACGTCACCATTTTTGATTTATACCACAACATAACATGTCAAAATTGCAACAGTGGATGCCATGCAGCAACAGCTCGGCTGATGTTGCTGCATCGTATCCACTGTTGCTGACAGTTCATGTTGTTGCGTGGTTTTTCTAAACATTGAATACGTTTCATGATTAGGTTTTATACAAAAGGAGTAGTTTTGAGAAAATTACACAATATTTTGAGAGATAGTGTTGCCAATTTAAATTGTATCACTGTCATCGACATGTAAAATTCCGTGGGATAGCAACATTGGCGTTATTCTGTAGACAACAGCTGATATTGCTATACGAGGGCTGTCCGACAAGTACTTAGCCTCACCGGCCTATGACGCCACTGTCGCAAGAGACATAGCCTAATGTGTAGCACATTATCTTAGACGGCTACTGTTAAAATTTCAGCCGAATCGGACTCGTAGTTTTGTTTTGACCGCGTGTGACAGCCCTCGTACATCATGAAATGCAGCAATATCTACTGTTATATCATAGAATAGGAACCCTGGTTACCACTCATATTGATATAGTTCCATGGCAATGGTAGAATGAATTTAAAATACAATAAAGTGAAACTAAGAATAAGAAAGTCGAGTAAAGGGCACTCCAGTTTTTTACTTAGGACGTCTCATTAATCATTGATTTAGAAGCTCAAACCAGTTAAATGCGGGTTATAATCACTAGGGTTCATGGTAACTGGGAATTAATTTTCGAATATACTATTAGTGATAGCAAATATGAACTAGCATAAGTTTCGAATGATAATAAATTCCAATAAACAGCATTTTACAGGAAACTTGCGTAAACATCGTAAAAATGATCTATATATTTTCCTACAGTCTCTTTTTAAATGTCAAACCTATGCCATTTGAGGAACTCATTTGGAGCAATGCCAATATCAGATAAGGTGCAACCGAAAATGTATAAATTACTTACAAAATTCGCGATATAAACAAACTTGACTTTTTTCAAGTGATTTCAAACAAATAAGATAACTAGCTATTTTTTATCATCGTTCTGTGACATCATGACTATATACGGAAAACATATATACAATTAGTTTAAACAACAATAAAACCAAGATTGCATATTTTTATCCAATGCTAGTAAAAATAAATATGTTACATCAGCATCACCTCAGTGTGGTGCAAAATTAAAACGCAAGGTTAAAAAAATCAGTGCCAAGGTTAAAAAGGAGCTAAAACAATAATTTAATTTAATTTACACACAGTTTACGACCGGTGACTTAGTAATAGACGAAAAAAAATATCTGCTAATGCTCTGAAATGTTTCAAGATTCATTTGATTAGTATATTCATCGCATTATGTAATTTGTAATATGTTGTAGACTCAATTTAAATAATTCGATTTAGTACTTTGTATTTATTGATAAACTATTTATTTGAAAATTAATGGTGCGAATCTAAATATCTGTAAAATGTTGTCATTTATTTTAGGAAATAAAATAAATAAACACTTTTCTTTGAATTAGCGGTATAAGAAAGCTTTTTTATTGTTATGAATCGATAAAACACTATATTATACATAACCCTGCAGTGATGACGTTAGTTACAGATATGTAATAAAATTATAATTGGATTTTTGTAACTTTCTATCACAGTAAAACATAAATCCAACGGAAATTATAGTAAATCATAATACATTTCGTCACCAACGCCTTCAGCTGCCCGTATAATAATTGTAAATGCGAACTGCGCACTACAATGGCCGTTACAAGATAACTTAGCGCATGCGTGCGCGCTTAAGTATAGAAAATTTAAACATAATGATCCATATACAAGTTTTAAGTTTCACAATTCTACGTTCGACAGTTTTGGCTCTAGAGCGTTCACAGACACACACAGACGCCATTCTGAAAATAGTTACATTTGATTCAGGGAGGGACAAATCGTGTATATCCGTTGATATTTTCATGATTATGATACTTATATATTACTGCGTATAAGAAAGTAAAAATTATAATTTAGTATATACTCAAAACGCTTTAAAATTCATTATTATTAATTTTAATATGAATTTTGGGTTCACAACAAAGAATTTCAAGATAAGAGAATATTACAAATACGACGGAATACATAGGTTTTCTGGCGAGGTAAAAAAGCAATTTAGACTAAACTGTTTTGCATATTATCGCAAACACTAAAATTTTAGTTAAACTTTATTATATTATTATAAAAATAATTGTGACAACAATTCGAATTTTACATAAATAATATCATTTTTAGATACCCAAGGTGACCTTAAATATTAATTTTATCAAGGAAGCATGCGTATAACGATTGGTTTCTAAATAATTATTTAATTATTGCAGGGCTTCCACAGCAATTTTCTATACAAAAGTAGTTTTTAAAGGATAAAAGTGAAATAACTGACCGAAAAAAGGAAATAATAGTGAATAAAATATACATTTTGTTGACGCCATTTTGTTTTTAGACCGATTTTGAGGCCAGATTCGTAATCTACGACCACAAAAACCCTGTGTTATCAAATTTCAGGCAATTGATTAAATAAATAAAAGAGTTATATATATATTAATTAATTTGTATTAAAAAAAGCTAGAGTGTCCTGCACTCGACTTTCTTTTACGTAGTTTTTACTAGAAAAAATCAAAATATTGATCATAATACGATTGATTTAACTATATGCAAATACATGGCCACATAAATAAGATATTTAAGATTTTCCGTAGCAGTTTACTCGAAACTGGTACATTTTTTGAAGAAATATTTAAAACAAAAATTGTGTGAAATATTAATATCTATCATTGTGAATATAACTAATTTTGCTATAAGTACAGCCGTTCTAATGATATTGGAAATAGAACAAAAATTGCATATAGTAAACATGCACTTCCGGTTTCACAATTTAACGTTTGACTGTATTTGCTCAAGAGCGTTCATAGACGTCATTCCGAAAATAGTCACATTCTCCAGGGAAGGTCAAAACGTGTATATCCGTTGAAATTCGAGTTCGAAATTTGTCATGATTACAAGACTTACTTATTACTTTGTAAAAGAAAGTAGAAACACATATTTGCTAATTGACAATTGAAAAAATAAAAAGCACACCTTCCTACCTATGGGGAACTTTTCTATAAACTTTTGCCGAAACAAAAAAATGTTAAAAATGGGTTTTGAGTCAACGAAGTTAGAACATTGACGAATTTTTAGCGTCTTTAATACGTTTCATACACTTATGACATGAATATAGTGAATAAAATATTTAAATAGTGACTATAAGTGATCGATTTCGGAAAAGTGAAATAGTGAATGCGTGGAAGCCCTGTTATTGTATACATAGTCATATACATTCATTTATTCTACGTTCATTCAAATATAGATTCATTCATACATTCTCACAAACCCATCATCTCGGTGTTTATATATTTAATGTCTAATGTATATTATTTAATATCTAATGTATATTATTCAATGTTCACGAACGCGATACTTGAAAAACAAAACTGAACAATGATTGTTGTGTTTTACTGAATATATTTTAATGAATATCATCACGCATTTTCCCCAATTAAAAGAATAACAAGTTTCGGTAATATGACATACGTTATTAACAACCTATCATAGACACTCTGATGAACAAGGCTGATATACCAACCCTGCAGATAATTATGGCTCGAATGTTTATATTAAAATTTTATTATTTTTAGCATCTGAAAAAACTTTATATACATCTAAATTAGGTTCTTTTTAAATCAATTCTGCGATTCCGAAACTGCTTAAAGTGCACCACCGGACACTGCTTTTACACAATAGTGTGGCAAGGTAAACAAAATCTGGAGTGCCCTCCAATCGACTTTCTTATAAATAAATTTTATTTTACCATTCCCATGACACAATATCAATATGTGGAACTAAGGAAACATCCATATAACTATTTTCAAAGGCGAATTCTTAGTAAATGATATATTTTTCGAAAATCCTTTTCAAACATCAGTTGCTAGAAATTTAAATATCTTTTTCTTTAACTCATGTATTTACTTATACGATTGTATAATTATAAGGAAGTATTGTAATCTCGAAAAATTTTGCACTCGAGATTTTTACGGAAATACATTTAATTCTCTCTGAATCGTTTCTCACTATTTTCGAACTGATTTCTGTGTGTCTGTCATCGCTCTATAGCAAAAACTGTTGGGGATAAAATTATAAAACTCTAAATTTAAGACTGTATATGATTCGGAAGAAAATTTCCTATTAATGAAAACAATAATTTAACCAGAAGTATTGAATTACTCTTGCTATTTTTTTCAATATCGTGATTTAGAGAAAAAGTAAATACAGTAAAAGTTGAAGATATAAAAATTTCTAGCAACTTTTGTTTGAATTTTCTTTTTTGAAAAATCTGGCATGTACTGAATAATTGATTTCAAAGTTGTCATGAAAATATTCAAAACAAATACCTTCATTTAAATTTCGAGGTAATTTTTTTTGTGTTCTCTATATTTTCGTACACTACGTTTAAGAACGTAAAAACATATCCTTTAAATAACTTTGGAACGAATTTGATAGACATGATTATAATTATTGATCAAACAATTCGAACATTTCTGTTTAACTTCTTATTAACTTTTCTATTATAATCACGATAAATATTGGACTCGAGATTTTAACAGAAATACACGTTTTAGCCATTCCTGAATTGTTTCTGACTATTTTCTAAATAATGTCTGTGTGAGTGTGTCTGTGACAGTAAAAACTGTTGATGATAAAATTGTAAAATCTGTATAGTGCTCGGAAGTAAATCTCCTATTTTTGAAAACAATATCATAACTGGAAGTTATGGTTTCTTCTTGCTACTTTTTCAATATCTCGAGAACGGCATGAGTTTTAAAAAAAATGAATCTAATACAAAATTAAGATAATAAAATTTCTAGCAACTCTTGTTCGAAAACACTGGAAAATTGCTATTGAAATAGTTATTTGACATGCACGTTTCTCTGGCAACTATACATATTGATTTTGTTTCACAACAAACGTTGCAAAATCTAAAAACCAAACCATCAGGAGTGACCTGCCCTCGACTTTTTTTTAACGTAATATTCACTAGATATATATAAAATATCTGGAGTGGCCTGCACTCGACTTTCTGTTACGCAGTTTTCACTAGATATTTATATTACCAAAACAAGTAGTCAAACTAACCAATACTCTACAGAAATATTCTGAAATGTCATTTATCTAATTGGGTCTATTTTGTTTTCCTGTCAAAATAGCAGATGATCCGATTTTATAAGCTACATGCGAATCCATGGCAACGTAAACAACATATTTATAATGTTTCGTAGCATTTTTCTCGCAACTGGCACATTTTTTGAAGAAATTTTTCAAACAAAAGTTGTGTGAAATATTAATATCTTTCATTACGAACATAACTATTTTTGCCGTAAGTGTAACCGTTCTAGTGATATTGGAGATAGAACAAGAAATGTATAGAGTAAACATGCACTACCGGTTTAAATATTCTTTTCAAAAATAGGAGGTGCACATCTAGAGCATATACAAGTTTTAAGTTTGAAGTGTCATAATTTTACGTTCGACAGTTTTGGCTCTAGAGCGTTTACAGACATACACACACAGACGTCATTCCGAAAATAGTCAGATTCAATTCAGGGAAGGTCAAAACGTGTATAGCCGTTGCAATTTTTCATGATTACAAGACTTACTTATTACTTCGTAAAAGAAAGTAAAAACGGTTACGTAGATATTTCGGATTTTTTACACATACTCGTTTGTAGATATTATGAAAATAGCAGGAATAAACCCTTACTTTCGATTAAGATATTGTATTCATAAATAGGGCCATATACAAAACTTAAGTTTAAAATTTCATAATTTTACCTTCAACAGTTTTGGCTATAGAGCGTTAACACACACACACACATGTCATTCTGAAAATTAATTCAATTCATGGTAATTTCCATTAAAATGTCGAGGTTTCACGATTGCAATACTTGGATACATTTGTATAAAAAGTAAATATAATATTGAATATATTAAGTGTCGATTAATATTTGTCATTAAATAATACAAGATATAAAAAAATCCTGAGTGGTTTTCACTCGATTTTCTTATCCTTTCCTTATCTGTGTTTAAAATAATGCTTTACTTTGATTTAAATTCACCCTACGATAGCTATGAAACAAAATCGGCATATATTGCAACTAGGGAAATGTAAATATAAAATATTCATTTTTAAATGCGAATCATTTTTCGAAAAAATTTTTTAAAGAAAAGTTGTTTGAACTATTGATATCTTCAACTTTTATAAGAAACAAATATTTCTGACTCAAGCCATTTCCGAGATATTGAAAAAGTAGCAAGGGTAAATTGTTATTATTGGTTATAAATATTGTTTTCAAAAATAAGACGTGCACACTCGGCCCATATATAAATCTTTTAGTTTAAAGTTTCTTAATTTACTTTCAACAATTAGGTAAATTCGATTCAGGGTTTGGTCAAAATGTGTATTTTCTTTAAAATAAAATTTGTTCGAAAATGTTAATGATTACAATACTTCCTTTTAGACTTCGTCCAAATAAGTAAAAACAAAATAGTGATTCATACGAGATTAGATTTAAGACAAAGTATAAGTTAATAGAGCCGTATTCTTTGACGAGTTGCACTAACAATAATTTCATTATATTTATGTTCTTTTATCGTACATAGTATTCCATACTCAAACCATTTTAAAACTTTAAACCAGAGTTCAAGTAAGTTCAAAAATAGAATAATTACAGTTTAACAGTGAAAACAAGTGTTAAACTAGAATGCTATTTAAAAAATCTAAATATACAACGAAACCACTAACAGATACGGAAAAACCACTAAAAATACTTGAACAAGGATTGACAGCATGTTAGAAAGCATTTAAACAACACGATAAACGTAAACAAACAATAATTACAAACGTTAATGTTTAGGATACAAACTCACCTCTACGGTCTCTAATCAAAACGAACGAAGATTTAATATTATGTGCAACATAAGGGAATGCACATTTTCTAAAAATAACACTTCTATTTTCACCGTACCACAGACAAAAACAAAACAAAATAGAATAAAAGAAATAAACGGAAAAAAATACGCGTCTCAAATAACAGTTGCGACCAAAGACACCTTTACAACAAAACAATTTTGTTACGAGGATTGATCAAATTTGAGAAAAACAAATGAACCGGTCCAGGGTACCACAGTACTAATAAAATCTATTATGACATACTAGATATTTTTTTGGCAATTACCCGATTCATTGAGTCAAGAAAAGAGTCGGTTATTATTAGATAATCATGTAAGTGGACGTTGAAGATGATTTTTAACTGCGCAATCTAATCTTACGTTCAATAAGTTTATTTTAATTTACCTACGTTGTTACTAGTAATCAGTGCTAATACAGTTTTTCAGTGGTGATAAATTTCAGGTATATTATATTATATTAAAATTGATTTGATTTTTTATCTACTGTTGTTCTACCATCACTTTACAACGCAGGTAAGCTTAAAAAGGAATCGCATGTATCAAAAATGGTTGTCACGTTTCGCGTTGCTTCCTTAGAGTTACATATAAGTAACGCTAGCCGTTGAAGGGTTAAATAAATCACATTTCACAACTAAAAAATATAACCCGTCAGTAGTGACGTACATCATGCAATAAATACACTAATGGCCGTTTGCACTACTCTAACTTACAATCTAAAGCCAAGCTTAACCTACAATATGTTTTACAACAATACTAATTTTCCTTAAAACTACTTTCTTGGACGAAGTCTAATAGGACATGAAAAAAAATCTCAATCTCGATATTTTAACGATATTTCGCAATAAAACAATTCAGTGGTGATGTATATCGCGTATTAAATATACTAATGGTCATATGCAGCACTCCAGCTTAAAATTTTAAGCTAAACTTAATCTATTATAATTATGACAGTAATACTAATTCCCCATTCTTACTTCCTTGAACTATGTCTAAACGCAGGGCTTCGAACCGTATTTTTTACGTTTCGGTTTTCGTTCCGGTTCAATTAAATATATATATATATATATATATATATATATATATATATATATATATATATATATATATATATTTCAGTTCGGTTCCGAAAAAAAAAAACGGTTTTTACCGGCTTTCGATTCAACTCCGAAAGTGTAATTTAAAAAAAAAATGTTTTAAACGAAATTAACCAATATTTTTTTCAGTTCAGTAACGGCTTTCGTTCCGACAATAATAACGTTATTTTCCGGTTGCCGTATCAGAGCCCTGTCTAAAAGGACTTGTAATCATGGCAAAATATCAAACTCGATATTTTAACGGAAATACACGTTTTAACCATCCCTGAATTGATATTACATATTTTCGAGATTACGTCTGTGTGTCTATCTGTATGCACTCTAAAGCAAAAACTATTTGCAGATAAAAGTTATGAAACTTAAAATTTCTATGTAGTTTGGAAGAAAACCTCGTATTTTTGAAAACAAACTTAACAGTTAAAGATTTTAAGAATAAATGTTATGGATATTAAAAATCTTTTTTTGATATACTCAAAAAAATTATAATTTGCAAAAAATTGTAGGACTTTTTATATCTATAAAATTATACATACGAATAAAAAAGTGGAGTGATATTCACTCGACGTTCTTTTAATTTTACTATCTGTATTTATAATGGTTATTTTGTTACAAATTCACCCTAGGATTGCTATGAAACAAAATCAATATAAATTGTAACCAGGGAAAATAACAATTTTTGAAACCGATTTTACAGTAAATGTAACGTTTTTTGAATAAACTTATTAAACAAAAGTTGCTAGAAACTTTTATATTCATCATTATTTTTGTAACTTTTGCCGTTTCCGAGATATTAAAAAAATTGCATGAATAAACTGTTACTTCCGGTGTACGTAATTAAGGGAGTTGTAAGGTTGGCAGTATAGTATATACATTTAACACAACCCAAATATAAATAGACTAGGAGGAGACAAGTTTTAGTGATTTTGGCGCTGCGGACAAAGACTTTGACGGATAGATATACTTTTCGAGCACTTATCGAAGAAGCCAGTAGTCCTTCATAAATGGTAAATAATTGGCCATTGCTAAGGACTACTGATTTCATATTGTTGTCATGTGATCAAAATTAATTCAATGTTATTATTTGCCGGGCCGAAATCAAACAATACAGCGTTATTAATTGATTTAGGTTTAGTCTGTGATATTTCCCTATGATATGCTTTACCAGCAACATTTTTAATGATATGGCCGGGTGAGAAAATCGTGGCTCGTTACTTTCAAATCCAAAATTATGCAACACATACAATTATTTTAACAATAAAAATGTGATATTTAAGTTTAATTAAATATAATTAATTCCAAAATTGCATACAGCAGCATTTTTTGTACGCGATAAGTAGTTTGTCTGTGAAATTATTCATCATTAGTAAAGGGTTAAATTGAATTAATTTTATTTGCAATCACGATTATAAATACCTGGAGTGGCCTGCACTCAACTTTCTTTTAGGCAGTTTTCACTGATACATGAAAATGATACCAATACCAATATGTAATGGTTTTGAAGTACTAGCTATCAAAATTAACCAATACACTACCGAAATATTCTGAAATGTCGTTTACCTAATTGGGTCTATTTTGTTTTCCTGTCAAAATAGCAGATGGTCCGATTTTATAAGCTACATGCGAATCCATGGCAACGTAAACAACATATTTATAATGTTTCGTAGCATTTTTCTCGCAAATGGCACACTTTTTGAAGAAATGTTTCAAACAAAAGTTGTGCGAAATATTAAAACCGTTCATTATGAACATAACTATATTTGCCGTAAGTGTAGCCGTTCTAGTGATATTGGATAGAACAAAAAATGTATAAAATAAACATGCACTTCCGGTTTGAATACTCTTTTCAAAAATAGGAGGTGCACATTTAGGGCATATACAAGTTTTTAGTTTGAAGTTTCATAATTTTACGTTCGACAGTTTTGGCCCTAGAACGTTCACAGACACACACACACAGACAGACAGACGTCATTCTGAATATAGTCACATTCGATTCAGGGAAGGTCAAAACTTGTATATCCGTTGAAATCTCGAGTTCGGAATTTTTCATGATTACAATACTTACTTATTACTTCGTTAAAGAAAGTAAAAAAGCATAAATAATAATTTTCTAATAATCGAATTAGTTTTAAATGACATTTGTAGAATTCGAATAAAAAAATAATTGCATCGATTGCTATAAAAATACATATTGTATGAAATAAATTAAATTTCAATGCAAAATTTTGCCTTTTCCACGCAATCAGGTGTATGTAATTTTGAAATGTTTGATATTTAAATATATTCAAGTTATTCAAAATGTATTCGCACGAATTCACGAATATCTTATTCGTCCTTTAGACAGAAAATAAATAATAGGAACAATTTTAATACAACTGTACATCGACATATAACGACATATACTGATTTTAATCAAAAAAAAAAATTCTCACTTGATTAAACACAAAATTTTATTTTTAGGATTTGAAAGTTACTAAATATAAACAAAATTACATATATTAAATATTGGAAATAATAATTATCTATTATGTAAGTCACATTATCAACATGTGACGGAATAAATGCATGTATTATTTTATTTTTAAAACGATTCGAAGAAACTATTACATTTCTAGAAAATTAAAGCCGATTAATAAAGGATTCCATTGTTTTAGCATTAAGCAGAGCTTATATTGTGTTTCGATGTGTCCCTTAGTGCTACATAAAATTAATGTCCCAAATAAAGAAACTACCTAAGAATCACTGCGAATTTAATTCGTATTTAAGGCAAATAAATGTAAAAAGTTTTCCGAAATTTAAACATCCTTTAGGTCAATAATGCCTCGACGGGTTTAGGGACAGTTTTGCACAATTGTCATATAAAATGGGCAAAATACGTGGAAATTAAAAATTGATTTCAAAAATCGCTTACCTTATAGTTGCTGCTCTGCATCCATGGTATAAGTCCATCGATAAATTGTCCAATATCTGCACAATTAATCGAATTTGATGGTTCCGCAAGATAGTTCAGTAAATCGCCGCCAAGGGTCTGTCGAAATTTGGTATCGGGTTTGCCCAAATGTGGCAAAAACCCGTCCAAATCGTGTGGACAAATGTAAGCCATTATGGCCTAAGTTATCTAAAGAAAATCAAAAACGGAATTAGTCAAAACATTATAACCCAATTTTGCCGATTTCTAACGAGTCAAACATTAATAATGCGTAAGTCATGCTGACAAAACCGGCATACTAATGTTCGAATTAAAACTAAATTGGAGAAATTACAAATTTGCTATTGTGAGCTGGCAATGCATATATGTACCGTAAAAACGCCTTGAAAACGAGATGAAATCTCATTTACCTTTAGAAAAGCGCGTTGACTCACCGTGTGAAACTATTCATTGTTATATTGAAATATCTTTAAGAAATAAATACCTATATTGTCACATTCGCAAATATTTTTCTAATAAATACAAGTTGTATCTCCTAATCTGTCAGTTATGAAGGACATTGGCTTCCTCGGCTAAATGTTAAAACCCCGAAACCAAAATACTAGATACGTCAAAAGTTGATAGATCAAACGAAAATTTACATGTCATCTTTGCGAATGCACCAAAAACAATTTGTAAATACTACCAAACCCGGTAACAATAAAAAAAGCATTTTACATATTTCAATTAGCGAGTCTAAACACGTAATTGTGAAACCAATTTAGTAAGGTGCACATTAAGGTAAAACTCACCTAGAGCAACTTTTTACCAAACATGGATAGCATAAAAATGTATAATAAATGTTTTTAATATCGACTTTCCAACAAATAACAATTATTTTTCCGCAGTCCAGCAATGAAACACTACAGCCATTTTACCTCTTTTCAACTTCACTTTCACACCACACTAGACAAAATTCCCCAACACACTCTGGTTACCAGGGGCGGATACTTCAAATAAATCTGCCCATGAATATCTATTTTTTTTTTAACGCTTTAAATACTATTTTCCCTTAGTAATATGATAATCAAATATTTGAAAAAATTCTTTACGACCTTATAAATTTCAATGAGAATAACAGTCTAATGTCTAATGATCGAATATACTTCTAGAAGTTACGCCCATGCCGATGAATAAATTTGGATTGTTTACAAACTCAATCATTTTTTATATATTGTTAATTATTGTAATTTATAAATTAAATGTATTTGTACTATTTTATTGTGTATAAAACTAAATTTATATTAATAAAAACTACATTATTAAAATGATTTTTTAATTATTATATTAACCATATTTTACACATGATTATTATGCAAATTATTAGGGTCAAGGATCATTCGTACCGCTCCCAAATTATTACTAATTTCTATAAAATACATAAATCAAATCTTAAAATAAGTATATTTATAAAATAATTTCTATATAATCGGGTAACAAACAACCCTTTATACGCATTAGGCATGCGCCTAGGTATCCCAAAATCCCACACCACCTAAAAATTGTTATTCTTAAATATTTAATATAATTATTTCAATAGCCATGTGGCTTTATATTAATTTTTTTCAAAAGAAAACATTTTTTTTTTGTTTTTCTGAAATCTCCATATTACAGATAATACGAATTATTTAAATTTCGCGCCTTATAGGTCTATGCTATACTACGTCTATAGGCTTATTTGGAGTGGATAGGGTTATTACCATGTTTGTAGTAAATTTTAGTTGTTTTCATAAGTAGATTCGGCAACGCTGTTAGCTATCAGAAAAATGTTACCTAACATCTTTTAGTCTTATGTTCTTTATAATGCACATGTGGCAAGCTTTTTGTGAATTGTTTTCGAAATTGTACTTTATTATTAAACATGAGTGATATTGGTTATTGGAAACCCACAATCAGACAATTTGCCATAAGTAGACATAATATCACTTTCGTATTTCAAAATCGTTTTTGCATTACATGCAACATTGTTACTATAAAGTGGAGGGGATACAAAAATCTAGTTCCAAAAATTAAAATTCTTGTTACAAACTTCAATATTGAATAACTATTGAAGTTGAGCGTTATTTAATAAATTGATACCGGTTATAGTTAGTAAAAAACACATGCCTATTCAATAAAAATTTGTTTTTTTTTCCCAATAAAAATAACATTAGTTTTTCAATAGTTCTTTGTATTTAAAAAAAAAGTAGTATAATTCCATACATAAGTATTAAAGTAAATTATATTTATTAAAAGTAATTATTACAATTTAATTAATCATATTAGCAAGGTTCCAGTTCTGTTGGACATTGACCGGTCCTTCGACGGACACGCCATCTTTTGTCAAAACAGCGAACTGATATTTTGGGAAACTGCGAGCGTCCCTATAGAACAAAATCTCCATGCATTTATGCACCATATCCCTGGCTTGGGCCTCAGATGGTGTCGGATTTTTTGCCAGGAAATCACGAATCAACGGAAGTGCCATGTGTGCACCATATCCGGTACAGATGGCGCTGTCCTCATACGCAGTTCCTAGTTTATCGACTGTGCCTAAAAATGCTTCGCCATCTTGTAAACCTCCCACAACAAAGTTGTTCCAGAATGGATCAAATTTACTTCTACGGTTGTACATAACACGGGTTAACCAACAATATAGCGATTTTGGCTTTAAACTGAAACCATCGTCCAGGCATTCTTCATCAATACTGAAATTATGATTTTATTAATTTAAAGATTATTAATTCAAATTAGATGTCGTGAAACCACGATATAAGCTTTTATGTTTAACATAACTTTATTTTAACCGTTTTTTGACGACATACTGGTTTGAAAATGGTTTATAGGGGAAGGTGTAGTACCTTTGACCATGTTTTTAGAGAAATTTAGTATACATTTTTAAATTAAAAAATCTAGCTTGTTTAGAACTCTGCAGAAAGACTGTTTTGTTAAACAGAGGTTATCATTCAACAGATTTTTTAGCAGAAATATTAATTGGTTTCATGAAGCAAAGGTTTACTATGTTTCGATATTAGTGTATTTTCTTTAGTCGTAAAAAAATATTTATTTTAAATATGATCGGTCAAAATTGCAGTAAAATGGAAGAAAATGCCCATAGAAGAAGCTTCTAAATATTTTGAAGTAAAAACCTACTCAAATTTATCACCTGCGAAACTATACTTCATGGATTAATATATTTTATTGTTATACAACGCATCTATGCGTCCAGCTCGCCTCATAAGTAATATATACGATGCGAGCAGCGAACTTTTCAAATTAAAGAATAATTGTTTTTAATTATTATGGCCTTTTAGTTAACAATTTTTGGAAAATTACAATTTTTTGTGAATTATTCTGATGTAATAAAAAATATTTATATTTATTTTAATGCATATTTTGAAATTCAAGATTATAATATTTAATATTTTTCTATGGCCTTTAGGTTACCAATACGCAAAAATCTTGTAGACATAAAATATCTTAAAATTTCTTGTAGAATATTTAGTGTTTTAATTATTTTTATAAGGGCAGTATTAAGGGGGGGGGGGGGTTGAAATTCAAAATTATAATATTTAATACGCAAAAATCTTGTAAACATAAAACATCTTAGAATTTCTTGTAGAATTTTTGAGTGTCTTAATTATTTTTATAAGGGCAGTATTACGGGGGGTTTGAAATTCAAAATTATAATATTTAATATTCTTCTATGGCCTTTGGGTTACCAATACGCAAAAATCTTGTAGACATAAAATATCTTAGAATTTCTTGTACAATTTTTGAGTGTTTTAATTATTTTTATAAGGGCAGTATTAAGGGGGGTTTCACAATTTGGGGCCCTATAACTAGGGAAGTATACGGGCGATTAAATTTAAACTCAGAGCGGATTGAAATGGGATGCCAAATAATATGTGTAGCAAATTTGGTACAAATCGTTCCGGTACCTTCAGAGGAGTAGGTAGAGGGCACAAATATGGTCTTACGAGTATATAAGTTATATATATTTTTGGATTCAGGGTGACGAAACAAAAACTTATAGTTAAAGACATTTTTTGATCCGAGAATGCTACAGACACACGACCGAATACTTTAGCTTTTTCGGTACTTCGTACGGCGAGCTAGAGGTAACATGCTGTGATATTTATATTCATTGATCCATGTATAACATGAAGTTTTTTATTTATTATTCTGACTAATTCAAACTCCTGAAGATGACATAAGAGATGCCGAAACGTAGGGTTGAATAAAATTAATTATTAAAAACGACTGCTTTTCCTTATTAACTTTTTTTTGTCTCCTTCATTATTAATTTTGTTATTAAATTTAATTCTGTATTAAAATAACCTAATTGTTAATTATAGATTTTATTTTTATATTTTACTTTCTTTTACAGAGTAATAAGTAAGTATTGTAATCATGAAAAATTTCGAACTCGAGATTTCAACGGATATACATGTTTTGACCTTCCCTGAATCGAATGTGACTATTTTCGGCATGACGTCTGTGTGTGTGTGTGTGTCTGTGAACGCTCTAGGGCCAAAACTGTCGAACGAAAAATTATGAAACTTCAAACTTAAGACTTGTATATACCCTAGATGCGCACCTCCTATTTTTGAAAAGAATATTCAAACCGGTAGTTCATGTTTACTCTATACATTTTTTGTTCTATCTCCAATATCACTAGAACGGCTACACTTACGGCAAAAATAGCAATATTCATAATGAAAGATATTAATATTTCGCACAACTTTTGTTTGAAAAGTTTCTTCATAATTTGTACCAGTTATGAGAAAACTGCTACGAAAAAACTCAAATATCTTATTTACGTTGCCATGGTGATACCTACAATTGTGACTAATTTTATTATTTTTAATACGAATCAACCATGAGTTACATCATTTGTTTCTTGTTTATTTCAAACAAACAAGCATTTACATTGACAGTTAACTGAATGAATTAATATTTAAAATATTGATTTCTTATTAGAATACATTGTATCAGGTAAATTATTATAGAATCAATTTATATTATATATTTGCTGACATAATTAATTAACAATTTCAGAGTTTAACTGTGAAATTTGACTGTTTAAGAGTGAATACGATAAGTACTTCAAATTCAGATCCATTATAAATTGGTATAATTATCCAGTTATTTTCATTATATATTAATATCTATCTATTGAAAACTACGTAAAAGAAAGTTGAGTGCAGGCCACTCCAGATATTTAGTATTGGTTTCAGTTAACATAACTGAGCAGTGTTCCCAATTTAACAAGCGAAAAAAGTAAAAATGCACGCCTACTATTCTAAAAATACTAACATTTTTTGTTCAATAAGATCCTTCAAATACTGAAAATCACCATAATCACCGCCGGCTCCCAACACAATATTATCATTTACTTTCAAAACTCTGGGGCAGTTTCTGAATCTCGCAAGAGATCCATACGACCCCAACATATCACCGGCAATAATCACACCATCGTTAAATTTCAACGCAACGATTGAGGTAGCAGTCGTTATCGGAGTCCTATAAATAAAAAAAAAAACCATAATAAATTTAGAATTATAAACAATTTTATTATGTTAACAAATTGTGGAGAAACTATATGTTCATTATAATCCAAAGAAATAAGTTAATATATTTGAATGACATGCAATTATGTATAGTTGTTTGGTTAGAATTACTCTAGCACTTACTGAGAACGTTGAACTAAATCTTGTGGAGGCGCTTGGGTACCAGGGAAATTATAGTAACCACCAGGTGTTGGCCCATTATGCCAGAAAGGCACAGATGCAAAAGGATCTGATGTAGAATACATTTTCTAATCTTGTTTTAAATTTGCGGATGACAATGGTTGATGAACACTTGCAACTTTTGTGATTACAGAAATACCAACCTACTAACTTTAAATTTTATATGTTTATATGTCCTATATTAATCGAATTACAAACTGTTTAATTAAATTTGTAAATTGTTAGCAGTCAAATTAATATATTATTACTTGTTTTAAGTATATATTTAGTTAATAGAGTATATGTAATAGCTTAGACTAAGATCAATTTGAAATAGTACGAAATTATTCCTCTTGGGAATTTTGATCTTTGAGAACTTGGGCGATATTTGGCTAAAGCCCAGAACACACAGCAGAAACTTTTAAATGTTAAGTTGTATTCACAGCGAAATAGTTAGTAATTAAGCTTACAAATTACTAGTAATAAATCAAATTTGTTGTATGACCTACAATATACACGTATTCCCGTATGTCAAACTTTGACAAATTTCGTCGAATTTCGTTTGTGAATGAATCTTAAGAAGTAAAATTCCGAATTTTTGAAAATAACAATATTAAAAGTATTCCCGTATGTTAAACTTAGACCAATTTTACCCAATTTTGATTGGAATGAATCATTAACGTTCATTCACAAACGAAATTTGTCAAAGTTTGACATACAGGAATACGTGTAATCGTTCACAGTGCCAAATTTGAATACTGTGAACGCATACACGTATTCCCCTATGTTAAACTTAGACAAATTTCACCGAATTTCGTTTGGAATGAATCTTTAACGTTCATTCACAAACGAAATTTGTCAAAGTTTGACATACGGGAATACGTGTGTCCGTTCAGTGCTAAATTTGAACACTGTGAACGCATACACATATTCCCGTACGTTAAACTTAGACAAATTTCACCGAATTTCGTTTGTGAATGAATTTTTGACGTTCGTTCACAAACGAAATTCGACGAAATTAGTCAAAGTTTGACATACGGGAATACGTGTATCCGTTCACAGTGCTAAATTTGAACACTGTAAACGCATACACGTATTCCCGTATGTCAAACTTAAACAAATTTCACCGAATTTCGTTTGTGAATGAATCTTTAACACGTGCATTCACAAACGAAATTCGACAAAGTTTGACATACGGGAATACGTGTATCTGTTCACAGTGCTAAATTTGAACACTGTGAACGGATACACATATTCCCGTATGATAAACTTAGACAAATTTCACCGAATTTCGTTTGGAATGAATCTTTAACGTTCATTCACAAACGAAATTTGTCAAAATTTGACATATGGGAATATATGTATCCGTTCACAGTGCTAAATTTGAACACTGTGAACGGATACACCTATTCCCTTATGATAAACTTAAATAAATTTCATCGAATTTCGTTTGTGAATGAATCTTTAACGTGCATTCAAAAACGAAATTTGGCGAAATTAGTCAAAGTTTGACATACGGGAATACGTGTATCCGTTCACAGTGCCAAATTTGAACACTGTGAACGCATACACGTATTCCCGTATGTTAAACTTAGACATATTTCACCGAATGAATCTTTAACGTGCATTCACAAACAAATTTCAGCGAAATTTGTCAAAGTTTGACATACGGGAATACGTGTATCCATTCACAGTGCCAAATATGAACAGTGAACTTCGGCAAATGTCGCCGATTCACGTTTGTGAAAGAACCTTTAAAAGGCAATGAGACCCAAAATAAATTTGTAGCTGATAACTGTATTTAGAATACTTGTTTTTGAATTTTGCCATGTATACGTAGTAAGACCAATCTAAGATAAATCATACCAATATAAACAAAACAAGACCTTTGAACTGTCAAACAGCTGTCACAAATGTCAAACAAAGCAAAATATTTCTTAAATTCGTCGTATTATTTTATTGTTCCAATTTTAATTTATATGTAGTGTTAAGTTTCAAACGAACATGGAATCGTTCACAAACATTTTGAATCATTTAGATATTCCAACCTCAATTTATAAGGTATGTCGTTATTGAAATTACAAATATGTCATGATTCATTAAACTCTGTTTAAAAATACAGGCATTATTTCAACTCTATCAACACTGCATCGATAAGGAAAGCGAATTATGCAAGTCGGATTGTTTAAACAATGATATTAAATCGATTTTAATCGAAAATTTAGTTGAGAAACCTTACGAAACTAGTAGTATTATTAGGAATATACAAAATAAATATAATAAAAAACATTGTCGAGAATTCGACGATATTTTTTCTACTGCAATATTAAATTATTTAGAATTATTCTCACAAGACACAAATGACATCGACGGTACAACAATATATTGTTTGTTATCATTCATAAAATATTGCGATGAAAATGATGAGTTATTAGATTTTATATTTACAAAAATACAACAATTGATGGAAAATGGGAAATTGAGTAAAGATTTAGTCTATTTAACATTATTACCGCAGAAAAATCTCGGAATATTAACAAAATTATTAAAATATGAAAAATTGCATTTTGATAAATGTGATTTGAATGATTCAGCGACTTTATTTCGTTATTGTTTATACAAAAATAGGCATTGGTTATTTCATATTTTAGAAAATGAAATTGATAACCAATCGTTACCGATACCCATAATCGATAAATTGTGGCTATTGAAAATGATTTATTATTCAAATTGTTCTAATAATCAACAAATTGAGACAATTATTGCAAAAATATCAAAACATACAATTAAAGACACTTTTTTAGAGTTTTATTACACAGAAATAAAGTGGCATCTTGAATTTTATGATAGTCTTTTACGGCTTAATCCCTCAACTGAAATTAAATATAATTTTGCCAATTTAGAATCATGTTTAACTGCAATATCAAATGTCGTCGACTTAAAAGAAATTACTAAATATACTGAAATCGCTAATATATTACTACGATATGAGATATATGTGGAAGAAATCCAAAAAATTAAAAACTATAATGTGAAATCCACAAATATATCCGAATTAGACATTTACAACGGATATTGTCTGCTAATTGCAATAATTCAACTAATCACAAACACAAATGACAATTTAGTACAAGACGACTTGAACAATTTGCTGAAATCTATAAAAACGCAAATTTTAAGATCGCCCAATTTGGATTTTCAATTAGAAATATTCGAAAATATCTTCGCTTTGATATTTCTCCAACGAAAACATGTTGATGACGAAGATAGCGCGACATTTTTATGTACACGTCTAAAAATACAATATATAACAACATTTTTAAAAATGAACTTGAAGGAGTTAAAACGAAAACATTTTTCGGCCAGTTTCAATAAAAATTCGAAAAGTTATGCGAGATTTTCTACGTTGTCGAATTATTTAAATGATACTCTTTGGCGTCTAGAGTTATTGAAATCTCAAAATATTGGGGAAATCGAAGGGAAGGATATTGTTAGTGTTATGCTATCGTCACCAAATACTTTTATTTATTTGTGCCTGGAGAATGACAATTTTGAAAAAGCCCATGAAGTTGTACAGGTATTTATAATTTTGTTATTTTCTTTTACGAAGTAAAAATTTCGAAATCGAGATTTCCCTGAATCGAATGTGACTATTTTCGGAATGACGTCTGTGTGTGTGTGTCTGTGAACGCGCTAGGGCCAAAACTGTCGAGCCTAAAATTATGAAACTTCAAACTTAAGACTTGTATATTCCCTAGATGTGCACCTCTTATTTTTGAAAAGAATATTCAAGCCGGAAGTGTATATTTACTCTATACATTTTTTGTTCTATCTCCAATATCACTAGAACGGCTACACTTACGGCAAATATAGTTATGTTCATAATGAATCATATTAATATTTCGCACAACTTTTGTTTGAAACATTTCTTCAAAAAATGTACCAGTTGCGTGAAAAATGCTACGAAACATTATAAATATGTTGTTTACGTTGCCATGGATTCGCATGTAGCTTATAAAATCGGATCATCTGCTATTTTGATAGGAAAACAAAATTAACTGAATTAGATTAATGCCATTTCAGGATATTTCTGTAGAGTATTGGTTAGTTTGACTGCTTATATATATATATATATATATATATATATATATACATATATAACCAAAACAAGCAGTCAAACTAACCAATACTCTACAGAAATATCCTGAAATGGCATTAATCTAATTTAGTTAGATTGACTGCTTGTTTTGGTTATATATGTATATATATATATATATATATATATATATATATATATATATATATATATATATATATATATATAAATATAAGCAGTCAAACTAACCAATACTCTACAGAAATATCCTGAAATAGCATTAATCTAATTGAGTCTATTTTGTTTTCCTATTATTTTTAACCCGACCTCTTCTATTTCTTTTTTTTTTGTATTACGGCAGTAACTATACTGGATATCTGAAGTGGCCTGCACTCGACTTTCTTTTACGCAGTTTTCACTATATATAGATACATGTATATATATATATATATATATATATATATATATATATATATATATATATATATATATATATATCTATATATCTATAGTGAAAAGTGCGTAAAAGAAAGTCGAGTCCAGGCCACTTCAGATATTTTAGAGTATAGTTACTGCCGAAATACAAAAAAAAAAAGAAATAGAAGGGGTCGGGTTTAAAATAATATTTTTCTTGGTTGATTTAATTTATATCAAAGCTTCGAATCGAAACTGAGCCGAAAACCGGAAAACTCGGTTATTGTTGTCGGAACGAAAACCGGAGATGAACCGAAAAAAAAAATCGGTTTATTTCGGTTAGGAAAATTATGGTATAATAAATTTTTAATACAAATAAAAATATTTACAAAATGTAAAAATTAATCAATTGGAGCTGAACTGAAAAGTCGTCATTTTTCCCGGAACCAAACTGATTTATTTTTTACTAGAATCGGAACGAATACCGAAAACAAAAAAAAATACGGTTCGAAGTTCTGATTTATATTTCTAAATGTAGATAGTGTATGTCGTGTCTATTATTGTTATTAATATTTAAATGTATGTATATGATTCAGACGTGCACCTATTTTTACTTTCTTTAATCGAAATAATAAGTAAGTCTTGTAATCATGAAAAATTTCTGGAGATTTCAACGGATTTATTATAAACAATTTACAAATTCATAATAGTTTTCTTTAATTTTTCATATGCTTCTTTTTCGTATTCAGTAGCGTTGTACTCATGGATTTTGCCATCTTTTTGAAGTAATTTGCCCGGTGGATTGTTTAATAAATATTTTTTTGCCAAATCAATTCGTTTGCGCGGTTTACAATATTTACATTGCAAACAACAGCAACACCATCCTAATCATTAAATACGCTAAATTAAAATCAATAAAAAATAGTATTTATTAAAATAATATAGGTTCTATGCCGTATTCGTGGTAAAAACAACATTTAGTTCTGTCTTTATTGTTGTTCTTAGTGCGTATAGGGTACATGTACCTTGTTGCAAGAAACATGGTATTGCAATAACTATATAAATTAATAACCAAATTAAAAATATTCTTGTAACACGGTGTAATAGTGCTTGTTTAGATTCTTTTGTTTCTGCAACTTTTGATTCTATCCATACACACTTTACTGCCGCAAAACCTACCAAAATAAATATTAAACAATATCTTAACCAGAAGTAATGGTTTCATCTTGCTAACTTTTGCAATCTTAAAAACAACAGGAGTTTACAAAAAAATGTAAAATATTGATAATTTTAGCAACTTTTGCTTATAATAATTTTTTTTAATGGATTATTTACTGAAAAATTGTCTTTGGAGATGGTTATTTTTCATTTACGCTGCCCTAGTTGCAATACACATTTTTCATAGCAATCGTAGCTTGAATTTAAAACAAAATAAAGCATTGTTTATTTATTTACTAAACTAAACATGTAATATATCTAATATTTGGAAAAAACAATAACTTTGTAACTGGTTTTACTTAATTAAGTAAAACCAGTTACAAAGTTATTCTTTTTTCCTAATATTACTATGGAGTTTTACAAAGTAAAGGCCAATACTATTCAAGATTTAATATATCTAAATTAAATAGTTTCGGTTAAAGATAAAATAAATTATAAATATAGTGAATGTACAGAAAATCGAGTAAAAATAAATTAAGAATAATTGTTTTTAAATATAAATTTATCAAGAAAATTTTGTTTAACGCCATTCAAGTTTACGCATATTCTTTAGTAATATAAATCGAATCGTGACAGCGCAATAATTATATATATTTAAAAATCAGTGTTTATAATTTAAATTAGTATTTTTAAAAGCTCGCCACAAGGTGAGCTGGAAGCATCGGTGATTGTACCAATGTTTGTTTAAATTACATTTGAAATACTAGTTATTAAATGTATATTTCTATATTATTAAATATATATTTATGATTATATCTGTAAGACAGTTACAGATGCAGCGAAGTTATTAATCCGCGCTTAATATTTTAAATTTGAAAATAATTGTTTTTAATTATTATGACCTTTGGGTTCACAATTTGAAAATATGTTATAGATAGATAAAAGTATTACAATTATTTGTCAATTTTTTTTTTACATTAAAAGAACAGAAGTTTAGGTACAGGACACCTATGCCTTCAGCACGTCTTATAAATAATATATGCGGTGCGAACAGCGGCCTTCCCCGTCCTACTACATGCTTGGCATATTAAAATTTAAAAATAATTATTATTGCCAATGGGTTCACAATTTGAAAAAAAAAATTGTAAATTTTTTGGGTATATTAAAAAAAAAGTACAAATAACATTCTAAATAATAATTTTCAATAATGTTTTATGACTTTTGGGTTACTAATATTAAGTAATCTTGTAGATATAAAATATCTTAGATTTTTTTGTAGAATTTTAAAAGGGGGGCTCCAAATTTTAGGACCCTATAACTAGGGAAATATACGGGCGATTGGATTTAAACTGCGAACGGATGCAAATGGGATGCCAAATAATGTATTGCTAAGTTGGTGTAAATCGCTCCGGTATCTTCAAAGGAGTAGAGGGCACAAATTTGGTCTTACGAGCGAGCGACTATATATATTTTTGGATTCAGGGCGACGAGACAACTCTTTTTGTTAAGGAAATTTTTTGATCCGAGAATGCTACAGACATACGATCGAATGCTTTATCTCTTCTGTACTTCGTACAGCGAGTTAAAAATGTTATTTATACAAATATCAATATACCTATGCCTGACAATTCTTCTTTTGTACAATTTCTAGGTTCTGTTTTAAAATCAACCATTTTATCTAGCGCTTCTTTAACAGATTCGCCATCTTTGCTGTTCGTTGAATTAAATGTATTGCTCAATTTTTCTTCCTTTAATACTTCCATTTTATATTCATTATTTAATTCATCGTAATTATACTCATTGTCATTGTGTTCTGAACGCTTTTCTTCAATTTTTTGCGCAACTAATTGTTTCGTCATTTCGTTTAAATAATAAACATTTTTGTTTTCCTATTATAAGACAATAAAAACTATTTTACAGATCCGTCTAATTGTTTTTCAATTATATATTGGTTTTGAATTCATGTAATATTTATTTTTAGAGACGCCAATCCTATATTATAAAATTAGATACACATTGTGCCCACACTCGTGGGCACCATGTGCCCATAAATGGCTCGTGTTGTTTGTGAGATGTTAAAAAAATAACACGAGTAAACCGTTGCTTCCGGTTGAAATATTCTTTTCAAAAACTTTTACTTTCCAGAGATACACAAATTTTAAAATCAAAACTTCATATTTTTATGAAGGATAAAATAAATTGAGATTTTTGGGAAAAGCAGTCGTTTTTTAATAAATAATTTTATTTAACCCAACGTTTCGGCATCCCAATGGGTTATATAAAATTAATTATTAAAAAACGACTTCTTTCCTCAAAAATCTCAATTTTTTTTCATTCATCAAACAAATCCAGTCAAGAAAATACACCAGTTCATATTTTTATGTTCAATGAGTGTTCACAGATGTTATTGAAAAAATAGTCAACATCTGGAACCCGCAAAATGAATATTTCCATTAAAATTTCGAGGTTGTTTTTTTTGTAAACATAATACAACATTACGTATAAGAAAGTAAAATAAAGAATTTTTTTAATTCACTTTTAAAGCAAATATTTAAATCTCACCTGATTTTTAATAAAATTATTATTATTATTAACGAATCCTGCCTCCCAAGGTTCAGGGTCTAAAAGTTCGAAATATGCCTGTTTCTCTTTGAGAGTAAAATTTTTATTTTGCCCATATTTGGTGGCCTTTTGTCGATCGTTATAACGTTTGGCTTGCTTGTGTAATCGCTCAAACTTTGGATTTAGATTTTCTAAATGAAATTTTAAAATTTCTTGATATTGTATCATTTCATCTTCCATATTAAATTCTTCATTCTCATTACTAGCTACGTATTCGCCAATAACAAATTCTTCGTCATGAGTTAAGTTTATATTATAAGGAGGTGGCCAAATACAATTGACAATAGAGACATGAAATACTACAGCCATTATTAAATTCATTCTTACTTCAATATGTTCAATATTACTGTCAAAATATTGTAGTAATTGTTCATTTCAAAGCTTGCTTGTTATTCATATTTTAAGTTGTTGTTACACGATACTAGATGTAAGTCTTTTATAATATAATTTTTTCTCTAACTCATACCGTTATCGACATATTGAAAAAGTAGCAAGAGGAAACCATTACTGCTGATCAAGATATTGTTTTTAAATCAGGAGGTTTTTTCCGAGAACTTTACAGCTTTACATTCACTACATTGAAAAATATCTGGAGTGGCCGGCACTCAACTTTCTTTTATGCAGTTTTCACTAGATATATATATATATATATATATATATATATATATATATATATATATATACATATATATATATATATATATATATATATATATATATATATATATATATACATATATATATATATATATATTAGGAAAAAAGAATAACTTTGTAACTGGTTTTACTTAATTTTATTGAAATTAGTAACTAGTTTCACCACACTGTGGCATCATCAGACTAACTAGTTAGTCTTAGGTTTTACTTAATTTCAATAAAATTAAGTAAAACCAGTTACAAAGTTATTCTTTTTTCCTAATATTACTATGGAGTTTTACAAAGTAAAGGCCAATACTATTCAAGATTTATATATATATATATATATATATCCAAAACCTGCTGGCAAACTAACCAATACTCTACAGAAATATTCTGAAATGTCATTTATCTAATTGAGTCTATTTTGTTTTCCTGTCAACATAACAGATGATTCGATTTTATAAGCTACATGCGAATCCATGGCAACGTAAACAAGATATTTATAATGTTTCGTAGCATTTTTCTTGCAACTGGTACATTTCTTGAAGAAATGTTTCAAACAAAAGTTGTGCGAAATATTAATATCTTTCATTATGAATATAACAATATTTGCCGTAAGTGTAGCCGTTCTAGTGATATTGGAGATAGAACAAGAAATGCATATAGTAAACATGCACTTCCGGGTTGAATATTCTTTTCAAAATAGGAGGTGCACATCTAGGGCATATACAAGTCTTAAGTTTGAAGTTTCATAATTTTTCGTTCGACAGTTTTGGCCCTAGAGCGGTCACAGACATTCGATTCAGGGAAGGTCAAAACGTGTATATCCGTTGAAATCTCGAGTTCGAAATTTTTCATGATTACAATACTTACTTATTACTTCGTAATAGATAGTAAAATATTAAAGCAAAATATGCAAAACAAAAACAATTTTAATTTTCAGACCCCAAAATAGTTTTAGCTTTATTTAAATGGTGATATTTATATTTTAGATATTCAATATGGAAAATACCCGCATAGCTCAAGAAATAGAGTTTATGGAAAAAATGCAATATTTAAAATCGTCTAAAGACAAAAATACGACCGAAATAATTAAGTTCTGTAACGAAAACCATGTAATTGACGACAAAGAATTTAATGAAATATTTGAAAAGTTTAAGGATAATAAAATTGTGGAGTATTTGAATGAAAATAATGAAGTGTTTATAAATTTGATGGATACCGCATTGACTAATAGCGATAATTATGAGGCTAATAAGCAACTATATAACGCGGCGCTAATGCATAAAGAATTAGACAAAAACAGTACATGTGATTTTATAAAATTCTGTTATAATATACTAGAAATCTTCAACGAAATTGGACCAAAAGAAAATTTATCAACGTCACAAATTCTAAACTGTACCAAATATCGATTAAACATCAATGAACATAAACAACAAGAATTAAATTATGAATTCTTAAATAAAACATTTTTAAGCTTTACATCTCAACTACCAAAGAGTCTTCCAGGCAGTTTTCAAAATGATCACATTTGTTTGAAAACTTACCAAATATTAGCTGATATATTTCAATTATTTAACGTCGACAACAATTATTTACTTCGACTATTCAATTATTTAAAAACAATCATCAAAATATTATTCATACGTAATGATGGCAGTGATTTACTTGCTCAAGGAAAAGAAAGCTGTATTTTCGATTTGCTTTCGACAAACTTGCCGGAAATTATCGGAATATTAATCTCAAAACGTGATGTGAAACCCAAAGATCTGGAACCCATATTTTTGAAGTTAAAACTCGATTTGGTGTACCACATAGCTTGGAGTTGCATTCCTAATGTTCAATTAGAAATAACAAATGAAAATAATGTTGAGAATATTAAAACAACAAATGAAACTTCATTTTATAAATGTTTTCAACAGTTAAAAGATGCATATAACTTCCAAATCGAAACAAATGCAAACCAGTTTACTCCAGATATTTTTTTGCTTTCATATATTCGAAAGCGTAACTGGTTATTGGCGTATTTAATCAATAAGATTTATGTGATCGAAGAAGCCAAACCGGATACGAATTCCTATCGTACCAAATATTTCAATAATTTATTACATTTAAAAAGTGTTAATTATCTAAAAACACTTTTCAATAATAATGCTGCGATTACAGTTTTGCATCATGACGTAAAAATTATTTATTTATTATCATATTTAGAGCAAACTGTTGATGTATCTGAAGTAATTGATTGGAAAAATATACTTGATATAATAAATAGTTTGCCTGAGCGACAATTGCACAATGATTTTAATTTAAAACATTTGCGAGATATTACGTTATTTAATCTTGTTTCTGCGAATAAATCGAATGAATATTGTAAATATGTTGAGTATATTTGCGATACCAATTTGCGAATTAAATGTATTTTGGTAAATTTGTCGAATTGGTCCGGGAAAAATTGTGTGGAAATATTAAAATCACAATTGACTAATTCAGAACTGGACAACAAATTTAAAGCAGAATTAACCACATGGTTTTTTAAAATTGAATTGTATGAAAATGTAAGTAACAGTCGATTAGTTTTATTAAGTGTGAACACTTATCGTTTATATTGTGTTATTAATATTAAATGTTTTAGATTAAAGTAATTTTTGAATCAGAATCATGGATTGAAATATATAAATTATCGAATACGGATCCGAAAAATATATTTCTTTTATTGCTAACTTCAAGACAGGTATATATACTAAATCAGTGAACTCTAAAAATAATGAACGTGAAACCAAACCTTTTTTATCTCAAAATGTCTTACCCTAACGTAGCGAATTTTAAAATAATTCTCAAATCGATGTTTATTTTGAAGTACAATGCATATATTCTTAAAATTTTGTGATTATGATGCTTTTTATACCAGAGATTTTTGTTCGAATTCAATTAAACCATTTTGAATGGGGATTTTTTCAACAGCGAATAAATTAAAGATAACAGTTTTATAATATACGAGGGCTGTCCGATAAGTACTTAGCCTCACCGGCCTATGGCGCCACTGTCGCAAGAGACAACCTATTGTGTAGTACATTATCTTAGACGGCTACTGTTAAAATTTCAGCCGAATCGGACTCGTAGTTTTGTTTTGACCGCGTGTGAAAGCGGGAATATCCGCAGATTTAAAAAAATGGAAAAAGAGCAATATCGGTCGGTGATTCGATCCTTGTTTTTGGAAGGGAAATCGCGCAGCGAAATCAAAGAACGCTTGGATGCTGTGTATGGCACGGCGACTCTTCTCCTTCGATGGCGACCGTCAAAAATTGGTTCAACGAGTTTCAACGTGGTCACACGACGGTTTTTGATGAGCCTCGCCCAGGTGCCCCGAAAACGGCTACCACGGAGGATAACGTGACAAAAATCCACGATCTCGTATTGGAGGACCGCCGATTGAAGGTGCGCGAGATAACTGAGATAATAGGCATCTCAAAAGACCGCGTGGGTCATATCCTACATGAAATTTTGGGCATGAGAAAACTGTCGGCGCGATGGGTGCCGCGTTTGCTCACTCTGGACAACAAGCGCAACCGTGAGACCACTTCAGAGCAGTGTTTGACGCTGATTAAGTTTCTGCGTCGTTTCGTGACTGTTGACGAAACATGGATCCACTGCGCGAATTCCCTTCCAAAAACAAGAATCGAATCACCGACCGATATTGCTCTTTTTCCATTTTTCTAAATGCTGCGGATACTCCCGTTTTTACACGCGGTCAAAACTAAACTACGAGTCCGATTTGTCTGAAATTTTAACAGTAGCCGTCTAAGATAATGTACTACACAAGGTTATGTCTCTTGCGATAGTGGCGCCATAGGCCGGTGAGGATAAGTACTTGTCGGACAGCCCTCGTATGTATCTGATAAGTTCACTCTTTAAATTAAAAAAAATCCTTTAATTTATGGAATATAAAACAGTTCCAACGATCAAAATTTGATTCAACATTGTATCAAAAATGTATTGATATATGTATTACGGTTCAGACGCAAATTCAGACCGTGCAATAACTTCTAACAAGGATGCAGTATATTTGCTACTTAAATTTAATTGTTTCCTGTTTTCAGATAATCTTATTACTAAAATGGATAGAAATTCATAAACCAATATCATCCGACCTTTTATATTTAATCAATATTAATTATTTTATATTAATACTAGAACAGGGTGTAGATTTACAACAAGTAAAAATACTGCTGGACTTACTACAATTTGACCATAGAATACAAATCTGTAAAGACATACTGAAACATATAAAAAAACTTGAATATTTAGAATTTACAATCGACTATTTAATAACACTACTACCAGAACTAGAAAGCGAATATAAAAATATAATAATTAGTTTACAAATGTTCTCGTGTTTCAACTCGTCCGAACATGATTTTATGTTCTGTTTAATTAACAAACCATTGTTAATTATCGAACAATTAATAATGAATATTCGTCTAGAAAAATTGAATAAAGTTTTGGAAAAAATAAAACCGATTTTGCAAAAATCTAAAGACAAATATTTTATGATTGATATTTCGATTGAGAGTATTGATCAGTTGTTGAGGACATATGCGAAGAAATCGCTGGATTTTCGTGGCATTCAGCCATCGGCAGGGTTGAAAAGTATCGATATGAAATTGATGCAATCGTTGGATACTCTTAGCGATGATTCTGAGCGTAAGGCGTTTGTTATGCCAGAGACGGTGCCTGATAAATCTAGATGGACTCAAAATGAAGAGGTTTTTAGTCATATTTAGGTGAATTAATGACGATTTGATTATATTTTTATGTGATTTGTAGGCTGTAGAGTGTATGTGTTGTCGAGAAGTGACATTTTCTATGTTTAACCGACGCCATCATTGCAGAAGATGTGGTAGAGTGATTTGTTGGAATTGTTCGCATAAAAGAATGGAAGTAAGTTTAATCAATTTTCGTCTCAATAAATAACCAGTGGCGGGGCTAGACTTTGAATTTTGCAATGGTACAGCATTTTTAAAATGTGATACATGGCCATATGTAAAAAAAGGCCTGTCTCGGCCACTGGTAGTAACCATAGAAACATATAAACATCGCGTTCTACACATTCTTTCACACATCCTTAGATTCCAGAATATGGTAGTATACCCGTTCGAATTTGTAACGATTGCTTTAAGCAATCACAGCCTGAAGATCCAAATTCTTCATTAAAAAGTGAACAATCTTCCAGTAAATCAGGTTCTTTAGATTGCTGGCTGTTGTCGGAAGACGACAAACATAACGATATTGCAAGAGAAGAATTTTCCTTTGAATATGCACCCAGTGTATCATTGTGTTTATCTATTTTAAAACTTCATTCAAATTCAGTTGAATCTCCACAGTTAGTATATTTTTTTCATTTTCATTAATATAATTATATTATTTTTACACGACATTTCAGCTTAATTCAATTTAAATTTATGTTCTTGCTCTATCTATCCAAAGAATAGATAAAGCATGAACATGAGTTTCAATTGAGCCAAGCTTATATTTCGTGTAAGAAGAATGGAGCTAATATTATAATTTCAGGTTTTTATTGGAACAGTGTAAAATTTTGCTGCCATATCTTCAGGCTGCAGTCAGCGAAATAGATTTTTCATTCGTTATACAAATGATCAAGTAAGTAGTAAACAACAGGCATGTTTCTTCGCCAGTTTTGTGATTCAATCCAAGTAATCATAGAAATAGTATGATTCGCAAGGGGAAGGGGACTGTCAGTTTCCGATCACAAAATGGAAGAGTAGGGATAACTAATAACGAACGAAGAAATGTGATTCTCATAATCATGATTACTTTGATTAGTTAGATTGCGAATCAGAGTTCGAAGAAACACGCCTAACGATTCTTCTTAATTCCCTATTATAGTGGCTCTAACTTGGTACAGTTTATTTCCCCTTTTACAACTATCACATTATTATCTCACTATCCCATTATTTTAAAACCAAAGTAAACTTTAATTAAACTATGCGAATAAAAGTAGAAAAATTAACTCAATTCGATGAAAAATATGTTAAGTGCAGAGTGAAAATTGTAGTGTAATACGCGCAGACTTCATTCGCCTTTTACGTTAATCACCGCATAACAAGAGTTATAAAAGACCCTTTGGCTTGCCAGGGATGTACTATAGATTTTTACTTTCTTTTACGAAGTAATAAGTAAGTCTTGTAATCATGAAAAATTTCGAATTCGAGATTTCAACAGATATACACGTTTTGACCTTCCCTGAATCGAATGTGACTATTTTTGGAATGACGTCTGTCTGTCTGTGTGAGTGTGTGTGTGTACGCTCTAGAGCCAAAACTGTCGAACGAAAAATTATGAAACTTTAAACTTAAGGCTTGTATATGCCCTAGATGTGCACCTCTTATTTTTGAAAAGAATATTCAAACCGGAAGTGCACATTTACTTTATACATTTTTTGTTCTATCTCCAATATCACTAGAACGGTTACACTTACGGCAAATATAGTTATGTTCATAATGAAAGATATTAATATTTCGCAGAACTTTTGTTTGAAACATTTCTTCAAAAAATGTACCAGTTGCGAGAAAAATGCTACGAAACATTATAAATATCTTGTTTACGTTGCCATGGATTCGTATGTAGCTTATAAAATCGGATCATCTGTTATTTTGGCAGGAAAACAAAATAGACTCAATTAGATAAATGACATTTCAGAATATTTCTGTAGAGTATTGGTTAGTTTGATAGCCGGTTTTGGTTATATATATATATATATATATATATATATATATATATATATATATATATATATACATATATCTATATCTAGTGAAAACTGCGTAAAAGAAAGTCGAGTGCAGGCCACTCCAGATATTTTTAAATATTAATATGTTTAATGTATAATTGTGTTAAGTGAGCAGCATGACAAATAAGAAAAACAAAAAGTTATTTTGAAATATATCTAAGAAATTGTAAAAATAATAAAGCCATTTACAAAATACTTTTTCTCGAACAATATCATAATTTATGAAAAATAAATGTAATGGAATACATCCCGGTCAAGGCAACGGGCCGACAACCTAAACCCTAGCCTTGTTATCCGGTGATAATCGAATCCGGCGAATGTATTCTGCGCCTACTATACTAGTGTCCACTAGTACGTGTAAAAGTTACCAAAATACGTGAC
This sequence comes from Leistus spinibarbis, assembly GCA_933228885.1. NCBI lineage: Eukaryota > Metazoa > Arthropoda > Insecta > Coleoptera > Carabidae > Leistus > Leistus spinibarbis. The sequence continues at coordinate 6,110,391 of OW121791.1, forward strand.
TTTGTTGTTTTGTGTATTCAAACAACAAAACAGTTAATTTCAACCAAATCTACGATTACATATCCATGTTACACACCACTGGAAATTGCATATTTTCTTTTGAATTTAATTTCAGATCATTAGTAACAGTGGCAAAAATGACGTCGCTAAACAACTCGTACAAAGCAGAAACATCAAAATGCAACGAAATGTTGGTACATATTGAGCTGTTTAGTTTATTAATCGAAAAAGATTGCCTAGAATTATTTCGTGCAACTAATAAATCACTGACAAACGAAATCTACATAGGCTCAGGTGTGTTACGACGCTTACGCGATAAGCTACTAGAACAAGAACAGTGGCCCTTAGCGCTAGAAGTTTCAACTAAAGCCGGACTCGATAAAACTGGTGTATTCGCGGCGTGGGGTAAAAGTTGCTTAAAAGCAGGATGTTTGCAACTCGCCCGAGAAAAATTCCTATATTGTTTAGAGAGAAAAACTACTACAACAGATATGTCTACGTCACTAGATCTAAGTGTGTCTAGTGATTTTGATGAACACAGAATCAAACCACGATCAATGAATTTAATAGTTTCTGAAACAAAAACTATAAATGATGATATTAGACACCGGTCTTATTTAAGATCAACAAATTTGAGCATTGTCTCTGAAAGTCGAACGTTTAAAACACCACCATTAGTCAATGAAATAATTAGCGTCTTAGAATCGAATAGTCGTATAAAAGATAAAAGTATACTACGAACTTTCGAATCTACAAGTCTAGCCTCTTCCACGTTAAGTTTGAACACGAATTCTGGGTCGATTTCTTATGATCCAGCGGTTTGTGTATTAAATAAATTAAAAAACTTGAGCAATATCACGTCAGGATCATATATGGATGTAGGACAGGCGCAAAGTAGAAAAAACTCGAAAATATCTATCGAAAAAATCGATTCGAGACGCTTTATGGAGCCTTGTTTCTATAACGAATGTCTTTACTATCTAATGCGATACGGGTCACATTCGAGTATTTTGCATTTTTATATTCGACACGAAGAGTTTGATGAAGCTTTGAATTATGTTCTCGAAAATCGATTACAAGTGGACATATTCATTGATATTTATATCAAGTGTCTTGAAGATGGGAAAATTGAGACGTTACAAGAACATATGCAGAAAATTGATTGTACTTTAAATTCGTGGGAGGTAATTTGTAAAATTATTGGTTGTTTGTTATAGATTGTATATATTGTGGGTTTTAAGGTGTATTTGAAAGCAATTTGTCGACATTTGGAAACAAATCGTATGATTAACGTGTTGTATCAGTTGCAACAGTTTATGTGCGATTATGTTAGGGCTGCCATGACTTGTATTCGGTTTTACCAAGAAAATACGAATAATTTTCAAGAGTTGTTGAATCACGAGGAATATTTACAACAAGCCCAGAGTCATTTGAAACAAGAACTCGAGCAAGAGCAATGGGTGCAAGTTAATAAAGGTATTATATAAACACCCAGATATATGTATTTGTAGCAATGAATGTGTAGAACGCTTTGTTTATATATTTCTACTCTGGTTACTACCAGTAGTGGGGCCAGACCTTTTTTACAGTGTCTCGAACCATTGTGAAAATCGTCTAAGACACTGTAAAATTTTGAAATATACAATGCGCCAAAATATCGAGAAAAATCTATTTGTATTTCAACATACATATACATCACTTTAAAAAAATTCTGTAGTACTGCAAAATTCCGTAACTGGTTATTTATTTGATACAAAAACGAATCAAAGGTCATATTAAATAATATTATTGTGAATAATTTATTCAAATACAAAAAAAGCAAAATTATAATACTAAGATTTGAAGAGATAAACATATATTGTTGTTTATTGATGTGTTTGGCGAATGCGTACTGTCACTGTTCTTAAAATTAAAGATACAAATATTAATTTAAATCGCAATTTACGGTTAATATTTTTGAAATATTAATTTGAAGATTTGATGTGTATTTTGTGTTTGCAATTAGTGCCATCTGATATATTATATTGATTTTGCATGCCAATAACAAATATAATAGCAAATCTATCGTGTATTTATTTTATATAATACATTAAGACTTATGGAGAAAACAGCTAAAATACAAAACGTGTCCACACAAGGAAAAATCGTGCAGGGAAAATGCTTTATTTATATGGTGTATCAATGATTAGATGTACATTTACAAAAAAAAAATTACATGAATAATCACCACTCGTAAAATTGTTCAATTAGACAGATAGATCAGTGGAGAGACTGCATTCTGTATATGATATGGGCACATGGCACCTAGTTCTAAATAATGATGTTCTTATGTTAAGTTCTAAAGTGTTTTTGATAACATAAACAATATATTGTTTTAATTACAGTTCGAAAAGTAAGCACCAGTTCAATAAGCAGTATCCAAAGTACAAATCAGCCTTCTTTATTAATGAAAATTGATCCGAGGAATATTGATAGATATATAAATACGATTTGGCGTCAAATTGAAGTAACGAAATTTTTAGCTGAATGTGAAGCAGAAAGCCGACCTACGTTAGAAGTGGTTAATGAAATTTTTACGTTTGAAGAGGGTAAACTAGATCAATATAAGACTGCACATACATTTTTTTAAAAACGAATGTCGGTGCAAATATTTTTTTAATATTGAGAATATTAGACATATGATCTAATAATATAGAACCTTTGAGTATTTGTCCTGATGTGTTCTTTAAAAATATTTTAATACTAAATAATATTGCTCTTTTTAAGCTAGTTTGAGGTAGCATTTTGGTCTTTAAATGTATTATTTCACATAGTCTTTAAAATTCAAAAAATACTATATAATAAATATAATGTTAGTGTAGTTCTTATACATTTTTAAATACAAAATATTTATTTTATAGAAGAAACCCCAATTGCCAAACTAAAAATTCCGACATTATTTAATTCACAGCTAGATAAAACAAAATTAGCGGTATTAGCTGTTGTATGTGGGAAGAATATTGAAGAGGGTTTTGGAATTGCATTTCGGTATTTATACAATATTTGTACCAGAATATATTTGCTGAATTATATTTATTATAGGATAATTCAAGATCATAATTTAAAATATTTGAAAATTTATTGCCTGGCCGGCAAATATTTAGCGCAGATATTACGTGAAACAGCTGTTATTGAACTGATTAATTGCATTCGATCTAGTGGCCTAAATTTGGAATCCGTTTGTGTAACGTGTGATGAAGTTCTGATGATTTCAGTCTGTGCACTGATGAAAGCTAATGGAACAGGGATGCAACTTGAAAAACTTATAAAATTGATCACAGATGTTGGAGTAAAGGTAATATTTTTTATTTACATTTACTTTTGTCTAGTTAGCACACTTATTAATATTGTTTCATAACAATGGTAGAATGAATTTAAAAGACAATAATCCCGTATTACATTATATATATATATATATATATATATAATTTGTCTACTGTAGTGGACGCAACTTGTAGCCTAATTATTGTAAACAAATCAATTAAATCATATATTTTTCTTTACGTAGAATTGTTAATTTGATATCTTAGAAAAATATGGTCAGTTTATGTTTTCTATGGCAATTTTAAACCAGCGATTTTTGTATAGCTAAAATCTTAGATATGTGTATTTTTTATATTTCTAGTGAAATTAAAATTTAATCTAGCAAATTAAGAAGATAGAGTCAACGGGTTAATAATATATTGTTAAGGCTTTAAAAAATGTAAATTAAAAAAGAACTACGTATTATAAATACTATTATATTTATATTATTATACCACGGAAAAATACATTTGTATGTATTTATACATTCATTCTTAGTTGATAATAATGACGAATAATTACTATACTTACGGTCACCCTTCGTCATAGATCACGTGATAACTATCAAACCAGGCTGATAGTTGACCTGATTTTATTCTCAAACTTTTTTTTATAGTTTATTTTAAGTAAATTACTATATTACTTAAAAATTCGTCACGAAATAATATTTAAATAACACTATTAGCTATTTTATCACAGTACTTAAATCTTTTACTAATTATTTGAACCGAAATGTACGTCATTAGTGTTTATAAATTTGTAAAAAGAAAAAGTTGTACTGATTTAAGCGTGGCCAACTTGATATTTAAAGTTTGTTGCGAACTTAATAGACATTTTTTCATCATGAAATCTTAGGTATTTAGTTGATACCTATATTTCAATACAGTGGTTTCCCACCATAAGAAGAAAGTAAAAGAAATTACTTACCATAATTTAATGAAGTCTTTATTCACAAATTTAACACTTTATTTAAAATCCTGTCTTTAAAGAAATTAACCAATACATATTACCACTCCTCAATAGGGGAAAAACGAGATTTATATATATATATATATATATATATATATATATATATATATATATATATATATATATATATATATATATATATATATTTATTTTAATATTTTGAAATGAAAAATATGTTTAATTTTCTTTATACTTCTTTGTCACTTTGTTGTTATTGAATATAATCTTGTTTTATAAAAATGAATTTCATTAAAAATATATGTTATATCTTATAATTATTGTTTTCAAAGCAACTTATGTTTGTTTTTAATAGTATTGAAGTAAAATTTATGTTGAAACTTAAAAGTTTTTATGATAAATTTGAACGCTGATTCATTTTGATCAGAATTTAATTTACTATTACCGTAGATTTTTTTAGACAATTTTCATTCAATAATTAACATTTCATTATAATTATAACAGTCTGTTTGTTTGTAAGTTCCCAAATGTAATGTACCCAACGTAATTTTTCGCGAACAATTTTTTTTTTTTTTTAAATAACTAATTAACACAATATTTGATTTATAGATCAATGCTTATATTGAAAGCAAACAGTTAAAACGAGCGTATTTATTAGCTGTTAGACACAACAGGAATAACGACATACGGATGATACTACGTGAAGCCGACCGTCAAAATCAACCACAAATTAAAGCAATTTGTATGAAACGTTTAAATCAAACACAATAATATTTTGTACATATTTTTATTATTACATATTGTTTATAAATAATAAATTTTTTGAATTGAGCAATACGGCTGTGAAATAAAACAAATGTATATTTATTTGTGAATAATAAAACAATGTTTTCAAAATAGCTACCTCATTTTATATCTTTGTTAAAATAGACAAACATATCGTATAAAATTTATTCATAAAATTATATTAGAGTATTTTTCTTGAGATTTATATATTACTATATTTAACAAAAATGCTGTTTAGGCCCAGTTCACACTGCACGTGACCACAAATGTTCACGCAATATAACACAAGATAGCGAAGCGATATGTTAGCCGAGTCAGCTATTGACCTACTCATTTGTCAAAAGTTAGCATATTCAGACTGTCTGTTTAGTAAACAGATTCAGTAAAAGCTCCTCCTACGAATAAGCGAGAGCATTGCTTATTGGTAAGCAGATTTTATACAGCTCAAGAAACCGAGAGTAGTGATGATCACACAGTCCGGCATTATCACTAGATTAGTGTTTATGTCTATATTTTCTTGTTTATATATTGTCATTTTCATTCGATTTGCTGTTATTTTCATTCAAAATAGTATTTTTCAATACATTTCCGGCGTTTTCTTAATTTTTAAGATGTGTAATGGGTTTTTGCGCGAACTGCACTGCATAATTCCATCTCCTCCCACAAAGATAATTACTGAATCTGTTCATTAAATAAACAGATTATAGTAACATTTGAGTAAGAGTAAGTCGAGAAATAAATCGGCTGTAGTTATCAGTATCGCGCCCATACGCCCATAATAAATCAATGTGAACGCTCTGATTTAGGAACTATGTTCATATTTAATGCAATCAAATGCGTCTCTGGTCTAGATAACGTTATAAAATTAAATTGTTATATTTAAAATACTAAAAGATAGATGATTCAAACTAACTTGCATGCAGTGTGAACGTTCTCATTTAGTAACATTTATTGCGGGTATTTTGAATAGTGTGAATACATTGTTCACTATTCAACTATTTGCGCGTATAATGTTTTATGTAAATATCAGACCAGCTGAGAGCAATGTGAACGTGAACATTAAATCACATTGTTCACAAATTCATGCGTTTAACTATCGTATCGCTGGTCGCGTGTTGTGTGATTTGACCCAATAATTAAATGAACAATTTTACTGTAATATATTAACAGTGTTTTGTATAAAAAGTGCGTTATTTTTTTTACAAAAAAAATGGCGTTTTATATTTTTACAGTTAAAAGTTAACACCTAGTACTTTATATTTATTAAATCAATATACTTATAAAATATTACATATATATATAATATAGAAAATCTGTCATTTTATTTGTTCTTATATTTAAATATTATTGTTGGCTATCAGTAGAGCCAATATCGTTTTCTTCACTATGATCATCACCGATTCCATTTTGGATTTCATTTGGTATTTCAGAACTGAGTTTTTCACCGAAGGTAGGATCGATTTCTGTCACTCGGCTTGCTAATCTTTCTCGTTGTTCTGGAGTCCATTGGGATACCCATTCGCGGAATAATTTTACCTTGATATAATAAACCATATTTTTACTTATTTATTCGTAGTATATTCTTTTAAACATCGATTTTTTCATTGAAAATATACATTTGCAACAATCTTGAATTCATTTTTAGTTTTTACTTTCTTGGACAAAGTTTAAACAAAATTATTATATCATAAAAATTTCGAACTCGAATTTTGACCATCCCTGAATCGAATCTATTTTCGGAATGACGTCTGTGTGGGTGTATGAACGTTCTGTTGAATGTAAAATTATGAAATTTTATACTTAAGATTTGTATATGGCCCGAATGTGCTTCTCTAATTTTTGAAAACAATATCTTAGCCGGAAGTAACAGTTTACTCCTACTATTTTAGTATCTCAGAAATAATACGAGTGAGAAAAGGTCATTCTTATAAAAATTAAAGATAATAAAATTTCTAGCAACTTTTGTTTAAAAAGTTGTTTTCGAAAAATGTACAATTTACTAGAAATCACATAACAATATGGTTATTTTATATTAACGTTTCGCTAGTTACAATATATATTAATTTATAGCAATGATAAGACTTATTTTAAATTCAAGCATTATTATAAAGGCCAAGAAAGTCGAGTGAAGGCCACTCCAGCTTTTTTACTGGAGTACTTCTGTTACTGTGAGCACTCTAACAAATGAACATTTCTACTTTCTTTTACGAAATAATAAGTATAGGGATCACCAAAAAATCGAACTCGAAATTTCAACGAATATACACGTTTTGAGCTTCCCTGAATCGAATGTGACTATTTCCGGAGTGACGCCTGTGTGTGTGGATGTGTGTGAATGCTCTAGAGCCGAAACTGTCGAACATAAAATTGTGAAACTTCAAATTTAAGACTTGTATATGGCCTAGTTGTGCACCTACTATTTTTGAAAAGAATATTCAAACCGGCAGTGCATGTTTACTCTATACATTTTTTGTTCTATCACCAATATCACTAGAACGGCTGCACTTACGGCAAAAATAGTTATGTTCATAATGAAAGATATTAATATTTCACACAACTTTTGTTTGAAAAGTTTCTTCAAGAAATGTACCAGTTACGAGAAAATTGCTACGAAAATTTATAAGTATCTTGTTTACGTTGTCATGGATTTGCATGTAGGTTAATAAATCGGATCATCTGCGCCTGTCAATATTTCGACAAGAAAACAAAATAGAATGACATTTCAGAATATTTCTGTAGAGTATTGGTTAGTTTTGATAACTATTACTTCAAAACCATTACAAATTGGTATTGGTATAACTTTCCACCCATTCATTTATATAAGGTAAGCTTGGTTTTCATATTATTTCTGTTGGATTATTATTTCCTAATATTATATTTTTATAATCAATAAATATTGATGAAACAATATTTGATAACATAATAATATAATAAGGTAATTGGTACAATTTCAGAGTATTACTGTGATATAAATACTATATATATAATGAAAACTACGTAAAAGACACAACCCATGAATTTTTTTTAATAATAATAAATATAATTTAAGACATTAATTGTTACAACTTAAATTAAATAACCAATCAAAAATATCTTTGTCATACTCGAGCAATGAAAAGTTTCAATTTTCATTTGCTATTTTTAGTTGTATTGGTTTTATTTTACTTTAAAATAAACGTTAATTTTTATAATATACTATTATTTTACATACTAATCTTTCATAATCTCGAAAAGTGAACAGCCCTGAAATAGTAAACAAGCCTTACCAAAAATAGTTCATTGCGCCTCCATCGTATTACTCTTAAGAAGAAATAGTTGAAATGATGCAGCGATTTTTTTTTAGAAAACTGCATATAATGTTGACAGATATTTGTGCCAAAAAAAAGTTTAAAAATAAAGGAACCCAAACGCATTTTTTATTCATTGTTTGTTTGGTAAATAATCTAAAAATATCGCTTGCAAACTTACCCTGCATTCGAACAGTGACATTGGTTTATCTTGACTATTGATACCGGACAAACTGTTCACAATTCCATTGACATATGTTGCGTTTGCAAGTTTTTCTGCTAGCACCGGCAAAAAATCGGTTCGCTGTAATTCACTCCATTCCGTAAACCATTGAACCAAATATCCCATTTGGGCGTCTACACTTAGCATAGTCATTTTTAAAATGACGCAGTCTTTTCTATCAGTCCCTGCAAAATGAAACACATTTAACAGTTTTTGGGAAATGCAGGGCCGAATTTATCGCGACGCCCTAAGCTAATAAGGATATCGGAAGTATTTACACACAAAAATAACACATACATATTCATAAATAATGCGGTATTTGCAAATAAAAATACGAAATAATTTATTTTTAAGGATATGGACATATATGTCGAATTTAATTATAGAGCACATATATATATGTGTGTGATGTCGACATTAATATGAAATATTTACGTTTTTACTTTCTTGGACGAAGTCTAAAAAGAATTATAATCATGAAAAATTTCTCCAGATTTTAATGGAAATACACAATTTGCCTATTTTCGATATGACGTCTATGTTAGAGCCAAACCTGTTGAAGGCAAAATAATGAAACTTAAGACTTGTATATAGTTTAGATATGCCCCTTCTATTTTTAAAAACGATATCTTAACCGGAAATAACAGTTAACCCCTGCTAATTTATCAATATCTCGAAAACGGCATGAGTTAGAGAAAATATCTTGAGTGGCCTGCACTCGACTTTCTTTTACGCAGTTTACACTAGATATATGTATATATAACCAAAACCAACTATCAAACTAACCAATACTCTACAGAAATATCCTGAAATGTCATTTATCTAATTGAGTCTATTTTGTTTTCCTGTCAAAATAGCAGTTGATTCGATTTTATAAGCTACATGCGAATCCATGGCAACGTAAACAAGATATTTATAATATTTCGTAACATTTTTCTCGCAACTGGTACATTTTTTGAAGAAATGTTTCAAACAAAAGTTGTGCGAAATATTAATCGCTTTCATTATGAACATAACTATATTTGCCGTAAGTGTAGCTGTTCTAGTTGATATTGGAGATAGTTAAAAAAATGTATAGAGTAAACATGCACTTCCGGTTTGAATATTCTTTTCAAAAATAGGAGGTGCACATCTAGGGCATATACAAGGCTTAAGTTTGAAGTTTCATAATTTTACGTTCGACAGTTTTGGCCCTAGAGCGTCCACAGACACACACAGACAGACAGACGTCATTGCGAAAATAGTCACATTCGATTCAGGGCAGGTTAAAACATGTATATCCGTTGAAATCTCGAGTTCAAGACTTACTTATTACTTTGTAAAAGAAAGTAAAAATGATTCATATAGAAGTTGAAGATATTAAAATTTCTAGCAACTATTGTTTAAAAAGTTTTTTTTTGCGAAAAACGTACCATTTACTGAAAAATCGCCTTTGAAAATAATAATTTTATATTTACATTGCCCTAGTTACAATACATATTGATATGATCTCACAAATGCGTAATTATGACAACATAAATACGATATTTACGATTTTCCGTAGAAGTTTTCTCGTAACTAATACATTTTTCGCAGAAACTTTTCAAACAAAAGTTGTGCAAAATATGAATATCTTTCATTATGAACATAACTATTTTTGCCATAAGTACAGCCGTTCTAGTGATATTGGAGATAAAACAAAAAATGCATAGAGTAAACATGCACTTCCGGTTTGAATAATCTTTTCTAAAATAGGAGGTGCACATTTAGACCATATACACGTTCGAGGCCCTAGAGCGTTTACAGACACACACACACACACACACAGACATTATTTCGAAAATAGTCTCATTCGATTCAGGGAAGGTAAAAACGTGTATATCCGTTGAAATCTCGATTTCGAAATTATTCATGATTACAAGACTTACTTATTATTTCGTAAAAGAAAGTAAATACATTTCTAAAGATTTGACCATAGCACATTTGTGCTCTGTTCTTATAACACATGAGCACATTTATTAAAAATATTTTATTTAAAAATAATGTATTAACAATTGTTAAGCCTCTTAGTATTTAATTATTTTCTGTGAGCCCTAGCTACCTCTAATTTAAACAAATGTTTAACCGGCTCTGGAGACACGTCTATCAAAAATCAATGCTAAATATAACAACCGGCAACCGGTAATCCAATTTAGTTTTAATTAAAATTAAATCTGTTTGATTTATATGAAATGTAACTAATATACGTGTTAATATTAAGTAGCAATAAACACATACTTAATTAGTGCAGAGAAATGTGCATTTTAGAAGGTTAAAGGTGAAAGCTAGCGCTAGAAATATTTATATAAATCACAATACTTACAATTCCTGTAAGAGTTCAATGAATGTTTATAGTTTAGTTTCACTGATTTTCATTCTTCCATCAAATACAAGAGCACTACACTATTTTTTGATCTAGTCTGCTGACAACATTTAACTGACAATGACCTTTCTGTTTTGAAGTAACTGTCCTTGACCTTAAGTCATGTTTTTCAGCTAACCAACAGAAGCAAGTTCAGTATTTTGCACCAATAGTAGATTGAGTATTATAACTTTACGACATTGGATTGGCGCAGGTAGTGAACCACCGTTTGTTTATCGTTGAAAGAACGAGATTCTTAACCATCACAATGTCGGTAAAGAAGACTGCGAAATTATTCAAATATTTTACATTCAAATTCTCGTTAAAATTGGAAGAATGTTAATGATTAGTAAATGTTCTTCCTATTTATTATATTGTATATCTTTTTCCACAAAAATAACACAATACATATCATCGTTAATTATAGTTTTATTGCGATTGTAACATAATCTAACAGTTGTTACCCAATATAGCTGTAATTTTAAAGTTTGATAGGGAACAAATCTAAATTTTTATATCCGGCCGCGAAATTTGAATCATTTATATTTAATTTAGAATTTCACACTTATTAAGTCTGTGCCCGCATGTTCCTGGATATTATATTGAAGATCTTTTAATTTGCTACTATTAGATTTCTCAAATTTTCAATAACTTAACACGTAATAGATTGTCGAACTTAACTAGTATCGGTCATCAGTGCGTCCCATAAGAATAACCCCATGCGTTGATCGGACCCGTTTTCGTATTTCGCGGGAGCTTGTCACATCCGCCCGCGAAATACGAAAATGAATCTGCTCAACACTAACGCGTCCACGCATCACTGGGTTATTCTTATGGGACGCACCGATAACCGATATAGGCCGACATTCTCTTATTTGTTAAGTTATTGAAAACTTGAGAAATCTGATAGTGACAAATTTAAACAGCTTCAATATAATGTCGGGAACATTGAGGAACATGTTTAATAAGTGTGCATTTCTAAATTAAATAGAAATGCAAATTCTTTCTTTCATAACTTGCATCGACAATGCAATGCGCAATTGTATTACCGGAAGTGGCTCTCTGATTCGTCCATTCAAAATATCTGAGCTGCCGAACATGCAGATTACAGGTTTCGGCTGATTTCGTAAAAACGATCTGTCATGGCTGACTCAGTTACATTCTGTTCTGTCGTGTTTGTTGTTAGAAATGCACACTTATTAAACATGTTCCCGACATTATATTGAAGCTGTTTCAATTTGTCACTATCAGATTTATCAAATTTTCATTAATATTAACACATAAGAGAATTTTGGCCTAAAGTAATAGAATAAACTAGGATCACGCGTTGAGCGGACTAATTTTCGTATTTCGCGGGCTGTAATAAACGGATGTGACGTAGCCACTTTTTCAAACTATTGGGATTGTTAACATAATCTAACAGTTGTTGACCAAAATAGCTGTGTATTTAATGGAGCCCGTACGCTATTGAGCTATATATAGCTATGTTCGTTTGTCCTGCACTGACTGTTCAGTTCATGATTTATCTCTCTTCCACTTATAATGAAGAAAAAGGAGATTATGCACTGAGCAAGAAATGCAGGTCGAACGAACAAACTTTATGATTGTAATAATACATTGCAAAATTAATCTTACTTTATCTTGCATATCATTAGAGTAAATTTGGTTGCATAGACATAAAATAAAATTAGTTTATGCAAATAACGAGATTTTACTTATAATTAATTAATATAAATCTTTTCAAATGAAATTAAACTAGAATTCATCCGATTTATTTGCATTTAATAGTGATTTAATCCCTATTAATTACAAATGTCTTTTAAAATGAACATGGTTTATCCATTAATTTTTGTATTTTACGGTAATAATAAAGCCGGGTAAATTTCGCCTTATATCCTCTAGAAATAAGGTGTTTTATATTTTTTATGTATGTACACGATAGAACTTAGGCGAGTTGGCAAGGTCATTTGAAACTGTTTGAAACGTGGCTAAATTGCCTGAATGATTTGTCTATTTTATGAACTCCAAACTTTATTATCGCTGACACGAATTGAACGCGGTGTAGAAGTTTTCTTTAAAATTTGTACAGTTAACCGATAACGTGTCAGTTGTTAGTTGGCTTTCATTTAGTGCACTACTAGTAAATATATAAATTAACGAAAATGACTGCTGTTTTTGAGGCAATGTCCATGGACAATCCAGTATTTAGGACATTACTGTTTTACGAAGCCCTTTTGGTTTTGAAAATGTTGGGCATGTCCGTTTTAACGGCGATGCAACGGATGAAAAATAAGGTAAATTAACATTTTTACCCGAATTTAATTTCTAATACCTTAGGTGAAAAAGAAAAATTATAAGATATTTAATTTTAAAAATTATTCACATTTTGTATAGCAAATTGCGCATTATTACGCGGGAACATAAATCATAATGCTATTTTTAGATAATATGCCCTGCAAATTGAGATCACCAGTAACCGGTTTTACATTTATTTCGTTTCTAATTGACTTTGTAGAGATAAAATAATATTATTTCAATAGTATTCGCGATTATTAATAATTTTACTGCTAATTTATCCTCAAAATGTTTTTCAAGTTTGAAAAATTCGATATTTTATTAGTTACCGGTTACAGTGACCCAATTTCGGAATATACTACAAATCTAGTACAATCTTCGTTGGATAATTCGAAATAATTAAAAAATATATATTATATAGGCAGGGCCGGACTGGCCATCTTGAAAATATGTAATATCCATATAGGGCGCTTTTTTAAATTTCAGTCATTCAGCAGCGGTTTAGGCCGCTTTATTGGGGAAAAAACCACAATGTATTAATCTTTTTATTTCCAAAATATTTATATACTTAATACATTCAGGGCTTCCAGGCATTCACTATTTCCACTTTTATTCACTTTTTCCGAAATCGATAACTATTTTAAAATTTTATTACCTATATTCATGTCATAAATGTATGAAAAGTATTAAAGACGCTAAAAATTCGTCAATGTTCTAACTTCGTAGACTCAAAACCAATTTTTACATAGAGCCAATACTGTCAAACGTGAAATTTCAAACTTAAGAAACCGGAAGTGCATGTTTACTCTATGCATTTTTTGTTCTACTTCCAATATCACTAGAACGGCTGCACTTATAGCAAAATTTGTTATATTCACACAATGATAGATATTAATATTTCACTAAATTTTTGTTTAACAATTTTCTTCAAAAAATGTACCAGTTACGAGAAAACTGCTACGGAAAATCTTAAATATCTTATTTATGTTGCCATGTATTTTCACATAGTTCAATCAATCATTATGATTTCTGCCTGTCAATATTTTGATTTTTGCTAGTGAAAACTACGTTTAAAAAAGTCGAGTGCAGGACACTCCAGCTTTTTTAATACACTCTTAATTAGAATATGTATAACTCTTTTATTTATTTATTTAATTAATTGCCAGAAATTTGATAACACAAGGTATTTGGGGTCGCAAAATGGCGTCTACAAAATGAATATTTTATTCACTATTATTCACTTTTTTTATCTATTTTCAGTCACTTTTATCCTTTAAAAACGACTCTATTTCACTTTTTTCTGGCCTCAAAATCGGTCTAAAAGCAAAAATGACTTCTGCAAAATGAATATTTTATTCACTATTATTCACTTTTTTATCTATTTTCAGTCACTTATTTCACTTTTATCCTTTAAAAACGACACAATTTCACTTTTTCTGGCCTCAAAATCGGTCTAAAAGCAAAATGGCGTCTACAAAATGAATATTTTATTCACTATTATTCACTTTTTTTTCTATTTTCAGTCACTAATTTCACTTTTATCCTTTAAAAACGACACTATTTCACTTTTTCTGGCCTCAAAATCGGTCTAAAAGCAAAATGGCGTCTACAAAATGAATATTTTATTCACTTTTTTATCTATTTTCAGTCACAGTTCACTTTTATCCTTAAAAACGACTCTATTTCACTTTTTTCTGGCCTCAAAATCGGTCTAAAAGCAAAATCGCGTTTACAAAATGAATATTTTATTCACTATTATTCACTTTTTTTTATCTATTTTCAGTCACAGTTCACTTTTATCCTTAAAAACGACTATTTCACTTTTTCTGGCCTCAAAATCGGTCTAAAAGCAAAATAGCGCCTACAAAATGAATATTTTATTCACTTTTTTATCTATTTTCAGTTACTTAGTTCACTTTTATCCTTTAAAAACTACACTATTTCACTTTTTTGTATACAAATATGCTGTGGAAGCCCTGTAACATTTCTTATACGTATCGTCAATATTTCTATCTTTAATAAATGGGTTGTTAGTACATAAGCTAGTCATAATGAACCATCTACTAAAGTATGCATTCATTAATATAAACTCGATAAACAAGAAATATTTTGTATTATACTTATTTTTACATAACTGTATGTATTTTGATTTTGTTAATATCATTATTGTTTCTATTTAATTTTTTTTAACTCCAGGCTTTTGCAAATGTAGAAGATTCAGTTGGCTTTAAAGGAAAAGTTAAAGTTCATGAAGATGTTGAACGTGTACGCAGGTAAAAAGAAATAATTGCCATATATTTTCTCCATTATTTAAAAATGTATCAAAATTCTGAATATAATATGAATAAATATTTCTAGGGCCCATTTGAATGACTTAGAGAACATAACGGTGTTCTTCGTAGCCGCCTGGTTGTACATAATGACAAATCCAAATCAATTACTTGCAATGAATTTAATTCGTGGATTCGCAGCTGCTCGATACATGCACACGATCGTCTACGCCGTTGTTGTGATTCCCCAACCTGCGCGCGGTCTCGCATGGGGCATCGGTTACGCCATTACCGGCTATATGGCATTTGTTGCTCTATTGCATTACATGTAATTCTCGTATCATTCATTTTTAATGGTTGTGTACTACGATATCATTTTATTTTTTACTAAATATCTATCATTGTTTAGAAAAGACTGTCATATCGATTTTAATAAATAAATTTTCATAATTATTTCTTGTGTTTTACTTTCCTTTACGAAGTAATAAGTAATTCCGAACTCGAGATTTCAACGGATATACATGTTTTTACTTTTCCTGAATCGAATGTGACTATTTTCGGAATGACGTATGTCTGTCTGTGTGTGTGTGAACGCTTTAGGGCCAAAACTGTCGAACGTAAAATTATGAAACTTCAAGCTTAAGACTTGTATATGCCCTAGATGTGCACCTCTTATTTTTGATAAGAATATTCAAACCGGTAGTGCATGTTACTCTATACATCTTTTGTTCTATCTCCAATATCACTAGAACGGCTACACTTACGGCAAATATAGTTATGTTCATAATGAAAGATATTAATATTTCGCACAACTTTTGTTTGAAACATTTCTTCAAAAAATGTACCAATTGCGAGAAAAATGCTACGAAACATTATAAATACGTTTACGTTGCCATGGATTCGCATGTAGCTTAATAAATCTGTTCATCTGCGCCTTTGATAGGAAAACAAAATAGACTCAATTAGATTATATCCCAAACATTCAAAAATATAGCTATTAAAGTCATTGATTGAGTACTAGGATCTCAAATGACCCCAAAACGTATTCAGTGTATTCTAAAATTGAACAACACAAGAAGATTAAACAAAAGTAATTTTAGAACATTGATTATTTTATTGATACAATAATGTTGTGGAATTAAGACAAGAGAATGAAAAGAAATGAAATAAAATTGATATCAGTACTTGAAGTGTTTCAAGGACAATGATATTTAAAATGAGTTTATAAATACATGTATTTTTAGCTTAAGCATTCGGTCGTGTGTCTGTAGCATTCTCGGATCAAAAAATTTCATTAACAAAACGTACATGTCTCGTCGCTCTGAATCCAAAAATGTATATAACTTATATACTTGGATGTTAGTCGTCGCTCGTAAGACCAAATTTGTGCCCTCTACTCCTCTGAAGGTACCGGAGCGATTCACTCCAAATTTGGTACACATATTATTTGGCATCCCATTTGAATCCGCTAGCAGTTTAAATCCAATCGCCCGTATACTTCCCGAGTTATAGAGCCCCAAAATTTGGAGCCCCCCTTAATACTGCCCTTATAAAAATAATTAAAACACTTAAAAATTCTACTAAAAATTCTAAGACATTTTATATCTACAATATTTTTTTTATATTGTTAACCGAAAGCCCGAAAAAAAATATTAAATATTATAATTTTGAAATTTAAAATATGCACTAAATTTTTATCTTTATTAATATAATCTACAAAAAATTGTAAGACTTTTTATATCTATAACATTTTCTCAAATTGTTAACCAAAAGGCCATAATAATTAAAGACCACTGCTTGCAACGCATATTTTACTTATAGGCGAGTTCTGCGCGTTGGTGCGTTTTACGCGTACCAAATCTTGTTACTACAGATTTCTGTGGTGTAAAATAATAAATGTATACTATTGGGCCAAAATGATATATACGGCTTACTACATTGTAACTAAGGAATTAAATTACAAAATAATTTTTAAAAAATACATATTTATTAAGGCTTACAATTATTCACATAAAAAAATAACTTATGTAGTTTTATTTAGTTTTTGATTTCAGTTTTGTTTTACTCACTGGTTCATTATCATTTTTAAATAATTTTAAATCAGCACAAAATAGAACCTAGAATAAAAATCAGAGTATCAATTTTTGTATTTATTTCAAAGCTAATTAAGAATAAATTTTGTTCACTATAATCACTACTACTTATTACACATTTAAAAATATACTAATCAATCCAAAAAGAACTTTAAAATCGGATTTTTTTAGATTACAAAAAAATAAAAACCTAAAAGTGCTGATTCAACATGTTGTTGTCAATATAGTAATTGGTTAATAAATAATGTTTTGATAACCTTAGAGTAAACAGAGATAAACATAATTTATAATTATCTTACCGTATGAGCCCAACCGGCATAAGGTCCGTATAGCTCACGAAAATAATCCCCAATCTCGTTATATACTTTATCTGTGACTGTCTTTGTTTTTCGTAAATGTTTAAGATAATATTTGGATGCTATCTGGTAGACATGTGTGTCCACTGGAATGGCTCCAAAATGACCCAGCGACATCAGACAAATACAATCTGCAACCTAATTATAACTAAAGTACTTCCCATCCCTTCGTTATTTTATTATAATTGACAATCAATTATCTGTTGTGGCCAGCATATGAATTTCTTGGAAACATAGATACAAATTCCCATAACATTAAATGTCCATGTTTCCAGAGCTACCAAATATGGTAGTTCTGGAAACATGGAAAACCACTTTAATGCAAATTTTTATAATATTTATCGGTTATAAATTTTTTCATAATCCCTATATTTTTTTCTCAATAAGGAATAAACATTGATGCAAGCACCAGTGCTACCAGCTCGCCGTAACAGCGAGCCCGATCACAATAAATACAATAATTAAAGTGATAGCAATTATTAGAGTACAAAATTTATTATTGCAATCATCCAACAATCAATTAATCAACAACATTTTAATTTTCAATGTTATTATTATTATTAACAAATTCTTTTTAGCTCGCCGTACGTAGTACCGAAGAGGCTAAAGCATTCGGTCGTGTGTCTGTAGCATTCTCGGATGTTAGTCGTCGCTCGCTCGTAAGGCCAAATTTGTGACCCCTACTCCTCTGAAGGTACCGGAGCGATTCACTCCAAATTTGGTACACATATTATTTGGCATCCCATTTGAATCCGCTCGCAGTTTAAATCCAATCGCCCGTATACTTCCCGAGTTATAGGGCCCTAAAATTTGGAGCCCCCCTTAATACTGCCCTTATAAAAATAATTGAAACACTTAAAAATTCTACTAAAAATTCTAAGATATTTTTAGTCTACAAGATTTTTTCATTTTGTTAACCCAAAGCCCAAAAAAAATTATTAATTATAATTTTGAATTTCAAAATTTGAACAAAAAATTTTTTTTTTAATATAATCTAAAATTAAATGTAAGACTTTTTATATCTATAACATTTTTTCAAATTGTTAACCAAAAGGCCATAATAATTAAAAACCGTTGCTCGCATTACATATATTACTTATAAGGCGAGCTGGACGCATAGGTGCGTTGTACCTAAGCTTGTTTACGTTCAAATTCACAATCTGTAAAAACATTATAAATATAAAATGTCTTTTTTGTAGATTTATTTAAAATAATAATAATAAAAAAAAAAAGATTTTTATTATTTTTTTATAGCCCATGGGCTCACAATTTGGAAAAACTTTGTCGACATAAAATATCTTAGAATATTTAGTATAAATTATAAAAAAATTAAAAGTTGACTAAGGGCAGTATTTAGGAGGGCTCCAATTTTTGGGGGACTATAACTCTGGACCTGTATAAACGATTGGATTTAAAATGCGAGGGGAACTTCACGGGCGTGGAAATTATATGTATATCAAATTTCATTAAAATCGGCCCAGTACCTTCAGAGGAGATACGTCCACAATGTTGGTCTTACGAACGAGCGACATAATCCAATAATATAAGTTCTATACATTTTCGTAATTAGGGTGACGGGTCAAAAACTTTTTCTTAATTATTTTTTAATCCGAGAATGTTACAGACATATGACCAAATACTATAGCTGTCTTGTACTGTCATACAGGCATTTGACATTCATAAACGTTTCCATAGCAACCTTATATATATTTTATCAGTTTTTATAACTTTTTGCTGGTCATAACACATTTTAAGGGTGAATGTATGTTTAATTATCAAAATTATAACGCTTAAGTTATATGGATATTTTATTTTTAATTTTGCATTATAGACGATTCCATACTTAAATAAATATTTATTGTCAAGTCATTTAAGTATTACGTTAGACAATACCTAATTATTATTCTAGGACATCAGTAACATGTATATTTATCATAACATTGAATTATGTATATCTTAATTATGTTGTCTGCATATTGTAAACGCAGTTGTTTCAGACTTCCCGGTGTAATTTTACTTTCTATTTGCAAACAAATCAAATTTTCAAGATCAACCGAATCTGACCACCACGTGTTATTATTTTTCCCGTTTTTGTTATTTTTAGTATTTTTTGACAATATTTCAGCGAAATCGCAGATGAGTAGTACATCGACAGTTTGACCATATTTTCAATGTTATCTTAATTCCTTTAAGTCTGAATGTATGTATAATAAACTTATAACGCTGAAGTTAATAGTCTGGGTTTTTCCGTTTCATTTGTAAGTAAATAGACGATGCCATGTAAATGAATAATATTCGATATTTAATTTATAAATATACAGCAATATATCGCATAATCCGGTTTCGATTAATCCGGATTCACAATAGTGCAGTTTGAAAATTTCAAAAGAAACTAAATTGAGAAAATAAAAATCTATTTTTTTTTTGTTATGACAAACCGAGTGATTCTTTTTTAACCATTATGTATTTAGTAGTTCGATTAGTCCAGTTTCCAACAGTTCGGGATATTAACGGAACCAATTACCCGGACTATGCAAAGTATTGCATTTTTTTTTTATATATATATTTATATAATTATAACTAATTTCATCACTCACCTTGGCCCCAATTCCAGTCAATATAATTAATGATTTCTTCGCATCAACGTATTCCATAGTTTTCAAACTTTCTATCCATTCTGTGCCGCCCAATTCAACAATTTTCGACGCCGATTTACTGATATAACCTGCCCGGTAACCGAAGCCAGCCTCTCGAAGTCCTTTCTCAACACCAGGTTGCGCTAAATTTTCTACTGTTGGAAAATTATAATATGATACGTCTTTCACTGTACATAATTTTGTTCCATAAAGAACGCACATTTTTTCAATCATACTTGATATTCTATAAAATATAATATATTTACTTATTGAGAACTCAAACTATCAGATATGTAATCTCTCTGGTAAAAATGCCCCATTGACACCGAATAAATTTATTATAAGATACTTAATGTGTATTGAAACGATGTTTCTAAGATCAGATAATTTTCTATATACTTTATATATTAATATCGAATTTTTCGTATGATGGTGAGAGGAGAGATAGGAACATTATGGAGTAAGAGGGTTGTCCGATAACTTATGCAGATCGACTAAAAATCGATCCGCGATCGACTTGTTGGCTACTCCTGCTTTATATGATTTTAAATTACACATTGAACTTAATAAAACCAAATAAAAACCGATTAAAATAACATTACAAAATTAGGTACAGGCACATACGCCTTGAGCTCGCCTTATAGGAAATATATGCGATGCGAGCAGTGAACTCCTCTCCCACTTCGCGCTTGCGCATAAAATATATAATTTAAAAATAATTGTTTTTCATTATTATGGCGTTTGAGTTCACAATTTTGAAAAATATTATTGATAAAAACGTTACAATTTTTTATGGCCTTTTATGACCAATATTTTATTGCCAAACATTCTTAGAATTTTATTATTATATAATTAAGGGTGATTATAAATCCTATAACTACGGCCGATTGGATTTAAATTGCGAACGGATTCAATTTAGTGAATTTTATAAAATTAAAAATCATAATATTTAATAATTTTTTATGGCCTTTGGGTTAACAATATGAAATAATCTTGTAGATATAAAATATCTTAGAATTATTAGTTGAATTTTTGGGTGTTTTAATTATTTTTATAAGGGCAGTATTAAGGGGGGTTCCAAATTTTGGGGCCCTATAACTCGGGAAGTATACGGGCGATTGGATTTAAACTGCGAGCGGATTCAAATGGTATGCCAAATAATATGTGTACCAAATTTGGTGTGAATCGCTCCGGTACCTTCAGAGGAGTAGGGGGCACAAATTTGGTCTTACGAGCGACGACTAACATCCAAGTATATAAGTTATATATATATTTGGATTCAGGGCGACGAGACAAACAATTTTTGTTAATGACATTTTTTGATCCGAGAATGCTACAGACACACGACCGAATGCTTTAGCTGTTCTGTACTTCGTATGGCGAGCTAAAAATTTAATTTTTATGGGTTCTTATGTGGTCTATATACAAACAATCTATGTGGAATTATCGAAGTCATAGAAAGTAAATTGTCTAGAAAATACTATAGAATCTTACCAAATAAATCTATTAGGTTTCTATTCGGCATTTTTAGCATAATATTTCTTATAATTTAAAATATGTAATAATACCTTGATATATTGTTATTAGATGAACAAATAAATGAAAATATATTTTCTACAGGATCTTGGGCTAATAAACGTATGCCATAGAAATCTTTTGCCGCCATCTCGAAATACGGATCTGCTTTTGACCATTTTTTATAAAAATCGTCTAAATTTATATCTAATCGAAAATAGTTGTGTAAGAGTAGTTCATATTTGTTTTGCTCATGTGTTTTCGATTTTTTAATAGGTGGCTCATCATCTATAATTTAACTTCGATTGTTATAATGGTTTAAATACATATAAAATATGAAAACAACCATTTTGAAAAGATGGATCATAAACCTTGTACAATATATGTTCATTTTCTAGCATAAGACACCAGAGACAACCACTAAATATACCGATCCACTGTTCCTTATCAGTATCTGCTTCTTTCTTCCATCTATTCATATATTTTTTAAGAAAAAAGAAAGTTCGGAAATATAATTAGGTCACTTATAAATATTTATATTAAATTTCTTGTATAAACTCTAATGTTCTAGGCTAGACTATAAGTGAAAGTATATTTTATATTTATTTTCTTTTACGACTTAATAAGTAAGTATTGTAATCATGAACATTTTCGAACTCGACATTTCAACAGATATACACGTTTTGACCTTTCCCAAATCGATGTGACTATTTTCGAAATGACGCCTGTGCGTGTGAACGCTCTAGAGCCGAAACTGTCGAACATAAAATTGTGAATCTTCAAACTTAAGAAGTGCACCTCTATTTTTGAACAGAATATTTAAACCAAAAGTACATGTTTACTCTATGCATTTTTGTCTTTTCTCCAAAATCACTAGAACGGCTGCATGTTTACCTTGTCAATTTATTAAGTATCTCGAAAACGGCACGAGTTAGGAAAAAGTGAATCTTATACAAGTAAAATATTTGGAGTGGTCTGCACTCAACTTTCTTTTACGCAGTTTTCACTAGATATAGATATATGTTTTTATATATATATATATATATATATATATATATATATATATATATATATCCAAAACCTCCTGTCAAACTAACCAATACTCTACAGAAATATTCTGAAATGTAATTTTTCTAATTGAGTCTATTTTGTTTTCCTGTCAAAATAGCAAATGATCCGATTTTATAAGCTACATGCGAATCCATGGCAACGTAAACAAGATATTTATAATGTTTCGTAGCATTTTTCTCGCAACTGGTACATTTTTGGAGAAATGTTTCAAACAAAAGTTGTGCGAAATATGAATACCTTTCATTATGAACTATATTTGCCGTAAGTAATATTGGAGATAGAACAAAAATGCATAGAGTAAACATGCACTTCCGGGTTGAATATTCTTTTCAAAATAGGAGGTGCACATCTAGGGCATATACAAGTCTTAAGTTTGAAGTTTCATAATTTTACGTTCGACAGTTTTGGCTCTAGAGCGTTCACAGACACATAGACAGACAGACGTCATTCCGAAAATAGTCACATTCGATTCAGGGAAGGTCAAAACATGTATATCCGTTGATATACATACATATATATATATATATATATATATATATATATATATATATATATATATATATATATATATATAAAATTTAAAACATAATAAATCTATATTACATATATAGTAAAAATTAATTATAAGAAAGTCGAATGAACCGCATTCCAAATTTTTATATTCATAAATAATGATTCATAGTTGAAATATACTATATAAGTTGTACGTGATGACGTCACTGACACTGTTCACCGGCCAATAGCAGTTTACTAGTGACGTCACTGACACATTTGGACAGGTGTCTCGTGAAAAATTTGTTTTGTGTAAATGTAATTGCATAAATAGAAAGAGTAAATTCAGTTTATTTATTGCGAATTTATTATACAAATATATTTTCTACGCTTGAGTTTCAATATCAAATTGAATATTTACCGAAAACTCTGACCTCCGTTTAGAGTCCCTTTTAATTGTAATCTAGCACCGCACAGAAACTTTTGCCATGGTCCTTTAAACATATTCACGATAAATATAAATAACAAACAAATACTTAATTGTCAATCTAACGCGGGAAACATACCAAATAGTTGGTTATGTTTATACGATATTTTTAACAGGTGTAAACATAGAAAGTTGATTTCGTGAAGCCAGTTTTACATTGAATTACTTTGATATTAAGTCCTTTTAGTATTTTGTATTGCTTTTTCTACTAACTACTTTTGTGATCTACATTGATCGAACTTACCGTCTAAATATATAATCGAGTTTAGTCTACATTTTAAGCCAGTTCTTTATTAGAATTTTAAAAAATTGGGAAAAAATGTTTAGGTGTATTTGGCGCAATGGCTCGTTTTTATTCACCTGTGTGAATAATAACTGAATTTAAATGATTCGACCAATACGAGGTCGTGAAATCTAGACAGTGTGTACTTTTTGTACTCAGTGCCAGTTACGACCTATATGATTGGCTGAAACTAATACTAAGTGCACGACAACAAAATTTTGTGGAAAACGGCCGAGTTCTGGTTCACAGTACAGGATTTGTGATTGGTTGTTGGTTCCACCATTTACAATTATGGTTGTTTTTGTTTAATAGAACGCGTTTTCACACATACGAAAATATCTTGTAAACTGTCATTTTTAACCAAGTTTCAACAAGTTTCTAAACAAAACAAATATCGTCGCTTTTCTGACATAATGAACTTGGAATATGACCAATTTCAATCAGTTTGTCGAACGTGCTTGGCTGAGAAGGACGATATGAAAAGCATTGTTAATTTTGCTGCTATTGTAATGACTTGTTCATCAATACAGGCAAGCTTTGCCTAACAACTATGATATTTAGATATTAAATTATTATATATTTTTAAGATAGAACAAGAGGACGGTTTACCCGCTGTTATATGTTCGGAATGTGTATTTCTAGCGAATCAAGCATACGAATTTCGTATACTTTGTGAACAATCTGATAATGTTTTGCGAAAGAAATGTATGAAACAAATTGTTCTAATCAAAAGTGACCGGTATAGTTTCTTTATTAAATAATTAAATTAAGTAAATAATAACAAGTGAATATTTAGATTTGAAAGTAATTCTCCAGACTTATACCAAGATAATATATGTTTGCCAGAACATATTTCAACGGATGACAAACAAAATGTGCCTTTGAATATTGAAAATATAATTGAAGCTAATAAACAAAATAGTAAAGAGAAGAATATGTCTTTTGAAGAAGATTATGCGAAAACACTTGAAACAGGTAATTTAACAACTAAATCTCTTAACCACTGCGCCATGGCGACTGCTAATAATGTTCTAAAACATAATCAAATAGTTTATACTGAAATATAACAATCACTACTCTTCTGAAGTTCAGTCTGCTTTGAAATAGACAAAAACGAATCAAACGTCAGAATGAAATGTCAAAAAAGGTTTGTGATAAATCTTCAATTAATTTGATGATTTGAAGTGTATTTAGTGTGTTGTGTACTTTACACAGAGTGGCATCTGCTATATTATATTGATATTGTATGTCAATGACAAATATAAATAATTGTTAGTTAATAAAATTAAGTTTTATTTATTCTAATTTGAAGTTTGTGAGTGTCGCTATTTTAAGCATTTATGTAAAAATGACCGACCAAAGAACAAATATAAATAATAGTGCTACCACGTGAGCGTCAAATACAGTATTTCAATGTGAATTAGTGACATACGAGTTACGGAAACATTGTTTGAATTGTAAATCTTAAGTAACATGTTATTATTCAATTTTTAAGTATTTAATAAGTGAAATAAGTGCATATTATTGCCTAATTTGCATATATTTTTAGCAAATACGTGTTTCCGTCCATTTATTTTAATTAATAGTTAATATTTTCACTTCAAAATGGCCAAAAAGCAGTGATTTTTGAAAAAATGACATGCGGTAAGATTCTATAGACACACACAGACGTCAAGCATTTCAAAAACAGTATTTCAATGTGAATTAGTGACGTACGAGTTACGGAAACATTGTTTGAATTGTAAATCTTAAGTAACATGTTATTATTCAATTTTTAAGTATTTAATATGAAATAAGTGCATATTATTGCCAAATTTGCATATATTTTTAGCAAATACGTGTTTCCGTCCATTTATTTTAATTCATAGTTAATATTTTCACTTCAAAATGGCCAAAAAGCAGTGATTTTTGAAAACGTCAAGCCGAAAATAGTAACATTCAATGCAGGGAAGATGAAAACGTGTATATTCGTTGAAATCTTGGTGATCCCTCTACTTACTTATTACTTCGTAAAAGAAAGTAAAAATGTGAAGAAAAATTGCCATCCGCTAAATTATTTCTGTTAAAATCTCGAGTTCGTAAATTTTCATGATTACAATACTTCCTTTTAGACTTCGTCCAAGAAAGTAATATCAATTATGCATTTTTAAATATGTATTTTTTAGTATATTAATAAATTCTTCAAAAAATGAAAGAAGTTTTATATCTACAACATTTTCTTTAGATTAAATTTATAATTTTGTTACAGACGAAATAATTCCAAATTCGCCATCCCTCAAAAACGAATACTCAAGTGATAGATCTGATAGTGATGATTCAAATAATGACAATTCGGAAGAAAATGACCCACAAACTGATGAACTTTCATGTCGATATTGTGATATGAAATTTCGGTATAAAGTTCGATTAAAGAAACATGAACAAAAACATAAACATGGATTAAAGTGTCATATATGTGGTGAGATTTCAATTTGTTTCTTACTCTAGTCTGCGTTTATGCATTTTTTTTTACAAAATCTGTTATTTTTTTTTTAGAAAAAGATTTCCCAACTATAAAACAACTCACAAACCACATAAATATTCACAGTCGTAAAGGTGCTCATTTGTGTCAAACGTGTGGTAAACAATTTACATTACCCGAAAATTTAATACGTCATCAACGCATTCACGCAGGCATAAGGCCGTATAAATGTCATCTGTGTACTAAGTATAAACAAAATCTTGTAATAAATTTAATAGATTGATCTATTAAATTTATTTCAAACATAATTTAATGGCCCGTTTTTATTTTTTATAGATCGTTTACGCAATCAAATGAATTAAAATCTCACCAAATTACACATTCAACAGAAAAACATCATTTGTGCAGTGTTTGTGGAAATAAATATTCACGATCAATCTCTCTCCGAGTTCATATGCGAAGAATTCACTCATTGCCACCGAATCAGCGGCCGTATATTTGCGCAGTATGCGGCAGAAATTTTAAAGGTCATTTTTATTACTATTATTAAACTAGAATTCACGCATTAGGGCCGGTATTATAAACTAATTTAATATACAATTAAAATTGATTTTTTCTTTAAAATAAACAATATCGAATCAAAATGACAGAGCCTTCATAAATATGTGCTGGTATTTTTTTAATTCGCCGTACGAAGTACCGAAGAAGCTAAAGTATTCGATCGTGTATCTGTAGCATTCTCGGATCAAAGAATTTCATTGACAAAAAGTGTTTGTCTCGTCGCCCTGAATCCAAAAATATATACAACTTATATACTTGAATGTTAGTCGTCGCTCGTAAGACCAAATTTGTGCCCTCTACTCCTCTGAAGGTACCGGAGCGATTCACACCAAATTTGGTACACATATTATTTGGCATCCCATTTGAATCCGCTCGCAGTTTAAATTCAATCGCCCGTATACTTCCCGAGTTATAGGGCCCCAAAATTTGGAGCCCCCCTTAATACTGCCCTTATAAAAATAACTAAAACACCCAAATATTCTACTACAAATTCTAAGATATTTTATGTCTACATGATTTTTTCATATTGTTAACCCAAAGCCCGAAAAATATTATTAAATATTATAATTTCTTTGTTTTTGAGAATTAATAACAAGTTTTAGTGACACACAATCAGAGCTGGGCAATATCAATTACTAGTGGAATTGAATACATAATTCACAATTCAACTTAAAAATTATTTAGATAATTCGCAAGCTCAAATCACCTGTAATTAATTGATTTCAAATCACAATTCAAAACGAATTAAAATCAATTACAAGTCTTTTATGGGAATTTGTATCATAAGTCATTAATCAAAAAGAGTTAAAGCCTATTTACTAATTACAAATATGTTTGAAGCTTTTTTGACACTCTTTTATGTGATTTTTAAATCAAAAGGAATTCTGACTTGTTTATCAATTGAAAATCTAGGATAATTCAAAAAGGAATTGAAGTCTTTTGGACAATTACAAGTCTTGTATGTGCTTTTGTTTTATAAATCAACAATCAAAAGGAATTAAAGTCTATATTATGTTTAACAATTAATAATCTTTTATGTAACTTAACTTGAAATGGGATTTAAAATCATTCAACCTTTTTAACAAATATAAAATTTTGATGGCTTGAAGCGTTTTTGTGTGCTTGAAGTCTTTTTGAGAAGTGAAACCAATTTGAGGACTTAGAACCTTTGACTAATTCATAAATTCAATTCAATTTCTTCAAATGAATTCAATTCATTAAAAGGGTCTAAATTTAATTGATGTAAATGAGCGCAAGGCCTTTTCAATTCCTTTTGATTTGAATTCCTGCCCAGCTCTGGACACAATGATTCCCTAATGTATGTTGCATAACAATTATGTAAGCACTGTATTGTTTTTAGATCGTCGAGATTTATCCCAACATATGTTAATACATACGGGTGAACGAAGCCATGTTTGTAAAGTATGTAACAAAGCATTCAATCGTAGCAGTAACTTAAGGGTTCACGAGCGGATACACAGCGGACACAAACCGCACGTTTGCCCCGTTTGTCAACGGGCGTTCATACAGAAACACGTACTTAACACTCATTTACGAACACATCCGAAATCAGCGTAAGTAATTTTATTTATTTTCATTTTTGTTATATTTACAATAAGAAATCATTTTATACTTATATATATATATATATATATATATATATATATATATATATATATATATATATATATATATATACTTGCGGAAAGTATGGAAACGATTGAATTATTTATATTTATCACCGTGTGTTGTGATTGATTAATGACGCAACTTTGAGTAAAGATAATCTGTAAAATTTTAAAAACTTACAGTTATTTAATAATTACATATTATATATATATATATATATATATATAAACACGCTTTGTTTTTATAAATACAAACTGGATTCGATCTTTAATTTTTATAGATTTAATAAAATTTAAGAACACTACTGATTAGGTCATTATTACAGGAGTTGGCAGTTGCTATTAGATAAGTCGCAGTTATTAAAATATTGTACATCGTTTCCAAACTTTCCGATGATAGGTGTTCTTTTTAGATTAATCCCCAGTATTACAGTGCTGGTTTAAACTCCAGTTTTGTTTTAAGTACAACATTTTGTTTTTAGTGCAATTTAACCCTTATTCGGCACACTTCTCTGGTATAACGTGCTCGGTACACTGGGGTCATGTGCACCCCAGTGACAAAAACCGTCAAAAAAAGGAACTATTGAATATTTTTACTTAATTTTTTTTTTTGTAGCGTTTTGAAAGGGTGCTTTTTAATGAAGTATAGGTTAAATAGGCAAAATATTTAATTTAGCACCTTTAAAAAATTGAAATAGCGAAAAAATTGATTTTATGAAAAAATTCATAACTCTTAATTTTTATATATTAAGGGCTAAAAATTTAGGTAGGTCTTCTACTAATGCGGCACTACAAGATAATAATAGTGGTTTAAGTGCCCCTTTAAAAAAAAGTATTTATTTTCAGCAAATATATGATATATCATATAAATTTAATTTTTTTCATAAATATATTATTAATTTTATGTAAAAATATTATTGGTAAATGTAAAAAGTACCCTTTAGCTGTTGCCAGGTGATGTACTAGACCCGCTCCCGTCCCCTTTAGGTACTCAAAATTCTTGTATTATAAGCGTGGGGTGCATATGATCCCAGTGTGCCGAATAAGGGTTAAATAACACATCGTACCCATTAAACCGTAAGGATAAACCTTAAACCTCACCTGTAATATTGGGCCTAATTATTATATTTACTAAAGTGAGTTTTAAAGATCTTGGAATTGATATAAAATAACAATATAAGTAGTTATTCCAGCAGCCATCTAAATATAATATCAGATTATTTTATTAATTTATTTTGTGATATAAAAATGATTTTTCGAATATATTTATATATAATAAGTACTTACGGCATATAATAAAGTATTGTCTATTTCAAATAGACCACAAACAGTGAACGTATATTTTTGGTGTTCGAGTCTCAAAACATGTGAAGCTATCTACAACATATCAAAGAACATAACAGAAATTAAAACTGATCATTTTATTAAAAGTAATGTACCAAATCTGTTATTGCAGAACTGCATTGTTCATTGTATCGTATTTCGTTCATTGATTGAATGATTTTATTTGCCTGTAAACAGATTCCTTTATTGAAGGTTCTTTTTCGGTTTTGGTCTGATTTTTTAAATAGCTTCAAATTCAAATTGCGTTTAAATGTTAAAGAAAATATATTGGTAACTCAAATGATTGTGGATTTTTTTTATCGGTACACATATTAGAATAGATTCCATATAACCAATAGTTATTTGGGGGTTGGCATAATTTTACTTCTAAGGTAATACAATAACTGTGATACAATTCTATCGTTTTTTGGCAGAATAAGAACTAATAAGCTGGTAGAATGTTATATTTGTTGCAAATATAACAATGTACTGCTAGTTACCTGTAAAAATAGTGATCTAATATTTATAAGTATTCTAAAGGAAAATTGTTTGACGTTGCTTTTAAAATTATTTCCCCAAAAATAAACAATCAAACGATTTAATTTCAACGTTCATATCAGTATTATTATTTAACTATGTAAATATATATATATATATATATATATTCCTCTAGTATTATTTATGGACAAATTCGTCATCCATTTCAACGCAATAAGAACCTATTTCAATATTTTTTTTGTAATAATACTTTAAACGAATTAATGTAAAAAGAAAATTTTAATATTTTCAAAATATTTATTTATATAACAAGTACGTTATGCTTTACCACCCTATTCAAATATAATTACTTGTTATACTATATCAGACCATGTTAATTTGAGTTATCAATAATAACACATATTTATTTTGTAATTTATGTAAACTTTGCTATTCTAGAAATAAAAGTGTTTTAATTTACCTGCACTGTGACTATATTGGTGTTATAAACCAGAAGTATTACCGTGAATACATTTTTAATAATCCAAACCAACGGATTTACAATCTCCGATAAAATCTCGGTTGTTTGTGTAAGTAATTTTGTTGTCAAATAATAAATTGACACAATTGTTCCAACAAAGTACGTCGTGAAATTCAAAAATAAATAAATTTGAAATATATTATTAATGACTTCACAATATTGACTCAAACGACCGTGTAAATTGACGACATTTTGTAAGATATCCGCTATCTTGGAATCACTGTCCCTTGGTGCTTCTATTGTTGCTACATCACTATTAGTGGGATTGAAATCGTACATTTTCTCTAGTATTTTATCCACATATATAAATCTGGTTCTTGCATCGTATAATAAAACTAATAGCAAACTTTGAATACCGATATTTAAGTAACGCGTTGTAGTATAAGCTATCAACATTGAATTAGGTATGCCAATTCCTTGAATATATGCACGAGCCATTATAGAAGTATTAATCGTAAATAATAGAACAATTATTTTTATGCTGTATATATAAACGATACTATAATCAACGACAATATTTAAATCGCGTAATATTTTATCAATTTCTGTTGTTTTTTGAAATATATTTACAATATTTTTCCGGTAAATGTGAAAAAATAATGTATTTGATAATACATGTAAACAAGAGGGATATAATTGCATTGCATTAGCTAATTTATCTACTAGTCTACTCGTAACATAAGGGTGCTTAGTACATATTAGAGTATAGAAGAAAAATACACAAAATATTAATTGTATTAAAATAATAATAATGCCACTTTTTAAAAGTATTAATTTTCGACCACGAACTCGACCAATAATTGTATAAGGATTAGCAGCGAATATTTTACAAAATATAATAACTATGCGAAGCGCGTCACATAAATCTTCAATGTTTTTCATTTTTCGGCTAATAATTTGTTCGCTTATAAACTTGAATCTGGGCTAGAAGTGAACATATAAAAGTAATAAAATAAAACTTAATATAATTGGTATTTATTGATTTGTGTGCATTAATTTTCCTAATGCATGTAGTTGATTTTTACGTAATTACAATCATAATTTTCTTATTATAAAAACAGTTTTGGTTTAAGTTGCACATTTGGTTTTTAGTGTCCTTTGAGTCACATTGGTGCACAAATATCGTAACTTAGAAACCATAAGGATATACCTCAATTGTATTATTGGGCCTAATTATTTTATTATTTACTAAAATGAGTTTTAAAGATCTTGAAATTGATATAAAATAACAATATACGTAGTTACTCCTGCAGACATCTAAATATAATATTAAATTATCTTATTCATATATTTTGTGATATGAAAATGATTTTTAAATAATTAGTACTTACGGCATATAATAAAGTATTGTCTATTTCAAATAGACCACAAACAGTGAACGTATGTTTTTGGTGTTTCAGTCTCAAAACATGTGAAGCTATCTACAACATATCAAACAACAACAAAAAAATTAAAACTGATCATTTTATTAAAAGTAATGTACCAAATCTGTGATTGCAGAACTGCATTGTTCATTGTATCGTATTTCGTTCATTGATTGAATGATTTTATTTGCCTGTAAACAGATTCCTTTATTGAATGCTCTTTTTCGGTTTTGGTCTGATTTTTTAAGTAGCTTCAAATTCAAAACGTAAACAATATTTGATTCGCATTTCATGAAATATTACTGGTAACTCAAATGATTGTGGCTTTAATTTTTTTTTTCAAAGTGGCACCGGCTATCGGTACAAATATTTGATAATAGTTAATTTGAGTTGCCAATAATAATACATATTTATTTTGTGTAAATATGGCTAATCTAGAAATAAACGTGTTTTAATTTACCTGCACTGTGACTATATTGATGTTATAAACCAGAAGTATTGCAGTTAATACATTATTAGTAATCCAAATAAACATATTTATAATCTCCGATAAATTCTCGGTTGTTTGTGTAAACAATTTTACTGTCAAATAATAAAGTGACACAATTGTTGTAACAAATAATGTCGTGAAATTCAATAATAAAAAAATTTGAAATATATTATTAATGACTTCACAATATTGACTCAAACGACCGTGTAAATTGACGACATTTTGTAAGGTATCCGCTATCTTAGAATCACGGTCACTTGGTGCTTCTATTGTTGCTATTTCAATATTAGTAGGATCGAAATCGTACATTTTCTCTAGTATTTTATCCACATATATAAATCTTGTTCTTGCATCGTATAATAAAATTAATAGCAAACTTTGAATACCAACATTTAAGTAAAGCGTTGCAGTATAAACTATCAATAGTGAATTAGGTATGCCAGTTCCTTGAATATATGCACGAGCCATTATAGAAGTATCAATCGTAAATAATAGAACAATTATTTTTATGCTGTATATATAAACGATACTATAATCAACGACAATATTTAAATCGCGTAATATTTTATCAATATCTGTTGTTTTCTGAAATATATTTACTATATTTTTGCGCTGAATGTGAAATAGTAATGTGTTTGATAATATATGTAAACAAGAGGGATATAATTGCATTACATTAGCTAATTTATCTACTAGTCTACCCGTAGCATATGGGTTCGCAGCACTTATTATAGTATACATGCAAAATACACAAAATATTAATTGTATTAAAATATAAAAAATGCCACTTTTTAAAAGTATTAATTTTCGACCACCAACTCGACCAATAATTGTATAAGGATTAGCAGCGAATATTTTACAAAAAATAATAACTATACGAAGCGCGTCACATAAATCTTTAATGTTTTTCATTTTTTGGCTAAATATTTGTTGGCTTATAAATTTGAAACTGGGCTGGAAGTGAACATATAAAAATAATAAAATAAAACTTCATATAATTTGTATTTATTGATTTGTGTGCATTAATTTTCCTAATGCATGTAATTGATTTTTACATAATTACAATCATAATAAAAAACTAAAATAAGTCCAAGATATTTTTTTGTAAAACAGTATTAACATATGAATGTACAAATTTTATAATAAATAATAGGAATAGGCTAGAAGCTGTCGTAAAATAGCGTGACTTACTAACATCAAGTTATATTCCGCGAACGAACTGTTCCAAATATACATGACAGACATGACAAAATTACTACACACAAAATTCTAGCTTAATGTTGGCAATTTACGCCTTTATACGATAGCTCCTTCTAAGGTAATCAGACTCGCTATGTATTTACCACTTATAATTAACATTGAAACTATTTCTAGTTCCAGAGTACGTTGATTTGTGTGGGATATCATTTTTTGACTACTTTTCCATCGTGCTCTGCAGCTAATTTTAAGTGATAAATAGAAAGTAACTCGGATTTGTCAAATGCATAAAGAATTGCTTAAACTCTACGGAATTAAGATGTTCAGTTAATAAAGTTCCACTGAACATATATTCTTAATATTTGTTTCAAAATACATAATTTACTGTTGGCCTTTATAGTATCTTTGGAAGCTACATTTATGTTTCATTTTTATATGGATGATATATTTTAAATCAATATTATGTATGGATTGTGACAGTATACGTCGAGTGAAGATCACTCCAGCTTAATTTTTTAAAAACGTAAACCCAATATTACAGTCTGGTTTAAATTCTAGTTTTGGTTTAAGTTGAACATTTTGTTTTTAGTGCCTTTTGAATCACATTGGTGCACAAATATCGTAACCTCAACTGTATTATTGGGCCTAATTATTTTATTATTTACTAAAATGAGTTTTAAAGATCTTGAAATTGATATAAAATAACAATATACGTAGTTACTCCAGCAGACATCTAAATATAATATTAGATTATTTTATTAATTTATTTTATGATATAAAAATGATTTTTCGAATATATTTATATATAATAAGTACTTACGGCATATAATAAAGTATTGTCTATTTCAAATAGACCACAAACAGTGAACGTATGTTTTTGGTGTTTCAGTCTCAAAACATGTGAAGCTATCTACAACATATCAAACAACAACAAAAAAATTAAAACTGATCATTTTATTAAAAGTAATGTACCAAATCTGTGATTGCAGAACTGCATTGTTCATTGTATCGTATTTCGTTCATTGATTGAATAATTTTATTTGCCTGTAAACAGATTCCTTTATTGAATGCTCTTTTTCGGTTTTGGTCTGATTTTTTAAGTAGCTTCAAATTCAAAACGTAAACAATATTTGATTCGCATTTCATGAAATATTACTGGTAACTCAAATGATTGTGGCTTTCATTTTTTTTTCAAAGTGGCACCGGCTATCGGTACTAATATTTGATAATAGTTAATTTGAGTTGCCAATAATAATACATATTTATTTTGTGTAAATTTGGCTAATCTAGAAGTAGACGTGTTTTAATTTACCTGCACTGTGACTATATTGATGTTATAAACCAGAAGTATTGCAGTTAATACATTATTAGTAATCCAAATAAACATATTTATAATCTCCGATAAATTCTTGGTTGTTTGTGTAAACAATATTGCTGTCAAATAATAAAGTGACACAATTGTTGTAACCAATAACGTCGTAAAATTCAATAATAAAAAAATTTGAAATATATTATTTATGACTTCACAATATTGACTCAAACGACCGTGTAAATTGACGACATTTTGTAAGGTATCCGCCATCTTGGAGTCACTGTCACTTGGTGCTTCTATTGTTGCTACATCAATATTAGTCGGATCGAATTCGTATATTTTCTCTAGTATTTTATCCAAATATATAAATCTTGTTCTTGCATCGTATAATAAAAGTAATAGCAAACTTTGAATACCAACATTTAAGTAAAGCGTTGCAGTATAAGCTATCAATAATGAATTAGGTATGCCAATTCCTTGAATATATTCACGAGCCATTATAGCAGTATCAATCGTAAATAATAGAACAATTATTTTTATGCTGTATCTATTTACAATATTATAATTAACGACAATATTTAAATCGCGTAATATTTCATCAATTTCTGTTGTTTTTTGAAATATATTTACTATATTTTTGCGCTGAATGTGAAATAGTAATGTGTTTGATAATATATGTAAACAAGAGGGATATAATTGCATTGCATTAGCTAATTTATCTACTAGTCTACCCGTAGCATTTGGGTTCGCAGCACTTATTAGAGTATACAAGAAAAATACACAAAATATTAATTGTATTAAAATATAAAAAATTCCACTTTTTAAAAGTATTAATTTTCGACCACCAACTCGACCAATAATTGTATAAGGATTTGCAGCGAATATTTTACAAAAAATAATAACTATACGAAGCGCGTCACATAAATCTTTAATGTTTTTCATTTTTCGGCTAAATATTTGTTGGCTTATAAACTTGAAACTGGTCTAGAAGTGAACATATAAAAATAAAACTTCATATAATTTGTATTTATTGATTTGTGTGCATTAATTTTCCTAATGCATGTAATTAATTTTTACGTAATTACAATCATAATTTTCTTATTATAAAAGAAACTAAAATAAAAATAAATCCTAGATATTTTTACTTTCTTTTACAGAGTAATAAGTAAGTATTGTAATCATGAAAAATTTCGAACTCGAGATTTCAACGGATATACATGTTTTGACCTTCTCTGAATCGAATGTGACTATTTTCGGCATGACGTCTGTGAGTCTGTGTGTGTGTCTGTGAACGCTCTAGGGCCAAAACTGTCGAACAAAAAATTATGAAACTTCAAACTTAAAACTTGTATATACCCTAGATGTGCACCTCCTATTTTTGAAAAGAATATTCAAACCGGTAGTTCATGTTTACTCTATACATTTTTTGTTCTATCTGCAATATCACTAGAACGGCTACACTTACGGCAAAAATAGTAATATTCATAATAAAAGATAATAATATTTCGCACAACTTTTGTTTGAAAAGTTTCTTCATAAATTGTACCAGTTATGAGAAAACTGCTACGAAAAAACTCAAATATCTTATTTACGTTGCCATGGTGATATCTACAATTGTGACAAATTTTATTATTTTTAAAACGAATCAACCATGAGTTACATCATGTGTTTCAGACAAACAAGCATTACTTTGACAGTTATCTGTATGAATTAATATTTAAAATATTGATTTCTTATTAGAATAAATTGTATCAGGTAAATTATTATAGAATCAATTTATATTATATATTTGCTGACATAATTAATTAACAATTTCAGAGTTTTACTGTGAAATTTGACTGTTTAAGAGTGAATACGATAACTACTTCAAATTCAGATCCATTATAAATTGGTATAATTATCCAGTTATTTTCATTATATTATATAAATATATATATATATATATATATATATATATATATATATATATATATATATATATATATATATATATATATATATATATATGTATATTAATATCTATCTATTGAAAACTACGTAAAAGAAAGTTGAGTTCAGGCCACTCCAGATATTTTGTAAAACAGTATTAACATATGAATGTAGAAATTTTATAATAAATAATAGGAATAGGCTAGTTGCTGTCGTAAAATAGCGTGACTTACTAACATCAAGTTATATACCGCGAACGAACTGTTCCGAGTATATATGACAGACATGACAAAATTACTATACACAAAATTCTAGCTTAATGTTGGGTAAGCCCTTCTAAGGTAATCATACTCGCTAAGTATTTACCACTTATAATTAACATTGAAACTATTTCTAGTTCCAGAGTACGTTGATTTGTGTGGGATATAATTTTTTTGAATACTTTCCCATCGTGCTCTGTAGCTAATTTCAAGTGATAAATAGAAAGTAACTCGGTTTTGTCAACTGCGTAAAGAATTGTTTAAACTCTACGGAATTAAGAAGTTCAGTTAATAAAGTTCCACTGAACATATATTTTTAATATTTGTTTCAAAATACATCATTTATTGTTGGCCTTTATAGTATCTTTGGAAGCCACATTTATGTTACATTTATATATATATATATATATATATATATATATATATATATGATATAGTTTAAAACAATTACCATGTTCACATGGAGGATTGAATACAGTATTGAATTCGATATCGGTATTGAATCCCGCATGTGAACACAAAAAACAAGGATTGGATTGACTCATTCCAGTCTCATTTTTAGTGGGACTGGATTGAAATGAGACATGCGCAGTATCGTGACAGCAGAGACGTCGATAGGCCATTTCAGAGGGGGCGCATGTACCCTCTCTTTTAAACTGCGCCCCGCCTGTTTTTCCCAAAATGTATTCTTTAAATATAGATACCTACGGAATATCATCACAAATTCACATTTTGTATGACAAGAGAATCAGTAAATTTTTGCGTCCCCCACGAATTGAAACCCTAACGACGCCCCTGAATGACAGCTGTCATCATCTAACGACAACGCTTCTATCGGGATTTTTAAGAACTTGTAATCCTATTGAAATTAAAATTCAATCCCGGACATGTGAACACATGAGGAACGTACTCAGTTCAATCTCATTCAAGTATTGAATCCTCCATGTGAACATGGTAAATATTATGTATGGATCGTGACAGTATACGTCGAGTGAAGATCACGCTAGCTTAATTTATTAAAAACGTAAACCCAATATTACAAGTCCAAGGTTTAAATTCAAGTTTTGGTTTAAGTTAAAAATTTGTTTCTAGTGCCCTTTGAATCACATTGGTGCACAAATATCGTAACCTAGAAACCATAAGGATATACCTCAACTGTATTATTGGGCCTAATTATTTTATTATTTACTAAAATGAGTTTTAAAGATCTTGAAATTGATATAAAATAACAATATACGTAGTTACTCCAGCAGACATCTAAATATAATATTAAATTAATATATTTTGTGATAAGAAAATGATTTTTAAATAATAAGTACTTACGGCATATAATAAAGTATTGTCTATTTCAAATAGACCACAAACAGTGAACGTATGTTTTTGGTGTTTCAGTCTCAAAACATGTGAAGCTATCTACAACATATCAAACAACAAAACAAAAATTAAAACTGATCATTTTATTAAAAGTAATGTACCAAATCTGTTATTGCAGAACTGCATTGTTCATTGTATCGTATTTCGTTCATTGATTGAATGATTTTATTTGCCTGTAAACAGATTCCTTTATTCAATGTTCTTTTTCGGTTTTGGTCTGATTTTTTAAGTAGCTTCAAATTCAAAACGTAAATAATATTTGATTCGCATTTCATGAAATATTACGTTAAAATGTTAAATATAATATATTGGTACTCAATTTTTTCAAAATGGCGCCGGTTATCAGTACCAATATTTGAAGAGTTCCTTTATTACTAATAGTTATTTGGGGCTTGGCATATTTTTACATCTAAGCTAATACAATAACAGTGATACAATTTAATAGTTTTTTTTTTGCAGAATTTGAAAACGACTGGTAAACTAATAGCCAGCCAGCCTATTAGTTTAACATTTGTTTTCATATTCTGCAAAAAAAAAAATGAAACGATTAAATTAAATCACAATGGTATATTTGTTACAAAAATAACAAAGTACAGCTAATTACCTGTAAAAATAGTGATCAAATATTTATATGTATTCCAAGGTAAAATGTTTTACGAGGCTTTTATATTGAATTCCAAAAAAAAAAAAACGATTTAATTTTAAAGCAATAATCCTGACATTAGTATTAAGATATTCAACTATGTAAATAAATATTCCCGTAGTATTTTGTATGGACAGTTTCATCATACATTTTAGCGTAATAAGAACTTATTCTAAAATTTTGTTTTGTATTATTAATTTGTACGAATACATATTTAAAAAAACTCTAATATTTTTAAAATATTTATTTATATAACAAGTAAGTTTGGTTGTAACTCTCTATTCAAATATAATCGCAATGATTACTTCGAGATAATTTGAGTTGCCAATAATAATACATAATTATTTTGTGTAAATTTGGCTAATCTAGAAATAAACGTGTTTCAATTTACCTGCACTGTGACTATATTGATGTTATAAACCAGAAGTATTGCAGTGAATACATTATTAGTAATCCAAAGAAACATATTTACAATCTCCGATAAAAGCTCGGTTGATTGTGTAAGTAATTTTGTTGTCAAATAATAAAGAGACACAATTGTTGTAACAAATAACGTCGTAAAATTCAATAATAAATAAATTTGAAATATATTATTAATGAGTTCACAATATTGACTCAAACGACCGTGTAAATTGACGACATTTTGTAAGGTATCCGCCATCTTGGAGTCACTGTCACTTGGTGCTTCTATTGTTGCTACATCACTATTAGTGGGATCGCAATCGTACATTTTCTCTAGTATTTTATCCACATATATAAATCTTGTTCTTGCATCGTATAATAAAACTAATAGTAAACTTTGAATACCAACATTTATGGAAAGTGTTGCAGTATAAGCTATCAATATTGGATTAGGTATGCCAATTTCTTGAATATATGCACGAGCCATTATAGAAGTATCAATCATAAATAATAGAACAATTATTTTTATGCTGTATATATAAACGATACTATAATCAACGACCATATTTAAATCACGTAATATTTTATCAATTTCTGTTGTTTTCTTAAATATATTTACTATATTTTTACGGTGAATGTGAAATAGTAATATGTTTGATAATACATGTAAACAAGAGGGAAATAATTGCATTGCATTAGCTAATTTATCTACTAGTCTACCCGTAGCATATGGGTTCGCAGCACTTATTAGAGTATACAAGAAAAATACACAAAATATTAATTGTATTAAAATAATAAAAATGCCACTTTTTAAAAGTATTAATTTTCGACCACCAACTCGACCAATAATTGTATAAGGATTAGCAGCGAATATTTTACAAAAAATAATAATTACGCGAAGCCCGTCACATAAATCTTTAATGTTTTTCATATTTCGGCTGAATATTTGTTGGCATATAAATTTGAATTTAGATTAGAAGTGAGCATAAAAAATAATACTTCATATAATTTTAATTTATCAATTTGTGTACATTAATTTTCCTAATGCATATAATTGATTTTTACAATCATAATTTTCTTATTAAAGAAAACGAAAATAAAAATAGAACGAAGATATGTTTTGTAAAACTGTATTTACATATGATTGTACAAACCATATAAAATAGTCTAGTTGCTGTCGTAAAAAGGTGTGACTTACTAACATCAATCTAGAATTTTTTGTGTGGTAATTTTGTCATGTCGGTAAATATCGTAGCTTGTCTGACAAGGGGAATAATTCGCGGGTTAGATTTTCATAATCCTGAGCATAAAATTAGTTAGCATAACAAATATTATGTTCATACTAGTTAATCATTTTGTAGGTAACATTATTCCAAATCAACAAATCAGACACGGAACCTGTTTGTTTATTGTGATTGTAATAAGGAATGAACTTTAAAATAAAAATGCCTTGATGACAGAACTGTATAGAACCTATATAGTTTCTTGGGAAGAATATTTATCTGATATACTTCCATAACAAGAAGAACTAAAGCGTTTGTAAAAACTAAAAAAGGTGGTTTAATTTTAAATTCTTGTCTAAAAAGAATATCGATTAACAATAATTTTAATGGTAAAATGGAAATCAAAATCAATTTACGTTTATACTGTTTAGTAACAATTCAATGTATTTTTTGTCAGTATTCAACCATTAAGTACAGTTATGAAGATACACATTAAAACTATATAAAGCCATATTATATATAGATCGTGACAGTTTTAGTCGAGTGAACCTTATTTGTTTAAGACATGTTTGGTATTACAGTCAAGGTTTAAACTCAAGTTTTGGTTTGAATACAAAATTTTGTTTTTAGCGCTTCTTGACTCACATTGGTACACAAATATCGCAACAACTAAACCGTGTTGATAAACTTTAAACCTCAACTGTAATATTGTGTCTAATTATTTTATTTATTAAAATCAGTTTTAAAGATCTTGAAATTGATATAAAATAACAATATACGTAGTTACTCCAGCAGCCATCTAAAAATAATAATAGATTATTTTATTAATTTATTTTAGAATATGAAAATTATTTTTCGAATATATTTAAATTATAAATACTTACGGTATATAATAAAGTATTATCTATTACAAACAGACCACAAACAGTGAACGTATATTTTTGGTGAACAAGTCCCATAACATGTGAAGCTATCTACAACATATCAAACAACATATCAAACCAGAAAATAAAACTTTAAACTGATTATTTAATTAATAATATTGTACCAAATCTGTTATTGCCGAACTGCATTGTTCATTGTATCGTACTTCGTTCATTGATTGAATGATTTTATTTGCCTGTGAACAGATTCATTTATTCATATTTTCTTTAGTCTTTGGTTCAATATTTTTTAATTATCGTCAAATAAAAACGTAAGCAATATTTGATTTGATATTAATGAAATGATATGACATTACCATTTTTCAAAATGGCGCCTGATATTGCTACACATATTTGAAGAGATCCAATGTAACTTATATCTATTTGGGGGTTGGCATGACTATGATATAATTTAATTGTTTTTTTGTTGAATATGAAAAACCGATAGACTGAAAGAGTGCAAAAAATAACAACGTATTTACCTGTAAAAATAATGATCAAATCAAAATAAAAAGTGTGCCCTTTACTCCTCTGAAAGTACTGGAACGATTTGAACCAAATTTGCTACACATATCCATTTGAATCCGTTCGCAGTTTAAATTCAATCGCCCGTATACTTCCGGAGTAATAGGGCCCCGAAATTTAGTACTCCCCTTAATACTGCCCTTAGAAAAATAATTAAAACATTCAAAAATTCTACAAATAATTCTAAAATATTTTATTTCTCCCTTTGTGCGATTTATTACACATATTCTTTGGTGTCTTATTTGAATCCGCTCACAGTTTATATCAAATCGCCCTTATACTTCCGAAGTTATAGGGCCCGGAAATTTGCCCTTTGGAAAGAAATTAAAAAACCCAAAGCCCATAACTTTTTTAAAAAGATAATCATAAATTTTTTTGAGT
The DNA here is from genome assembly GCA_933228885.1 of Leistus spinibarbis. Classification (NCBI taxonomy): domain Eukaryota; kingdom Metazoa; phylum Arthropoda; class Insecta; order Coleoptera; family Carabidae; genus Leistus; species Leistus spinibarbis. Next base: position 6,153,848 of record OW121791.1, read on the forward strand.
AAAAAAATTGTAATATCCCAAATATTATTTCAAATAATGAACCCAAAGGCCATAATAATTAAAAACAATTAAAAATTTAAAATGTTATGCGCATCGGCTGTGGGGAGAGAAACCTGCTACTCGCATCGGTTATGTAGTAGGGGGGGAAGTTCGCTGTTCGCACTTATATGGCGAGCTGAAGGTTTAGGTGCCTGCATCTAAGTTAATTATAAGAATCATTGCAAAAAGCACCTCTAATATTTTCAAAATATTTTATTATATAATAAGTTTGAGTTTTGTTCTACCTCCCTATTTCAATATGCCATATCAGCATAACAAGTGATTATATTGAAATATTGGTGTGGAATCCCACCATTTAGAAATGTGAAGTCACATGGCTTAGCAACGGTCACTTAACACCCTGAATTTGTTTTTATTAGTTCGAGTATTTGGTCACTGGGTGGCTACAAGTTAATTTGAGTTGCTAATAATAATAGTTATTTATTTTGTAATTTGTGTAAACTTTGCTAAACTAGAAATAAAAATGTTTTGATTTACCTGCACTGTGACTATATTGATGTTATAAACCAGAAGTATTACAGTGAATACATTATGAATAATCCAAGGAAACATATTTACAATCGACGATAAAGTAGATTGTGTTAATAAATTTACCGTCAAATAATAAAGTGGCACAATTGTTGTAACAAATAACGACGTGAAACTTAATAATAAATAAATTTGAAATATATTATTAATGACTTCACAATATTGGCTCAAACGACCGTGTAAATTGACAACATTTTGTAAGGATCGCACCACATATATCTTCAATGTTATTCATTTTTCGGCTTAATATTTGTTTGTTTATAAACTTGAATTTGGGTTAGAAGTGACACATATAAAAAGAAATAAATAAAACTTCATATAATTTGTGTTTATGAATTTATGTACTTTAATTTTCCTAATGGATATAATTAATTTTTACCTAATTACAATCATAATTTTCTTATTAAAAAGAAAATACGAATATAAAAATTATTTCAAGATATTTTTTGGTAAAACAGTATTAAATTATGAACGTATAAACCTGATAAAATATATTATATATATATATATATATACGAGGGCTGTCCGACTAGTACTTGGCCTCACGGGCCTATGGCGCCACTGTCGCAAGATATATAACCTATTGTGTAGTACATTATCTTAGACGGCTACTGTAAAAATTTCAGCCGAATCGGACTCGTAGTTTTGTTTTGGCCGCGTGTGAAAGCGGGAGTATCCGCATATTTTAGAAAAAATGGAAAAAGAGCAATATCGGTCGGTGATTCGATTCTTGTTTTTGGAAGGGAAATCGCGCAGCGAAATCAAAGAACGCTTGGATGCTGTGTACGGCGACTCTTCTCCTTCGATGGCGACCGTCAAAAATTGGTTCAACGAGTTTCAACGTGGTCGCACGACGGTTTTTGATGAGCCTCGCCCAGGTGCCCCGAAAACGGCTACCACGGAGGATAACGTGACAAAAATCCACGATCTCGTATTGGAAGACCGCCGATTGAAGGTGCGCGAGATAGCTGAGATAATAGGCATCTCAAAATACCTACATGAAATTTTGGGCATGAGAAAGCTGTCGGCGCGATGGGTGGCGCGTTTACTCACTCTGGACAACAAGCGCAACCGTGAGACCACTTCAGAGCAGTGTTTGACGCTGTTTAAGCGCAATCCTAAAGAGTTTCTGCGTCGTTTCGTGACTGTTGACGAAACATGGATCCACTGCGCGATTTCACTTCCAAAAACAAGAATCGAATCACCGACCGATATTGCTCTTTTTCCATTTTTCTGAAATCTGCGGATACTCCCGCTTACACAGGCGGTCAAAACAAAACTATGAGTCCGATTCGGCTGAAATTTTAACAGTAGCCGTTTAATGTACTACACAATAGGTTATGTCTCTTGCGACAGTGGCGCCATAGGCCGGTGAGGCTAAGTACTTGTCGGACAGCTCGTATATATATATATATATATATATATATATATATATATATATTTATTTAGCAGATAAGCCTATCTAAAATAATACTCCTTTTCTACATTATGAATATTGCAGGTATTTCTCGTTCCAGAGTACTTTGATTTGTGTGAAATATATACATATATATTTTTAATATTTCTCCATCGTGCTCTGCAGCTAATTTCAAGTGATAAATAGAAAGTAATTCAATTCTGTCAACTACGTAAAAATTGCTTAAGCCTTACGAAATTAAGAGTTTAACGTAATAAAATTCCAATAGAAATATATTTCTCATATTCGTAAAGTTTCAATAATACTTAATTTACTGTTGGTCTTTATAGTTTCGTTGGAAGTCACGTTTATATTACATTTTTATATATCTGATATATTTCCATAACAAGAACTAAAGCGTTTGTAAAAACTAAAAAAATATGGTTTAATTTTAAATTGTCGTCTAAAAAGAATATCGATTAACAATATTTTTAATGGTAAAATGGAAATCAAAACCAATTTACTGATATAAATTTTGTATCAAATCGCCCTTATACTTCCGGAGTTATAGGGCACCAATATTTGCTCTTAGGAAAGAAATTAAAATACTTAAATATTCTACAAAATATTCTAAGATATTGTAAGGGGTAATACCACTTTGACCCACCGAAATATGAGGCATTTTCGAGAATTTTTATTAAAGACATAAAAAGGTTTTTTGAAAATCTAAGTACACTAATGGTGGATTCGGACCGACGCGGCATCGCGGCAGCGGCAGCTTGCAAAATGGCCGAAATTTGCTATTTGGTCACTAGGTGGCTACAAGTTAATTTGAGTTGCTAATAATAATAGTTATTTATTTTGTAATTTGTGTAAACTTTGCTAAACTAGAAATAAAAATGTTTTAATTTACCTGCACTGTGACCATATTGATGTTATAAACCAGAAGTATTACAGTGAATACATCATGAATAGCCCAATGAAACATATTTACAATCGGCGATAAACTCTCGATAGATTGTGCAAATAAATTTATTGTTAAATAATAAAGTGACACAATTGTTGTAACAAATAACGACGTGAAACTCAATAATAAATAAATTTGAAATATATTATTAATGAGTTCACAATATTGACTCAAACGACCGTGTAAATTGACGACATTTTGTAAGGTATCCGCTATCTTGGAATCACTGTCACTTGGTGCTTCTATTGTTGCTACATCACTATAAGTGGGATTGAAATCGTACATTTTCTCTAGGATTTTTTCCACGTATATAAATCTTTTTCTTGCATCGTATAATAAAACTAATAGCATACTTTGAATACAGACATTTAAGTATTGCATTGTAGCATAAAAAATCATTTCTGAATAATACTCTTCATATCCTTGTATACATTCATGAACCGTTAAAAAAATACCAATCGTAAATAATAGAACAATTATTTTTATACTGAATCTATTTACAATATTATAATCAACGACAATATTAAAATCGCGGAATATTTTATCGATTTCTGTTGTTTTCTGAAATATACTAACAATATTTTTGCGGTGAATGTGAAATAGTAATGTGTTTGATAATGCATGTAAACAAGCGGGAAACAATTCCATTGCATTGGTTAGTTTATCTACTAGTCTACCCGTAGCATATGGGTTCGTAATATTTATTAGAATATAGAAGAAAAATACATAAAATATTAATTGTATTAAAATAATAAAAAAACCATTTTTTAAAAGTATTAATTTTCGACCACCAACTCGACCAATAATTGTATAAGAATTTGCAGCGAATATTTTACAAAGAAAGAAAATTATGCGCATTGCACCACATATATCTTCAATATTCTTCATTTTTCGGTTTAATGCTTGTTTGTTTATAATCGTGATTCTGGGTTAGAAGTGACACGTATAGAAAGAAAGAAATAAAACTTCATATACTTTATTTTATTTATTAATTTGTGTACATTAATTTTCCTAATGAATATAATTGATTTTTACGTAATTATAATCATAATTTTCTTATTAAATAGAAAATACATTTTCTCTTGTATTTTATCCACATATATAAATCTTGTTCCTGCATCGTATAATAAAACTAGAGCCCGTGCCAAATAGAAATGTGCACGTCAGTCATTTCTTGCGCAGCTACTATGAACGAGGTCCCGCCTACAGTGGCCCCAGCGGCGTGAATTTTACAAAATATATTTCGTTTATGCCTACATTAAATATTACTAGTTTCTTCTACCATAAACTTTATTACTTTAAACACCAAATACCTACTTTTACTGTTTAAAACCATGTTTACTAACGAGCTTAATAACAAACAGTAATTTTCAATACTATTTGGGTAAAATCAATCGCACGTCACTGAGTCCAATATGGCTGCATTGCATATTATTGGCCGTTTAGGAAAGAAGGGGGAGCAATACTCAAATGTGTCTTTCGCGCATGCACATTTCTATTTGGCACGGGCTCTAATAGCAAACTTTGAATACCAACATTTAAGTAAAGCGTTGCAGAATAAACTATCAATAATGAATTAGGTATGCCAATTCCTTGAATATATGCACGAACTATTATAGAAGTATCAATCGTAAATAATAGAACAATTATTTTTATGCTGTATATATAAACGATACTATAATCAACGACAATATTTAAATCGCGTAATATTTTATCAATTTCTGTTGTTTTTTGAAATATATTTACTATATTTTTACGGTGAATGTGAAATAGTAATGTGTTTGATAATACATGTAAACAAAAGGGAAATAATTGCATTGCATTAGCTAATTTATCTACTAGTCTACCCGTAGCATATGGAGGCGTGGTAATTATTAGAGTATACAAGAAAAATACACAAAATATTAATTGTATTAAAATAATAAAAATGCTACTTTTTAAAAGTATTAACTTTCGACCACCAACTCGACCAATAATTGTATAAGGATTAGCAGCGAATATTTTACAAAAAATAATAATTACGCGAAGCCCGCCACATAAATCTTTAATGTTTTTCATATTTCGGCTGAATATTTGTTGGCATATAAATTTGAATTTAGATTAGAAGTGAGCATACTTCATATAATTTTAATTTATTAATTTGTGTACATTAATTTTCCTAATGCATATAATTGATTTTTACAATCATAATTTTCTTATTAAAGAAAACGAAAATAAAAATAGAACGAAGATATGTTTTGTAAAACTGTATTTACATATGATTGTACAAACCATATAAAATAGTCTAGTTGCTGTCGTAAAAAGGTGTGACTTACTAACATCAATCTAGAATTTTTTGTGTGGTAATTTTGTCATGTCGGTAAATATCGTAGCTTGTCTGACAAGGGGAATAATTCACGTTTAGATTTTCATAATCCTGAGCATAAAATTAGTTAGCATAACAAATATTATGTTCATGCTAGTTAGTCATTTTGTAGGTAACGTTTTTCCAAAACAACGAATCAGACACGGAACCTGTTTGTTTATTGTGATTGTAATAAGGAATGAACTTTAAAATAAAAATGCCTTGATGACAGAACTGTATCGAACCTTTATAGTTTCTTGGGAAGAATATTTATTTGATATATTTCCGTTACAAGAAGAACTAAAGCGTTTGTAAAAACTGAAAAAGATGGTTTAATTTTAAATTCTTGTCTAAAAAGAATATCGATTAACAATATTTCTAATGGTAAAATGGAAATAAAATCAATTTACGTTTATACTGTTTAGTAACAATTCAATATATTATTTGTAAGTATTCAACCATCAAGTACAGTTATAAAGATACACTTTAAAACTATATAAAGCCATATTATATATAGATCGTGACAGTTTTAGTCGAGTGAAGGTAACTTCACCTTATTCTTTTAAGACTTATGCCTGGTATTTACAGTCAAGGTTTAAATACAACATTTTGTTTTTAGCGCTCCTTGACTCACATTGGTACACAAATATCGCAACAACTAAACCATGTTGATAAACTTTAAACCTCAACTGTAATATTGTGTCTAATTATTTTATTTACTAAAATAAGTTTTAAAGATCTTGAAATTGATATAAAATGAGAATATACGTAGTTACTCCAGCAGACATCTAAAAATAATAATAGATTATTTTATTTATTTATTTTGGAATATGAAAATTATATTTCGAATATATTTAAATAATAAATACTTACGGCATATAATAAAGTATTATCTATTACAAACAGACCACAAACAGTGAACGTATAATTTTGGTGTACGAGTCTCATAACATGTGATGCGATCTACAACATATCAATCCACAAAATAAAACTTTAAACTGATTATTTAATTAATAATATTGTACCAAATCTGTTATTGCCGAACTGCATTGTTCATTGTATCGTACTTCGTTCATTGATTGAATGATTTTATTTGCCTGTAAACAGATTCATTTATTCAATGTTTTCTGTAGGCTTTAGCCTAATTTTTTTATTTAACTTCAAATTCAAAACGTAAGCAATATTTGATTTGATATTAACGAAATGATATAACATTACCATTTCTTCAAAATGGCGCCGGATATTGCTACACATATTTGAAGAGATCCAATGTAACTTATATCTATTTGGGGGTTGGGATGACTATGATATAATTTAATTGTTTTTTGGCTGAATATGAAAAACCGATAGACCGGAAGAGTGCAAAAAATAACAACGTATTTACCTGTAAAAATAATGATCAAATCAAATCAAAATAAAAAGTGTGCCCTTTACTCCTCTGAAAGTACTGGAACGATTTGAACCAAATTTGCTACACATATTATCCATTTGAATCCGTTCGCAGTTTAAATTCAATCGCCCGTATACTTCCGAAGTAATAGGGCCCCAAAATTTAGTACTCCCCTTAATACTGCCCTTAGAAAAATAATTAAAACATTCAAAAATTCTACAAATAATTCTAAGCTATTTTATGTCTACAAGTGCCCTTTGTGCGATGTATTACACATATTCTTTGGTGTCTTATTTGAATCCGCTCGCAGTTTATATCAAATCGTCCTTATACTTTCAAAGTTATAGGGCCCCGAAATTTGCCCTTTGGAAAGAAATTAAAATACCCAAAAATTCTACAAGATATTCTAAAATATATTAATGGTGCGATTCTGAGCCAGTCTATAAGGAGAATCAGTAAGATTTTGAAAAAGCTGTAGTTCTTTAATGGAGACATATTTTAGTATGATTAATTACACATATCATGTATTATGATCGATTTATCTTAAAGAATCAGTTTGGAAATGATTTGCAGTTCAATTAAAATATATATTACACTATCAATATTTTACGAATTCTACTTATAAATGCATACATTTGCTCAAAATTGTACCATAAGTCAACAAAATTTCTTCATATTGTTAACCCAAAGGCCATAAAAAAAAATTAAAGATAATCATGAATTTTAAAATATGCACTTTTTTTAGCATATCAAAAAATTGTAGTATCCCAAATATTCTTTCAAAGGCAATAATAATTAAAAACAATTAAAAATTTAAAATGTTATGCGCATCGGCAACGGCTATGGAGAAGGGGGGAAGTTCGCTGTTCGCATCGCATATATTACTTATATGGCGAGCTGAAGGCATAGGTGCCTGCACCTAAGTTTGTATCAATAATTATAAGAATCATTGCAAAAAACACCTCTAATATTTTCAAAATATTTCATTATATAACAAGTTTAAGTTTATGTTCACTTGTTATGCTGATATGGCATAACAAGTGATTATATTGAAATAGGGATGTGGAATCCCACCATGTAGAAATGTGAAGTCACATGTCTCTTCTTAGCAACGGTCACTTAACACCTGCGAGATATTTTACACCGTGTGATCAATCTCCTGAATTTGTTTTTATTAGTTCGAGTATTTGGTCACTAGGTTAATATGAGTTGCCAATAATAATAGTTATTTATTTTGTAATTTGTGTAAACTTTGCTAAACTAGAAATAAAAGTGTTTCGATTTACCTGCACTGTGACTATATTGATGTTATAAACCAGAAGTATTACAGTGAATACATTATGAATAATCCAAGGAAACATATTTACAATCGACGATAAAGTAGATTGTGTTAATAAATTTACCGTCAAATAATAAAGTGGCACAATTGTTGTAACAAATAACGACGTGAAACTCAATAATAAATAAATTTGAAATATATTATTAATGACTTCACAATATTGGCTCAAACGACCGTGTAAATTGACGACATTTTGTAAGGTATCCGCTATCTTAGAATCACTGTCACTTGGTGCTTCTATTGTTGCTACATCAATATTAGTCGGATCGAAATCGTATATTTTCTCTAGTATTTTATCCACATATATAAATCTTTTTCTTGCATCGTATAATAAAACTAATAGCAAACTTTGAATACAGACATTTAAGTAATACGCTGTAGCATAAATAATCATTACTGAATAATACTCTTCATATTCTTGTCTATATTCATGCGCCGTTAAAAAAATACCAAACGTAAATAATAGAACAATTATTTTTTTACTGTATCTATTTACGATATTATAATCAACGACAATATTAAAATCGCGTAATATTTTATCGATTTCTGTTGTTTTCTGAAATATACTAACAATATTTTTGCGGTGAATGTGAAAAAGAAATGTGTTTGATAAAACTTGTAAACAAGTGGGATACAATTCCATTGCATTGGTTAGTTTATCTACTAGTCTACCCGTAGCATATGGGCTCGAAATATTTATTAGAGAATAGAAGGAAAATACACAAAATATTAATTGTATTAAAATCATAAAAATGCCATTTTTTAAAAGTATTAATTTTCGACCACCAACTCTTCCAATAATTGTATAAGGATTTGCAGCGAATATTTTACAAACAAGAAAAATTACGCGGATTGCACCACATATATCTTCAATGTTTTTCATTTATCGGCTTAATATTTGCTTGTTTATAAACTTGAATTTGGGTTAGAAGTGACACATATAGAAAGAAATAAATAAAACTTCATTTAATTTGTGTTTATGAATTTGTGTACTTTAATTTTCCTAATGGATATAATTAATTTTTACGTAATTACAATCATAATTTTCTTATTGAAAAGGAAATACGAATATAAAAATTAATTGAAGATATTTATTTTGTAAAACAGTATTAAAGTACATTATCTTAGACGGCTACTGTTAAAATTTCAGCCGAATCGGACTCGTAGTTTTGTTTTGACCGCGTGTGAAAGCGGGAGTATCCGCAGATTTTAGAAAAATGGAAAAAGAGCAATATCGGTCGGTGATTCGATTCGATATATATATATATATATATATATATATATATATATATATATATATATATATATATATACAAAACTACGAGTCCGATTGGGCTGAAATTTTGACAGTAGCCGTCTAAGATAATGTACTACACAGTAGGTTATGTCTCTTGCGACAGTGGCGCCATAGGCCGGTGAGGCTAAGTACTTGTCAGACAGCCCTCGTACATAAAAATTGCTTAAGCCTTACGAAATTAAGACGTTTAAGTTAATAAAATTCCAATAGAAATATATTTCTCATATTCGTAAAGTTTCAATAATACTTAATTTACTGTTGGTCTTTATAGTTTCGTTGGAAGTCACGTTTATATTACATTTTTATATATCTGATATATTTCCATAACAAGAACTAAAGCGTTTGTAATAACTAAAAAAACATGGTTTAATTTTAAATTCTCGTCTAAAAAGAATTTCGATTAACAATATTTTTAATGGTAAAATGGATATCAAAACCAATTTACTGATATAAACTTTATATCAAATCGCCCTTTTACTTCCGGAGTTATAGGGCACCAATATTTGCTCTTAGGGAAGAAATTAAAAGATATTCTAAGATATTGCAAGGGGTAATACCACTTTGACCCACCGAAATATGAGGCATTTTCGAGAATTTTTATTAAAGACATAAAAAGGTTTTTTTGCAAAACTAGAAATAAAAATGTTTTGATTTACCTGCACTGTGACTATATTGATGTTATAAACCAGAAGTATTGCAAGGATTACATTATGAATCATCCAAGGAAACATATTTACAATCGACAATAAACTCTCGGTGGATTGTGCAAATAAAGTTATTGTCAAATAATAAAGTGACACAGTTGTTGTAACAAATAACGACGTGAAACTCAATAATAAATAAATTTGAAATATATTATTAATGACTTCACAATATTGTCTCAAACGACCGTGTAAATTGACGACATTTTGTAAGGTATCCGCCATCTTGGAGTCACTGTCACTTGGTGCTTCTATTGTTGCTACATCACTATTAGTGAGATCGAAATCGTACATTTTCTTTAGTATTTTATCCACATATATAAATCTTTTTCTTGCATCGTATAATAAAACTAATAGCATACTTTGAATACAGATATTTAAGTAATACAGTGTTAAATAAAAAATTATTTCCGAATAAGACACTTCATATCCTTGCATATATTCATGAACCGTTAAAAAAATACTAATCGTAAATGATAGAACAATTATTTTTATACTGTATCTATTTACGATATTATAATCAACGATAATATTAAAATCGCGTAATATTTTATCGATTTCTGTTGTTTTCTGAAATATACTAACAATATTTTTGCGATGAATGTGAAAAATGAATGTGTTTGATAATACATGTATATAAGCGGACAACAATTCCAATGCATTGGTTAGTTTATCTACTAGTCTACCCGTAGCATATGGGTTCGCAGCACTTATTATAGTATGCAAGAAAAATACACAAAATATTAATTGTATTAAAATAATAAAAATGCCATTTTTTAAAAGTATTAATTTTCGACCACCAACTCGACCAATAATTGTATAAGGATTTGCAGCGAATATTTTACAAAGAAAGAAAATTATGCGCATTGCGCCACATATATCTTCAATATTTTTCATTTTTCGGTTTAATGTTTGTTTGTTTATAATCGTGAATCTGGGTTAGAAGTGACACATATAGAAAGAAAGAAATAAAACTTCATATACTTTGTATTTATTAATTAGTGTACATTCATTTTCCTAATGGATATAATTGATTTTTACGTAATTATAATCATAATTTTCTTATTATATAGAAAATACGAATATAAAAATAAATTCAAAATATTTCTTTGTAAAACAGTAGTAAAATATGAATAAACTTGATAAAACAGATTATAATTTTAATTTTTAATTTAGCAGATAAGTCAGCCTATCTAAAATAATACTCCTTTTCTATTTACCACATAATAAATATTGAAACTATTTCTCGTTCCAGAGTACATTGATTTGTGTGATATATATATATATATATATATATATATATATATATATATATATATATATATATATTTATATATCTCCATCGTGTTCTGCAGCTAATTTTATGTGATAAATGGAAAGTTATTCAATTCTTTCAACTACGTAAAAAATGCTTAAACTCTACGGAATTAAGAGCTTAAGTTAATAATATACCAATAGAAATATATTCTTTATTTTTGTAAAGTTTCAAAAATACTTAATTTACTGTTGGCCTTTATAGTTTCTTTGGAAGTCACATTTATATTACATTGTTATATATTTGATATATTTCTGTAACAATAATTAAAGCGTTTGTAAAAACAAAAAATATAGTTTAATTTTAAATTCTAGTCTATTAGAACATCGATAAGCACTATTTTTAACTAATAGTGTTTCTAAGATCGGCAAAATACAGGACTTTGATTTTTGTCTACTCGATTTAACGCCATTTATAACTAGCTATAGTCACCGTAGTGACGTGAAATGACATATCTATAACTAGCGTACTAAGCACTTCTGTAGTATATGTTTGAATAAATGACGAAACTCAATCCTTAATCTTAAACTTAATTGCATCAAATATTGTTAAATTCAGTTTTACGTTAAAAATATAATTATGTATCGAACCCAAGAGTAGATCAAACATGTACCATGTTCACATGACGGATTGAATACGGTATTGAATCCCGCATGTGAACACAAAATACAAGAATTGAATTGACTCATTCCAGTCTCATTTTTAGTGGGACTGGATTGAAATGAGACATGCGCAGTATCGTGACAGCAGAGGCGTCGATAGGCCATTTCAGAGGGGGCGCACGTACCCTCTCTTTTAAACTGCGCCCTGCCTGTTTTTCCCAAAATTTATTCTTTAAATATAGACACCTACGGAATATTATCACAAATAAACATTTTGTATGACGTAAGTGAATCGGTAAATATTTGCGCCCCTCACGAATTGAAATCCTAACGACACCCATGAATGACAACTGTCATCAGCTGATGACAGCACATCTATCGGGATTTTTAAGAACTTTCAATCGTATTTAAATACAAATTCAATCCCGGACATGTGAACACATGAGGAATGTACTCAGTTCAATCTCATTCCAGTATTGAATCCTCCATGTGAACATGGTAATGATTTTATAATCGACACGTTCCCATAGTCACTTTCTTTCTTTCTTTTTTGAACCTCTGAGTTGGGGTGTAACTCACCCACCCCCAACGAGAAAATAAACTAATTATTTTTAAATATTTCATATTTGTCCCATTTTTAATCAAATTATCAAAAAAAAATTAAGTCTGAAGTGGAACGACCAAATGACTACAATATATACTGTTTTACTCTTAATATTTAAACTAATGGTATATAAAATGGCGGAAGAGTGCGAAAGATTTTTCTTCGAAATTGATTAAAGAATAGTCTGAATATTATGCGTGTACAAAAGAAATAACGCGACAGGTATTCAAAAACACTTTTATACGAAAGTTTGATGCAAAAAATATCACACATTTATAGGACGTGCAAATATTATTCGTAAACTTATTATTTTAATTGCAAATTATATATTGATTCAAAGTACATACCTTCTCCTACCATATCAAAATCGTTTTTGTTTTTCAAAAATTCAAAGACCAACAAACACAAATTACAAAATAAATGCGTACTGTATTATAGCCTAGTCGTTACTCAGCGCATTCGCTACTTATAATGACTGGGTTCTGATTTAATTTACGTATGTAAAAAAACGTTTGGCGCCCTTATTTGGCGACAATTTGACGGCCCAGTCATTCTTCTTAAAGAAAATGCCGATTTGTTTATATTTCGACTAGATTTGTGATTTCGACTTTTGACCGGGTTTTTCATACAAATACTCCACTGTGCGTCGGTTATAGCAGTTTGGAGTCTTCCTTCAAATTATATCAACAGTAAACAGCATACACGTTACTGGCAGGTTGAAATGGTAATTAACTTATAAGGTAAATGATTTTAGGCAGGTAATAGGCCCGAAACTCCGTTTTTGTATTAGCACGCCGACGTGCGCTCTACTTCTATTGCTCGAATATTGTCCGTTCACTTTCGATATCGTTTTGATACCAATAGAATATTAATTTCATATATATATATATATATATATATATATATATATATATATATATATATATATATATATATATATATATATATATATATAAAGAGTACCTTGAGATAGAATAAAAAGGCAAAAAACACCTCTAATATTTCCAAAATATTTCATTATATAATAAGTTTAAGTTTTGTTCGGTAGAACCCTATTTAAATATGTTCACTTGTTATGCTGATATGGCATAACAAGTGATTATATTGAAATGTGAAGTCACATGGCTTAGCAATGGTCACTTAACACCCGCGAGATATTTTACACCGTGTGATCAATCTCCTGAATTTGTTTTGATTAATTCGAGTATTTGGTCACTAGGTGACTACAAGTTAATATGAGTTGCCAGTAATAATAGTTATTAATTTTGTAATTTGTGTAAACTTTGCAAAACTAGAAATAAACATGTTTTGATTTACCTGCACTGTGACTATATTGATGTTATAAACCAGAAGTATTACAGTGAATACATTATGGATAATCCAAGGAAACATATTTACAATCGGCGGTAAACTCTCGGTAGATTGTGCAAATAAATTTATTGTCAAATAATAAAGTGACACAATTGTTGTAACAAATAACGACGTGAAACTCAATAATAAATAAATTTGAAATATATTATTAATGACTTCACAATATTGACTCAAACAACCGTGTAAATTGACGACATTTTGTAAGATATCCGCCGTCTTGGAATCACTGTCACTTGATGCTTCTATTGTTGCTACATCACTATTAGTGGGATTGAAATCGTACATTTTCTCTAGTATTTTATCCACATATATAAATCTTTTTCTTGCATCGTATAATAAAACTAATAGCATACTTTGAATACAGATATTTAAGTAATACACTGTTAAATAAAAAAATATTTCCGAATAAGACACTTCATATCCTTGCATATATTCATGAACCGTTAAAAAAATACTAATCGTAAATGATAGAACAATTATTTTTATACTGTATCTATTTACGATATTATAATCAACGATAATATTAAAATCGCGTAATATTTTATCGATTTCTGTTGTTTTCTGAAATATACTAACAATATTTTTGCGGTTAATGTGAAAAATGAATGTGTTTGATAATACATGTAAAGAAGCGGAAAACAATTCTATTGCATTGGTTAGTTTATCTACTAGTCTACCCGTAGCATATGGGTTTGCAGCACTTATTAGAGTGTACAAGAAAAATACACAAAATATTAATTGTATTACAATAATAAATATGCCATTTTTTAAAAGTATTAATTTTCGACCACCAACTCGACCAATAATTGTATAAGGATTTGCAGCGAATATTTTACAAAGAATGAAAATAATGCGCATTGCGCAACATATATCTTCAATATTTTTCATTTTTGTGTTTAATATTTATTTGTTTATAATCGTGAATTGAAGAAGTGACACATATAAAAAAAAAGAAATAAAACTTCATATAATTTGTATTTATTAATTTGTGTACATTCATTTTCCTAATGGATATAATTGATTTTTACGTAATTATAATCATAATTTTCTTATTAAATAGAAAATACGAATATAAAAATAAATTCAAGATATTTCTTTGTAAAACAGTAGTAAAATATGAATAAACTTGATAAAACATATTATAATTTTAATTTTTAATTTAACAGATAAGTCAGCCTATCTAAAATAATACTCCTTTTCTATTTACCACATAATAAATATTGAAACTATTTCTCGTTCCAGAGTCCATTGATTTGTATGAAATATATATATATATATATATATATATATATATATATATATATATATATATATATATATATATATATATATATTTATATATCTCCATCGTGTTCTGCAGCTAATTTTATGTGATAAATGGAAAGTTATTCAATTCTTTCAACTACGTAAAAAATGCTTAAACTCTACGGAATTAAGAGCTTAAGTTAATTATATACCAATAGAAATATATTCTTTATTTTTGTAAAGTTTCAAAAATACTTAATTTACTGTTGGCCTTTATAGTTTCTTTGGAAGTCACATTTATATTACATTGTTATATATTTGATATATTTCTGTAACAATAATTAAAGCGTTTGTAAAAACAAAAAAATATAGTTTAATTTTAAATTCTAGTCTATTAGAACATCGATAAGCACTATTTTTAACTAATAGTGTTTCTAAGATCGGCAAAATACAGGACTTTGATTTTTGTCTACTCGATTTAACGCCATTTATAACTAGCTATAGTCACCGTAGTGACGTGAAATGGCATATCTATAACTAGCGTACTAAGCACTTCCGTAGTATATGTTTGAATAAATGACGAAACTCAATCCTTAATCTTAAATGCATCAAATATTGTTAAATCATTATTACGTTAAAAATATAATTATTTATCGAACCCAAGAGTAGATCACGCATGATTTTATAAACTGCGCAGTGTGCACTGTGCAACAATGACGTCATCGCCTTTACGAAATTATACTTTTAACGCAGATGCCAACATTGATGCAATTAAACTTAAGTTATTTAAAGTTTACTCCACACAAAATGTATAAGAAGTGTAAACATTAATATGAATGGTAAAACCATAGAAAATGAACGTTCAGCTGAACTGACAACCGCATAAATACCGAATCCTAAGAGATTCTCAGCTTCTCTTGTTGTATTTATATGTGTTTCGCCGATACAACCTGGACTATTGGTACAATATTCATATTCTGCGTATAAGAATGGCGCAAATCTTTGTTTAACAGCTGTTGGGAATTGTACTGTATTGTTATTCTTATCGAATTGGCTACCACGAATTGATATACTGTCGAAATATGCCACATTTTGTACAACCGTATTTCGAAGACCACATGACTCCACTCTTTCTTGGTTGGTACAGGCTATGACTGCACAAACTTGAATATGTTTCTCGTTTTCGGACGAACCATAAATTCGCTTGCCATTATAAACTGCTGCCCTAAATTAGTAATAAATACATTTTACTCCCCGGAAGAAAATTAATTTTTTTAGAACCATATCTTTATATAATAATCGCAAATGTTTTGGACACTAATCTGTGTTCATCTTCAGTGCTGATACGACCTAATGTGGAGGTCGCATCATCACTAAACCCGGACGGAAACACAAATAAAATAAATATATTTACCTATAATAGTAATCGGACGTAGTCTGTATTCTTGATTTTAATGCGAATTTACAACAAAATTTATCATCACATAAGTCAAATTCGCTCTCTCCATTTTCGATTAACTTTGTAGCATAATTTGTGAAATTATCGGTTAATGTATTGAACTGTGCAATCCCACGATTTACAGGTATGTTGATCACAATCTAATCCAAAAGAAGAAAAACAATATTTATATTAATTTTATTCTCTTGCTATAAATATAATATTTACATTATTGTTGTCAGCGATAGGAGTGATGTCCCCATACGTTTTGATTTTACGAATTTTGGAAACAAGTATAGTTGTATCTTTTTTAAATGGTATCGAAAAGTTTTGAATACCAGTGGGTGTGTAGATGCCACTACCTCCAGCTTTGTTGATGGGATCATTGTAAGCAGCTGCTAGTAAATTCACTCCATTTGCCCTCGCCCAACCTGCCTGCGTTTGGAGTGCTGTAAAAATTAATTTCATCTTAATTCACGTCACAATATGTTATTGTTAGTCATAGTAATTTGGATAATAGGTGAATATTTTACTAAATAGTTACATTATACTTTTTTCGCCTAAAAATAAGTTCTAGTTTTTAGATCCTGGGCTTTGTGATTACGTTTTCCATTTGTCGTTTCAAGGCGCACTATTTTACACTCGGTACCCGAGACAACTAATCAAATAACCTGTCGCTAGTACTGGGTGCAAAAAAGTACACACTAAACCCATACAAAAAGTGCAATACGTTATAAAAGAACATACCATAGCACACAAAACGACTCTACAGCAAGATGGGCATCAGTAACATCTAATCAGACAATAGATAAGTATACAAAAAGTAACACATGGTTGCAAGATTTAATTCAAATAATATAATAACTGTTGTATGTGCGTACGCGTGTTTATATATATATATATATATATATATATATATATATATATATATATATATATATATATATATATAATTTGATTGAATGGTTCACTGGCTCACTATTAATATATATATATATATATATATATATATATATATATATATATATATATATATATATATATATATAATTTGATTGAATGGTTCACTGGCTCACTATTAATATATATATATATATATATATATATATATATATATATATATATATATATATAATTATATATATATATGTATATATATATATATATATATATATATATATATATATATATATATATATATATATAATTTGATTGAATGGTTCACTGGCTCACTATTAATATATATATATATATATATATATATATATATATATATATATATATATATATATATATATATATATATTTATGTGACATTTTTATTAATATTAATTTAATATCTAACTGAAAATTAGTTTGGTTTAGTATCGAATAATGCATAAGCAAGAGAAAGTGTTCATGAAAAAATGATTAAAAACTGCTATTATTAACGGATTTCCGCTAGTTTATAAATAATAAACAATATATAATTTAAATCTGATACTATTACATTTGAGGTTACATTTGCTTTGGCCAACTATTAACATAGTTTTTAACAGCCGTACGAAATACAGAATCCGATCACAGTTTAAATCTAATCGCCCTTATACTTTCGGAGTTATAAGGTTCCAAAATTTGGAGCCTCTTTAATACTGCCCTTTAATATATATATATATATATATATATATATATATATATATATATATATATATATATATATATATATATGATTCAAAAATTCTACAATATTTTATGTCTACAAAATTTCTTAATATTGTGAACCCAAAGATCATAAAAAATATATTTATTAATTTTAAAATATGAAATAATTCTTTACTTAAAAATTGAATGACTTTTTGATAAACCCAAAGGCTATAACCCAAAAGCTATAATTATTTAAAAAAAAAACACATTTAAAAAAAATTTAAAGCATACGTGTACTATACGCATGTCTGGGGATCCGTATCTTACAATTGGCAATGTTATACAACCTGCGCTTTTTGCATTTATTCGACGAGCTAAAGGCATAGGTGCCTGTACCTTTTCTTGTTTTTATGCAATGTAATTTTGCGTCACAGTTTCCCAACTGCCCATATGCCCAACACAATTAATTTATTTTATTATTATTAACAATTTAATTAATTATAATTGTAGAATACTGATATAGCATTTTCTCAACAATAAAACAAATTAATTTTACCTGTAAGGAATGGCAATTCGGAGAACCATGCCGCTGGATACACGATATCGGTGACACTCTTTTCGCGCACTAATTGCAAAGCAGGCTTTGGAAACAAAATATCAAAACAAATAAATGTTCCAAATGTGACGCCGAAATCAGTATCAAATGTTATTAGTTCCGCTTCTTTTGTGGTATTATATTGAGGTTCGTTAAATAAATTGTATTTTCGGTACCTAAAAGCAAAAATAAGTAAGTTAATACTATTAATAAAATTAGGAAATGCCTCATTTTTTGTAACTGGTTCGCATGAGTTTAACAAAATAGCTCTTAATTACGGGTTTCATAAAAGATTTTTTCTAATTTTGTTAAGCAGTTTTTAAAATTCTAAATCGATAAAATTATTAATTTCACCAATTGCATTGTAATATCAACGCTTATTAGGTTTGTGATTTTAATGTTGAAGTCAGATATACCAACGGCTATTGAATAGGCCGAAGAAATAGCACTATTAATAAATATTTATAAATGACATTGTTATTTTTTTTTTACTTTTGTGTAATTAATTATTAAAAAGGATGAAATCACCAGTTGCAAAAAAAATGTATTTCCTAATTAGTTACGAAAAATGTGGCGTTTCGCAACTGCAGTCAGCTTTGAAAAGTTACACTAGTAAAATATATTTATGGCGAATAATTATGGTATCAAATAAATGGACCATATCAAATTAGATATTTAATATAATGACCTTATTGGACCTTGACTACTTACTTAGCAATAACTTTTCCTTGGCGATCAAACACAACATTAGTATTGTACATATTATTTTTCTCTTGTGAATTTTCGATTGGAACTCTTTCTGGCAGATTGATAACAACATAAATTTTATGTCTTTGAGCTGCACATGAGATTAGTGTTATAGCCTGCATAAAAATATGATTTGATTAATTACATTTTAAAATACATCGAAAAATAAACAATGAATTAAGATGAGTTTTTTTATTCACCGACGAGTAGTGGATATTACATATTGTGTATTAAACATATTGTTTTCACTTATGCGAATGTATATATGGAAATATTTGTGGAGGGTTAAAACGTGTATTTCCGTTGATCGTTCCTGAATCGCATCTAAATATTTGCGAACTGATATGTGTGTGTAACTTTCTGTCTGTAATCGCTCTACAGTAAAAATTGTTTAGGTTTTGTTAGGTTTGGCTAGGCTAGGTTGGGTTAGGTTAGGTAATTATAAAACTCTAATCAGAAGTAGTAGTTTACTCTTGCTTGTTTTTTTGGCATGAGTTAGAGGAAAAGTGAATATTATAAAAGTTAAAGATACCAAACGGTCTAGCATTTGTCTGAATTTTTTTTTTTTTAATTATCTGCTATATCTCGGAAATCGATTTTTGAAAAAGACTTAAGAAGAAAGTCGTTTTTTGCAACGAAAGTTAATAAAGCCCTTACTACCGAATTGTGTTAATAAAGTCCTTATGAGCTGAATTCGTGAATAAAGAATTTATCAACGCGTTTCGGTTGTAAGGGCTTTTTTAACTATCGTCGCGAATAACGACTTTCTTCTTAGGAACCAGCGATATGTATGTTGAAGTGTCCCATTTCCAAGATATCATAAAATAGCAGTAGAAAATACTTCGACTTGACAATGAGTTAGAATGTTTGTTCTTTATTATAGTCATTTTGCACAAATAATTTTTAAAAATACGGTAAGAGGAATCCCTACCCAGCTCTTTTCGCTATCAGCATAATTCAGTTGCACAAATATAACAATTCATAAAATACATAAAAACCAGTTATTGAAAGGCTTGCGTTTCAGCCTAGCAGTGTTTACAAATGTTACCGCTAGAGGCAGTAGCTACATTCGAAATAGTTCTTACAATTTTTGAAAATATAACTATAAAATGTATTATTAGTAGATATTTCTGTTAAATAATTGCAAGTTAAAAGTTCAATCTAGGCATATACAGCCGTAAATTGTGAATATCGTTCTTCAATTCATAATAAACGTCATTTAAAAATCATCAATTTTTGAAAAAAAAATCATTTTAAATTTATATGTAAAATACATAGATTTTGTAAAATATCGGCTTACATTTGTGCAATAGATCATACTTAAACGACATATATATATATTTGGAACGAATATACAGCCGTAAATTGTGAATATCGTTCTTCAATTCATAATAAACCTCTTATAAAAATGATCAATTTTTGGAAAATGTTTCATTTATTATTATATGTAAAATACATAGATTTTATAAAATATCGGCTGAACTTTTATGCAATAGATCATACTTAAACGACGTATATATATATATATATATATATATATATATATATATATATATATATATATATATATATATATATATATATATATATATATATATATATATATATATATATATATAACTTACTTTTATTTATATATATATATATATATATATATATATAAATAAAAGTAATAATAAATATATAATGTAATATTGGTGCGAAAAAAATTTGCCATTTTGTATATTTGATACTTACGTTAGACCACGATTTCACTAGATTATTTGTTGTATTACAAGGTATCTCATTATCAATAGCATCGGGAATAATCGACGTATATTCTAATATTCTATCAGCAGTTACACCTGTTGATGATAATCCACATTCAGGAAATACTACAATATCAGCATTCTTAACACACACACAAAAAAAGAAAATTATTAATTTGTTGTTCACAGTATCATAAATATAAAGCACAATTTTTACCTGTCGTTTTGCTTCTCCAATATGCTTTATATACTTCTGAACATTTGCTTCAATATTCTGAAACGGGGTCTGTTCGCTATCATGCTCATTGGCGTATTCCACTACAGCTCCAAAATAAAAATTTGGATCTGTTTGTGCGTTTGTTGTGTAAATATTAAATAAAACCAGTAAAAGTGTAAACGTCTTTGTACGATTCATTTTTATTTAATTTTAAATTATATGTGAATAAATATCTAGAACAAAAACAATATATTGAATGTATTCTAATATTATAAATAGATAAAATATTACACTTATATTCAACTCTACGAGTATATGAGTAGATATAGAACGTTTTACTTTCTTATACGAATGTATTTAAGGAAGTATTGTAATCACGAAAAAAATCGAACTCTGATATACACACTTTGGCCATTCCTGAATTGTTTTTGATTAATTTCGAAATAATGTCTGTGTGTGTGTGTTACGACTGTACAGCAAAAACTGTTGATGTTTAAATTATAATACTAAACTTATGACCTGTATATGTTCCTGATGAAAATCTCTTATTTTAAAATAAAATATTCATACCGGAAGTGCATGTATATCTAAACCTGAAGTAATGGTTTACTCTACTTTTTACTTTTACGAAGTAATAAGTAAGTCTTGTAAGCAATTACCTTCTGGGTGATAATGGAAACTTGCTTTAATTTATTATTTTGAATAATAATTTAAAAATATTAATTTGTTTAATATATAATTGTTAAGTATTTTTATAACCCTCGTTATGCGCTGATTAGTAGAAGAGGCGACTAAAATCTGCGACTACTATACAAAGAAGCTATAGTGATCGGTCGCGTGTCTGTAACATTATCAGATTCAAAAAAAATCCTTCACAAAAAGTTCTTGCCTCGTCTACCTGAATCAAAAAATATATATAATTCATATACTTGGATGTATTCTATCGAAAATATGAAACACAAGATTTGGTACGCGTAAAACGCACCAATGCGTAGAGCTCGCCTTTAGGTAACATATGGGTTGCGTCTGTCTGTCTGTGTGTGTGTGTCTGTGAACGCTCTAGAGCCAAAACTATCGAACGAAAAATTATGTTACTTCAAACTTAAGACTTGTATATGCTACACTTACGGCAAATATAGTTATGTTCATAATGAAAGAGATTAATATTTCGCACAACTTTTGTTTGAAACATTTCTTCATAATTTGTACCAGTTATGAGATAACTGCTACGAAAAAACTCAAATATCTTATTTACGTTGCCATAGAGATACCTACACTTGTGACAAATTTTATTATTTTTAAATCGGATCAACCATGAGTTACATCATTTGTTTCTTGTTTATTGAAAACAAACAAGCATTACATTGACAGTTAACTGTATGAATTCATATTTAAAATATTGATTTCTTATTAGAATAAATTGTATCAGGTAAATTATTATAGAATCAATTTATATTATATATTTGCTAACATAATTAAATAACAATTTCAGAGTTTTACTGTGGAGTTTGACAGTTTAAGAGTGAATACGATAAGTACTTCGAATACAGATCCATTATAAATTGGTATAATTATCCAGTTATTATCAAGTTATAGTAATTTAATTTGAATTTTCATTTTATATTGGCCAGCAAAAGATTTTGTTATCACTTAATAATAATTATTATTATCTGCGCCCGTTTTTGCCAGGAAAACAAAATAGACATTTCAGAGTATTCCAGTAGAGTATTGGTTAGTTTGACCATTTGTTTGAGATTATATATATATATATATATATATATATATATATATATATATATATATATATATATATATATATATATATATATATATATGTAGACAGTTTATTTGGGATATATATATATTAATATCTACCTATTGAAAACTACGTAATAGAAAGTTGAGTGCAGGCCACTCCAGATTTTTTTTTTAGAGCATTGAGTTAATAATATGAAAAAATCTTGTAGATATAAAATATCTTAGAATTTTTAGTAGAATTATTAAACGTTTTAATTATTTTTATAAGGGCAGTATTAAGGGGGGCTTCAAATTTTGGGGCCCTATAACTCGGGAAGTATACGGGCGATTGGATTTAAACTGCGAGCGGATTCAAATGGGATATGCCAAATAATATGTGTACCAAATTTGGAGTGAATAGATAATACGACGAGCTAAAGGCATTGGTGCCTGAATCTGTGATTGTAGCCGATTAAAAACTGATGCTGCCTTGTCGGTAGATTTATACGCAAGCGCAAATACATTTACCGCGGGAAAATTTGTTGTTTGACAGGTAATTAGGCTTAAATAAATTATGTGCGGAAATTACATAAACGTGGAGTACAACAATTGTGTTTTTATAAACAGTTGTGCGCAGCTATGTCACCATTGCAGCGTAGTTACAAGATAAATTGCAATTTTAAGTTAAATAAATCTCAAAAAGTGTACCATTTGTAACAAAACGGATTTTAAATTCACAGAGGTTTCTCTAGCAATCAATTATGTATTTTATAAGAAATTCTTGTGCTGATGGCTACAACAGACATTTTCGAATAGAATTCAAGCGAAAATTGTAAGCAATTTGAATATTTTTAATTTTTGGTTTCAACCAATTTTTTCTAAGTCTAAAGCTTCGCTTTTAACGGTATTACAGGATTAAGATTTATTTAATAATAAATAAATAATTTAATTGCCTACGGAATTTTTGGTTTATTTAATTTTAAGCTCAAAGAAAAGGGCAAAAATAGACATATAGTTACAAAACGTAGAATAGAAAATATAAATTGTTATTTGGTCATAGATATTTGTAAATAAATTGTGGTAATTATTGGCTGTTGACCTTGAAGTTTGATTCCAATAGAATTTGTAACAGTACGCAGATTATTCTTAGCACAAGCAATGTTAAATAATAATCTATGTGGTTTTAACTACAAAACATTAGGTAAAGGCTGTAAAATTACAGTTAAAGTGGTTAGTTGAAAAGTGATCAAATCGTAAACATAATTTGGAGGTTATGTAAACTGGCAAGTATTAAAAATATATTTATTATTGAAATTTGGTGTTTGTACAATATATGTTTTATTAGTTGTAATACAAATTAAGAATATTATTTTAAAAAAAAAATGTAAATATATACTATTAGGAATACATTTATGCAATGAAAATGCCTAAATACAGTCGCGTTAAATTCGAATATATTCAGTGTAATTTGGGCATTTTAATCAGTAAACCGGTTCGATTTACTATTTGTCTGATATTTTCACGTTTAAATTGATAGTAAGCATTTTTGTCTCGTTTTAAAATGCCAATATTACTTTCCTTACTATTGACATTGCTTAGTCATTGTCGATAAGTCAAATTGATAATTTAAAGTGATTTTATCTATTAATTGGTTTCTGGTAAAAATGACCAATATTTAATGTAACAAACCCAAGTTAAATATTTAACTAAACACTAATAAAATAATAAAGATAGGTGTGTTAGCTTAAAGGACGTAAACCGGCGATATATTAAATATTAACTTACCCTAATTGGTTGACAACAATTAGAATATAACACTGTTTTTATTATATTTAATTACAATGCTTCAATAATCGACAGTAAATAAGTTATCTTTTCCTTATGACGCTTTTGCGTGTTGCCGGCACATGTTCAGAGCCGGTTTTAGTTTATTTTGATTACATATATCGGATACCCGATATATGGCCCCTTAACCGGAAGTAACAGTATTTAAAGATTTTAAAATTTCTAGAAACTTTTGTTTCGTAAATTCTTACGATAACCGTTTAATTTACTGAAAAATCACCTTACGCTCATTTTGATAATGTGACTAAGCAGTAGAAATGAAACAAAATTTCTACTTTTAGTTTCCTTTAGGCTATTTTGCGATTTCTCTATTATAAAATTTAAATTTTATTAGCTACACTTCTGTAAATAAAAATAAATCATACTCTATTTTTACTATGCGTTAATTTTACCTGTAATTAAGTAACAGTGTGAAGTTATATTTTAACAAATACCAAAATTCAATGCTTATAAAGTTGAAATTATAATTGCAAAATAAACAATAGCTGCTTTATCCTCGATTATATCAAATATTCCTATTGTTATATTAGATCAAAATTGTATATAAGCTGGAATAACCTTCACTGTATTGATACGATCTATATATATATATAATAATAAATTTAATTTATTCTATTTTATTTTCCCTGTCAATATGCTGTATAATTCATACGATTTAATAAAAATATATCTCCTGAATCCGTATCTAAGTATTTAAAAAAATTCCGTAGCAGTTTTCTCGTAACAGGTACATTTTTTGAAGAAACATTTCAAACAAAAGTTATGCGAAATATGAATATCTTTCATTATGAACATAACTATTTTTACTTTCTTTTACAAAGTAATAAGTAAGTCTTGTAATCATGAAAAATTTCGAACTCTACATTTAATCGGATATACACGTTTTGACCTTCCCTGAATCGAATGTGACTATTTTCGGAATGACGTCTGTCAGTCTGTCTGTGTGTGTGTGTGTGTGTCTGTGAACGCTCTAGGGCCAAAACTGTACTCCTCTTATTTTTAAAAAGAATATTCAAACCGGTAGTGCATGTTTACTATATACATTTTTTGTTCTATCTCCAATATCACTAGAACGGCTACGCTTAGGCCAAAAATAGCCATGTTCATAATGAAAGATATTAATATTTCGCACAACTTTTGTTTGAAATATTTCTTCAAAAAATGTGCCAGTTGCGAGAAAAATGCTACGAAACATTATAAATATCTTGTTTACGTTGCCATGGATTCGCATGTTTCTTATAAAATCGGATCATCTGCTATTTTGACAGGAAAACAAAATAGACTCAATTAGATAAATGACATTTCAGAATATTTCTGTAGAGTATTGGTTAGTTTGATAGCTGGTTTTGGATATATATATATATATATATATATATATATATATATATATATATATATATATATATATATATATATATATATATATATATATATATATATATACACATATACATATATCTATACATATCTAGTGAAAACTGAGTAAAAGAAAGTCGAGTGCAGGCCCCTCCAGATATTTTGAATACAATTTTCAAACAAAAGTTGTGCGAATTATGAATATATTTCATTATGAACATAACTATTTTTGCCATAAGTGCAGCCGTTCTAGTGAAATTGGAGATAAAACAAAAAATGCAGAATAAACATGCACTTCCGGTTTGAATATTCATTTCATAAATAGGAGTTGCACATCTAGACCATATACAAGTTTTAAAGATTCATAATTTTACGATCGACAGTTTTGGGTCTAAAGCGTTCACAGACACACAGACGTCATTTCGAAAATAGTCACATTCGACTCAGTGAGGGTAAAAACATGTAAATCTTGAGTTCAATTTTTTCATGATTACAAGATTTATTTATTACTACGTGTAAAAAAGTAAAAATCACCCATGAATGCATCTCGTAACGACGCAATTGTATTCCTAAGTTACAATTAAATGATAAATATAAAGCTAAATATTCTATAATATGTTTACCTGCGTATTTGTTGCCCCTCTCACACGATGAATACGAAAGTTGTTTCGAGTAAAATCTTTTGCTGCACAGTTAGTATTCTGTTCATGTGAGTTGTTGGCACAAGAATCACATCAGCTAAAAGGTAACAGAGCCAACACTATTCATTGCCCGTTATCGGTTGCTATCTATACATTTTTTTCACTGATAATATTTTTATTACTGATTAGGGTGGTTATAATACATATATATATAGAAATATTTTATGTATTTTTTCTTTCAATATGAATGAGTAAACAAATAAGTGATAAAGTTTATTGTTTTTTTAATTGAATGCCGGTTTTAAAAAAATATATTCGCAAATCGTACGTGATCCGTATCGCAATTTCAGTGTAAGAATGTTTTTGAGTGTTTTTTTTTAAATCGCAAACTACAGCAATATTTACGATGACTAGAATAAATTCTAAAAATATGTGATATCATAATATTGATTTTTTATTTTATCTGATTTTAAAAAATATATTGTAATGTATTTACTTTCTTGGACGCAGTCTAGAAGAAAGTATTGTAAACAATGACAATTTTTGGAGTTATATAAAATTAAATTAACTAATATTGCATTTATCCTAATACATACACATAAAATATAAACTACACTTATATGTAGTATTTAATTTTATGTGTAGGATTACGTTTACTTTCTTGGGCGAAGGCTAAAAGGAAGTATTGTAATCGTGCATCATTTCAAAATCGTGGTTTTAACGGAAACAAACGTTTTGAGCTTCCCTGAATTGATATATATATATATATATATATATATATATATATATATATATATATATATATATATATATATATATAAGCGTTTTAAATCTCTTTTACTCTTTCGGGTGTCGAGAATTGATATGAACTATTTTCGAGATTACGTCTGTGTTTGTTCAGACTCAACAGCAAAACTATTGATGGTTAAAATGTGAAACTACAAATTAAAATTTCTATATAGTCTAGACGAAAACAGGTAATACATATTTATATTTGCTACATTTTTATTATCTCGAATACGGTATGAATTAGAATGAAGCTGATGTGGTGTCCACTCGACTTTCTATTTTATATTTATATTGCTTAATTTTGTTTTAAATTCATGCTAGATTGCCGTGATAACGTAAATATAACATGCCTATTTTAAAAGGCGTTTTTTCAGTAAATATTTTAAATAAAAGTTGCTGATTTTTTTCTGTAACTCATACCGTTTTCGAGATATTGAAAAAGTAGTAAGTTAATTATTTTTGATTAGGATATTGTTTAGGTTTTCTTCTGAGCTTTAAACAGGTTTAAATTTCAAAGTGTTATAATTTTATCATCAACAGTTTTTGCTGTAGAGTTGCCAAAACTTGTATTTTCGTTATACTTATTCTATATATGTAAATGAAAGACCAGTGCAGAGCACTACAGATTTTTTGATCGTCAAGAATACTTCGAATTAAATATTAAAATTTTATCAGAATGAGTTAAATACATATTAATAATTAATATTTTATCAGTAATTTAAGTATTAAATTTATTAGTTTTAATTATTGCTCATACCGTTTTCGAGATATTGAAGAAGTAGTAGGTTAATTATTTTTGATTAGGATATTGTTTTTAAAAATAGGAGGTTTTCTTCTGAGCCTTATACAGGTTTCAATTTCAAAGTGTTATAATTTTATCATCAACAGTTTTTGCTGTAGAGTTGCCAAAACTTGTATTTTCGTTATACTTATTCTATATGTAAATGTAAGACCAGTGTAGAGCACTACAGATTTTTGTTCGTCTCAAGAATACTTTGAATTTAATATTTAATATTAAAATTTGATCAGAATGGGCTAAATACATATTAATTATTAGTAATATTTTATCAGTAATTTAAGTAATAAATTTATTAATTTTAATTATTGCTATCTTATGTTATATAAATTATTTAATATACCTTTGATACATATAGAAAAGATAGTATTAATAAATAAATAAAACCTACAATAAATACAAATATATATTACATTGAAAATGAATCAATTAGAAATTTCTGTCGATAGTAATAAGCTGGAGTGACCTTCATTTAACTTATACTGTCACTATCTATAAATACTAGGATAACCCGTGGGCACCATGTGCCCATATCATATACAGAATACAGTTTATTCCTCACCGATCCATTTGTCTAATTGAATAATTTAACGGGTGGCAGATTTTCCTGATTTTATTTGTAAATGTAGATGTAATCATGGTTATATAAATATGGCATTTCCCTTACATGGTTTTTCCTTGTATTTTCGTTTTTTCACTGTAGCTGTATTGTATATAATAAGTACATGAAAGATTTGCTATTATATTTGTCATTGACATACAATATAAATATAATATATCAGATGTCACTATCTACAAAGTACACAACACACTAAATATACATCAAATCTTCAAATTAATATTTAAATAAATTTTTCACAATATTATTATTATTTCATTTTAACGTTTGATTCGCTGTTGTCTATTTATCATAGTAGACTTTAAACTCAAACAATTTCCATAACGCTAACGGTCCGGCTTAAAGTTAAGCCTTTCTCAGAGCTGTTTTATTGAAACAAACAATAAACAATACGTAAGAATTGTATAATATAATATGTAATGTAATAGATTCAAAATTAGATTTGTCATTTTACAACAAAAAAATAAAAAATTGGTTGTGGCCAACACAGAACTTTCTTTTAGGTTTTCTTACGTTCTCGGTTAATCTCTCATGCATTCTCCTTATATTCGTCATTCAAACGTCTAATTTTCTTTCTCTTCCTGTTCATCTCTTTCTTTTATTTTGTATTCTGGAACTCTCTTTTCTTTGTCATGCAAATTTTCTGAATATTTTTGTTTTTGTTTTGAAATTTGTTTCTAGCCATTCTAAAATAAGTCATATTGAATAAAAACTTTTCCATATACATATATATCTCGAGCATTGATATGCGAAATGTGATTTCGTTCCATAATTTAAATTTAGCATCACAATATTTAATTTTTACTTTTTTTGACATTTAGAGAAACAAAAGAAAACCAGTCACAGATAACTGATTAAAAACAAATAATTAATTAAGTATATTGTACTGCAGTATAATTATTTATACGTAGAGATCTTATCTAACGATAATTCTGACATTTTAACAATCAAATAAAAATGTTATTATCATTTTGAGAAGCTAGTATAAATATTATACACATATTTCTCGAACTGGTCGGGTTTGGCAAGTGAAATAGAAAAACAAAGTTTTTTTATACTGGTTTTAAAGAATACTTGTGAGGTTATTGCCTTATTGGGGGTTTATTTCATTCGAAAATTTGCATACTTATAATTTTTAATATTTTTTTGTTGCAGAACCATAATGTTGATATCAAGTTTTTTCATTTTATTTATTTTATTCGTCGCTCTAGACCGCGGCCATGCATCAGATAACAGGTATTATTTAAATTTTATTTTCTTTTATTTATAATTTTCGTTACTTTGCTTTAATAAATATTACTGATACATACTTCCTTTTTAGTAACATCCTCTTTTGTATGATTATAAGCGGATATGGCATATCGTAATTAAATTATAGTTTCATTAAAATTGAATTTAAATAGTTTACACTAATTCAGATGTTAATTTATTTTCGAATTTTTATGGTTATATTTGATAAATTATTCATATATTTAAAAACTGTTATTTTTTTTTACCGATTTACAGATTATCTTATGGTGCGGTCTGCAGTCATTTAATTAATTCATGTTTAAGGCTGCCGTTTACTTAACTATTATTTTGGTAACAATTTCATTCTTACTTTCTCTATATTTAGCGACAATTTTGCAAAAATAAGACCAAACGATTATTTTATATAAATAAATATTTCCTATAATATTTATGAAAATTTCTCATAGAATATGCCTTAAGGTAAAACGTCAACTTCGTTAAAACATCATACTCATTTTTTTTTAAATGTCTAATGCGTATTTGCATAATGAATACCTGATAAAAATATCGATTTTTAGCTCGCCGTACGTAGTACCGAAGAGGCTAAAGCATTCGGTCGTGTGTCTGTAGCATTCTCGGATCAAAAAATTTCATTAAGAAAAAGTGTTCGTCTCGTCGCCCTGATTCCGAAAATGTATATAACTTATATACTTGGATGTTAGTCGTCGCTCGCTCGCTCGGTCGCTCGTAAGACCAAAATTTGTGCCCTCTACTCCTCTGAAGGTACCGGAGCGATTCACTCCAAATTTGGTACACATATTATTTGGCATCCCATTTGAATCCGCTCGCAGTTTAAATCCAATCGCCCGTATACTTCCCGAGTTATAGGGCCCCAAAATTTAGAGCCCCCCTTAATACTGCCCTTATAAAAATAATTAATACACTTAAAAATTCTACTAAAAATTCTAAGATATTTTATATCTATAAGATTTTTTCATTTTGTTAATCCAAAGCCCGAAAAAAAATATTAAATAGTATAATTTTGAATTTTAAAGTATGAACTAAAATTTTGTTTTATCAATATAATCTAAAATTAAATGTAAGACTTTTTACACCTATAACATATTTTCAAATTGTTAACTAAAAGGCCATAATAATTAAAAAGCACTGCTCGCAACGCATATTTTACCTAAGGGCGAGCTCTGCGCGTTGGTGCGTTTTACGCGTACCAAATCTTGTTCTATATTTTATATTCGGAGATGAAAGTGCATATTTTGGAGGATTTTATATTTAATCTCCGATCAAGAACAATAGCAAATTATATTTTTACCAGACATTCTCTATAGAAATACGCATCGATAACCTTTTAAAATATTAAAATAAATAAAAATGAAGTTGTTACTTATATACCGAAATACAAATTGGGTAAACGATAGCCTTAAAGCATTGTCCAAAGTCATCATGTACAACTAAACATATTCACAATCGAGAATATCGTTGATGGCGCTGACAACTGACGCAATTGTATATTATGTTATTATAGACGTGCAAATTTGTTTCCAAAACATTTCGGCAACAACATTATAAAATTTTTGAAATGTGGAGAAAATAACACATTTAAAATGTATTGCGTTGATTAACGAGAACATGGCTTCGATTCAAGGCGGACTGTGTATTTTTTACCGTTAGATAACGAGAAATTAATCTCGATCGCGCATTGTGTTCAAACACCGCAAATAATAATTAGATTCCTAGAATTTCTATGATTAAAAATGGCAATCCTATCATCGCATCTACTTATAAAATATAGCTAGTCATTAGAATATAATATTAATTACAAATGACTAAATATGTTCATACAGTGATGGACCTGTTTGGAGATGGGAATGTACGAAAGGCCAGTGCTTGAAAGTCCGAGCAACTGGGGAAAAAGGAGCGCTCAGTTTGTCGGCTTGTCGATTGTTTTGCGGCACTTACGGAGCCCTATGGCCTCGCCCTACCGGCGACATTTCCCTAGGAAATTACCTGATTCACTTAAATCCGAACAGCATTAATGTACTGCCAACAAACTCGGATTCAGCATCAGCTGATCTTGTCAGAAAAAGTGCCAAGGTTTGAGACAAAATATTAATATATTTATGATGATTCGTTTCACTTATTTGGAAATTTTAATAGTAAAATAAATGTAATTGTCAAAAAGGCTTCAATGAAATGATTTGAGCTTGTGAATTATCAAAATAATTTTTAAGCAGAATTGTGAATTATGCGACGAATAACATATCTTAGGCAAACTCTTTTTGAACCCAATTGTACTGACATACGATCAAATGCTTTAGCTCTTTTGTACTTCGTCCCGCGAGCTAGAAACTACTGTTAAAATCAATTCTATCAAATCAGAATATTTAAATAAACTAAGTCTAAACGTCTTCTTGTTTGTAATTTTAAATCATGGTGCGATTACAGCATATAATTCGTGTAAAATTTTAAGATGCTTGTTTCTTTACTGCCTATATTTTATATAAATATTTCTTCCAAATAGAGATTCCAGCAAAATATTGAATTACTAGCACCAAATGGAGCATACAAATCGGGTGGACGTACATTGGAAGTCACAGTTGATATCAAAAATCCAAATGTTGTGGGTAAGATGGATTTTTTATTAATATGTATACAGTTGCCATAGAAATAAATTGAACAACAATTGTAATATTATTACGTTTCCATAGCTTTGACATTAGACACAGATGAAAGTTACAGTTTGCAAACTAGTGAAGCCTCTGATGGACGTGTAAACGCTACAATTACAGCTGATACTTTTTTCGGGGCTAGACATGGCCTTGAGACACTTGGACAACTTATTATTTTTGATGATATACGAAACGAAATACAAGTATGTTAATATTATAAATTATGTGAACAAACAAACTAGTTAAATAATATTTGAATTTTAAATGGTAATTTATTACTGACAGATCCTGGAAACTTGTTGACTTATTCAACTGTCAAGAGTTAAAAATTTAAAATAACTAACTTTTGACAAATTAGTAAGTCAACAGCTTAGTCAGATTTATTTATTTATATATATATATATATATATATATATATATATATATATATATATATATATATATATATATATTTCGGTTTAGAATATATTGCGGATTATTATAGATAGATTGTGTTAGGCTAATGTGGCTTATTTTTATATTTTAGTCTAAATTAAGTTATTAAATTTCACTTTAAATAATAGGTTAGTAGTTTATTTTGTAGTAATTTTACTCCGACAATTAAAATAATTTGTGTTTTTCCCACAATGTGTCTGCATTATTGGTGTCAGTATGTATCAAATATTTTAGATATATATATATATATATATATATATATATATATATATATATATATATATATATATATATATATATATATATTTAAAAGTAAAATATTTCTGAAAATGCAATTTCATCACGTAACTATTATACTTTATCACATATTCCAAACTGTATACTTCCATAAATTATTATAATAATTTAACTTTTTGTGTTGGAACTAGTAGATTTGCTAAAAAATATATAGACACGTCGTGAAACCGCCATATAACCAATGTAAATAATAAATATTAAGTACATTTCATTTATTTCTAAAATTTCTCACCAGGATGTGTTTGATGCAAATGCCAATATATATATATATATATATATATATATATATATATATATATATATATATATATATTTATTTATTTATTTATTCATTTATTAATTTTATTTAGATAGTAAGAGATGTTTCAATAACAGACAAGCCAGCGTATCCATATCGAGGCATATTACTCGATACAGCTAGAAATTATATTAGTGTCGATTCGATAAAACGAACAATCGAGGGTATGGCTAGCAGTAAATTGAACACATTCCATTGGCATATTACTGATACGCATAGTTTTCCATTCGTATCGAAATCAAATCCAAATTTATCAAAATTAGGAGCGTACTCACCTGCCAAAATCTACACACCTGAGAATATTAAAGAGGTAAATATATTTTTGATATTTTACAAATCTTTCTAAGAATTTGTAATTTTAAACCAAGATACCAATTAAAAATAACAGTTTTTTCAATTATTTTATCCTGAATATCTTCAACGCTACGTTTCCCATTTTTTTATATAAAAATGACATACTTTTAATTTGAAAATAACACAAAAGAACGAAATGAAGATATTAGAAATAAAATAATTCTGAAAACGACAATTTTGAATTAATATCACTAAAAAGAAGGATGTAAGATAACTACGAAATATAGATGAAATGAAGCATGTGAAAATTCAACTATTTCCTGATGATCTCCTTTTTATAGATTGTAGAGTATGGTAAAGTGCGTGGTGTAAGAGTAATGCCTGAATTCGATGCTCCAGCTCACGTTGGTGAAGGTTGGCAAGATACAGATCTTGTTGCATGTTTCAAAGCCCAACCATGGAGTAAATACTGTGTTGAACCACCATGTGGCCAACTAGATCCGACTAAACCTGAATTATACGATATCTTAGAAGGAATTTATGGTGATATGTTAGAGTTATTCAAGCCAGATATATTCCATATGGGTGGCGATGAAGTGTCGCTAACTTGTTGGAATACAACCGATAATATTGTCAAATATATGACTGAAGACAACAAATGGGGACGTACTGAAGAAGATTTTATGAAATTATGGAACGTTTTTCAGTCGCAAGCACTTGAACGATTAGAAAAGGTAACTATTGTCGACTGATTGCGGCGCTACGAACGGTATCAATATGTCAGATAAGTGAAGGCAGGTATTTGCCAGCTTACATATAAATGAAATTAGTAATGTTATTTTTCCTCTTTTTTCAAATGATTTAATTTTAATATTCAAAATACAGTAGAGTTGCGATTGAATAAACTAATTTTGACAAGGTTTCTTTACTATTTCGGGGTTGTTAATTTTTTCCAGATTAGGTAAAAATAAATAATAAACTGTCATATTATGAATGTAAACGTTTATTTTAAAGAAAAATAATAAAAATAATGCCAATATAAATTAAAATTGTAAATGACTGCAATTATCCATGAAGACATATAAAATGAAATTATTTAATTTAATTTGTAACCAATTTGTATTAAATAATGTAACTGGAATTTTCATCGAAATGTGTTCCCACTACTGGATAGTTCATATATCGCGATTCAACTGTATTAGGAAATGCGTTTATTCACGATCGAGATTAATTGCTGGCTATCTAGCGAAGAAAAATTCAAGCACTGTTCGCCCCGAATAGAAACCATGTTTGTGTGATCAGTAATTCAATGTAATACATTTTAAATATATTGTTTTCACCACGATTCAAAATATTTCATAATGTTGTGTACCAGCATTTGTTGTAAATAAATTTGCACATCCATAATAACATAATACACAGTCTCGTCATTGTAACCAACAAATTTCAGCTGTCGCTACCAACGATATTCCCGATTGCGTATACTAAACATTGCAAGGACGTACTACCTGCCTTCATTACATTTTTTTTTCGACATCTGACTGTATTTGCTGGTTTTAGTTGTCAATTTAATTTATAAATGTATTTACTTGCAATATTTGCAACTACATAATTTTAATTTGACTCTAGAAATCTGGTAAACCATTGCCCATTATAATGTGGACTAGTACATTAACAAAGAAAGAACACATTGAAAAATATTTACCAAAGGATAAATATATAATTCAGGTATAAAATATTATGTTTCATGATCGAAAAAATTCTCTAACTAAATTGAATTTTGTTAAATATGCTCCATATAATTATTTGTTTTTTAAGATTTGGACAACTGGAACTGATCCCGTTATCCAAGAATTATTAGACCGAGATTACCGGTTAATCTTAAGTAATTACGATAACTTATATTTAGATTGTGGATTTGAGGTAATTTTGTTATATATATATACTTAAATAATATTATAATTTGTAATTAAATTGACTGTTTATAAAGGGCTGGGTAACCAATGGTAATAATTGGTGTGGTCCGTATATTGGTTGGCAAAAAGTTTACGAGAACTCACCGAGTAAAGTCGCTAGTCCGGATAAGAAGAAAAACATGCTAGGATCTGAAGCAGCGCTCTGGACCGAACAAGTTAGTATTATAACTTATTAATAGTACTGTAGATCGACAATAAAACTAATAATAAATTAGCAATAAATATAAAAAATACTTTAAAATTATATGAAATTGAGATCGTCACATGAAGTGGACGCCTAATTATTAATTAATGCTAATGCATTATGTTACGAGAACCTTAATAGGAGAATCAAACTAGTTATACTACCGCATCCGCACAAAACATATACGAACGAATATTTACGAAAAATATTTACTTTTGTGTGTGTGTGTTTTTACTTTCTATTACGGAGTAATAAGTAAGTCTTGTAATCATGAAAAATTTCAAACTGGAAAGTTCAACGGATATACACGTTTTGACCTTCCCTGAATCGAATGTGACTATTTTCGGAATGACGTCTGTGTGTGTGTGTGAACGCTCTAGAGCCAAAACTGTCGAACGTAAAATTATGAAACTTCAAACTTAAGACTTGTATATGCCCTAGATGTGCACCTTCTATTTTTGAAAAGAATATTCAAACCGGAAGTGCTCTATACATTTTTTGTTCTATCCCCAATATCACTAGAACGGCTACACTTACGGCAAAAATAGTTATGTTCATAATGAAAGATATTAATATTTCGCACAACTTTTGTTTGAAACATTTCTTCAAGAAATGTACCAGTTGCGAGAAAAATGCTACGCGAAACATTATAAATATCTTGTTTACGTTGCCATGGATTCGCATGTAGCTTATAAAATCGGATCATCTGCTATTTTGACAGGAAAACAAAATAGACTCAATTAGATAAATGACATTTTAGGATATTTCTGTAGAGTATTGGTTAGTTTGACTGCTTGTTTTGGGTATATATATATATTTAAATTACGTAAAAGAAAGTCGAGTGCATATTTTTATAAATGAATGTTTTCTTAGGTTGATGACACAACAGTTGATAGTAGATTATGGCCACGATCAGCTGCAATGGCTGAAGTACTCTGGTCAGAACCGACTGAAGGATGGCGAGCCGCTGAAAATCGGATGTTGATTCAACGTGAACGATTGGTTGGACGGGGTGTCGCTGCAAGTGGAATGCAGCCACAATGGTGTAGGCAACATCAAGGGGAATGTCCCATAAAATAAATAAAATTGGCAAAGTGATTTAACATGTAGCTCTAGAATCGCTTGTGTTTGAAACATATACCCACTAGATATATACTGCTAATGCTTTCGACACTGCGAATACTGAAGTGCAAATATATATAGCACATGCCCTTCTTTGTTGAATTCTATTGGTTAGCCGTGATAGCGGAAAATTAAGCTTGGCTTCCAGTGAGACACATGCATTAGTGATGCAAAGTTTCGTTACTTTTGAGTACTCGTTACTTTGTATTCGTTCACTTGAGTGGCACTAAATGAGTACTCGGACTATTCTGATACTATTGCGAATCGCGTATAGATAACTGAACCGAGTAACGATTAGTTTCGTCTTTCGTTGACTTTTACTTTTGTCGGTATTTTGCTCTAGCTTCAAAAATCTGCTGTTGATATGTCGTATTCAAAGTGATTTTTTTTAATATAAAAAAGCTTAAAAATATTTATTTCTGTGGTACAGTCTCTTTTCTTTAAAGTTGGGTTAATATCGAATTGGTCCCCTACGTATTTGTATGTTTTTATTGTAAACGTATATGAATTAAATTCAATTCTACAAATGAATTTAAAAATATTAAATTCTATGGTAAAGTCTCTTTTCTTTAAAGTTGGTTTAATATCGAATTGGTCCCCTACGAATTAGTGTCGTTTTATATAGTAAACGTATATAATACAAAACCAGTTTAACGTAAATTTAAATATAATTTATTCTATGGTAATGTCTCTTTTCTTTAAAGTTGGTTTAATATCGAATTGGTCCCCTACGAATTAGTATCGTTTTATATAGTAAACGTATATAAATCAAAACCAATTAAACATAAATTTAAATATAATTTATTCTA
Organism: Leistus spinibarbis; assembly: GCA_933228885.1. NCBI lineage: Eukaryota > Metazoa > Arthropoda > Insecta > Coleoptera > Carabidae > Leistus > Leistus spinibarbis. The sequence continues at coordinate 6,192,490 of OW121791.1, forward strand.
TGGTAATGTCTCTTTTCTTTAAAGTTGGTTTAATATCGAATTGGTCCCCTACGAATAAGTATCGTTTTATATAGTAAACGTATATAAAACAAAACCAATTTAACATAAATTTAAATATAATTTATTCTATGGTAATATCTCTTTTCTTTAAAGTTGGTTTAATATCGAATTGGTCCCCTACGAATTAGTATCGTTTTATATATTAAACGTATATAAAACAAAACCAATTTAACATAAATTTAAATATAATTTATTCTATGGTAATGTCTCTTTTCTTTAAAGTTGGTTTAATATCGAATTGGTCCCCTACGAATTAGTATCGTTTTATATAGTAAACGTATATAAAACAAAACCAATTTAACATAAATTTAAATATAATTTATTCTATGGTAATGTCTTTTTGCTTTAAAGTTGGTTTAATATCGAATTGGTCCCCTACGAATTAGTATCGTTTTATATAGTAAACGTAAATAAATCAAAACCAATTTAACATAAATTTAAATATAATTTATTCTATGGTAATGTCTCTTTTCTTTAAAGTTTGTTTAATATCGAATTGGTCCCTTACGGATTTGTATCGTAAGTGAATAATTTTTCATAAACATAATAAGATAATAAAAAATACAAAACAAAAACAAAAAAAAACAGAATTTAAAATAATTCTTGATTGCAATGCAAAAATTTTTTTTTTCAGCATTTTTGCCTTTTAATTGATTACGCGTATCTAAAAGTAAATGACCAGCTTTGGAAAAAAGTCTTTCAAATGATTACATGGTGCAAGTACGACCACGACAAAATGTAACGTAAAATCTGATTAGGTAACTGTTTGTAAAAGTAACGAATACTTTTTCATATCACTACTTGTTACTTCGGATCTTGCCTAGTAACGAGTTCTCGAGTAACGAATAGTTACTTTCTTACATCTCTAACATACATAGCTATTTATATAACTATTTACGAAATGCCTCATTTAGTGTAACGAGCAAAACTAGATTCCGCAAAATAACGTGTTTCATTCGATTTTTTTTTTAATTAAAGATTATTAAACAATTTTTTAATTTATGGACATGCTACGGATAAGAAAGCATCAGCAGTATATATCTAGTAAGTATATGGTCCAACACAACAATTTTGTTTCAACGATCAGAGTTTTTGTATCTATTTTTTTAAATGTTAATAACATAGGACAACGTTGCGATTGCACTGATGGAGTTACATAATGCAATTAGTTTTTAATTTTGAAACCAGGGCGGCGTAACGTTACATCACTGTGCAGATTATAAATAAAATAAAGATGGTGTCGGTATTTTTGTATTGTTCAATAAAATGTGATCTCAAAAATGATATATTTTTAAAGTTGTTTAATAAACAGTTGCAATAAATATTTACTATATTATACTACTTAATTTCCTTTCCTTATACATGAGCATTAGTTAAACAACGATCGAATACGATATATTCATAACAATAAAAAAAAAGGGTTCCCAATCTAAGAAACCAAGGAAGTTGATTTCCAAAAAACGTAAGGTTAAACTCCGAATGTTTGTTATTATTGCTTTTTACTTTATTTTACGAAGTAATAAGTAAGTCTTGTAATCATGAAAAATTTCGAACTCGAGATTTCAATGGATATGCATGTTTTGACCTTCCCTGAATCGAATGTGACTATTTTCGGAACGACGTCTGTTTGTCTGTATGTGTGTGTGTCTGTGAACGCTCTAAGGCCAAAACTATCAAACGAAAAATTATGAAACTTCAACTTAAGACTTGTATATGTCTTAGATATGCACCTCCTATTTTTGAAAAGAATATTCAAGCCGGAAGTGCATGTTTACTCTATACATTTTTTATTCTATCTCCAATATCACTAGAACAGCTACACTTACGGCAAAAAAGACTTGTATATGGTCTAGTTGTGCACCTACTATTTTTGAAAAGAATATTCAAACTGGTAGTGCATGTTTGCATTTTTTGTTCAATCTCCAATATCACTAGAACGGCTACCCTTACGGCAAATATAGTTATGTTCATAATGAAAGATATTCATATTTCGCACAACTTTTGTTTGAAACATTTCTTCAAAAAATTTACCAGTTGCGAGAAAAATGCTACGAAACATAAAATAAATATCTTGTTTACGTTGCCATGGATTTACATGTAGCTTATACAATCGGATTATCTGTCATTTTGACAGGAAAACAAAATAGACTCAATTAGATAAATGACATTTCAGGATATTTCTGTAGAGTATTGGTTAGTTTAACTGCTTGTTTTTGTTATATATATATATATATATATATATATATATATATATATATATATATATATATATATATATACATATCTAGTGAGAACTGCGTAAAAGAAAGTCGAGTGCAGACCACTCCAGATATTTTAATTATAATAAAGTGCAGATACTAAAATGGCAAGAAAGTCAAAGTAGATAAATGACATTTCAGGATATTTTTGTAGAGTATTGGTTAGTTTGATAGCTGGTTTTGGTTATATATATATATATATATATATATATATATATATATATATATATATATATATATATATATCTAGTGAGAACTGGGTATAAGAAAGTCGAGTACAGACCACTCCAGATATTTTAATTATAATAAAGTACAGATACTAAAATGGCAAGAAAGTCAAAGTAGATAAATGACATTTCAGGATATTTTTGTAGAGTATTGGTTAGTTTGATAGCTGGTTTTGGTTATATATATATATATATATATATATATATATATATATATATATATATATATATATATATATATATATATATGTATATCTAGTGAAAACTGCGTAAAAGAAAGTCGAGTACAGGCCACCCCAGATATTTGTAGACGTTTTTGAAAGTTTTATTGTGCTATTCAGCCAGATATAAGTCCTTGAATAAATGTAAATATTTTCGTCATATTCGCGGCATTATTTAAGTAAGACTCGTTTGGTATTACAGTTTACAGAATCTGTTTTACCGACCGTTTTCTTTTTCCACTTCTCATCAAAAATCGTTGTGTAGTTTGCTGACAAGTGTTATTATACAGGTAATTTTCAAATATCTCAATCATCCTACATTTACATCATTGCAAAACGGTATTATTGCTATTATATATATTAATACTGATTACAGACCACGATATTTTTGTATTACGTAGTTTAAAATCATAAATAAAATATTTGGTAGTGTAGTGTGTTAAATCCAATTTGAAGCCGGGATTTTAACCATACATAAAAGTAACAATACATGTAAACGTGTGCATTATAACACAACACAACGGATTTTGGCACTTGTTTATTTCAGTTCTGTGTTATAATTTTGATTCAATAGTTTTTGGTTAAGAGACCTTGACATTGGAACGTTGAGAAACATGGTTCAATTGATTGTTTTTTGTGATAGACTGACAAAATGCCAGAATTAACTGAAGTGGAGAAAGCAACAGTTTCAATGACAGAACCACGGGCAGACAGTGGATCGGCGACGGACAGTGACTCCGATGATACTATTCCAGAATTAGAAGATGCCGGAACTGGGGCTGCGTCCAGTTTTCCAGGCGCTGCGGCTGCTGGACTCCCCATTGACATGGTATCTAAAGCCAAACAGTCACGGGGCGAAAAGAAAGCACGCAAAATTATGTCCAAACTTGGTCTTAAACCAGTAAGTTTTTTTTATACATTTTATTCGCATATTTTCGGGGATATTATTTTTTTATGATTTTGTTTCTGTATTCAGTGTTATTTTGTTAAGTTTAGTACCAAATCATGATTTATATATTTTTATTGAACAAAATGAGCTTGCCTATGACCTGCCAGATTTATTATTAATTAAACTAAATTTGTGCCCTCTACTCCTCTGTAGGTACCGAAGCGATTTACACCAAATTTGGTTCACATATTATTTGGCATCCCATTTGAATCCGCTCACAGTTTAAATCCAATCGCCCGTATACTTCCCGAATTATAGGACCCCAAAATTTAGAGCCCCCCTTAAGGAGCATTCACCTTTTGAGCACAAAAAAAAGCTGTTTTTTAACAAAAAATTTTCTCAGGGTACGTTTGAGATATTCGCATGCGGTTTTTCGTATCGTATTTATTCAACTTTTCTCTTTAATAAGGTATTTTTTAAAGTCGGGTACGTTCAGCCCCGGCGAAGATGTCCAGGTCCAAAGTGGGCAGCTCAATTTAGGCGCGCGGTAGCATAACTCTGGTCCCAGTTGTTTGAAAAAGAATAAAAATGTTTTAAAGTATATTAAATTGTCTAGGAATTGACCCTCGGGTGGTCCATTTGGACCATAATTAGCAAAATGGCGACCATCGTACGAAAAAAGTTATGTTTTGCCACTTTTTTTCTTCTTTGGCGGGCCTTAAAAAATATTAATAATTGTCGGACACACTTCATCGAGGATCAACTCCTGGAGAATTTTATTACCTTTAAGATGCGCTTATTGAGAGTTAAATCGGTAAATTTGTTGTCGAGATATTCTACCGCGCGACTTAAAAAATATGGTTTCGAGAAAAACGCGTTTAAAGTTTCAACTTCAGACTGACGCGCGCGAAAACGCCGTGTTTGAGCAAAAACATTGTTTTGTTTAAATCGCAATTTCACATATTTCCAACTCGAATTTCGAAAAACGGCTTCAGAAATTTATAGTCAACACTTCAAAGTGTCCGATTCCGGAAAAAAAAATCGATTTTTTGAATCCGCTAAAGGTGAATGCCCCCTTAAATCCAATCGCCCGTATACTTCCCGAGTTATAGGGCCCCAAAATTTGGAACCCCCTTTAATACTGCCCTTATAAGAGTAATTAAAACACTCAAAAATTCTACTAAGAATTCTAAGATATTTTATGTCCACAAGATTTTTTCGTATTGTTAACCCAAAGCCCGAAAAAAATTATTAAATATTATAATTTTGAATTTTAAAATTGCACTAAAAAAATTTTTGTATCAATATAATCTACAAAAAATTATAAGACTTTTTATATCTATAAGATTTTTTCAAATAGTTAACCAAAAGGCCATAATAATTAAAAACCACTGCTCGCAACGCATATCTTACCTAAAGGCGAGTTGGACGCATTGATGCGTTTTACGCGTACCAAATCTTGTTAGTGAACGTTTTGTTCATACTTTCGCATGCTTGCCTCGAAATGCAGCGACGATTCATTATTTTGGAACTAAACCATTCTTATTTAGTTATTAAATTAATAGTAATAAAAATATCATTTGGTTTTCTCATAAAAGTAAACTTCAAAGTGAAATTGAAAGTTTACACATGCACATTCAACGGTTATTATATTATTTTAATAATATTAGTAAATAATATAAGCAAAATCGTTAGTATGATGATATCTAGTCAAGGTTTCGCAAAAATATTCATCTGAAATTACTCGTGATGAAAAACTTGGCAGACTGACCCATATTTTTCCATTTACCTAAATATTTTAGTCAAAATTCAGCTTGTAATATTTTGCGATTTTTTTTTTTATTAATAGGTACAAGGAGTAAACAGAGTAACGATTCGCAAATCGAAAAATATTTTGTTCGTAATAAACAAACCGGATGTGTATAAGAATCCGGTGAGCGATACTTATATTGTGTTCGGTGAGGCGAAAATCGAGGACTTGTCGCAACAGGCACAAGTCGCCGCCGCCGAGAAGTTCAAGGAAGTTAGTCCGGCGGGTGAAGGTGCAGCCGGTAATCACACAACCAAAGTTGTAGCGCCTATCGCTGAGGAATCGGAAGAAGAAGATGTTGACGATACAGGAGTAGAAGATAAGGACGTTGATCTGGTCATGACACAAGCAAATGTTTCCCGCGCCAAAGCCGTCCGGGCGTTGAAGAATAATCAAAATGACATCGTTAATGCCATTATGGTAAGTTTCGAATTTGATATAGTTCAGAAATTAATTTATATAAAATAATCAATTCGAATTGAATAGCTTTTCATTAATAATGAAACGATTAGCACCTTTGCGATTACGATACCTCAAACAATAATCGTACGATTACGATTATCTACCTTTTTAAATAAAATATTACAAAGAATAAAGTAAAGTCGATGCAGTAAAATATGATAAATATAACAAAATTGGCTAAATGCGTTACAAAGTTAAATAATAATAATAAATTTTAAATGAATATTCAAAATTAAGAACGAGTAAGTTTTTGTTTAGAAAACAAAGTGTTTTTAAATTATTAGGACTCAATCGGTTTCTTTTATACTAGAAGGTTTATATGACAAATACTTAAATGCCAGCTTTTTAAGGCGTGGGTAATTTAAGTTTTCCTTCCAATAACTTGCTAAATATTTACATGTCGCTATGTTAATGTTACCTGTTTTCTTCGTAAAATGTTTCCGAACATCAGTAGTATTTTTTCGTTTTACTTATATGAACATTATTAATAATAATAAGAATTACATTAATGCAATTACTGAACAAGATAAACTATACGAAGATACTACGTTCTCAGTACGGGTATTCCCCGTATTCCGTGCGCATAGACATTGTAATGTACTGTCGTTTAACTATTATTAATCGTATCTAATCGTGCAGATAATCGGCGATTACGATTAATCGGAAATAGTTAAATAATCTGCGATTACGAATTATCGTATCGAAATTTGAAATCTGTAACCCTATAATATACTACACCAATAAGAACGATTCTAGTGGAAACAAATAAAACGTATTTTTTCGGTTTGTTTATGTTTGAAGTATTTCTTGAACACTTTTCAATCTCTTTTTATGACTGCGTTCGAAGTTATGTTGGCGAGAAATATTACATTTGGTATTCAAATATAGATATCAACGTCATACATAAGATTTCCATGATAAAAAGGTTCTATTTAACTAGATACTATTTAAAACTTGTATGTCATCAAATTATTTGGAAATACTAAATTAGAGCAATGCATTTGGAAATAAATGTTTGCAGCGTTCAAATTTGGAGTTAAAACTCTATAAACATTATATCCAAATGCATTGATGTAATTTACTATTCCTAAATAATTCAATAACATATATAGCAACTTTTAAACAGTATATAGACCAATACAACCTTTTTATCATGAAAATCTTATGTATTACGTTGTTACTACATATGAATACCAAATGTATTGTTTCCCGCCAAGAGAACTTCGAACGTAGACTTATGGCCGCGATCTAGATTTTCTTGGCGGGAAACATTTCCTTGCACATTCAGCATTAAGAAATATCAACAGATGACACTGAAATATTGCATGAATTATGAACGAAATGTACACTTTTTACAGTTTCCATATAAATAGCATTGTAAATGTTGACATCGCAGTAAACATTTGGTTTTCATTTAGATTTTTTGTTCTATAGATTAAATATTATTGTGGATTATTTTGGCTGAATTAAATTAATTATTATCATTTTTAAAAATAGGTTAATAGTTCAAATGTATTGTTAGTGTATATGTTTTGAACAGTATATATCGAATATTTTATTTTTAGTTAGGTAATGTTAGAAAGTTACATATTTCTGGTACAAAACATCATATAATCAATGTAAATAATTAATGTTAATGTAAGAGATGTCAATAAAACCCCATTATTATTTATATGATGATACATCGTCAAGGTTTCGCAAAAATAATTCATCTGAATTAATCGTGATGTAAAACTTGGCAGACTGATTATTTTTTTAACTGTCGAAAATGTGGCTGATGTTTACAATATATGTGTGATTAATAACAATTTTTGTGTTTTTCTTTGCAGGAACTCACGATGTGATCTGTCCAGTGAAATCATCCCAATTTTAAACCTCATTAAGTGCGCATATACCTTTAGACTCGTTTCATGCTTGTAATACCATGTACATAAGTTACAATAAAATCATCGCCTACACAAAAAAAAATGGAAAAAAAATTAAATAATGCTTGTTTGTTTCAGTTACTGTTAAATTATTATTGTGTATAAAATTAGAAGGTTTTGTAAACAATATTACAATAGTAAACTTATTATAAATCTATTTACATATTTTGTGTTTTATTCGTTATCTGTCCACCAGTACGTCTAACTAGTATAGTGGACAAATTACGGATTAGATTTTACAATTTATTTCGTTGGTACATTATCTAAACATGCTGTCTTAAATTGATTTAATTTACTTTTTCTCAAATTTGAAGTTGGTATCTAGAAACAGCAAACAATCTAAAATATTTATTTATATTTTGAATATATAAAATATTTCTGACGAATGACGACGCCTTGCTTGTTTTGTACGTAATTTCTTTTTATTTGAAAAATGAAAAAAGTGACAAAATGAATATACATCAATATAATGCGAGAACATTCTTAATATTTGTGTTCTAAATAATTTTTCAATTTATGTGTAAAATGAATTCTGGCAAACATGCAAACTTTACCCCTGTGTTAAATACCATATTCCTGTTATCACACCAAGACTTTAAGACGGTCACTTTAAGTTAGCTGACGGTCACACTAGATATATAAATCGCTAGTGCTTCCATCTTTAACATTTATTCTTGGATTTTGTTTATATTTTTCCCAAATAAGGCCTTCAACTCGTCTTATTAGTAATATATGCAATGCGAGGATCGGGACTTCCCCGTCCTACTTCACGCTTGGCAATATAGTAAAATTTAAATATATTTGTATTTTATGATAATGTATAAGATTTAAAAAAATATTTGGTACGCGTAAAACGCACCAACGCGGAGAGCTCGCCTTTAGATAAGATATGAGTTGTGAGCAGTGGTTTTTAATTATTATAGCCTTTTGGTAAACAATTTGAAAAAATGTTATAGATATAAAAAGTCTACAATTTTTTGTAGATTGTATTGATAAAAAAAATTTAGTGCATATTTTAAAATTCAATAATTTTTTTCGGGCTTCAGGTTAACAATATGAAAAAATCTTGTAGGCATAAAATATCTTAGAATTTTTGAGTGTTTTAATTATTTTTGGTCAAACTGTCGATGATGGGCCTCACTTCCAAAATGGATGAAACTTTGTGGAATAATCCGCAAAAAAATTAGGATTATTGGAAAAATAACTGCATGTGGGGGAAACCCTTGGATGACCTTGAAATTAATTAATTTGTTTTTATAGCTATTTATCAATTACAATCAATCTGTGCGTGCCTAAGAGTGTGTATTTCTCCAGCCACGATTTCTGTTACCAACATAAAAATAACAAAATCCCCTTGATTGATTTTGGCTCTACTATTAATACAAAATTACTTCCCATCACTTAAAAATTAAACAACCACAACGTAACCACAAACAGTGATTTTATGTACAAACGAATTATTTACATTTTCGCTGTTTGTGGTTACGTTGTGGTTGTCTAATTTTTAAGTGATGGGAAGTAATTTTGGTTTTAATCGTTGCGCTAAAACCAATCAAGGGGATTTTGTTATTTTTAGGTTGGTAACAGAAATCGTGGCTGGAGAAAAGGGTGAAACACACATACACACACTCTTAGGCACGCACAGATTGATTGTAATTGATAAATAGCTATAAAAACAAATTAATTAATTTCAAGGTCATCCAAGGGTTTCCCCCACATGCGATTATTTTTCCCATAATCCTAATTTTTTTGCGGATTTTTCCACAAAGTTTCATCCATTTTGGACGTGAGGCCCATCATCGACAGTTTGACCTTATTTTTATAAGGGCAGTATTAATGGGGGCTCCAAATTTTGGGGCCCTATAACTCGGGAAGTATACGGGCGATTGGATTTAAACTGCGAGCTGATTCAAATGAGATGTCAAATAATATGTGTACCAAATTTGGTGTGAATCGCTCCGGTACCTTCAGAGGAGTAGAGGGCACAAATTTGGTCTTACGAGCGAGCGACGACTAACATCCAAGTATATAAGTTATATACATTTTTGGATTCAGGGCGACAAGACGAACACTTTTTGTTAATGAATTTTTTTGATCCGAGAATGTTACAGACACACGACCGAATGCTTTAGCTTCTTCGGTACTTCGTACGGCGAGCTAAAAACTCAAATATTTTAATATTTTTTTATGGCTTGGGTTTCCAATATGAAGAAATCTTGTATACATAAAATATCTTAGAATTATTTGTAGAATTCTTGAATGTTTAAATTATTTTCCTAAGCGCAGTATTATGCAGGGCTACACATTTTGAGGCCCAATTACCATGTTCAGATGGAGGATTGAATACGGTATTGAATTTGATATCGGTATTGAATCCCGCATGTGAACACAAAAAACAAGGTTTGTAAATTAACTCTGGAAGTATAAGAGCGATTTGTTAAGGATTTTTTTTAAAATCTGAGAATGTTACAGATACACGACCGAATGCATTAGGTTTTCTGTACTTCGTACGACGAGCTAAAAATAAATATGCGTCATAATGCGTATCAACAAATTTGGTACCTTCAAATACATAGATAAACCACCGATATTTCTGTATCAGAAACATGTGGGCCCAAACTTAATATGTGAATTTCTAAATTAAATATCTGGAGTGGTCTGCACTCGACTTTCTTTTATGTAGTCTTCACTAGATATAGAATATATATGTACATATATATCCCAAATAAGCGGTCAAACTAGCCAATACTCTACAGAAATATTTTGAAAAGTCATTTATCTAATTGAGTCTATTTTGTTTTCTTGTCGAAATATTGACAGATGCAGATGATCCGATTTATTAAGCTACATGCGAATCCATGACAACGTAAACAAGATACTTATAATTTTTCGTAGCAATTTTCTCGTAACTGGTACATTTCATGAAGAAACTTTTCAAACAAAAGTTGTGTGAAATATTAATTAATATCTTTCATTATGAACATAACTATTTTTGCCGTAAGTGTAGCCGTTCTAGTGATATTGGAGAAAGAACAAAAAATGCATTTCCGGTTTGAATATTCTTTTCAAAAATAGGAAGGAAATCTAGGGCAAATACAAGTTTTAAGTTTCATAATTTTAGGTTCGACAGTTTAGGGCCTAGTGTATTATCTATGGTTTTAACAACAATAATAATACAATCTTAGTAACTAACGTTCTTGATATAAAAAATGCAAATGATTAAATGATACTAAATATTATTCTACATCAACAGTTTTTAGTGAAAACTGCGTAAAAGAAGGTTGAGTGTAGGCCACACCAGATATTTCTTTTATGAGTTTATAGAAGTTTCCTTTATGAAGAGTTGGTACTACCGAGTGCAAAAAAGCAGAAACCTTATCTCTGATTAAGTTGGCAATGCCAGAGAGTACCACTCCAACTTTAAACTTTAAGCCGAACTTAATCTTTAATAGACAATAATACACAATTATAGACAATAATACAACTTTGTTACGGGAAATTTGTATTGTCTTAATCTTTAATAGACAATAATACAAATAATACTTACAAATTCTTTAAACCTTAAGATTTAAGAAAAAATAAAAAATAAATACGGGTTTTCTATGGCGAATTGAGCATATACTCAGTACAATATGCCCATATCATATACAGAATAGGACAAGGAAGTCGAGTAAATGTTGTATTCTTAATCTTACCACAACTGAGTTGAATCACACAAAGAATTATGTTTAGAAATATATGGTTTTATTGTTAAAATGTCAAATATAATTTAAAAATAGTATATAATTTACTGTAAATTATGAAATATAATCTAAAAATATGTTATATATATATATATATATAAAATAGTAAATATGAAATAGAAATAATAATTATTCATCAATGTCAACAAATGGATAACGGTTGAAATATTGGTCACGAAATGCCGGATCATAAGCACAAAACGATTTCAACAACTCGATTGTTAGCTCATGTTTTTTGCGCGATTTTTCTATGTTTACTGCAAGTGTTTCTTCTTTCGTTTGCGACTTGAGTGTTCGCCTAAAGTCTAAATCTTTGTAAGTCGAGCCTAATTCGCACTCAAATTCATAATTTGCCAAATGTGGATGACAAATAATCATCTCGTAGCTGCCTTCATTCTCGTTCCTTGCTGTTCGGCCCATTATTTGTATTTGCTCCTTCTCATCGATAGAGAAAAATGTCTGAATTACATGGATTCCACCTGCAAATTATAATTAATATTTTTATACGGCCTTTAGGTTAACAATATGAAAAAATCTTGTAGACATAAAATATCTTAGAATTCTCAGTAGAATTTTTGAATGTTTAAATTATTTTTATAAGGGCAGTATTAAGGAGGGCTCCAAATTTTGGGGCCCTATAACTCGGGAAGTATACGAGCGATTGGTTTTAAACTGCGAACGGATTCAAATGGGATGCTAAATAATATGTATAGCAAATTTGGTGTAAATCGCTCCGGTACCTTCAGAAGAATAGAGAATTGAGTAATATATGCGGTGCGAGCAGCGGTTTTTAATTATTATGGCCTTTTGGTTAACAATTTGAAAAAATGTTATAGATATAAAAAGTCTTACAATTTTTTGTAGATTATTTTGATTAAAAAAAAAACAAATTTTAGTGCATATTTTAAAATTCAAAATTATAATATTTAGTAATTTTTTATGGCTTTTAGGGTAACAATATGAAAAAATCTTATAGGGATAAAATCACTTAGAATTTTTGAGTGTATATTATTTTTATAAGGGCAGTATTAAGGGGGGCTCCAAATTTTGGGGCCCTATAACTCGAGAAGTATACGGGCGATTGGATTTAAACTGAGAATAGTTTCAAATGGGATGCTAAATAATATGTGCAGCAAATTTGGTGTAAATCGCCCCGGTACCTTCAAAGTAGTAAAGGGCACATACGTGGGTCTTACGAGCGAGCGACGACTAACGTCCAAGTATATATGTATTTATATTATTATATATATTTTTGGATTCAGGGCGACGTGACAAACACTTTTTGTTAAGGACATTATTTGATTCTACATGCAATTACCATTATTGTTTTTTTAGAACACGCACCCACTAGCTAAACATGGCGGTAAGTGCACCGTCGGTTGCGGCCATCTCACATTTGCCGGGAACAGTTACATTAATAGTATATAATATCCAAGTATATAAGTTATATATATTTTTAGATTCAGACATTCAGAGCGACAAGACAAACACTTTTTGCTAAACCGAGAATGCTACAGACACAGGACCGAACCACAGTTCTTTAATTACCTTGCCGTTCCACATGGGAATCATTCGATTTAAAATCGATTCCGCGCCCCATTCTTCTAGTAGCTAATGTAACATAATGTTTGACTCCAGCATTCTCCACGGTCATTTCCATCTTCTTCTTGTCTTCATTACCCGTTAATACCGAAACACACTGCAAATGGCTTTTGAAATACGGTAGTACATTCTCAATTTGGTGTTCAGTGTCGAAAAACACTAACACCGCACGGTCATCACTCTCCTTCTTCATAACACTATCCAGTATCGCTTTCTTCCATTGATCTTCTGTCTCCAACATATTAAAAACCATAGGTTTCAATTTGCTGCGGCCGAAAAACGACGGCATATTCGACGCTGTGTGTATATTATACGAATTCACCGCGTTTACTTCTATGCGACTAAGAGATGTTAGTGTGCCAGTAACACCTAATATATGTTTGTACTCGTTTGGGAGAATCGCGTATGAAATACACCCACAGGATACATTAAGGTATCCTTTAAAATGTGCGGGTTTGGTACCATCTAGTTTTTTTAATCGTAAATAATTAAAACAGTTATAATACGAGGAATATGTGGTTTTTGAGTAGCGTCCATCGTCGGTTACGTAAACCATATCGCCGTTACAATCTAATTTATATGGGTTAATAAACCAGTCATGCGTATTTCCATTTTTCACACTTAATGCATTTTCAACCATTGTCTCAAGTTCTTTATTCAAAAGGCTTCGGCAGTTTGTGTAGATATTCGTAAATACTGTATCATCATTTTCTTGTATTAACTCTTCAACATAATATTGGATTGAAGCTTTTATATTCTCATTCGAATGGTTATTTAACGCCATATTCCAAATTTTTAATTGTATATTTGTCAATGATTTACATTCAATTGTAGCACACGCGTTATACGTATTCCCGTAATACAAAGGAGAGAAAAACACATCAACCTCATCAATAATCAACACTGTATCCGCATATGAAACCGCATCCCATTCTGCAGCCGAATGCTCCAAAGTCCCAGTCACTAATCCTTTGATACAACTCCTAAGATTATAGCTTTTCTGGTTAATCCTAGGATTTAAAACTTCATTCGCCATATCTTCAAAAGTCCCGTAGTTAATACTCCGTTGTACCCCAAATAACTCAAAAAATTGTTTAAAATCGTCTTGATCGCGTTTCGCTAAATACTCATTATAACAAACCACCCGTACTTTATTTGCAGTTAGTGCTAAGATTGTTGCAAGCATTGCGAGGATAATCGATTTGCCTTGCCCGGTTAAAACTTGGGCTAAATGATTTAGAAAGCCTTTTGCGTCTTGGTCGACACCGAGCAACCGTAAAATACATAAGATTTGGACGCTGTACGGTTTTATTATATTCTTCTGGCCGATAACATCGCGCGATGTTAATAACGCCCAAACTGCTGATAATCCAGCTAATATAATAGGAATTGTTGTTGTTTTATACGAATTACTCCATTTCTCAATTCTTTTCGGAGTAATCTCGCTTTTAATATCATCGACTATTACATCTTAAGTTTTAATTTTAGAAATGAATTGTTCTATATATATTTTTTTTTTTTTTGAAAAATTAAAATTAATTCCATCTTATAAGTTATATGAAGAAACATTTAATAGTTATAACTATTAAATGTTTCTTCATATAACTTATAAGATGGAATTAATTTTAATTTTTCAAATTTATAAGTTAGAGTTTGATTTGGTGTTAAACTGTTATCATAACTTTAACGTTTTTTCTAAATTCATAACGTTTAAGTTTCGAGTATAAACATAATATTTTTCTAGTATGTCGACGCGTTTCCGAAAGTCTTCTAACGTACTGGAATTCTCGGTTACTCGTACAAATGGTTCAGTTGATGCCTTAAAGTACATTTTAAAGTCTTCATAGTTTGCTTGTTCTGCATAGTTTTTAAATGATCGACCCATTGCTAACATTAAATCGCTCATCGCTTGCATTTTATTATCAGATGACCATCGGTTCGTCTTTAAGAAATTCTCCGCGCAATTCATCAAACTCATAACTATATTTAACATATAATGTTCAGTATGTTTATTTTGATTAGATTCCTTTATAAACTTTTTTACATTATTAACAATATAACATTGTTTATCAATGTTAACTACAGTAACAAATGCGCTAGTACTGTTCTTAATGTACCATGGGAACTTTGTCCCGCGAAAATAATTATGAAACTCATTAAACGAACGTAAAAACACGACAAAATTGTTATTATAGATATTCAATGTGAACGCAGACTCTAGCAATGTTGTCGTCTGTTGTATTATTGTTTGGCAAACTGTTCGTAATGGTTCTACAGGGTACATATTATATAATTCCTGTTTTAATTTTATTCGTTGTTCCCAATATACTTGATAAGTTTCAATTACACTAGCGATTAATTCGCTATAGTTTTCTAGTTTATCATCAAATTGGGATAAGTAATGTGATTGTTCCATTAGTAAAGCGATTTCTGTGTCTGAGTCGAATGAATTCTCTTTAAAATGTTGGCATAATGAACGGACTAATCCTACAATACTCTCTGATAATATGCGAAGGCGTTCAAACCCTGTGTTTTCGTTTGATATAATTGATTTGAACATATTTAATAATGAGTTTACATAAACGATTAAATCTGAGTTATCAAATAATTGCTCTTTGTTGATCATATAATCGAAACAATTGTGTATATAATACAACCAAATTAAATAATCATCTTTAATACCATATATGGAAAATGTGGTAGTCATATATTTCCAAATAACGCCTATTTTACTAGTTACCCAATTTGTCTTCTCTTTAACGACAAAATGATTGAAATTGTACGTGTACGCTTTACTAGTTAAATCGCCGGGTTTAAAGTGTTGCATTGCCTTAACGAAAAATATAAGTTTATTTACTATGGCATTACTATCAGTTTTTAGTACTTTTAAATTCGCTTTTGAATCTTTACTAATCACGGTGTTCAATTTACTAGGCGCTAGTTGAATGAGTAGGTCTATGAACGATTTGAATAATTGCAAAAAGACTGGTTTCGTTAACGTTTTAGACGATTTAGTATTTCGTACGTTTTTGACTAGTTTACACCATAAATCTGATACGTATCCACTGAAATAGGCTATAAATTCATTTTTAACTGTGTCATTTGGGTAATTATACTGCCGAATTGTGAATTCAATATCAGAGAATAATTGTATATCGCCTAATTTCAAAATGAAAATTTGATTAGACGATAATGAGTTTATGTCTAGGGCAGCGCTAGGGACGAATTGCCGGGATGGAATTTTAGATAATAAATTATCTTTAACTGAACGCAAAGCGTTTTGTACATTTTGCTCAAATATTCGTTTCCAACTGAATTCATAGATGCGTAACTCAGGCAATTGTTTGTTTCGTTCCACATAATCTAATTCCAGTTTTAAAATATCATCGATTTTCAATTTGAAGCGTTTAGATATTTCAAAACTCTTTAGTTTTATTAATAAATGTACATTCATTTTCGATTCATCTAGCAATGCCGGTTCATTCCGGAGTTGAAAAACACAATAAATATCGTTCTTCGCCGACTTGTTCGAACTAGCCGATGCGACTAGTTCGTGCAAGTGCGTTTCGAATTTCTCCCGTGCCGGTTTCAATATCCTAGTTAAATCATCATTCCACAATTCCTCAATTACAATTTGTTCATATAAATGTTTTTTCGTTAGTAAAAAACTTGTGCAAGCTAAATTTATCTTTACCATTGCAATTCTAGCAATGAAATTATGCTCATCGATTACAATTAATTTATTCTGCGCGTAAATATAAACGTATTTATCATCATTTATTTTAAAACGGGCCGTTTCTAGTTTAATTAATTTATTATTCAGCCATTTTCCTTGCACGTATTGTTCCCGCTTTTTGTCGAATAAAGTTCCATCTCCTGATTTAAGTTGGTTGCAATCGGATTTTCCTTCGTACACGTCGCCGTTAGCATATCGTAATATATCCAAATGTTCCTTTTTATAATCGTATTGTTGGAAATCGAGCGGATCTGGAAGCTCTAAGTCAGTGAATTCGTTAACTGCAATCAGAATTCCATTTTCTTCTTCCGCTTCTAATGCATCATCAAAATCATCCAAAGAGCTAAGACTATCGTAACGTCCGTCCGACATTTTTGCAGCTTTCAATGAATTATCTACAAGAAATACGAATTATTAAGGGGGCATTCACCTTTTGCGGATTCAAAAAATCGATATATTTTTTTTTGCAGAATAGGACACTTTGAAGTGTTGACTATAAGTCTCTGAAGCCGTTTTTTGAAATTCGAGTTGGAAATATGTGAAATTGCGATTTAAACAAAACAATGTTTTTGCTCAAGCACGGCGTTTTCGCGCGCGTCAGTCTGAAGGTGAAACTTTAAACGCGTTTTTCTCGAAACCATATTTTTTAAGTCGCGCGGTAGAATATCTCGACAACAAATTAACCGATTTAACTCTCAATAAGTGCATCTTAAAGGTAATAAAATTCTCTAGGAGTTGATCCTCGACGAAGTGTGTCCGACAGTTGTTAATATTTTTTAAGGCCCGCCAAAGAAGAAAAAAAGTGGCAAAACATAACTTTTTTCGTACGATGGTCGCCATTTTGCTAATTATGGTCCAAATGGACCACCCGAGGATCAATTCCTAGACAATTTAATATACTTTAAAACCCTTATTTCTTTTTTTTTTTCAAACAACTGGGACCAGAGTTATGCTACCGCGCGCCTAAATTGAGCTGCCCACTTTGGACCTGGACATCTTCGCCGGGGCTGAACGTACCCGACTTTAAAAAATACCTTATGAAAGAGAAAAGTTGAATAAATACGATACAAAAAACCGCATGCAAATATCTCAAACGTACCCTGAGAAAATAAATGTTAAAAAACAGCTTTTTTTTGTGCTCAAAAGGTGAATGCCCCCTTAATTTAACAAGATGCGGTATAACGCACCTATGCGTTCAGCTTGCCTTATAAGTAATATATGTGATGCGAGCACCGATTAAAAAAAAAGTATATTTAATTTTTTTTTCTGCCCTTTGGGTTAACAATATGAAAAAATCTTGTAGACATAAAATATCTTAGAATTTTTGGGTGTTTAAATTATTTTTATAAAGGTAGTATTAAGGTTGCTTCAAATTTTGAGGCCCTATATCTCGGGAAGTATACGAGCGATTGGATTTAAACTGAGAATAAATTCAAATGAGATGCTAAATAATATGTGTAGCAAATTTGGTGTGAATCGCTCCGGTACCTTCAAAGTAGTAAAGGTCACTTACGTTGGTCTTACGAGCGAGCGAGCGACCAACATCAAAGTTATATATATTTTTAGATTCAAGGCGACGAGACAAACACTTTTGTTAAGGACATTTTTTGATTCTACGTGCAATTTAGTTGCACCAGCATTACCATTTTTGTTTTTTTAGAACACGCACTCACTAGCTAAACATGGCGGTAAGTGCACCGTCGGTTGCGGCCATCTCACATTTGCCGGGAACAGATACATTAATAGTATATAATATCCATGTATATAAGTTATATATATTTTTAGATTCAGACATTCAGAGCGACAAGACAAACACTTTTTGCTAATCCGACAATGCTACAGACACACAACCGAATGGTTTAGCTTCATCGGTACTACGTACGGCGAGCTAATAAGAAACTAATTCTAATATGTAATATAATTTTCATATAATTATCCTGATTACCTAATTGAAACCTACATTAAATGCTCCATATCCATCTCACTAACATGTCACAATTCACAAAGTAAAGTTATAATTCTTGCGGATTCCGCAAAATTAATAATTCTAATTTCCCGCCTTCCTAATTAAATTTTGCGCAAAACCATGAAATAAATTCCATCCAGAGGTTACGTAAGGAATATAATTATATCTAATAAAAGTGTACAATTTACTGAAAAATCGCGTTATTACATATTTTACTACGATAAGCCGGTAAATCATCTCAATGTAAATGTGACTATAGTGTTTAATGTGCAAGGTCAAATGAAAGTCAAACACAATTTATTAGGTTAGTTTCACTGTTAATATTTACGATATTAGCCGTATTATTGTTCCTAAATTGATTTAGAATCAAGAAACTTAAATAGATTCATTTATAAATACGTAATAAATAAATTTACTGGCAGGGAATCTAAAATTTATTTTATAATTTGGAGTTTCGGTGAAACTGCCGGAAACCTTAATAGTTTAGTGTAGTTTGTTAATAAACAAGGAAATTTTTATTATTTATTTAGTTGTATACATTTCTAACAAACTATTTTGCTAAATATAAATATTGCATACCATAAACGTATCTGCTAAGATTTAGTAGTAAATTATATTCTGATTAGCTAATTTAGAAAAAGTTACGTAATCTATTTCCTTGGGCAAATATTGGATATCAATTAATACTATATTAGATATAAATTGATTATAAAAATGCATGAATAAATCTCTCATAAAAAAAATGGTACGCCCCTGCCTTAAGTTTTATTAATATGACCTTCAATAAATACGTGTTTATTTTGATGTCGGTAAAGTTATCCACAGTTTTCTACAGCATACAATTTTTGTTGCCAACATAAAGAACTAAAAATCCCCTAGATTTTTATTTCGCTTGATACGTGGTATTCAGACCTCAATTGTGTTTCATTTTGTGTAGAATATCAATAATTAGCTATATATAATCAAAAACTGTAGAAATATGTTCAGGAATTATGAATTATCATTAAAAACCCTCGGCTCATAGGAACAAACAGCACGTCGTCCGACGTTTCCCTGATTTACAAAAAATCTAAATGTCTAAGAAACAAGGGAGAACTGTTTTTGTAATCTACACACTGACACCTTTCAGAAAATGTATAAAACATATAAATTCACTTAGTGCACGACTTAAAAAAAAAAAACATTTTAAAATGGAAAATTGTATGCTGTAGAAAACTGTGGATAACTTTACCGACATTTATTTTGAACCTAAGGCGATATCACAGCAAAGTACCCTTATTACGCCTGTATGTGTTAAAACGACCTAACGGGGCTCAAAGTTAGACAAAGAAAAATTAAAAATTGCTTTGTTGAACGTGAATTGATTCTAATATCAATTTAAAATATACAACTTTACATATTTACCACATGTAAAAGATCAAGGTCAAATTGAGTCCATTTTGAAATTAGAATCAAGGGGTTGAAAACACAAAGTAGTTAAATATTTTGTAATTTCGTAACATTTTAAACAAACAATTATATTTTAAAACTAAAATAAACGTACCCCCATTAAACAATTGTCGTAATTTATCACATCACACAAAGTACAACGAACTTTACGCTACAGAATCTAATTTCGTTATGTTTCAAAATATGGGGAACCACTAATATGCCCTGCTCAACAGTGGCTCCAAAACAATAGCAAATTTATTTAAAATGTCCTGAATCACACTTAATATTATGTATTTTATAGTAATAAATAGTAGACTACAATATATAATTGAATTTCCTTTCCTTTTCCTATTATCCTAATTACATTTATACAATTTAAAACGTTTTAACTAATACAGTTTTGGAATCACTGTACGCAATAAGGAAAGTCATTGAATAAATATGTCAGTAAAGTTATCCACACTTTTCTCTAGCCACGATTTCTGTTACCAACTTATAAATAACAAAATCCCCTTGATTGATTTTGGCGCTACTATTAAAACAAAATTACTTCCCATTACTTAAAAATTAAACAACCACAACGTAACCACAAACAGTGATTTTGTGTACAAACGAATTATTTACATTTTCGCTGTTTGTGGTTACGTTGTGGTTGTCTAATTTTTAAGTGATGGGAAGTAATTTTGATTTTAATCGTTGCGCCAAAACAAATCAAGGGGATTTTGTTATTTTTTGGTTGGTAACAGAAATCGTGGCTGGAGAAAAGTGTGGATAACTATACTGACATGAATAAATAAATAGTTAAAAATAGCAACACGGTACAAAAATATTAAATAAGTTGAGATATAATCGCTTAAAGCATTTAATAAAGATATATTCGTAAATATTGGCTTGTTGTTTTATATTTTTTTAATATTTACGGCTTTGATGCAAATGTACAATTTAACTTAAAATTACAATTCATTATAATAATAAACTACATATAAATTAGTTCATAAAGTTATATATTCATGCATTATATTAAAATATGAAATAATTTTATTTGTATATTTATAAAATTCGCGCTTTGTACGCCATCTTTGAACAATTTTTAATAATAGGCGTATTCTTACTTTCTTTTACAGAGTAATAAGTAAGTATTGTAATCATGAAAAATTTCGAACTCGAGATTTCAACGGATATACATGTTTTGACCTTCCCTGAATCGAATGTAACTATTTTCGGAATGACGTCTGTGTGTGTGTCTGTGAACGCTCTAGGGCCAAAACTGTTGAACGAAAAATTATGAAACTTCAAACTTAAGACTTGTATATACCCTAGATGTGCACCTCCTATTTTTGAAAAGAATATTCAAACCGGTAGTTCATGTTTACTCTATACATTTTTTGTTCTATCTGCAATATCATTAGAACGGCTACACTTACGGCAAAAATAGTAATATTCATAATGAAAGATAATAATATTTCGCACAACTTTTGTTTGAAAAGTTTCTTCATAAATTGTACCAGTTATGAGATAACTGCTACGAAAAAACTCAAATATCTTATTTACGTTGCCATTATGATACCTACAATTGTGACAAATTTAATCATTACTTTCTTTTACAGAGTAATAAGTAAGTATAGGGATCACCAAAAAAATCGAACTCGAGATTTCAACGGATATACACGTTTTGAGCTTCCCTGAATCGAATGTGACTATTTTCGGAGTGACGTCTGTGTGTGTGTGTGTGTGTGTGTGTGTGTGTGTGTGTGTGTGTGTGTGTGTGCGTGTGTGTGTGTGTATGTGAACGCTCTAGAGCCGAAACTGTCCAACGTAAAATTATGAGACTTCAAACTTAAGACTTGTATATGGTCTAGTTGTGCACCTCCTATTTTTGAAAAGAATATTCAAACGGGCAGTGCATGTTTACTCTATGTATTTTTTTTTCTATCTCCAATATCACTAGAACGGCATCACTTACGGCAAAAATAGTTATGTTCATAATAAAAGATATTAATATTTCGCACAACTTTTGTTTGAAAAGTTTCTTCAATAAATGTACCAGTTACGAGAAAACCACTACCGAAAATTTTAAGAATCTTGTTTACGTTGTCATGGATTTGAAAGTAGCTTAATTAATCGGATCATCTGCGCCTGTCAATATTTCGACAAGAAAACAAAATAGTCCGAATTAGATAAATGATATATCAGAATATTTCTGTAGAGAATTGTTTAGTTTTGATAGTTAGTACTTCGAAACCATTACAAATTGGTATTGGTATAATTTTCAACCCATTCATTTATATAAGGTAAGCTTGGTTTTCATATTGTTTCTGTTGGATTATTATTTCCTAATATTATATTTTTATAATCAATAAATATTGTTGAAAACTACGCAAAAGAAAGTCCCGCGTTGGCCACAACCCATTTTTTTTAATACGAATCAACCATGAGTTACATCATTTGTTTCTTGTTTATTTCAAACAAACAAGCATTTACATTGACAGTTAACTGAATGAATTAATATTTAAAATATTGATTTCTTATTAGAATAAATTGTATTAGGTAAATTATTATAGAATCAATTTATATTATATATTTGCTGACATAATTAATTAATAATTTTAGAGTTTTACTGTGAAATTTGACTGTTTAAGAGTGAATACGATAAGTACTTCAAATTCAGATCCATTATAAATTGGTATAATTATCCAGTTATTTTCAATATATTATATATATATATATATATATATATATATATATATATATATATATATATATATATATATATATATATATATATATATGTATGTATATTAATATCTATCTATTGAAAACTACGTAAAAGAAAGTTGAGTGCAGGCCACTCCAGATATTTTTTATCTCAGCATGAGCAAAAACATGAGCTGCTGAGATTTTGTGTAAAGAGAATACAGCTAATAGCCGTATTCTTTTTATACACAATCTCAGTTTTGGTTTAAACCACAGATATACCTGTGGTTTAAACCGTTTAAACTCATCTTCTCGCTCTGTCTACACATGGGGTTGACAGAGGAAAAACATGACCTAGCAGAGATTTTGTGTAAATTCAGCTAATCACAAGAACGAATAAGGGTTTCACGCGTGCCATCTATCGCGAATATGCTAGCACTTTTCGGCAACACTAAATAATATTTTCCCATAATGTCGCTATTCTTTAATTACAATCTAATTAGTTATGGTCGCCCTAGTTTATATACATGAATCTATAGTTGAAGCTTGAGCCTATATTTAAAACAAGAACTGGCGCTAGCGCCAGTGCTATCACATAGCCCATTGAACCAATCTAACCAATTATGATCCCGACATTTATTTATTCCTATACCATAACAGTTTTAATTTCCAAAAACCCCACATTTAAAATTGCACACATCCACATGGGTAACGTTAATATCGTTCGTTTCGTGATTTGCCAAGGATATTGATAATTATTTGATGAACATTTCCTAATTTTATTAATTAAAACACAGAAGCAAATGGTTTATACATTGGAAAATATAACCAAACAAATTACTGTCAAATAGACAACTTTTTCATTTCACTAACAGATGGCGATCGATGTCTGATATACTTCAAAATATATTTATATTATTTTTTTTAAGCCTATGGGCTCACAATTTGAAAAAACTTTAATCACATAAAATATCTTAGAATGTTGAGTAGAAAATTTTATAATTTTTATAAGTTGACTAAGGGCAGTATTTAGGGGGGTTCCAAATTTTGGGGGCCTATAACGCCGGTCCTGTACAGACGATTGGATTTAAAATGCGACGGGAACATCACGGGCATGGAAATTATATGTATACCAAATTTCATCAAAATCGGCCCGGTACCTTCAGACGAGTTGCGGTCACAAACTCAGGTCTTACGACGGACCGACCGAGCGAGATACATACATTCAAGTATATGAGTTATATATATTTTTGGATTCAGGGCGAAAATACAAGAACTTTTTGTTAATATTTTTTTTCGATCCGAGCATGTTACAGACACACGACCAATCACTATAGCTCTTTTGTACTTACTGTACGACGAGCTAAAAACGCCTCGGCCGCATCTGAATTTTGCCGCCATTTACGCGTCATCAGTTTTGTAGTCCAGTGTCACGTCCACGTATATCTGTCAATAATACAAAACCATGGATGGAATTTTATTAGTAAGCTTATAATTAATGGTCTAATACTTGTTTGCACTGGCTTGTCATACTACATTCATCCCAAATAATCCTTTATACTTATCGTAACAATTCTGATGCAATTACTAAATTTAAGTATGGTTAGATTGCGACCGAAACATTTTTACAGTGTTTTTTATAAATAAATAACAATGTATTAACACCATTGTATTTATTTTAGGAACCTACACTGTACACCGTAAAGGGCATTGCCATTTTGGACAACGATGGCAATAGAATATTGGCGAAATATTACGATAAAAATGTGTTTCCAACAGCCAAAGAGCAGAGAACGTTTGAAAAGAATTTATTCAATAAAACCCACCGGGCAAATGCCGAGATTATTATGCTAGATGGCTTAACGTGTGTGTACCGTAGTAATGTTGATTTATTTTTTTATGTTATGGGAAGTTCGCATGAAAATGAAGTAAGTTGAAATCATTTCGTGAACTTTGAGCTATGATTGTTGATTTTCTGGGTTTTTAGCTTATTTTGATGAGTGTGCTGAACTGCTTATATGATTCTGTTAGTCAAATTTTAAGGAAAAATGTTGAAAAACGGGCTGTGTTAGAATCGTTAGATATCGTCATGTTGGCCATGGATGAAATTTGTGATGGCGGGTAAGTCATATTTCAAATATTTATTTCATTGGTGAAATTTTAATTAGTGCCCCATGAAAAATATCTAAAAATATACACATTTACATAATGCTTCATATAGACCTAATGATGATTATTTTAATGTACAGTAAACTCTCGTTTAACGCGGATTCCTACAACGCGCTAAAAATATTGGGACAACTTTTTTATATAACGTGATTTTTGTACAACGCGCAATATAACCAATTGTGGGATTCCCCCGTGGAATATATTTATCATCTGATTGCATAAGGCAATTTCCTATATGTGCTTTTAATAGACATTTTACTATCTTAAGGGGGAAACTCCATTCAGAACTTCAAAAATAGGTCATTTTCATGTCGTATCAATCGTATGTAATCGTGCAGATGATCGCCGATTACGATTAATCGGAAGTAGTTAAATAACCTGCGATTACAAATAATCGTAATCGTTTCATCACTAGTTATGTATTTCAGGGCTTCCACGCATTCACTATATCCACTTTTATTCCCTTTTTCCGAAATCGATCATTTATAGTCACTATCTTAAAATATTATTCACTATATTCATGTCATAAATGTATGAAAAGTATTAAAGACGCTAAAAATTCGTCAATGTTCTAACTTCGTTTAGTCAAAACCGATTTTTACCTAGAGCAAATACTGACAAATGTTAAATTGTGAAACTTCAACCTTAAGAAACCGGATCTGCATGTTTATTCTATGCATTTTTTGTTCTATTTCCAATATCACTAGAACGGCTGCATTTATGGCAAAAATATGTATATTCGTAATGATAGATATTAATATTTCACACAATTTTTGTTTTAAAATTTTCTTCAACAAATGTACCAGTTACGAAAAACTGCTACGGAAAATCTTAAATATCTTATTTATGTTGCCATGTATTTGCACATAGTTTAATCAATCATATTATGATTTGTGCCTGTCAATATTTTGATTTTTTTCTAGTAAAAAGTACGTTAAAAAAAAGTCGGGTGCATGCCACTCCAGCTTTTTTAATACACTCTTAATTAATATATTTATTTAATCAATTGCCTGAAATTTGATAACACAAAGTATTTGGGGTCGCAGATTACGAATCTGGCCTCAAAATCGGTCTATAACAAAATGGCGTCTACAAAATGAATATTTTATTCACTATTCTTAATTTTTTTTTTTTCTCAGTCACTTATTTCACTTTTATCCTTTAAAAACTACACTATTTCACTTTTTTGTATACAAAATTGCTGTGGAAACCCTGTTAATGTTATTAATTATAGTTGTTAATAGTACGCCTTCCACTGTGCGCCCATGATTGGCGGCATGTAGTCTATATGTTTGATCTTAAACAAAAAATCCAACAATATTGTTAATTTTTGTTATATTTGAAAATAGATCAACTAAAAAATCTAATAAAACTAGAATATGTAACAAGTTGTGAAACTTTGAAAAAAATGCACAAGTTTGATGACAAAATTTCACATTGTTTATGCATATAAAATTGTTTTTGATTAATTGTTATGAAATGTTTGTAGTTCATTGAGGACAGTTTTTAATTAAGAACTAGCTTGAAATATTTCAAGTCGATTTGCTGAGTAGTTCTTTTTTAATCGTGACCGCCAGTTTGAAAAATATGGTTCTGAGAAAAAGGTGTTTAAATTATTACAAAAAAATACTAGTCATTACAAACTTAAAGCAATCAGCCATTCCTACAACATACATGAGTCCTTCTTCTTAAACTCTCTTTTGTGTGGTTTACTAGCGCGTTTAATAAAAAATAATAATTTTGAATTAGAATAGGGACCCAGTACTAGTATTTCATGTATTTTGACCTCACAATATCCCAGAATAACTATTGAAATGAATATAAATGAATAAATTTGAATGGTTTTTATTCGGTATGCTTTGATTCAATGTAATATTACAGTATTATACTTGATGCCGATTCAACGTCTGTGGTCGCCCGTGTTGCATTGCGTACTGATGATCTGCCTCTGGGCGAACAAACCGTTGCGCAGGTAACACAAGCAATTCATGGTTTATTTTGGTGAAAGTTACAAAACAAAATACAAACTGATTGAACAAAATTTTTGTCTGTGCTGTCCGAATTTGTAGGTGTTGCAATCCGCAAAGGAACAGCTAAAGTGGTCATTGCTAAAATAATTATTCCAATTTGTAAGTAGGTTTAATTTCATTTTATATTTTAATATATTGTTTGCATTTCATTATTACAATAATATGTACTAAAAGTATTACAATGAGCTGAAATATAATTTTTAACAAATCCATTTTTGTTATATGATTTTGATTGTACATGGCTCTATTTTCCTACTTTGTCACTTTCTTGAAATCGATACTAATTATACTCATGTCGCATTGGTATTTTCTTGTCAAGGGTTAAAATAATCTGAGCTTAATTGAAATTACCCAAAAATAGAAGGAGCAAGATACATATTTTTACTTACAAACATGTTTGGATTGAATGGTTTAACATAAATAGGGAAACATGTAATAAATAATTGGTTATTTATTTTATTTACTTATGAATAGGATTAAACAGTAAAATATTAATTAGTACGCATGGCCAAGTACAACTTATTATTTATTATATTAAATTGCATAATATATAAAAGTATAATTAAGTTGTACTATTGATTAAATAACGTAATTTAATCTATGTTTGTACGAATTAGAATATTCCGACCGATGATAGAGTTGATGTTAGAATCATAGTGTGAACATCGTCAAAAACACGTCTAATATTATTTGTGTCTGTCGCCGTGGTAAAATGGTAAAAACACGTTCGATTTACTACATCCTCTTCTAAAATCGATTTGCCTGCGAGCATTTTCGTTATTGTTCTTCTTTTTTGTGTTATTGCCTACGAAAATTAAATATTATGATTCCATTAGTTTATATTCAATGATGTCACAATCGTTGACTTAATAAACAATTCATTTTTAGTAATAGGTCTGGAATTACTAGCAGTAGTTTTCACTTGTAAAAGATGTATTTTAGAGCTAATCATCTGATAGTTTACATAACTTCTATTGGTTTTGGAATGAATTATAATATTTTTGGACCTACTGTAAGCCAAGTATATTGCGCCAGGCCAAACCTTGTTGAATTCAACTATACTTTATTATTGAACATAGTAGCAACAATGATACCTAGTTTTGGCCTTCACGCAATTAGGTGTTATTTGCTTAATGTCTTGGATTACTATGACATATGTATTTACCATTAATTTGTGTCTGATAAAACATCGAGTACGGTCAAATTCATCAAATGGATTGCCATCTTTTTCAGAAATATGGTAATCCTCATAATCAGGAAAATATTTTGCTATACTTTGACCGTTCCGAATTTTCTCACGGAGTAAATCTTGTTTATTCAGGAAAATTATAAATCCAGATTGCATAAGAAACCTAAAATTAAATTCACTTAAAATAAGGATAACGGCTTTTTTTAAGAGCAGTATTAAGGGGCGCTCCAAATTTTGGGGGCCTATAACTCCGGAAGTATACGGGCGATTGGATTTAAACTGCGAGCGGATTCAAATAGGATGTGTACCAAATTTCGTGTAAATCGCTCCGGTACCTTCAGAGGAGTAGAGGGCACAAATTTGGTCTTACGAGATACCGAGCGAGCGA
The DNA here is from genome assembly GCA_933228885.1 of Leistus spinibarbis. Taxonomy (NCBI): domain Eukaryota; kingdom Metazoa; phylum Arthropoda; class Insecta; order Coleoptera; family Carabidae; genus Leistus; species Leistus spinibarbis. The sequence continues at coordinate 6,221,290 of OW121791.1, forward strand.
GCGACGACTTACATCCCAGTATATGTTATATTGATTTTTAGATATGAGCGACGAGACTAACACTTTTTGTTAATGAAATTTTTTGATCCGAGAATGCTACAGACACACGACCGAATGCTTTAGCTTCTTCGGTACTTCGTACGGCGAGCTAATAATGTTTAGATTTCGGTTGAACATTAACGAGCTTGACCGACGCTAACCGAATGTGTTCATACTTTACTTGTTGCGCGCGCATGCGTAGTTATCCAATAGTTTGCCATTTGCTAAAAATCCAATTAAATTAAATATCTCTTACTTATTTCTCCAAATATTTTCAAACAAATCAATAGATTCTTGTAGTCGATTAACATCGGTATCTTCCCTTAATTTTTGATCAAAATCATTTGTCGCAAGTAAAAACAAAACTGCATTTACACCAGCAAATACCTAAAATATTCAAGCAATTCAAAATAATTACAAACATCGTATATTTTTTCGATATTACATGTATCCATTTTTTTCGGTAATCTCTTTGGCCGCCTACGTCAAACATCCAAAAATCTTGTGATCCGCCACCATATTTTTTCGGAACCTTCACTGTGAATTCAACTTTTGTGATTACCGTAGTCTTCTTGCGACAGTACAAGATATCCTGCTCTGTTGGTAAGTAATTTGGTTCTCTAATTTCTTTAATTTTATCTAGAAAACTGTTGAAATTGATTGTTGTTAAGCGGTGTTTCTTGAATTTGTACAACAACGAGAAACGTAACCTACTATTTTGTACAATCGATCAATTGGAATTCATTAGATCGGTTGTAACATTCTTTTATACCTAAGTCGTCCCAAAGTTGTTGAACATGATTGTAATATTCCTATATAGTGTTTAAAATATACAGAACGCTATTACAAATTTATTCTATTTTTATTTTAAAATATTTAGAACGTTTTGAATATATTCAATATGGTGTAGAAACTATCAGAATGTTTACCAAATATTTTATAAAAATATTTGAAATATAAAATACTATAAATTATACCAGTTATACATATTCAATTTTTACTTTCTTGGACAGAGTCACAGTATAAATATTTATATTGTGACGGAGTCTTATAGTAGAATTCTGAGTCAATCTATAAATCTGTAGAGAATTCTATAAATTATTCACAACCCTAAAACAGTTTTAAGAATTTAAAAAATAATTTTATTGTTGATTTTACGTAATTAACTGAAGAAAATTGTCTGCAAAATATAATCATTTTGAAACTATAAGCGGTTAAATATTTATAGAATATCCTTATAGATCTACAGATTAGCTCAGAATTCCACCATTAGTATGGTAATTCGAACTCTATATTTTAACGGAAATACACGTTATGGGCTTCCCTTTATTGATATTTACTAGATGACATGTCTGTGTGAGCACTTTACAGTAAAAATTTTGAAAATCAAATATAAAACTTTAAATTCAAAGTTTATATAGCTCGAAAGGAAACTTCCTTTTCTTTTAAACAGAAAATCTTAATCGGTAGTAAAAGTTTTGTCTTGCTACTGTTTTACTATTTGGAAAACGGTACAAGTTAGAGAAAAAGTGATTCGTATAAAAGTTTATAAAAATTAAACTGTCTTTCGGAATGACGTCTGTGTATGTGTGTGAACGCTGTAAAGCCAAATCTGGCGAAGACAAAATTATGAAACTTAAGACTGGTGTGCACTTCCTATTTTTGAGAAGAATATTTTAACCGGAAGTAGCAGTTTACTCCGAAAAATAATTCACTTAAAAGATATATTAAAATTTCTAGCAACTTTTCTTTAAAAAGTTTATTCGAGAAAAAGTTCCATTTACTGAAAAATTGCTTTTCAAAATGTTTATTTTATATTTACAAATAGATATTAATTTTGTTTCATAGCTATCGTACAGTGAATTTAAATCAAAATAAAGCATGATTATAAATACAGATAGTGAAAGGACAAGAATGTCGAGTGAAAGCCACTCCAGCTTTTTATTTTCTTTTACGAAGTAATAAGTAAGTATTGTAATCATGAAAAATTTCGAACTCGAGATTTCAACGGATATACATGTTTTGACCTTCCCTGAATCGAATGTGACTATTTTCGGAATGACGTCTGTCTGTCTGTGTGTGTGTGTCTGTGAACGCTCTAGGGCTAAAACTATCGAACGTAAAAATATGAAACTTCAAACTTAAAACTTGTATATGCCCTAGATGTGCACTTCCTATTTTTGAAAAGAATATTCACACCGGAAATGCATGTTTACTCTATGCATTTTTTGTTCTATCTCTAATATAATTAGAACGGCTGCACTTATGGCACAAATAGTTCGGTTCATAATGAAAGATATTAATATTTCGCACAACTTTTGTTTGAAACATTTCTTCAAAAAATGTACCAGTTGCGAGAAAAATGCTACGAAACATTATAAATATCTTGTTTACGTTGCCATGGATTCGCATGTAACTTATAAAATCGGATCATCTGCTTTTATGACAGGAAAACAAAATAGACTCTATTAGATAAATGACATTTCAGAATATTTCTGTAGTGTGTTAGTTTGATATATATATACATATATATATATATATATATATATATATATATATATATATATATATATATATATATATATATATATATAGTGAAAACTGCGTAAAAGAAAGTTGAGTGCAGGCTACGCCAGATATTTTATAAATATATTTGAAATACTGTCAACTTCTGTAAAAATAGACATTGAAAAAAATGCAAATATGTAAATGTATACATACATCTGTATATTCTGTTGGTTCGTATTGTCCGATATCTAAAATATATTTAGACGATTCTTCACTTGTTTCAAGTTGAAATGGTATTGATGGTGTTAAAAGTGACATATGTCGCACAAGATCATAGATAGATTCGTGTATATTTTGTTTTATATCCGGGATTTTTTCGAGTTTTTCACTAATAAATTTGAATAAAATTAAATAATGTGTATAAGTAAGAATAAGTTATAATATTTACCTGTCCGTGTATCCATTTTTGTGCAATATTGTCATTTGTTTTATGATAGTTGTCTTACCAGCTTCACCTGTTCCTAACAACAATAATTTGATAACTGTTCTCTCAACATTATGCCATTCTTGTAACTTTTTGTCAATATCTTCTGATATTCGTTTTTCGTCCAATTCCTCACTGTTGCTACGTCGTCTTCGGCAAAACATGTTTGTATTGTCTTTAATTAATAAAAAATTCGCCGATATATTCAAAATTGATCGATGGGTATTCAATTTTAAATGTGCAAATAATCTGATGAATTTTCGTACTGATAACAACGAAAATTTTATTCACTTGATAAATGTAATAAACATTGATTAGATATATTCGACAAAGACAAATTATTCAATTCTGTATTTGTAAAATTGCTTTATCTTTATGTGAATCTATAAATTTGGTTGTTTGTTTTTGGATAATCATTTAATTCGTTACCTTCACTTTACGAATTTATATTTACTTATTATTCAAGGCTTCCTTCTGTGTTTTTAACTCGTACGATAGTACAAGGCAGCTATAGTGTGTGGTGTCTGTCATATTCTCGAATCAAAAAAATGTGCTTGTTTCGTCACCCTGATTATGAAAATGTATACCATAGGCGTGTTTCTTCGAACTCTGATTCGCAATCTAACTAATCAAAGTAATCATGATTATGAGAATCACGTTTCTTCGTTCGTTATTAGTTATCCCTACTCTTCCATTTTGTGATCAGAAACTGACAGTCCCCTTCCCCTTGCGAATCATACTATTTCTATGATTACTTGAATTGAATCACAAAACTGGCGAAGAAACACGCCTCAAATTACTTATATACTTCGATTATGTCGCTCGCTCGGTCGCTCACCAGTAAAACCAACTTGGTGGATGCATCTCCTCTGAAGGTACATAGAGCCGATTTTAACGTACTTTGGTGGACATATAAATTCAATGCCCACGAAGTTCCCGTCAGATATAGTTATAGGGCCCTAATACTTGAAACCCTTCTTAATATTCCCCTTAGACAATTTTTGGAATTACCGGAAAATTCTACAAAACGGTATTTTATGTCTACAAAGTTTCTTCAAATTGTGAACCCAGGGTGGATAAAAAATATTAGAAAATAATAATTTAAAACCTTTTAATATGCGAGTTTTTTACTTTCTTTTACGAAGTAATAAGTAAGTATTGTAATCATGAAAAATTTCGAACTCGAGATGTGACTATTTTCGGAATGACGTCTGTCTGTCTGTATGTGTGTGTATGTCTGTGAACGCTCTAGAACTTAAGACTTGATAATGCCCTAGATGTGCACCTCCTATTTTTGAAAAGAATATTCAAACCACTAGTGCATGTTTACTCTATACATTTTTTTTCTATCTCCAATATCACTAGAACCGGCTACACTTACGGCAAAAATAGTTATGTTCATAATGAAAGATATTCATATTTCGCACTTTTGTTTGAAAAATTTCTTCAAAAAATGTGCCACTTGCTAGAAAAATGCTACGAAACATTATAAATATCTTGTTTACGTTGCCATGGATTCGCATGTAGCTTAATAAATCGGATCATCTGCGCATTTGATAGGAAAACAAAATAGACTCAATTAGATAAATGACATTTCAGAATATTTCTGTAGAGTATTGGTTAGTTTGACTGCTTATTTTGGTTATATATATATATATATATATATATATATATATATATATATATATCTAGTGAAAACTGCGTAAAAGAAAGACGAGTGCAGGCCACTCCAGATAATAAATAAATCAAAAAATATTTAGTAAAATATATTTATTTCAATAAACAATAAGTTTATAAGTAGCAAAAATATATATATATAAAATTTAAATAAAATGCAACAAATAAATCAGAAAACATTCAGTTAAATGAATTTATATCAATAGACAATAAGTAAATATGTATAAGTAGCAACAAATAAATATATATTTATATAAAATAATCTTCATAAAATGTATCATAACTTAAAATGAATACACAATATTGCACTTATAAGTAAAGACCGCCATCTTATTTATCCTATTTACTTAACTAAATGGATGCATAATTTTCCGGAAAACACCTGGTCCGTTCCAATATCCTTTTAACATAAGTTGCCAATACAGGGAAGGCATAACATCTTTTTTCATCACATACATTATGTACAGCTCCCGATCTTGATTGAACGGAAACGTTTCTTGCGGAGTTAAGTTATAATCGAATTCGGCAAGTATGCACGAACTATATCCGGTAACAATCGGGCATGACGCATATCCGGTGTAAATATTTGCTGGCTTTTTGCCATTCATAACTAACTGCATATTTTTGTACACAACATCGCTTTGTGCAGCTACAACAAATAAATCTTATCAGTTTCATTGTATTTTTATCATAATCCTAAGCAAATAGTTTTTAATTGAAATTCTCTGAAAGTTTGAAGGTCCGCTACATTTTTATTTATTACTAGTCTTAAAAACGATACCGTCCTAAAATGGTAGTGCCGTTGATATTCTATAGTTAAAGAAATACAGAGTGTAAAAAGTGTATAATAAATATAAAACAAATATTTACTAAATCGGAATCCGCCAAAAGTTAGAAGGTTTATTACAGTTTTATTTATTATTAATTCTAAGAACGATACAGTGTTAAAACGGGAGTGCATCTGAAGTGGTATGTACTTGACTTAAGACGTATTAAAAGTAGGGCTGTCAATAACCGCCGCTAACATTAACCGGTCATTAAAATAACGGGTACCTAAAAAACGGATTACCCGTTTACTTAATCCAAAACCAATATTGTTTAACTGAAATCCTGCGGAAATTTGAAGCTCTACCATATTGTTATGTATTACTAATTCTAAAAACGATACCATCCTAAGACGGAAGTGCCTCTGAAGTTCTGAAGTGTTTTCTACTTCAAAAATAACCTGGTCAATTTAATACGGTTAAATATTTAATAATTACATATTTTAGAACTTTTTATTGATACTAATATATTTGCAAACAAGAATTTCGTTAGTGACGCTGATGCACGCCGTAAGGGAGGCTGGCAACTGAAGTTTGTTGGACATGAGTGTTTATTATGTTATTATGGACGTGCAAATTTGTTTACAACACATTTCGGCACACAGCATTATGAAATCTTTTAAATCGCAGTGAAAAAGACGTATTTAAAATGACAGTAGCTTTGAAAGAGGGTGGGCAAAGTGGGGTTCCGCCCCTTCTGGCGCTTTCAACGAGGAAAGGGGCTTAGCCTTCCTAAAACATTCCAGGAGAGCTTCAGAAATGAATATAGTATTCATTGATAAATGTTAAATTATATAATCTTGTCATCGATTTTTTGGATATATAAAGAAATTAAATTTAATTATCAATTAAATAGAATTAAAAATGGGCGGCATACCATATTCAGTAATTAGCAAAACTATTATTAAAGTAGACTTACCTACGGATGCTGCAGTTTTCGAATTTGGTGAACTGGTGCAGTCACCAATACCAAAAATATTTGGATATTTCGTATGTTGTAAAGTATCTTTGTTAACGTCTAGAAATCCTATGTCATTCGTGAGAGTTTTGTGTTTTTTCAAAATATCAGGCGCGCTCATTGGTGGAGTTACATGTAACATTTCATACTGAAATTTTGACAATTTTTTCATTAAACCACCATTTAATGTAAATATTTCAAATAAAATAGGAGATAAGTATAATATTACTCTATGAAAGAGAAAAAAATCATTAAATACCCAAGTAACAAAATAACGGCAACCGTGACGTTATATTTTGGTGATATTATCATTAAATTACGTAAAAATATGACGATTGTAAACGGAGTTATGACGTTATTATTCACATTATCGTTTCCCATATAGCACAGAATGCCTAAAGACGTAATAAAGACGTCCAATAGATGAAATCTTAAAATATGACATCTATTGGACGCCTTTATTACGTCTTTAGGCTATATGAGTATTTAGGACCATTTGTAGAATGGTTACACGGACGTCTACTAAGACCTCTATAAACGATTTCATATAGTCGCTTATGGTCTACAATGACTAAAATTAAACGTTACAAGACGTACATATCTCGTCATTTGGTTGCTTGGGTAAAATATCATACATATATCGAAAAATAATTAAAATATTTATATAAAACTACGTTTTGGTTCTAGTATTAAAGAGAATTGATAATTTAGAAACATGATAAAATTCAAATATAACCTTGGGGTTATTATAACCCGAAAAAGTTCGTGATGCAGGGGAAATTAATGCTAGAATTACTCTGGAGTAACTTCAGCGGCTAACGGGAAAGCTGCCTTATTAGAGCTCGTAAAATATTCACACTATTACCTCTGTCGATGTTTTTTCTTCCGGTTTATCCAAATTTTGAAAAATTGCTATATTTTCTTCAGGTTTGATTTCAATTAAGTTTGTGCGTAAATTCACATTAATATTACGTTGTTTGACAATTTTCCATAGCGCATCTGCGTATCTTTTTACACCGAAAATAACTGCCAAAGATGAATTGTAAATTAAGTTTGCATCGGCCAGTTTACCATTCTAAAATAATATATAATATAATATTAATTCTTCAGTGTTCATCTCAACAGCAATTTAACTATGTGTTTCGGCCAATGTCAAATAAAAGTTAAACATAATTGATGTTAAATGTTTAGTATAGAAAGTATATATTTAAATTTGTTGGTATTTTTTTTTTTTTTTGTTGTCTGCTCACGTAATTTTTACATTTGTTAAATGAAATATGATCGTACCTTTCTAAAATAATCTTCGGCAATGTATAAAATTTTCTGCGGTGCCCCAGGACATTTAACAGGTGTATTTGGATATGTGAATATTGCGTTTCCACTTTTGAAATTCTTCAATGCCTCATAAGTTCGATTCACATATTTAGCAGAGTAGTTTGAACAAACCTTGCCGCCAGGTATTGACAATGCTTGTTCTAGTCCTGGAATCTATAGTATGTTTATTATTTGTTTTTGTACATAATTTGATAAATTTCACAGAACTCCTTAAGTATGCTAATAAGTGTATATTTTAATAATATAAAATATAAAAGAATAAGTGTATAAATTAACATTTAAATAGAATTACAGTGTAGTGTTGACATTGAACTCAATCATGGAATTAAAAGGAATTGATTTCTATGAATCTGCTATTGTTTCTCTATTTATTTCCAGCGTAGGTAATTAAAAGTACTAGTTTTTTTTTTTTACAGAATATTTTATATTTCAGTTCAGGTATATATTTGACATAATTGTTTAAGTTTCTTTTTTACTTTCATATACGGAAAGTATATTGGAATCATTAAAACATATGATTGCTGGTTTTTAACAGATTTAGCTGTTTCGGGTCCACTGAATGCGATTTGATTATTTTTTCAATTGTGCGTCCCTGTGTGTTGCATTACAAGTATAGAACAACTAAATGTTGTATTCAAAATGAATTATATTAAGACACCCAGATGTATCTATTTGTATGATTATGTAAATTTAGATGTAGAACGCTTTGTTTGTATATCTCAATGGTTACTACCAGCAGCCCGACAAGAGGGGGGGGTTGACGGGGAAAATACGGGTCCGAGAGGAATTTTTTTTTTTTCACGCTCTTTGCAGGGGCCCCCACAAGAAGTATAGTTTGTCCAAAAATAATTCGTTATGGCTTTGCCTTCCTAATGGAGGGGTGGTACCATTCACAGCAGGGAGTAGAGCTACTTGACCTACAGGCCCGGATTATCGAAATTTAAATATATACTTAGAAAATGGTTTAAATTCAAGCATCTTGAATTTTCCATTAATTTTTTTGTAGAATTGTGTATTACATATGTTACCCCTATTAAAATCCCATTAGCTTTACCTAATTTTTCCAGATATATAAATGGGTTTGCAATCAGTTAAAATCAGTAGTACATTATCTTTCATATTGTAAGCAGCACTAAATCTGAAATACAAGAGTATTTAAAAAATAATGATTTATATTTCGAAGAGAGTTACACTAAAAAAGAATTATTGGAAGTAGCTCAAATTAAACCTGCAAAAAAACAATATGTGTGTGATTCTCTGGCTGACATATTTGGACATAGTGTTTTACGTCTACCTCCTTATTATTGCATTTTTAATCCCATTGAATTAATTTGGGGACAATTAAAATGTAATATAAGAAGGAATAATACTTCGCCGACTTCAAGTGATAGTGTAATTGATGTAATAAAAAATGAGATAGGAAAAATTAATAGTGAAAATTGGGCTGGAAGTGTGCGACAATAGATATAGAGAACAATTACATTGATATTAATAATATTGTTAATGATTTTATTATAAACGTTCGCGATTCTAGTGATGACAGTGACTTTGATAGTGAGGAAGACAACACTGTTGATTAATTAACAATACTTATGAAAATCGTCTACAATGTAAAAAATATGCATGTAATTTTACAATGATTTTCATTGGCAACTTTGTAACCAACGATAATCATTGTAAAAATATTTATTGTTTAGGTTTTGTAAATTTATATTGCACTGTAATTTCTTATTTTTTTGTAGTAAAATTGTTTTTAAATGTGATTTTATATTACGCAAAATTATGAATACATTTTTAATGTAAATATTACATTACAAAATGGAAGGTTTAAATTATGTTTAGAAATGTAAAAATAACATGAAAATTTTGCATATTATAATTTTAATTTTGTATTTTAGTATTTCTTTAAGGAATATAATAAAAAAAAATTAATATGTAACAAACTCTTTATTTTTAAAATGAATAAAATTTAAACATAATATATTTCTTGTTATATAATAAATAAATAAATAGTCAAAGTCATAAAAAATAGTTGCTAATAGAAATTAAAATTATTAAATGAAGAAAAAATTAAAAAAAAAACTAAGAATATAAGAAAATTCTAACTGCGACCCTGTAAATTTACCCCATAAATCAATTTTTCACCACCTAATAGCCTTCATGCTGTGAGGGTCTAATAGGGGCCATAACGAATTATTTTTGGACAAACTATATATCCCCGGGGCCCCAGAAGTCCTCTCGGCGGCCCTGACTACCAGCGGTGAGACTTGGCCGTTTTATTTTCTTTTACGGAGTAATAAGTAAGTCTTGTAATCATGAAAAATTTCGAACTCGAGATTTCAACGGATATACACGTTTTGACCGTCCCTGAATCGAATGTGACAATTTTCGGAATGACGTCTGTGTGTGTGTGTCTGTGAACGCTCTAGGGCCAAAACTGTCAAACGAAAAATTGTCGACTTGTATATGCCCTAGATGTGCACTTCCCATTTTTGAAAAGAATATTCAACCTGGAAGTGCATGTTTACTCTATGCATTTCTTGTTCTATCTCCAATATCACTTGAACGGCTACACTTACGGCAAATATTGTAATGTTCATAATGAAAGATATTAATATTTCGCACAACTTTTGTTAGAAACATTTCTTCAAGAAATGTACCAGTTGCGAGAGAAATGCTACGAAACATTATAAATATCTTGTTTACGTTGCTATGGATTCACATGTAGCTTATAAAATGCTCTAGAGCCAAAACTGTCGAGATTTCAACGGATATACATGTTTTGACCTTCCCTGAATTGAATGTGACTATTTTCGGAATAACGTCTGTCTGTCTGTGTATGTGTCTGTAAACGCTCTAGGGCCAAAACTGTCTAACGAAAAATTTTGAAACATCAATTAAGACTTGTATATGCCCTAGATGTGCACCTCCTATCTTTGAAAAGAATATTCAAACCGGAAGTACATGTTTACTCTATACATATTTTGTTCTATCTCCAATACCACTAGAACGGCTGCTCTTATTAGAAATAATGAAAGATATTAATATTTCGCACAACTTTTGTTTGAAAAGTTTCTTCAAAAAATGGGTTGTGGCCAACGCGGGACTTTCTTTTACGTAGTTTTCATCAATATTTATTGATTATAAAAATATAATATTAAGAAATAATAATCCAACAGAAACAATATAAAAAACCAAGCTTACCTTATATAAATGAATGGGTTGAAAATTATACCAATACCAATTTGTAATGGTTTCGAAGTACTAACTATCAAAACTAACCAATTATCTAGAGAAATATTCTGAAATGTCATTTATCTAATTCAGACCATTTTGTTTTCTTGTCGAAATATTGACAGGCGCAGATGATCCGATTAATTAAGCTACATTCGAATCCATGACAACGTAAACAAGATTCTTCAAATTTTCGGTAGCGGTTTTCTCGTAACTGGTACATTTATTGAAGAAACTTTTCAAACAAAAGTTGTGCAAAATATTAATATCTTTCATTATGAACATAATTATTTTTGCCGTAAGTGCAGCCGTTCTAGTGATATTGGAGATAGAACAAAAAATGCATAGAGTAAACATGCACTGCCGGTTTGAATATTCTTTTCAAAAATAGGAGGTGAAAACTATAATAAATGACCTATTTTGGAGGTTTTTATTTTTTATCTCTGAAACTGTAAATACAAAAAAAATATCATTTTTACCAGGCATTATTTATGCAATTACGAATTCACTGATTTTTTTTTTCTTAAAAAAGTAGGTAGGTTTTTTTTTTTCGAGCTTGATGTTTGACCTTAATTGTAAAAACAAAATTAATTGTAAACAGAATATAAATAATACAATTATTTCCCAAGACTGCGATATTTGCATATAATGCACCTTTGTAGTTGCGCCACGGACATAAATACTAATTAGAATCACGTTTTATTAAAATTTACGTTATTATTCAGTAAAAATCAAATATTATCACTTACTTGATCATAATTAACTTGCAATCCCATAGCAACTAAAAGAAAATCATATTGAATAACATCGCCATTGTCAGCTCGAACTGTATTCGAATTCGGATCAAATTCAATCGCATTTGCTTTCAACCATTTTGCAGTTTTCGGTAATACATCATTCATCAGTTTATACGAATCGTCGAGTTTTTTTATACCACCCCCAATCATTGTGAACATTGGTTGATAATAGTGTTTATCGGCTGGTTCGAGTATAATAATTTCATTTTGTTTGAAATGTTTCGAAAATTTCGACGCTATAGTACAACCCCCTGCACCCCCACCAATAACTAATAAACGACAACTGGAATACAGAAAAAATATGACGAAGCCGGTCCTGTTTTGCAGTGGCGGTTACAAAAAAAATACTAATTGATACGGGCACACAAAAATGGACAAATAGATTGGGATAGATAGTCATTGTTATATAATAGCCAATACTAGAAATACACTGAACAACAAGCTTAGGTACAAGGCACCTATGACTTCAGGTTCCTTTATAAGTAATATATGCGATGCGAGCAGCTTGACATAATATTAAAATTTAAAATAATTGCTTTTAATTACACAAATAAAAAGTCTAACATTTTTTGTAGATTTTACTGGTATAGTAAAAAAATATCTAAATTTTAAAATAATTTTTAATATTTTTTTATGGCCTTTGGGTTACCAATATAAAGAAATCTTGTGGACTTAAAATATCTTGGATTTTCTTGTAGAATTTTTGGATGTTTGAATTATTTTTCTAAGGGCAGTATTAAGGGGGGCTCCAAATTTTGGGGCCCTATAACTTGGGAAAAATACGGGTGATTGAATTTAAAATACAAACGCTCTTAGTTGATCTATTTGTGTTAACCGGTGGGATATGGTCACTTCAATTTTTAGCTCGCCGTACGAAGTACCGAAGAAGCTAAAGCATTCGGTTGTGTGTCTGTAGCATTCTCGGATCAAAAAATTTCATTAACAAAAAGTGTTTGTGCCCTGAATCCAAAAATATATATAACTTATATACTTGTATGTTAGTCGTCGCTCGTAAGACCAAATTTGTGCCCTCTACTCCTCTGAAGGTACCGGAGCGATTCACACCAAATTTGGTACACATATTATTTAACATCCCATTTGAATCCGATCGCAGTTTAAATCCAATCGCCCGTATACTTCCCGAGTTATAGGGCCTTAAAATTTAGAGCCCCCCTTAAAACTGCCCTTATAAAAATAATTAAAACACTCAAAAATTTTACTGAAAATTATAAGATATTTTATGTCTACAAGATTTTTTCATATTGTTAACCCAAAGCCCGAAAAAAATTATTAAATATTATAACTTTGAATTTTAAAATATACACTAAAATTTGTTTATAATCAATATAATCTACACAAAATTGTAAGACTTTTTATATCTATAATATTTTTTTCAAATTGTTAACCAAAAGGCCATAGTAATTTCAAAATTATAATATTTAATAATTTTTTTCGGGCTTTGGGTTAACAATATGAAAAAATCTTGTAGACATAAAATATCTTAGAATTTCATGTAGAATTTTTGAATGTTTCAATTATTTTTATAAGGGCAGTATTAAGGGGGGCTCTAAATTTTGGGGCCCTATAACTCAGGAAGTATACGGGCGATTGGATTTAAACTGCAAGCGGATTCAAATGGGGTGCCAAATAATATGTGTACCAAATTTGGAGTGAATCGCTCCGGTACCTTCAGAGGAATAGAGGGCACAAATTTGGTCTTACGAGCGACGACTAACATCCAAGTATATAAGTTATATACATTTTCGAATTCAGGGCGACGAGACTAACACTTTTTCTTAATGCCATTTTTTGATCCGAGAATGCTACAGACATACGACCGAATGCTTTAGCGTCTTCGGTACTACGTACGGCGAGCTAAAAACCACTGCTCGCAACGCATATGTTACCTAAAGGCGAGCTCTACGCATTGGTGCGTTTTACGCGTACCAAAACTTGTTTTATTACAAATAAATAAAAGTCGATTAATTTTTAATATTTGTTTAAATGTGAATGAAACCAAACAGATTTTATTTTTAGTTATGTAGTATATTATAATATTATCTTGTTTTGGCGACAACTAATTTTATTATACATGTACATTTTAAACAATTAATGTAATAATACATTTTGTTTATAAAGCTTATAGAATAAAAGTAAATATTTTTAAAATAGCAAATACATATTGTATGACTAATAATATAAATACGCAGCAAAATTATTTCGTAAAAGATTTCTTTAATTAGTTTCTTGAATAATTAACATAATTTTCGGATTAAAGGTTTATTATTCGCTAGGATATTTATTTCTAATTTTTTTACGGCAAAAAATCGATCATCAAACTTGTAACGACAATGGTTTAGTTTCGTTTTCCGCAATGAAAAATGTACATAATTAAACTTACCTATGTTTGGCCTTATTTATGTCACTAGTGGCGAAAAATCTTGAAGAATTGTTGATTTTCATGAATTGTTGAACATATTTTTGTCTCCCCAACATATTTTTGGTACTTTTTTGAAACTTTGCACGCACTCAAACCAAATTTTATACTGTGTTATTCGGATTAAAACAATTGTACAAATACAATAAGTTTATTTAGTATTCAAAATATGATTTATGTTGGAACAACGTCATATATGCAATACAAATGTTCAATGTTTGCGGTAAAATACGATTACCGTCTGACAGAAAAACAACAGGACAGGCTTATATTATATTCGGTAAGCAACAAGTAGACAGACGTGTATTCAATAAATATGCGCGATCATGTTGCGAAAAACGAAAATACTAGATAACACTTCAGAGATCGATGAAGCAAGCGATGCTGTAGCTTTACCCCTGCACTTATACACCCTGCTTTACATACATTTTAAAACTAAAAGGATTGTTCACAGCGAAACAATCAGTAATTAAGCTTAGAAAATTACAAATAACAATCTAGTTTGTATTATGACAAGCAATGTTAGCATTCCAAGCAACAAAATTAACACAATGTATGATAAATTTTGTTGCTGTGAACGTTAACTTTGTATGTCATACAACAAACTGGAATTTATACTTATAATTTCTAAGCGTAAATACTGATTGTTTCGCTGTGAACAATCCTTAAAAGTACATTTTCAATTAAATTATATTTCTGTGGACGGGTATTTTTAAAACCAATAGCTGCAATAATTTTTGTTAATTATGAATGTGGAATTATGGATATTATTATTGTATACACGCAAATAATGAAATCTTCACGGAATCTACCATTTTATTAAGACTGTGTATCTAAATTTGTTATTTTAAGTAAATATTGAGTTTAATTTTCTTGGACGAAGTCTATTAGAAAGTATTGTAATCATTCCTGAACTCGAGATTTATTTATGAAAGTAATATCTTAACCGGAAATAACAGATTCATGCTACTTTTACTATATTTCGGAAACGGTATGAGATAGAAAAAAATTATGAATATAAAAGTTGAATGTATTAAATTTCTAGAAACTGTTGTACGAAAAGTTATTTTAAAATATCTGGAGTGGCCTGCACTCGACTTTTTTTACGAGGTTTTCAATAGATATAGATATATATATATATATATATATATATATATATATATATATATATATATATATATATATATATATATATATATATGTATATATTGTTATGGTTATATATATATATATATATATATATATATATATATATATATATATATATATATATCCAAAACCAGCTATGAAACTAACCAATACTCTACAGAAATATCCTGAAATGTCATTTATCTACTTGTGCCTATGTTTGTTTTCCTGTCAAAATAGCGGATGATCCGATTTTATAAGCTACATGCGAATCCATGGCAACGTAAACAACATATTTATAATGTTTCGTAGCATTTTTCTCGCAACTGGTACATTTTTTGAAGAAATGTTTCAAACAAAAGTTGTCCGAAATATTAATATCTTTCATTATGAACAGAACTATTTGTGCCATAAGTGCAGCCGTTCTAGTGATATTGGAGATAGAACAAAACATGTAGTAAACATGCACTACCGGTTTGAATATTCTTTTCAAAAATAGAAGGTGCACATCTAGGGCATATACAAGTCTTAAGATTGAAGTTTCATAATTTTTCGTTCGACAGTTTTGGCCCTAGAGCGTTCACAGACACACAGACAGACGTCATTCCGAAAATAGTCACATTCGATTCAGGGAAGGTCAAAACGTGTATATCCGTTGAAACTTCGAGTTCGAAATTTTACATGATTACAACAAGACTTACTTATTACTTCGTAAAAGAAAGTAAAAATTTACCATTTACTGATAAAACGCCATTAAAAATGGTTATTATATATTTAAATTTCCGTAGTTACAATACATATAGATTTTTTACTTGTGAAACTTCTATGTTAAGACTTGTATATGGTCTAGATGCGCATCTCCTATTTTTGCAAAGAATATACAAACTAGAAGTACATGTTTATTCTATGCATTTTTGTCCTTTCTGCAATATCACTAGAACAGTTGTATATTTCCACAACTTTTGTTTGAAAAGTTTCTTCAAAAAATGTACCAGTTACGAGAAAACTACTACGAAAAATCATAAATGTTCGTATCTGTTTTGCATGTATGGGAATTAATCATGTGAACTATGCCTGACAACATTTTGTCAGAGATACAAAATAGACTCAAATACTTTGAAATTTATTATTAGTTATAATTAACCTACTATAACTATAACATATAAAGAAGTCTGGCCACAATCGATTTTTTTGTAAATTATTTATTTTATTTGTTTATAATACATCATTTACTTGTTCTTAATAATATAAATACATATCTGTAACTTTTGCATGTGCGTTACCGACTTGATTTATGTATTTGTATTATAAGAAATCGAATCTTATTAATCTGTGCAAAAAGATATAAATATATATATATATATATATATATATATATATATATATATATATATATATATATATATATATATATATATATATATATATATATATATATATATATTGACTTTCCTATTTTAATACGACGAAAAATGATAACATTTATTTTTATCTAATCTATTTACAAAGAAATCTGTGTTATTACATGTAATTTCCGTTGGACTTTAAATATATATGCAACCAGAATACACTAGAATAAATATTTATACTTGGTTTAAAAGGAATCTCAAAATAAATTTTCCGTGTTTATATGCTCAAATAAAAACTGTCTTTTAGTATTTGGTAATGTTTCATTCATATAATCACCGCAGTTTTATCTGTTATTAAAGCCCGATTAACCAATCTAAAAAAAAGGGATATTAATTTTATTTTACATAGCCTTAAATTCTAATTATTAGTACAAAATAAATTTGAAGTATATATTACTTACTTTGTATCGTCTGATATAGGCAAAGGATTGAAAGTATCGGGTTTAAACCAAGTTGCATCTTCTAAGGCAGGATCCGTTAACATCCAACCATAGTCCATTGCTGCAGTTGCAGGAGACCTGAACATATCTGTAGGTCCTTTGGTAAAAAGGGAGCGAAATTTTAGTTATAATTAGGTTTTATCGTAAACATACAATCGAAAATACCGAAATTGGCTCTTTAAAACACAAACAGTAACTATAAGAAAAAAAAACGAAATTATCCATACGCCGAATGATATATTTATACAAAATAAGCATAGGTACAGGCACCTTGAACTCGCCTTATCTATTCAGTGGGTGTATTAAGGGTGCTCGAAAGGTTGGGGCCCAATTACTCCGGACCAATATGAACCATTGGATATAAAATGCGATGGTAACTTTTTGGCCACCCAAATTTTATGTATATTAAATTTCGTTCAAATTGGCCTGATACCTTCAGATGAGTTGCAATCACAAACTCAGGTCTCACACCCGATTGAACGAACATACATCCAAGTAATATATATTTTTGCATTCACGGTGACAAGACAGGATCTTATTGTTAGGGTTTTTTGATCCGAGAATTTTACAGACACACAACCGATCACTAATAGCTCTTTTGAACATTATGTACGACCTACAAATTAAAACATCTACTGTATAGATAATACGGCGAGATCAAGGCAATGGTGCGGGCTCCTATGGTTGTATTTTAAAATAAACCAGCGTATATGCTTGTTTATTTCGGTTGTATGTCTGTAGTATTCTCAAATCAAAAATAATTGTGAACAAAAAGTTCTTGTTTCGTCGCCCTGAATTCAAAAAGAATAATATATAACTCAAATACTTGGATATTAGTCGACGCTCGAAGGTACCGGAGCGATTTGAACCAAATTTGCTACACATATTTTTTGACATCTCATTTGAATCCTTTTGCAGTTAAAATTCAATCGCCCGTATACTTCTGGAATTATAGGGTCTCAAAATTTGGAGCCCCTATTAATATTGCCCTTTGAAAATAATTAAAAATGCTCAAAAATTCTATAATAAAATCTAAGATATTTTTATTCTACAAAAAAATTTTATATTGTAAACTCAAAGGCCATGAAAAATTATTAAATATAATAATAAATTTTCTTTAGTACAAAATCTACGAATAATCCTAAGACTTTTTATATTTATAATTTTGTGAACCCAAAAGCCATAATAATTAAAAATAATTATTTTATAATTTCAAATATTGTTTGGCGAGCAGAAGGCATAGG
Organism: Leistus spinibarbis; assembly: GCA_933228885.1. Lineage (NCBI taxonomy): Eukaryota > Metazoa > Arthropoda > Insecta > Coleoptera > Carabidae > Leistus > Leistus spinibarbis. The sequence goes on from OW121791.1 coordinate 6,239,804, forward strand.
TGCCTGTACGTAAGTTTGTTTATGTAGAAAATATGTTTTAACCACTAATAAGCAAAGTTATTATAACCACTGATTGAGATTGATATAAAATAATAATGAAAACAAATTGTAAGTGATTTTATTAATAAACTTAATAAAATTGCAATTTTTACCCGTCAGTCTTTTTATGCAAACGCTTAAAAAAAATTATTTATTAACTTTTTTTAACCGAGAATCATACAAACACAGGTCCGAATTCTTCATTTCTAGTTTTTCAAACGACCAGCTAAAAAGTGTTTTGTGGATGCGGTTCGTTTCTAAATATTATTACCGGTAAAATCTATCCTAAGATTTCATAATGGCTGTTACAAACGCGATATTAGTGCTAAATAATTTTGAATCACATAGAATATGAGCAATATTTAATTTACATATACGTAAAGATGGTTTTCATAAGTGTGTTAATTAAGAGGAATCCCTACCGAGCTCAGTTTTCGCTATCAGCATAATTCAGGAGCACAAATATAACAATTTATAAAATACATAAAAACCAGATATTGAAATGCTTGCGTTTCAACTGTACCGCAGTGTTTACAAATGTTACCGCTAAAGGCAGTAACTAAATTAGAATACAGTTTGCTTGAAAATGCTCTTACAATATTTCAAAATATGACTATGAAATGTATTTTTAAAAGATATTTCTGATAATAATTGCAAGTTAAAAATTCAATCTAGGCATGTACAGACGTAAATTGCGAATATAGTTCTTCAATTCATAATAAACCTCTTATGAAAATCATCAATTTTTGGAAAATGTTTCATTTATTTTTATATGTAAAATATATAAATTTTGTAAAATTTCGTCTGTACAGTCGTGCAATAGATCAGTCTTAAGCGACATATATTTTTTTGGAATGAATATGTTTTAATTTAGGATCAGAAAATGTCAAGAGCGGAACGATGATTTTTGTTTTCATGCTACTGGGTAGGGATTCCTCTTAAGTTGATAAATACGTTTCAAAAACAGAAGTATTAACTATAGTTGAATATTCAATTCAAATACAATAACGGATACACAAATTCAGCAAATGTCGGTCTAGTTCGTCTATTTCCAAAACGAAAAATTGAAAAATAAATTACGAAAGAAATATTTATAAATAATTGAAATGATTACCAACAGATTTATAAAAGCCTTTCTGCCTATGTATACGTATTCTTTTTGCTGATCTATAAGAATAACCATCCATAAAGCCACAATGTAACTCCAGTTCTCGTATAGCTTCTTGAAATGTTTTCGTCGGATGTCCTATCATTAATTTTAATGAAAATTTACTTAAATATTAGCGGATAAAAGTCATATTAGAAAATAAAAACCTTGTATGACAATATCTTTTATATCTGGCGGTATCAAGGGTTCTTTATAATCAGGCCTCATGAGAAATTTGATTGGAATCGACGAACCATAATTAGTTAAACCGAAAAATTCCATTTCTGAATTTTTGACAGAAATCAAATGACGATTTATACGCGGATATTTATTTAACAAATGATTTTAAACAATTTATGCGCTCTATTTAGAACATCATTGTTCATTTGTCTTGCACTTTCTGCTCAGTGCATGTCCAAGTATCAATCATTTTATTAGTTAGTTGTTGTTAATATTGATACATTTTTAGCTCGTCGCACAGAATATACAAGAGCTATAGTGACCGGTAACTTTCTTAACAAAAACTCCTTGTACTTTCGCCCTAAATCCAAAAATATATATTTGGATGTATGTATTTCGCTCGCTCGGTCGTTCGTAAGATGTGAGTTTGTGACCGCAATTCCTCTGAAGTCCAAAGCTATGTTCTCTTATCTTGAAAGCACCAATTGCGCAGACGCATTGCAGGATACAGGAGAGTTCGACCCCTGGGCACAAAATACTAGGATCAAGGGTTCGATCCAGAACAAATTCGTGCAGTACAAACATATCTAAAATGTGTGGTAATTAATAGAAAAAATATTGTTCTTAAAACCAAGTTCTATTTATTAATAATTATCGTAGTTCGTACAATATGAATATTGGATGTTCGCAATTTAATATAATAAATAAATTAATACACATAATCAAAATACATGATAAAAACTAACTAACACCAGAAATATACAGAATAGTAGTTTTTGTTTAAAAAGATTCAAGAAAAAATTTGTACAAATCATAAAAATGAGTTACATCGTAATTATATTCAATAAAACTTAGCGGTCTAAATATGGTAAATCCATCCATTTAAATAAAATTGTATTAATTACTTACACGAATTTTAGTTGCTTTTTTGTAAAAACTTACAAATAAAATATACCTAAACATACAAAAAGTTTCTATCGAACCAAATATCTACAATTAGAAATCGTTAATATTAAAAAGTTATGTTAAAGTTTATCATTAAGCTTAAGTTAACGAATTTTGACGAGATAATTGTCAATCACAATGTATGCAACTTATTTGATACTTAGTATTAGGTACCGAATATCAAATATCTAAACAATACTTAAAATTATTGTAAGAAAAGTATTTTTGTGTTCAGTAATCCACCTCCCTCGTCTTAAACGAGAAATATTTAATATATTGGTTGGACTGAAATAAAATATAAATACGCACGCAACCATAAAAATTCTGGTTAAAAAAAAGCCGATATATGGAAAAAATGAGTCGATTATAAAATGATTGTGTTATGAAATAGTAGAGGGCAGTCCGACAAGTACTTAGCCTCACCGACCTATGGCGCCACTGTCGCAAGAGATATAACCTATTGTGTAGTACATTATCTTAGACGGCTACTGTTAAAATTTCAGCCGAATCGGCCTCGTAGTTTTGTTATATATATATATATATATATATATATATATATATATATATATATATATATATATATATATATATATATATATATCAGATGCATGAACAAGATTGCGTGTGCATTTGATTTTATCTCATTGGCACCATCATATATTTCCGGTAAATAGTCTTCCCTTACTTATAACGAAAAAGGTGTATTTCAAATATATCCCTCGTCAAAATTCTGTTGTGCTGATTTAGTATTCATTCTCGAACCTATCATCATGCTCCCAACCTTTTCCTGCGTTCTTATTTCTCGGTTTAGTCGGTCCCCCGCTATTCCACCCTGACCCAGACCCCCCTTTCTTAATATCACCCCAACCAGTCGACGAGTTTTCTTTCCAATCTGCATTCTCCGTTTTGCGATCACGCCAATTTGCCGCATCCTCCGTACTTTTACTCTCAGCATGCTTCAGGCGCACACCCGCCCCTAAAATGGGCCTAGGCGTTTTCTCGTTCTTCGGCTGCTCCCATGTACCTATATTATTAAACCCTACATCAGGGTTCTTATAATTGTTTGTAGATGACGTTGAACGGGGTTTCGTAGGGTATTTTGTTGTGTGCTGTTGTGGCATATCATTGTTTGCGGTTGTAACGTTAAGTTTTTCTGACTCGTGTAATGGCGGCGATTCCCAACCGCTGTCGCTGGCTGTTGTGTTGGTCGAGGTTGTGTTGCTGACCTGTTGTAACACGTTCACGTTGCTGTGAATGCTGTCGAGAGAAATGTTGTGGTAACTGGTTTGGATGCTTAGTTCCATGTTGTTTTTCTTGATCAGTAGCATGGCTGTGTCACCCAGTTGTGTTAGATAGAATTGGTTTAACTCGTTCGGTAAAATGTTGTAACGGTTATTTGAAATGTCTAACGCGAGCATTAACCATAATTTGGCGATTGAAGTTAAGCGATCGTTATGCGCGAGCATGTTGCGCACTTGTATGAGTAGATCGCTGAGTTTTGATGGAAGTTCCTCTTTGATGCCGTTTCCGTTCATGTATAGCTAAATGATTTTACAAATATATTATATCTACGTTATGGACTTTTGTTCTATAAATGTTACCATTTTACTTTTTTATACGTAATTATAAGTAAGTCTCCTAATCATAAAACATGAAGATTTCAACGGATATACAAGTTTTGACCATCCCAAGTTAAACAATTTTACTTTCCAGTTTCGGCTCTAGAGCGTTCACATACACACACACACACACAGAGAAAATAATCACATTCGATTTAGGGAAGGTCAAAATGGATATTTCCATTAAAATCTCGAGATAGATTTTTTGGTGATCCCTATACTTACTTATTACTTCGTAAAGGAAAGTAAAAATGTACCAAATACGAAAAAAACTGCTACGGAGAATATTAAATTTCTTATCTTTGTTGCCATAGATACGCGTGCATGGGGATTATATTTAATAAATAGTATGAACTATGCCTAACATTTTGATAGTGAAACCAAATAGACTCAAATAATTTGATATTTGTCATTTGCCATCGATTTGTTGTTGGAAAATAGCAACGCAAAACAAACGACAAATTTGTGATTGATACCTAAAGGCCGTTTGACACGGTTTAATATTTATTACAAAATTTATAAAATAATTTAGTACAAATTTTAGTTAAAAAAATTACATATAACTTTTTATCATTAAATTATTTTAAATGTGTGCGCCACACATGCAATATTTATTGTAAAATTCACCATATACGCATGCGCATTTCAGATTATAATAGTTTCGAAGTGAACTAAAAGATGGCGACAATGATTAGTTATCATTGTACCGTGGCAAATATTTGTACTTTTTTTAAGATTAAGTGGAACTCAATTTTCACATTTACTTAATCTTATAGGAGATAACATATCTAAACAAGATACATTTATGAGAGACTCAATTTCAGCTCACATTAAATTTTGCACCCACTAAAAACATACCACATAACCTAAAACCTAAAAGTCCTCTGTCATTGTTCAATTTTTACAATCTGCGCATTTTGTTGCGCACATTTAGTGAATTATTTACAAAAAACTAGAACATGTTTTACTTTTTTTTGTTAAAAATTTAGTAACATTTTTTTATGTATGCAACGTTTCAATTTTATATTTTAAATTATTTAGTAAATTTTGTAATAAATAACGAATAAGAAAATCTTTTGCTAACCACAACCATTTTTTTTAAATTTAATTTGAAGTTTATTTTTAATATTATAGTACGATTTTTGAGAAAACGTAAGAATATAACTATTTAGTGTTATATTCAATAAATTAATTAAATACTTTTCTTTTATATATTTAATGTGCCACCCAACTATACGAAATATATAGCAAAAAGTTAATTCTGTTAATAACATGTTTTTTACATTATTTAATTTAGTTACACTTTTTTATGAAACTTTCATGATATAACCACCATAATTAATGAAACGATAAGCATTTATTCACATGATTATTTTCGTTATTAATAACAAAATAAATAAAAACGTTAATGCATTATACTTTTTCAAGGATTTTTCGGCAAATGTTGCTCTATTATATTTAATGAATAAATTTTAGTGCATTGTTAACTCTTAAACTATAGCAACCTACGAAAATATTGCATACAATATTAGTTTGCATATAATGATCATGGTTGCAGGTTTCTCGTTCTTTTATCTGCGTAAGTATACATAAATAAATAAATAGAATAAAACTTTAATTATATTATTCGTTTTACGGCTAGAAATTAGTTTAAGTTTTCCAAATTGCTCGTGGTACAGAAAAAGTTTCTAAAATCTAGAACTTATTTATATATGAAAAATATAAAGTAATTCAAGCTCGATGTTAATAAAATAATTGTAATTTTTGAGTACATAAATGCCCAGTATTGAGCTGCGATATGACGAGCAAAATTAAGTTGTATAATCTTCAATTGCCCGCGCAATGACAAGTTTTAGTTTTCACTTGAAATATTAAGCTGTTTTGACATAACTTGACATAATTTAAAAATAAACATTAATTTTCATAATATATCATTGGTTTAGTCATTTTTACAAAATAGTGAAGAATCTCTTCACTAAGCCGCGCCTCTACTGTAGTATCTAAGAACAATATAAAGCCCGGCTTCTTTTAAGAATTATATTTCTGTCTGTTACTAAACGATATTGTTATATTTGTTCATTGCTTTATAAATTGTTGGCAATAAATATGATTGAAAAATTATTTGGTATTCTTTCGTTTTTTTCAAAAATGCGTTGGCTTTTTTCACATCTGCTTCATTTGCTTTTTTTGACAGGAATACCAAATATACTCTATTAGATAAATGACATTTCAGAATATTTCTGTAGAGTATTGGTTAGTTTGATAGCAGGTTTAGGTTATATATATATATATATATATATATATATATATATATATATATATATATATATATATATATATATAACCAAAACCTGCTATCAAACTAACCAATACTCTACCAATATTCTGAAATGTCATTTATCTAATAGAGTATATTTGGTTTTCCTGTCAAAAAAACAGATGATCCGATTTTATAAGCTACATGCACATCCATGGCAACGTGAACAAGATATTTATAATGTTTCGTAGCATTTTTCTCGCAACTGGCACATTTTTTGATGAAACTTTTCAAACAAAAATTGTGCGAAATATTAATCTCTTTCATTATGAACATAACTAAATTTGCCGTAAGTGTAGCCGTTCTAGTGATATTGGAGATAGAACAAAAAATGTATAGAGTAAACATGCACTTCCGGTTTGAATATTCATTTCAAAAATAGGAGGTGCACATCTAAGGCATATACAAGTCTTAAGTTTGAAGTTTCATAATTTTTCGTTCGATAGTTTTGGCCCTAGAGCGTTTACAGACACATACACAGACAGACAGACGTTATTCCGCAAATAGTCACATTCGATTCAGATCAAAACATGTATATCCGTTGAAAACTCGAGTTCGATTTTTTTGGTGATCCCTATACTTACTTATTACTCTGTAAAAGAAAGTAAAAATGAATGGTATGTTTACCTGCACAGTGAAAAGTTGCAAGTCTTGTTCGAAACTAGACTCCAATAACATATCCAGATATTTAACCATTGGCGATGACAAAAACTTAAATGGTTGACCATCGACCAGTCGAGCTTTATGGTAAAAATCACCCAACATTTTGACTGCATTGCGAAATGCTCTCGGATTATTCGCTTGCATTGGTTTGCTACCTACAAAATACATATTTTCAATCAGTGGTTTACTTGGACCCGGTATTACAGTCATGGTTTAAACTGTATTTTAAAATGAATATATATTACCTTCGAAATCTTTTTGAAATTGTCCAATAAATAAATTACGTATTTTTACTCCGTGCACATGGACCGTATTAAAAGAAGCTCTGGAAGCCATACTGATAGCTTTTGTTGCGAATTCAACATCGGCTAAACAATTCTCGTGTATACTTAGAAATGCATCTCTGTTAGAAAATAAATATTTCATTTAATTACATGAATTTACCTTACAACCTCAGAGAAATGAAAAATTTGGCTCAACATAATTTTTATAATGAATAAACAAAGAATATTTGCAAATACAAAATTATAAGTAATATATGCGAAGCTTGCAGCGGCTTATAATAATTATGGCATTTTGGTTAACAATTTGAACAAAATGTTATAGAAATAAAAAGTCTTACAATTCTTCGTAGATTATTTTGATATAAAAACAAGATTTAGGTTGCGTTGCGAGCAGTGCTTTTTAATTATTATGGCCTTTTGGTTAACAATTTGAAAAAATGTTATAGATATAAAAAGTCTTACAATTCTTCGTAGATAATTTTGATATAAAAAGATTTGGTAAGCGTAAAACGCACCAAGGCGTAGAGCTCACCTTTAGGTAAGATATGCGTAGCGAGCAGTGGTTTTTAATTATTATGGCCTTTGGGTTAAAAATTTGAAAAAATGTTATAGATATAAAAAGTCTTGCAATTTTTTGTAGATTATATTGATAACAAGATTTGGTAAGCGTAAAACGCACCAACGCGTAGAGCTCGCCTTTAGGTAAGATATGCGTTGCGAACAGTGGTTTTTAATTATTATGGCCTTTTGGTTAACAATTTGAAAAAATGTTATAGATATAAAAAGTCTTACAACTTTTTGTAGATTATATTTATAACTAGATTTGGTAAGCGTAAAACGCACCAACGCGTAGAGCTCACCAACGCGTAGAGCTCACCTTTAGGTAAGATATGCGTAGCGAGCAGTGGTTTTTAATTATTATGGCCTTTTGGTTAACAATTTGAAAAAATGTTATAGATATAAAAAGTCTTACAATTTTTCGTAGATTATATTGATAACTAGATTTGGTAAGCGTAAAACGCACCAATGCGTAGAGCTCACCTTTAGGTAAGATATGCGTTGCGAGCAGTGGTTTTTAATTATTATGGCCTTTTGGTTAACAATTTGAACAAAATGTTATAGAATTAAAAAGTCTTACAATTCTTCGTAGATTATTTTGATATAAAAACAAGATTTGGTACGCGTAAAACGCACCAACGCGTAGAGCTCGCCTTTAGGTTGCGTTGCGAGCAGTGCTTTTTAATTATTATGGCCTTTTGGTTAACAATTTGAAAAAATGTTATAGATATAAGAAGTCTTACACATTTTATGTAGATTATATTGATTAAAAAAAAAAAATAGTGCATATTTTAAAATGCAAACTTATAATATTTAATCATTTTTTTCGGGCTTTGGGTTAACAATATGAAAAAATCTTGTAGACATAAAATATCTTAGAATTTTTGAGTGTTTTAATTATTTTTATAAAGGCAGTATTAAGGGGGGCTCCAAATTTTGGGGCCCTATAACTCGGGAAGTATACGGGCGATTGGATTTAAACTGCGAGCGGATTCAAATGGGATGCCAAATAATATGTGTACCGAATTTGGTGTGAATCGCTCCGGTACCTTCAGAGGAGTAGAGGGCACAAATTTGCTCTTACGAGCGACGACTAACATCCAAGTATATAAGTTATATATATATATTTGGATTCAGGGCGACGAAACCAACACTTTTTGTTAGGGATATTTTTTGATCCGAGAATGCTACAGACACACGACCGATTGCTTTAGCTATTTTGTGCGCTGTACAGCGAGCTAAAAACAGCAGCACGTAAAATAATCTTTAAAATTATAAAAATCGTTGGATTTGTAATTTTGTATATCGTTGTTTATGTACAATTATCGAATTGAATCGTTGTGCAAAATAATAAACTTACTCGACTTCTTTCGCGTTTATACAATCTTTCTGAAATTCTTCTATAATATGTTTGATTTTTTGATTCATCAAAATACCTTCGTCGTTATCGTTAAACAATGAGATTTTCGAAATAATATTTGCATGCTTTGGATTGAGTATAATCGGTGATGTGGGTGAAACGGCACTAATAGCCGGACTAAAATCGTGTATTAGTGCGGTCTCAACAGGACTAGGTAAACCCGGTTTAGTGGGTATCGTTTTGTTAATATTGAGCCAACCACGGCCACGTCCAATTCCTGACATTTTCTGTAAAAACCGTAACATGTCAATATTTATCTTATTTGCATTATTTTATAAGCAACAATTGAAATAAATGGACCAACTACTTTCATTTAACACATTAAAATATTGTATTGCGCATCCGAAACACTTTTTAATTGATTATTTATGCCATTGTTTTTTTTTACCTTTATTTGTTTGTTGCCAATAATCTATAATACTGTATTATATGCATAAAACATATCATAAATTCATCTATTTTTGAAATATCATTAAATAGAGTCATAATTTAGATAGTTTCATACATAAAATATAATAATACTTACGAAAATTTTACTTTTACGACACAGAAATAACTTATAACCTAAATTAAAACATTTTAGTAAACGCCATTTTGTATTTGCCGTGCGTCGCCGGCACAGCCAACTTCAAATAACTATAAATGCTTTTATAAAGAATCTTAATTTACGTTTAAAATATGTAATATTATAATAATTACAGCATTATTAGTAAAATTAAATGAAAAATATAGCAAATTTGTGTGTTTTAGATGTTGCAATATCTTATTTATACATTATCTTTGTTTGTATTTCGTGCCATTGGGTTGGTAAACACTAGTTGAGAGAGTGGGTTGAGTTTTTGGACAGTTCGTTGCGTCGTTGATGTATACAGCGATTTGCTGGCTGTAATTTTTGTGTATGTGTTATTAATTATTATAAATTTAAAATAAAAGTAATTACAGCGTCTGTGAACTTGAAGTCAAGTACATTTTTTACTTAATAACAAAGGTAAACAATAATTTTAATTCGATTGTAACGTTGAAACGCATGATTGCAATGACATATCTCATTAAGGTTATTTCGGGATATAATAGAAGTTTTTTCCATTCAATCATAATTAATGAATGCCTATTACGATTCAATCTCATATTGAATACATTGATAAATCATAATTCAATTTAGAATGTTATTACCATAGTATTTTTATTTAACAATAAGGTATTCGCATATTTGTTGATGCGGTATTTTTTTGTAATTTGATATGTTTGAAATATACGGAATTAGAGAAATAGAGGAATATATATACATAAATGCATCACTGGATTTATAAATATTCTATATCTATTTTTGTAATATTCGAAATACTGAATATATGTGTTAAAGCGTCATATAACGTGATGCTTGAACATTACTTAAATTACGCGAATTTCACAGTTTTTCCGATAAGAACTAGCTGATATTTAATTCATATTATCGGTGAATTAAATAAATATTTGCTTTGGCATCCAATAGTAAGATTAAAGGCTTTACTTTATTCAATTTTAATAAAAATTTAATTGTTTGTTCTGTGTTAGTTATAAATAAATATATATATATATATATATATATATATATATATATATATATATATATATATACAATGTATATTGTATATTTACGCGATAATATTTATTATTTATTTATTTATAACTAACACAGAGCAAACAATTAAATTTTTATTAAAATTGAATAATCGCGTAAATATATATACATATATATATATATATATATATATATATATATATATATATATATATATATATATATAATCGCGTAAATATATACATATATATATATATATATATATATATATATATATATATATATATATATATATAATCGCGTAAATATATACATATATATATATATATATATATATATATATAATCGCGTAAATATATATATATATATATATATATATATATATATATATATATAATCGCGTAAATATATACATATATATATATAATCGCGTAAATATATACATATGTATATATATATATATATATATATATATATATATATATATATATATATATATAATCGCGTAAATATATACATATATATATATATATATATATATATATATATATATATAATCGCGTAAATATATACATATATATATATATATATATATATATATATATATATATATATATATATATATATATATATATATAATCGCGTAAATATATACATATATATATATATATATATATATATATATATATATATATATATATATATATATATATATATATATATATATATATATATATATATATATATATATATATAATCGCGTAAATATATACATATATACACTATCGCTCAAAAGTAGAGAAACATTTGAAAAGGTAATTTTTTTTTATTATTAACTAAAAAGTAGAATACATACATATGGTGTATATTGTTACTCTCTTATAATAGAAATTATTAACTTAAATTGAATTACTTATATACATTTTACAAAAAGTTATAGAGCTTCTTAATAACATCGTTGTTCAAAAGTAGAGAAACAAGTCAGAATTACACAAAATACAATAAAATAAAATAAAAATGACACAAAGTTATTAGTAATGGGTGGAATACCCTTTATTCTTGTTCATCTCCGCACATTTGTTTCTCATAAATAGTAGTAATTGGTCAATTGTTTCTTGTGATAAATCATCCCAGGCGATCTTTAAAGCATCAAATAATTTATTCTTATTTTTATATTTTTTCAATCTAATTTTTCTGTCAAGTTCTTCCCAAATGTTCTCTATTGGGTTTAAATCGAGACTTTGGGCTGTCTATTTCATAACATTAATTTTATTGTCAACGAACCAATCCTTAATAAATTTGGAAGTGTGCTTGGGATCGTTGTCATGCAGAAAGTTCCACTTTAAGGACATGCTATCCTCTGCAAATGGTAGCATAATGATCTTGCAACATATTTTTGTAGTAAAATCGGTCCATTTTACCTTCAATTTTAATTAAAGTGCCTATACCGAATCCGGAGAAACATGCCCAAATCATCACGCCGCCTCCTCCATGATTTACAATTATTTTGTATACTTGAGATCAATTATTTTGCTTGGTGGACGTTGCACCCATTTTATACCGTCTGATCCAAATAAATTATATTTGCTCTCATCTGAAAAAAGCACTGTTTTCCATTTTTGAACTGACCAGTTGAGATGATATTTTGCGAACTCAAGTCTAGCATTCTTATTCTTAGCAGAGATGAAAGAATTTTTGGCTGGCCTGTATCCATGCAAACCTACCTCTTTTAGACGACGTTTAATTGTACTTACAGAAATATTAGGTTTATTTCCCGCGTCTAATGAATTTTTTATTTCCGTTGCTGATGCAAATGGATTCTTTATCACCATCATTTTTATTTTTCTATCAAGAAATTTATCGGTTTTTCGGGGTCTGTCTGATTTTGGTGGACAGATAAGACCTTCTTCTTTTATTAAAATTAGCAATAGTTTTATGAATTACTGACCGATGAAGATTTATGTGTTTGGCAATCGAAATTTATTTCATACCACCTTGATATTTTTTTACAATCAGATTTTAATATCATTTTACAAATATACACCTCGACGCATTTCTTAACTTTAAAATTAACCTCTGAACACAAAATATGTACCACTGCAGTACTAAAACTAGTTAATTATAATGAATTAAAATAATGTTTCTCTATTTTTGACCCTACAAGTTTGAATAATTTTAATACAGCGTCCACAACGTTAACATTAAAAGCGTGATTTTTCTTGTAGATTGTAATCTTAACATAGATAACAAAATACAATTGTATTTGTGACAATAAAGTTTTAAACAAACAAAATATGTTCAAAAAATGATTTGTTTCTCTACTTATGAGCGACAGTGTATATATATATATATATATATATATATATATATATATATATATATATATATATATATATAATCGCATAAATATATACATATATATATATATATATATATATATATATATATATATATATATATATATATATATATATATATATAATCGCGTAAATATATACATATATATATATATATATATATATATATATATATATATATATATATAAAATCGCGTAAATATATACATATATATATATATATATATATATATATATATATATATATATATATATATATATAGATATATTTACGCGATTATATACACCGTGTTATATATAATAAATGGTGTAAAATGTAGATGACTGTACAAGGATCTTATGACCACACCATAAACATACTGTTTTATTCTCTTATTGCAAAGTGAAAACACTGATTATCGCGATGCATTATAAAGTAATATGCAAATGTATTCAATATTTAATCAAGTGACCCAGATTTTATTTCGAAAAATTATTTTTAAATTAGTTTGCTTTGTTTCACTCAATAAATGAATTATTTATGAAAAATACGTTTTTTTTTTTTATTGTTTGTACTTGCTTATACGCTTTGTATAATAAAATTGTAGTGACCTAAACAGAACTTTTACGTAGTTTTCATTAGTAGTTTTGTTATATATATATATATATATATATATATATATATATATATATATATATATATATATATATATATATATATATATATATTCCAAACACACTGTAAAAAAATACTCCACAGTAATACCCTAAAATTGTACCAATTACTTTATTATTTTATTATGTTATCAAATATTGTTTCTTTAATATGAAAAATAAATTCTTTAAAATTCGCCTTCTCAGTCGATATATATATATATATGTATATATTTGTGTTAAACAGCGCAATATGACATACATTATTTATATTTTGTGTATCTGCAAAAAAAATTCACGCATAAGTAATACGATATCTCTAAAAAGAAGTATCACACCAGCATTTTCATGACAATCTAAATGTGAATTTTAAGTTTTTCCATAGAGCCTTTCTCGTAACTGGTATATAAATATTGACAGGCGCAGATGATTCGATTTATTATACATGCGAATCCATGGCAACATAAACAAGATATTTATGATTTTTCGTAGCAGTTTTCTCGTAACTGGTACAATTTTTAAAGAAACTTTTCAAACAAAAGTTGTGTGAAATATGAATATCTTTCATTATGAACATAACTATATTTGCCGTAAGTGTAGCCGTTCTAGTGATATTGAATTAAAAAAAAATATATCCCTTGATCTATTTTGACCAATTTCTCAATGACGCCTGCGTGTGTGTTTGTGAACCGTTTAATTTTATTTTTAATAATTTACTATTTACTGTAAAATTGCCTTTGAAAATATCCATGTTACTTGTACACGTCCTTTGTTACGACACATATTGATATTGTTTCACAAACTAGCAAGAATTTTAAACTTAATAAAGGAATAGCATATTAAATAGATAGTGGAAGTATACGAAAGTCGAGTGAAGATCACTCAGCTTTTTTTATTTCAATGAATAATTGGTTGATTCAATTTTTTCCCCCAGTATGGGAATTGCATTAATTTTAATTTTTATCATGCCGTGAGAATTCGTATTGCATGAAACGCTTACGTAGTCTATACTCAGAACCAATGTTTTTTAGCTCGCCGTACGTACTACCGAAGAAGCTTAAGCATTCGGTCGTGTGTCTGTAGCATTCTCGGATCAAAAAATTTCATTAACAAAAAGTGTTCGTCTCGTCGCCTTGAATCCAAAAATGTATATAACTTATATACTTGGATGTTAGTCGTCGCTCGCTCGTAAGACCAAATTTGTGCCCTCTACTCCTCTGAAGGTACCAGAGCGATTCATGCCAAATTTGGTACACATATTATTTGGCATCCCATTTGAATCCGCTCGCAGTTTAAATCCAATCGCCCGTATACTTCCCGAGTTATAGGGCCCAAAAATTTGGAGCCCCCTTAATACTGCTCTTATAAAAATAATTAAAACACTCCAAAATTCTACTAAAAATTCTAAGATATTTTATGTCCATAATATTTTTTCATATTGTTAACCCAAAGCCCGAAAAAAATTAATAGATATTCTAATTTTTAATTTTAAAATATGCACTAAAATCAATATAGTTTACAAAAAATTGTAAGACTTTTTATATCTATAACATTTTTCCAAATTGTTAACCAAAAGGCCATAATAATAATTAAAAAGCACTGCTCGCAACGCATATCTTACCTAAAGGCGAGCCCTACGCATTGGTGTGTTTTACGCGTACTAAATCTTGTTTTGTGTGAAACTTCAAACTTAAGACTTGTATATGCCCTAGATGTGCACCTCCTATTTTTGAAATGAATATTCAAATCGGAAGTGCATGTTTACTTTATGCATCTCCAATATCACTAGAACGGCTGCACTTATGGCAAAAATAGTTATGTTCATAATGAAAGATATTCATATTTTGCAGAACTTTTGTTTGAAACATTTACGAGCAAACTGCTACGAAAAATCATAATTATCTTGTTTATGTTTAATACATCGGATCATCTGCGCCTGTCAATATTTTGACAGGAAAACAAAGTAAACTCAATTAAACAAATGACATTTCAGAGTATTTCTGTAGAGTATTGGTTAGTTTGACAGTTGGTTTGGGATATACATATATATATTTTGTGAAAATGATGTAAAAGAAAGTTGAGTGCAAACCACTCCATTTTATTTTATAATAACATCTTAGTAATAAAAATCAAATAAAAAATAAGACCAATAAAACGCACTTAATTTTTTGTATGCGATGCGAATAAATATTTTTAATAGTCATACTTAAAAGGATTTAATATCCTTTCTGGCCTTACTAAAAATTATTATTGATTAATTTAAAATATACTTGTGTCGCATATAGAACGGCAATGAGAAAGTTAAGATTTATTATATAGTATTTTAATATTTATTAAGAAAGTTGTATTTACATTCAAATACTCTATTTAAAACTTGTAGCTTGTTGGTAAAAAATGCGTTATCGAAATTACCGTAATTTTAGTTGGCATTACATCAAATATTTCATTTTTATGGGTTTTTAAAATTGTTCAATTTTACATTACACACAAATTTTCTAATTTTATTTGCTTATATTCTAGATAGTAAAAATATAATAATTAAACAAGCATAGTACAGGCACCAATGCTTTTAGCTCGCCGTATAATCTGTTTATTGTTTTTTTTTTAATATATATATAGAAAACATTTTTTTTTAACCACTGATGTTTAAATGAAGAGAACCTATTTATGACCACTAAATTATTATTTTTAATAATTTTGTCTGGTCTTTAGGTTCACAATCTGAAAAATTGTTAAAGATATCAAAGTGTTATATTTATTTGATTTTTATTTATTTAATAAAAATGCATACTTAAAATTTCAAAAATATATATATTTTATAGTTTTTGGGTTTACAATGTGAAGAGATTTAATAGCCATATTTTTTTTACTTTTTTTTTTGTAAAGCCAGTTTTATTTTCAAAATTTGAAGCCCTACAACGCCGGACGTGTACGGACGATTATATTTAAACTGCGACGCAAACTTCTTGAACATTACAATTATATATATACTAAATCGCTCCGGTACTTTCAGTAAAATGCACAAATTTGTTATTGCGAGCGAACGATATACAGTAGACGCTCGATACCGTGAAGAAACCCTAACGGATTGTTCACGTTAACGAGAGGTTAATTTAGTGCTTAAAACAATATGATACTATTGTACAAATAATATGTTACGCATATAAATATCTTACATAAAGTGAATTTCGCTATATATATAATTTTGTTGATAAATTTGTCACTTTTCACCTCTTTTTAACTCTTGAATTATAAGCGCTTTTCCATTGAGAGTAATGCACGTTGGTTTTTTTGGTGGCATCATGGAATTCCATTTGAATTCAAACTCTTTCTCTCACAGTCGGATAACATCTATATGCGATGACATGACGAATTGGCACGCGCTCAGATTGTAAATCATGCGGCCGGCAAAATTTGTCGACTATATGGCAAAAAATTAATTAAACCCGATTTTAGGAAGAAGTATATGAAAGTAGGTTTGCAGAATTTCATAATTTTTGTTTTTAGCATATTAATTGGGGGCTTATCAGATCTTTTCTGCTAATCCAGGACTTGTGCCAAAAGATCGAACGAAAAAGGTTGGATCATAAACCGTGTGCCAATTCGTCATGGCACCCTGTATACAATAAACAATAATCACTGAAATGTGTCCGGAAACTCGCTAGAATTTTAAACATATAAACCTATAGTATTCTCACTAAAATAAATACTTCTTTTCCATGTATATTCGTTAATATAAGGTATTATCTGGTAATTAATCGAAGGAATAAGCAAATTATTTTTTTTACAAAATGGCGGCTTCTCAAACACAAAATGGCGGCTTCTCAAACACAAAATGGCGATTTTCGATTACAGTTTGGCCTCAAATTGTTTATAAAATGAAATCTATTTATCGGCAAGAAAAAACCTTCGATTAATCACTAAAAAATATATTTATTAAGCTTGTGTACAAATTTGAGACTGATCGGTTCAGCCGTTTCCGAAATATCTTGCCGACCGACTTTACAAACATAGTTTTGAGAGAAACGCGTTCAAAGTTTCAAAAACACTTAACACATAGTAAATATTTTTTTACAAATATGCGCGTGTAACTTCGAGAATATTCGTCGGGTTGACATGAAATTTTCTGTGTAAATACTTAAATATATGTACATTACAAAAAAAACAAGATTTGGTACGCGTAAAACGCACCAACGCGCAGAGCTCGCCCTTAGGTAAAATATGCGTTGCGAGCAGTGCTTTTTAATTATTATGGCCTTTTGGTTAACAATTTGAAAATATGTTATAGGTGTAAAAAGTCTTACATTTAATATTAGATTATATTGATAAAACAAAAATTTCGTGCATATTTTAAAATTCAAAATTATATTTATAATTTTTTTCGGGCTTTGGGTTAACAAAATGAAAAAATCTTGTAGATAAAAAATATCTTAGAATTTTTAGTAAAATTTTTAAGTGTTTCAATTATTTTTATAAGGGCAGTATTAAGGGGGGCTCCAAATTTTGGGGCCCTATAACTCGGGAAGTATACGGGCGATTGGATTTAAACTGCGAGCGGATTCAAATGGGTTGCCAAATAATATGTGTACTAAATTGTGAGTGAATCGCTCCGGTACCTTCAGAGGAGTAGAGGGCACAAATTTGGTCTTACGAGCGACCGAGCGAGCGACGACTAACATCCAAGTATATAAGTTATATACATTTTCGGAATCAGGGCGACGAGACGAACATTTTTTCTAAATGAAATTTTTTGATCCGAGAATGCTACAGACACACGACCGAATGCTTTAGCTTCTTCGGTACTACGTACGGCGAGCTAAAAACGAATTTTGAAAACCCTGAGTGCGTATAATCCCATAATTAAATTATATTATATTAAATTAATTTAAATTAAATTTGTTACCTATAAAGTCGTCAAAACCTATGTCAGTTTTCATTTAAAAAAAAAATGTGTAGTACACATAAATATAAACATGACTTGGCACCGCTCGCGAGTTACTTCAAAATGCTCTCGGTAACGCGAAGAGTATAAAATTTGAAAAAAATAAATAAAAATAGCGCAGTCTTGTCATATTCCACACATAAATTGCATATTTTATGATCACACCGGATAACATATAATGTATTTGAACACTTATCAAGTAATACTTTTATAATCTTAATTGAAAAATAATTTCAGAAGGTGAAATCGATAATAGAGAAAATGACTATATATTAATTTTGTAGCCATATAATTACTATATCAATTTACTTTAAAAAGATAAAATTCAATAATTATTTGATATTGAAATTTGTAAATAGAATTTCAAATTTTAAAACTAGGTTTTATACTCCCTCTACTTTATTATAGCAATAGCGTTGCCATTAAAGTGAATTTCAATTTTGGAATAGTGAGGTAATACTCATTTTGGCGGTAAATGTTATCTGTCAACATATATTTATTTGTTATTAAGGATTGTTCACAGCTAAAGAATTAGTAATTAAGCTTAGAAATTATAAGTAATAATTCCAGTTTGTTGTATGGCATACAAGGTTAACGTTCACAGCAACAAAATTTATCATAAATTGTGTTGCTTGGAATGTTAACATTGCTTGTTATAATACAAACTAGATTATTATTTGTAATTTTCTAAGTTTAACTACTAATTGTTTCGCTGTGAACAATCCTTAAGTTTTGCTAATAATTTTTTTTTGTTTTGCTATTCTATTTCTTAATGTAACTGTCCAAAATACCAAATAAAAGTTATAATTGTAAAATTAATGTTAAGGTGCGATACTTGTAGTGTTTGTTTCGTTGCCCTGAATCCAAATATATATATATATATATATATATATATATATATATATATATATATATATAACTTCTATACTTGGATGTTAGTCGTCGCTCGTAAGACCAAATTTGTGCCCTTTACTCCTCTGAAGGTACCGGAGCGATTCACACCAAATTTGGTACATATATTATTTGGCATCCCATTTGACTCCGCTCGCAGTTTCAATCCAATCGCCCGTATACATCCCGAGTTATAGGCCCCTAAAATTTGGAGCCCCCCTTAATACTGTCCTTATAAAAATAATTAAAACACTCAAAAATTCTACTAGAAATTCTAAGATATTTTATGCCTGCAAGATTTTTTCATATTGTTAACCCAAAGCCCGATAAAAATTATTAAATATGCACTAAAAATGTTTTTTATCAATATAATCTACAAAAAATTGTAAGACTTTTTATGTCTATAACATTTTTTCAAATTGTTAGCCAAAAGGCCAAAATAATTAAAAACCTCTGCTCGCAACGCATATCTTATATAAAGGCGAGTTCTACGCATTGGTGCGTTTTACGCGTATCAAATCTTGTTAAATAAAACATCAAAAAGTAAAAAATGTCTATACATTTTATTGGTGTATTCAAAAATATCAAAAACTCTAGTATCAAATTAATAAATAATGCATTATGTTTCAGATTTAAGCATGGGTAAACATTTTGTGACAGTGTGCGTATTTTGTTTACTATGCGCCACACATACGCCATGTTCATCCCATGTCCAGTACTCGACAACTGAGAAACGGCTGGACGATGGTCAAATAAGTGTTGTGAATAATCCGAACAGACTGCCAGTGAAAAAAACAGTATATGATAAGATCACCGATCGGCTTTCGACAACTACCTGGGACACCTCAGCTCCCGCACCCGGCGACGACTTAACGCAACATATAGCAAACAGTGTTAATAATAATAATATTAAACATAGTTTAAGTTTAACAAATAGTAAGAGTAAAAGTAAAACAAAAAGAGACATTCATCGACCACAGAAATTTGACGATGCGCTCTACATCGAGAAGATATTCGCGATTTACGGCAATGGCGAAACTATGAACTATACCGGCTTTGAACGATTGGTCAAATCGTTAACGTTAGATCGGTTACTGTGGTCGAATTTAAATGATAGTGTTAATAATGCGCCCGCTACTGTTGCAGCTAACCGACCAAATAACGACAGTCCAACGGTAAGATATTTCAATATATAATTACTAAGTGGACACCCATGGCCACCGGGTACCCAAATCATATACAGAATATATATATATATATATATATATATATATATATATATATATATGAATCGAAATCGAGTACATAGGAATTTACATGCTATTTTTAACATATGCAAATTTGATCCCCCCAGTACATTTTACAGACAAGTGTAAGTACAAAACTAGTTAAGAATTTTAAACTGCGTCGATTAAGTTTAATTTCATTGATTAAATACATTTAGCATAACACATTTAATAAATTTAACATGTCAATTTCATCAAAGATCAATGTGGCCGCGGAATTTCTTGATAGCATATTGTTTTTTATTATATCTGTCATTCTTGAATAATAACTTTCTATTACGAAGTAATAAGTAAGTATTGTAGTCATGAAAAGTTTCGAACTCGAGATATCAACGGATATATACGTTTTGACCTTCCCTGAATCGATTGTGACTATTTTCGGAATGACGTCTGTCTGTCTGTGTGTCTGTGTCTAGAGCCAAAACTGTCGAACTCTAGATGTTGCACTTCTTATTTTTGAAAAGAATATTCAAACCGGTAGTGCATGTTTATTCTATACATTTTTTGTTCTATCTCCAATATCACTAGAACGGCTACACTTACGGTAAAAATAGTTATGTTCATAATGAACTTTTGTTGGAAACATTTCTTCAAAAAATGTGCCAGTTGCGAGAAAAATGCTACGAAACATTATAAATATGTTGTTTACGTTGCCATGGATTCGCATGTAGCTTTATAAATCGGATCATCTGCGTCTTTGATAGGAAAACAAAATAGACTCAATTAGATAAATGACATTTCAGAATATTTCGGTAGAGTATTGGTTAGTTTGACTGCTTGTTTTGGTTATATATATATATATATGGATCTATTTTTGTGTGTGCCAAATTATAATAGAAAGGAAAACAAATACATTTTGTAAAAATTATACAATGAATGACAGTTATAATATAAAAACTATACGCCATCAAGAAAATCCGTGGCCACATTGATTTTTGATGAAATTGTCATATTTAATTTATTAAATTGTATTTAATCAATAAAATTAAACCTAATCGACGCAATTTAAAATACATAACAAGTTTTGTATTTACACTTTGTCTGTAAAATGTACTGGGGAGATAATGTTAAAAATAGCATATATATATATATATATATATATTTATTTATATATATACATATATATATATATATATATATATATATATATATATATATATATATATATATACATACATACATATATATCTATATATATATATCTATATATATATATATATATATATACATACATACATATATATCTATATATATATATATATATATATATATATATATATATATATATATATATATATATATCTATATATATATATATATATATATATATATATATATATATATATATATATGTATGTATGTATATATATATATATATATATATAGATATATATATATAGATATATATGTATGTATGTATATAAATAGCATATATATATATATATATATATTTATTTATATATATACATATATATATATATATATATATATATATATATATATATATATATATATACATACATACATATATATCTATATATATATATATATACATACATACATATATATCTATATATATATATATATATATATATATATATATATATATATATATCTATATATATATATATATATATATATATATATATATATATGTATATATATGTATATATATACATATAATAACATAAGTCCAGTCCTCATCAGTGGCGGATAAAAGAAGGGGAGAGGGGGCGATTTTAGATCACTTAAAAATTATACCCATCCATTAGATTTATTAATTTATTTAAGGAATCTAAATAATTTTGAAGAATTCGCCCACCCCTAGAATTTTGGCCGGAATCTGCCCTTTCTCCTTATAATAATAATACCTACATATAAACTAAAATTTAAGTTTGCAATCTATGTAACCTAAATTGTAAATTTGCTTCACATTTCATTCATAATTCAACAAATTTTATTTGTTTATCTAAACGTTATCATTTTTATTTTAAAAATATCGAGAAATATGCTTATACAGTACAACGACTCACTACCGGCCTTCATTAAATAATTGATTTTTCGACACCAGACTGCGTATCTGATGGATTGAGTTGT
Organism: Leistus spinibarbis; assembly: GCA_933228885.1. Classification (NCBI taxonomy): domain Eukaryota; kingdom Metazoa; phylum Arthropoda; class Insecta; order Coleoptera; family Carabidae; genus Leistus; species Leistus spinibarbis. The sequence continues at coordinate 6,262,743 of OW121791.1, forward strand.
TAATTTTAAATAATATTGTTCTTCTTTCTATTTGTCTTCGTCTTATTACTAATTGTCTGGATATAAATAAATAGGGATTCATTTTTCTACATTCCCTCTCAAGATCTCACCAACCTAAATACCATACACTAATCTTGTTCTTATTACCATTTTTAAATCATGGTGTGATTACAGTTTTATGTTTTTTCTACAATAAATAATGTTTCAAGTGTGTCTGATATTTGTTAACAATCACCATGGTTTAAGTTTATTTAATGATAAATAATCGTAAACGCGCCAAAATACGTATCAACAATAGTTAATATATCAATGCAATAATATTGTTCATTTTTATCATAGAAAACAAATTTTTATGCATGTTTATTTTCAGTACAACAACCTTGTGTTATAGGAAAGTTTAATGATTATATAATTTAAAGGATAAAATATTTATCAAAATAATTTATTGCACTTTATATAATATATATGCAGTTATTAAGATTAATTGTTTATTTAAAATAGCATTTCTGTAATTGTAAACATCTATAGTATGTCTATTTAATTTCTAAGGCGTGACTCTATCGCCACCCATAGATATTCAGAAAGGTTAATTTGTATTTAGTAAATAAAATTATAGAATTTTGAACATGTTAGGTGACCACTCATAATACTTTGGGGTCTTAACCGACCCATACGTTAAGGTTAAAGAATGCCGGTCTACACGCTTTGTTAAATATACCAATGTTGAACGGTTATACTTAAAACCAATTCGCTCAAAATACGTTCTCAGTCAATCTAGTTATCAAATTATTTAAGTCTATTTTGTTTCTCTGTCAAAATGTTGTCAGGTATAGTTCATACGATTTTTTAAATATAATCGTTATACTTATGTATCTATGGCAACTTAAAAAAGAAAATTGAGATTTTCTGTAGCAGTTTTGTCGTAACTGGTACATTTTTTGAAGAAACCTTTCAAACCAAAGTTGTGCGAAATATTAATATGTTTCATTGTGAATATAACTATTTTTGCCATAAGTGCAGCCGTTCTAGCGATATATTGCATAGACGTATATAGTAAATAAGCACATTCGGTTTGAATATTCTTTTTAAAAATAGCAGGCGCACATCTAGAACATATACAAGTCTTACGTTTGAAGTTTCACATTTTTAAGTACTACAGTTTTGGCTCTACAGTGTTCACAGACAGACACACACACAGACGTCATTCCGAAAATAATTACATTCGATTCAGGGAGGATCCAAACGTGTATTTCTTTTGAAATTTCGAATTCGAAATTTCTCATGATTACAAGACTTACTTATTACTAGTGCTGCAGATATTCGATAAAACTGGTATTCGAATATTCGTGACGCATAGTATTCGTATCGAATATTCGAACTATTTCAATATTCGCATATTGGAACTATTAGTATAATCAAATATTTACACTTTTCATATATATAAATGATTCGTAACGTTTATTTCATTTGCCTTGTTATTTTAGAGGATACAAAAAAAAAGATTTGGAAAGGAGTTTGCGTACTTTTAATTTTTTATTAAATATCTATTTATCATGTTAAAAATAAAATACTAATATTGTGAAATATTCTATATTTGTATGACGCATAATTGTACATGGTTTACAATTTTTATGCATTTGTATCGAGCGACTTAAGACTAGAGCTGCAGATACTCGATAAAACTGGTATTCGAATATCGAATATTCAAACTATTCGAATATTGAGTCAGCTAATATTCGAATATTCGATAACTTTACTATTCGAATACTTTACTAATCGGAAATTTTCTGCAACACTACTTATTACTGGGTATATAGAAGTAACTAGTTAGGTTACCGACAGCCTTAATGAACATTGTTTTTCGATAATATAAAAATATTATTGAGAAAATAAAATCTACGGTATGTAGTCGAACCAATATATCAAATATTTTCGAATACGGTTAGTGCTTCGGGAAAATATTGATGGTGCGATTATACAACTCACCTTAGTATGTAAATAAATATCACATGATTATACCAACGTAAAAACAAAAAAAAAATGTCAATGTTTTTCTCCATAGTTATGTTATACTTGATCTTAGTTTCGAATATAATCTTAGTTTATACAACACAAACACATGGAGACTGCTTCGGACACACTTATCACTCGGTGTAAAGTGTCTCACGGGTGTTAAATGACCAAACCTCGAATGTGAAATTTTTTCGGAATAGGCATATGACGTCATTGTTTGTGTAAACCTCACCCTCGAGTAAGTAGGTGTTAGCTGTATATCACGAGTGTATCGTAAAGTCTGAGTGTGATTTTAGGTGTAAAATATAATATTTTGATATTGTTCGTAAGGTTTTTTTTTTAAGTGATATTTTGTAGCAGTAACATTATATTATAAATCTTCGAATTATTAATTAAAATGATTTATAAAAATGTATTCGTTTTGTTGCTAACTTAAATAAATTTTCTAAATTACTTTTAGTTTTTCTTATTTATCATAGTTGTTCACTTAACAATTATACAGTGAACATATTAAAGTTAAAAAAAAACATCCATGCCAAGTCAACTGGCGGTTATACCGCTCGTTATGCGGTGATTATTAGAATTGGCGGATGAACTCAGCGACTACTATATCTATGGTAACACAAATAAGAAATTTAAGATTTTCCGTCGCAGTTTTCCCGTAACTGGTACATTTTTTGAAAAAACTTTTCCAACAACAGTCATGCATAATATAATTATGAACATAACTATTTTTGTCATAAGTGCAGCCGTTCTAGTGATATTGGAGATAGAACAAAAAATGTACAGAGTAAACATGTACTTCCGGTTTGAATATTCTTTTCAAAAATAGGTGCACATCTAGACCATATACTTAGTATGAAGTTTCACAATTTTGGCTCTAGAACGTTCACGGACAGACCCGCACTCGACGTCATTCCGAAAATAGTCGCATTCGATTCAGGAAAGGTCAAAACGTGTATATCCGTTGAAACCTCGAGTGCGAAATTTTTCATGATTGCAAGACTTACACTTAATAACCATTTTTAATTGCGATTTTACAGTAAATGGTACGTTTTACAAAAAAATTATTCAATCAAAAGTTGTTAGAAATGGCCATATCTTTTATAAGAATCACAAATCGTGTTGTTTTCGAGTTACATAAGAGTAAACTGCTATTTCCGGTTAATATATATATTTGTCAAAAATAGAAGTTGCACATCCGGGCTATATACAAGTCATTCAAGTTTCATAATTATTCGTTCAACAATTTCGATTCTAGAGCAGCGATTCTCAAATTGTGCAGCGCGAAAATATTCCAAATATGCACTGCAATTGCGGTTAGACCAATGTTTTGACTAGGGATGCCGTGGAAAAAATCTGATTCATTAAGGGCGCCCGGAATCGAAAAAAATTGAGAACCACTACTCTAGAGAATTCACACACACACACACACATATTTCATTCCGCAAATAGTTAATTCCGATTCGGCGATGATGAACTTCGTCCAAGAAAGTAAAAATATGAATTTGTACAACTATGTAAATATTGGCTGTTTTTAGTGTATGGACCACAAAGACCTACTTCGTGCAGTAAGCCCTGAGACGCCGTTGACCAGTCAAAATTCTTCAAATTCATCTGTAACCAGCGATTTTGATGTTTCAATCAATTCGACGGCATTACGGCGACTTTGTCCCGTTTTGATCTATCAACTCGTTGCTCAGTCATCCGCCGAACGACAGGGTTGCATTGTTGTGAAACCCAGTACAGATTCAGACAATGAAGAAAGCCCTGTCACCAACCACACACATAACAACATGGCTTTGGGTTAGTATTTATATATATTCTTGTCTATTTAGCCTGTCTGACACTGTCTTTATATAATGAAATCTTCAAATATATATATATATATAATGTTATATTGGACACTGTCAAACAGGTTTTAGGATTCTTTGTTGAAAAAAAACAGTGGTTTATAACAATGGTTTTATGTATAGTGTGGTTGTACTCGACGCTTTCAATCATCATTATAAGCGCTTGTGGTTTACTGGGAGTGCTGGTGATACCAATAATGCAACAGCATTTCTACCAACATTTAATACAATTTTTGGTAGCACTTGCCGTTGGAACTTTAGCAGGAGATGCATTGTTACATCTTTTACCTCATGTAAGTTATTATTATGCATGTTAGACTAAGTAAAAAATTAATGTACTAGCACTAGTATCTTAACCTGGTTACCATAGCTCAGTTGGAAGAACATTCGACTAATAATCGAAAGGTTCAAAATGTGACTATTTTGTTAATTTAAGTTATTAATTGTAATAGAAATCATTAAAGTTATGTAATATATGTTTGTGGAGACTTACATATTAATTAGTAAGAAATCGTCCAAGCTAAATGTATGTAATAAATATATGTATCAAGGATATTAGAAATTATCATGATTACAATACTTTACTACTTACTAAGTATAAGACAGTTACATATCAGAAGTGAAACACTCGATTTTCTTGTCTGCATAATGTTTTGTTTTTAATTTTGGCAATCTTTATTACTGCGATTATTATGAAACAATTAAGAACAAATTCATTCATTTCGAAAGCAATTTTCTACTTAATGATTTATTGTAATAATCTGGAGTATCTTTCAATAATTAAAGAAACATAGATATAATATGAATATTTTCAAAGGCATTTTTTCAGTAATTGGTACATTTTTCAAACAAAACTTGCTAAAAATTTAAATATCTTTAAGTTTTATAAGACTCATTTTTTCTTTAACTCGTGTTGTTTACAAGATGTGCAAAAAATGGCACGAGTAAACAAGCACTTCCGGTTAAAATATCCTTTTCAAAAATAGATAGTTTTCTTTTTTTTAATGGAAATATGAGTTTTGAAGGTTTTTAAATCCTTTTTGACTATATTCTCAATAACGTCTGAGTGTGAAAGCTCTATAGAATATATAGTTGAACATAAAAATATTTCTTGAATTTAAAATTTGCATATTCCAGATATGCAAATTTTATATATTATATATATTTTATAGAACCATCACACTCAGACGTTATTGAGAATATAGTCAAAAAGGATTTAAGAACCCTCAAAACGCATATTTCCATTAAAATTTTGAGGTCATTATGTTTTGGTGTCAAAGTTCCTTTTATACTTTACGTATAATAAAGTAAAAATGTGTCAAACAAGAGTTGTAAGAAATTTGATTACCATTACCTTTAATTACAGGAAACTTAAAACTTTTATATATTTCTATGAAAATTGCGAGATTATGATATTTCATGTTAATACGATTTACTACGTTTAAAAATGTAAAAATAAATGAATGATTCCCAGGCGATGATGAGCCACAGTCATGATCATCACGATTCGGGCCACGAAAATGGCCATGACGATTTTGACGATCAACACGACAAAAACATCTGGCGTGGTTTTGTCGCTATGATGGGTTTGATATTTTTCTTTTTTATGGAGAAATGTTTGACATTGGGTGCCGAATTTCGCAAACAAAGGCAGCAGAAAAAGAACAAAGTAATTTCACATAAACGACTCATTTCGAACTTAATTTTAGCAAATTACTTAAAATTGAGTTAGAAATGATTTCAGCATATCAATATCGCTTATATGTTATTTTATATAAATAAAATCTTAGGTACCAGCCCGTGTAAGAATTATGCGAGAAACAGATGCAGTCAGTACAAATTCTGTTGGATGCAAACACAAATACAGTTCGTATCCATATTGCTACGATGTTATAGCAACGGAAACACAAGGTAATTTGTGTTATTTTTGGGCTGTTTACGGCATTTAAAAATATTGTGTATAGTGGAGTCGATTTTTAGAACTAATTTTGGCAAAAGATTTTGATTTATTTGGGGGGGGAGGTTTAAACCATTTTGGGGTGTCTTTATTTATATTAGGAAAAATTAAAAACACTGGATTACTATTGAACTCAATTTTCGTGTATATCGCGTCTCAATGTAAAATGTGTGTTTACTATATCGTGAACATATTGTATTTAAATTTGTTTTTTAGATGACCACCATAACAGACAGCAACATTCACATAATGCAAACTCCGGAGGAGATGCCCATAATCACACAACGACATCCATCTTAAATGATTTGGATGATGCAGAATATTTAGCAAAACATGGACATCCGCCAGAAACAAATCAAAATTTGTCGAAATGTACGAACACTTCAAAGAATATAAAATGCTCAGAAAGTAATAAAATGTTGGCAGAAAATGCTGATACACATACATTACAAGAGTTTACTGCACCCAAACCAGAGGTAACTACATTCGGGTTCTCAGTTTGTAACGGTTGCATTTTGTAATATTTCAAAAAAAAATTATATAATCGAAAATATATATGATTAATTATCATATGCAGTCCATTCTTCATCGGTATTATAATAATAAAGTAAATTTTAATAAACTGATATTCAATAACGCAACGATTATTGTCAATTATCTCTTCAAAAGTCAGTGATTATAAATAAACTTACTTTAGTATTCATTATTCACATATAATATAATTATGTTGACTTTTGGTATCGTAGTATTTGTTAGCTCGTCCTGCAATAGAACAAGACAGATATAGTGCGTCATTGTGTGTCTGTAACATGCTCTGAAGGTTTCTGGCCAATTTTAACGATTTTAGTATACATATAAAAAGAATCCGCCGCATTTTAAATCCAATCATCTGTTCTGGTCCAGAATTATAGAGCTTCAAAATTTGGAGTTCTATTTAATACTACCCTTACAAAACATGGTAATTAAAAAAAAAAAGATATTTTGTCTATTACATTTCTTAAAATTGTAAGTAATGCTATAAAAATAAATTAAAAACAATAATTTTGAAATTTGAATTATTAATATTTTTTATAATTTTATAATTAAAAGAAAAAAAAATTATAAGATCTATAACGTTCTTTTGGTTATAAACTCAAAGAAAGAAAGGAAGCAAGAAAGAAAGAATGAAAGATAGAAAGAAAGAAATGATTAAACATTATCTTTTAAATTTGATGTATTGTTGCAATCAATAAATTACAGTCATTATTAGCTTTTATTGTTTTATCTCTTCAAAATGTAGTGCTTATAAATATGTTGTCTTCATATAAACACCAGTGGTAAAACATGTTTTATGAATAAATAATTAAAAACACTAAATAGATTATTCGCCGAGCTAAAGGTATTGGTGCCTATAGCTATGTTTGTTTTTTTATAAAGAACCAGTGCTGAATGAAAATTTTCACAATTAATTGAGCCACTATAAAATAGATCTGGCCCCGCCACTGGTAGTAACCATAGAAACACATTAACAATGTGTTCTACACATACATACATTCACATACAACTCTCTCTGTGGGTGTGTGTGTATATATATATATATATATATATATATATATATATATATATATATATATAAATACATATATTATGTTTGTATGAAATTATATTTATTTTTTGAATCCTAAAGTACATTATTTTAAACGTGTAAATATATGTATATGAGGTAATGCTTTCTGTTTTCTTAAGATATCGGATTCTGAAAGTTACACCGTAATACTTCGTACACATGAAACAAAACACCACGGCCATTCGCATACGCACGGGCACGTACATTCGGCGCCGAAATCACTATCTTCCGTAGCTTGGATGGTTGTGATGGGCGATGGGTTGCACAATTTCACCGATGGTATGACGATTGGCGCTGCGTTCGCCGGCAGTTTGGCAGGAGGATTTTCAACAGCTGTTGCTGTATTTTGTCATGAATTGCCACATGAAATCGGTAAGTTGAAATATATATATATATAATTTCAGTGCTTCACACCCATGACCGTTATTTTTGTTGTGTTTAGGTGATTTTGCAGTTTTACTTCAAGCTGGTATGACAGCGAGACAAGCAGTATTCTACAACATGCTATCGAGTATTTTGTGTTTGTTTGGTATGGTGCTCGGCGTGATGGTTGGCAACAATGATACAGCTAGTAGCTGGATGTTCGCCAGTGCGGCCGGGATGTTCCTATATATTGCACTGGTTGATATGGTAAATATTTTCACTTATTTTTAATGAAATTACGTTGAAACATATTTTGTTTGCTAATACACATTGTTTTAAATTGGATACTCAACGATGCTACGATTATCATGGAATAAAAAATAATATTTGGAGTGTCCTGTACTCGACTTTCTTGTACGGAAAACATTGTTTACTATTGTTTAAACGTAGTAACAGTAAACCACTACTTGCATCGAAAATATTAATGCTGCTATGTTTATCATGAAACAAAAAATATCTATAATGATCAGTACAATATTTTCTTATAAACGGTAGCTATTTCTTTATTTTATTTTAAATTCATGCCAGGATTACGGCGACACAATTTAAAAATGTGTCGTAACCAGGGAAACGTATATGTATTTACAAAAGCGAGTTTTCAGTAAATAGTATATTTTTTCGAACAAAAGTTGTCAGAAATTTCATTATCTTTAACTTTTATAGGAATCACTTTATCTGTAACTTGTATCGTTATCGTGATATGTTAAAAGTAGCAATAGTGTACTTCCGGTTAAGATATTAGGAGATTTTTCGTAACGAACCAAACTGCTTTGATTCGTGAATTTCAAGAACTAGAACGATTTCGGGATTAATTATAAACTATACAAATATAAATTAACAAAATATAATTATTATCAGGGTTTATGTATTATCAGGTATAATTATTTTAAAATGTAAAATGGCCGCCCAATAAAATATTTACAAATGTTTGGAATATCTCAAGATTGTTGGACAGTTTTCTTGAGTAAACACAGAAAATCAATTATTAAGCTATAGTGTAGTTAATGGTGCGATTCTGGGCCAGTCTATAGATCTATAAGGAGAATCAGTAAGATTTTGAAAAAGCTGTAGTTCTTTAATGGAGACATATTTTAGTATTATTAATTACACATATCATGTATTATGTTCGATATATCTTAAAGAATCAGTTTAGAAATGATTTGCAATTCAATTAAAATATATATTACACTATCAATATTTTACGGATTGTACTTATAGATGCATACATTTGCTCAGAATTGCACCATAAGACTCAACTTTCACTGTAAAAGTCGGGGTTCGATTCCTGCCCATGCCAGTTTGCATGTGTACCAAAAAAAAAGTTCTACTCATGTAAACTCGCATAGAAACATACACATACATCTGAGTGTTAATATATAATATTTAAATACAGATTTTCGCATATACACGCACATATGTCTGGGTGTTTATATATATATATATATATATATATATATATATATATATATATATATATATATATATATATATATAATGAGGGCCACTCCAACTTTTTTATACTACGTCCAAGAATGTAAAACAGAAATATCTACATCGAATTTAATTTAATAAATTTGCATTCGTTGTTTAGATCCCCGAGTTAACAACAAGTCACTCGAAAGAGGGTGGTTCGTTATTGCAGTTTGGATTACAATTTGCCGGATTGTTATCAGGTTTAACAATAATGCTTGTCATAGCAGTGTACGAGCATGACTTGTATCGCTTATTCGACGACTGAGAAGCAGCATCCAGCCACCACATGGTGCGTGACGTCATCGTCCTTGCACTGTTTGCTGGTATGAGCAGGCAAGTGTTTGTTTTCCTTTCCTTTACTTTTCTTTGTTTGCGTGTATGAGACGGCGGGTATCTTACATAACAAAAACAACAATTTGGAGATCGAATGTTTGTAATATTATATTAATAAGTATTAGAATTTTACCAAAAGGAAAATATATGCATATTATATTATTATATATACTTAGTGTAGCATGTAGAGTTTTATGATTTTTCTTATTTTTTAATAATTCGCGAAGGATATTATTATTTCTTGTCACATGACAAGGGTTAAATAATGTGCTAAAATGTGAAGAATGTTTCCTATAACCGGATGGGTTCATGCTATATCAGAAGAGCGAATTTATATTATTGACAAATGATTTTTTACGGTGAACATTTTGCTATATTCTCCATTTTTATATTCAATTTGACTGTTACTTTGATAAATATATTTGTAAATTATACTTCTTAACGATCTTTCATTTAAATGGCAAACATTTACCTTATATTTACATATATTCTTTATTTTTATATTACATTTGACAGTTGTTTTAATAGTATTCTATTAATAAGACTTTTTAAAGAAACATGATTGCACTAATTGATTTTACACAATAATCGACTATTCTTCGAAATATACAAAATGTTCAAAAATAATTTAGATGATCTTGTTAATGTACTACTAGGGGTTTTTCTATCAACTCATTGGATACAATGCAACTATAATCGTGCATTAGTCTGATATTTTTCCAAATGCGTACATTTAATAAATATATAATTATATTGTAATTAAATGGGGTTTTCATTTAATGAATACCAGAAAATAATAGTATTGAATTGAAATAATAATAATACTTATAACTTAAAAAGAATATTATGTAATCCCTATCTAATTATAATGCGGAACGCCACAATTCGGAGAGTTAGTAAATCTGGAGGAATTTACAAGCAGGAATACTAACGGTAGAGGTTTCACCTTGGCAAGGTCATCTCATTTTTGAACACCTTTACTCTATTTTTATATTTAATTTTTGACATATTGATAAGTATTTTCATTCGTTTCACATGCTTTTACTGCTACGAATTTACTTTAGGAATGTTTGTGGTTCTTAAACAATGGGTCGCGTAAGAAACTAAAAACTGGACAAAACGGGGTTATTTTAAATTTATAAAAATAATAACTTTGTCAACTTGAATAGCCAGTAGAATATCGAAAGTAAATGTATCTTATAAATAGGGGGTCGCTGTTATTAAAGTTTAAGTATCATTGTTCGGCATTGTTAAATTTTTGATTAAATAGAAATCTAATTTTAATTATATTATACACATTTTTACCGTAAGACATCATTTGTATTTGTAATTTTCTATTTATAAATCATCATTTCTTTTAGGATAAGCAATTTAAAAATATATACGAGTGGTATATACAATATAAACAATTTTATACGGAAAATATTTTGGTAAAAAATAATTCATTTATGAGACATTTCATTTTTAAAATAAAATGCTAGAAAATATTTATGTAAGCCAATATCATCACAAAATGTAATTAAGACAGTTATTTGGAATTAAGACAAAAAAAAAATGACATGCATTTTCCTCATTTTACTATTAGCATTTATAATTTTATGACAATTGTACGTTTTGTTTTATAAACACTTTGGTGTAGCACTATTTTGAAGAAGAAAATAATGTATCTTAAAAATAAATATTTATTGGTTGATGAAGAATTATATCACATGTTAACTTTTTCACTGATTAAAGTTTACGTTACTTATATATAATACAACGCTTTAAAAAACAGTATAATAATCAGAAATAATTAAATTGATCCAAATTGAAATTTCTTATTCTTTTCATTGTGATAATTGCAGAATTTTTCCATAAATTTCCGTGCGTTATGGTGAAAACTCATGCTCACGCACTCAAACGCACGAACGCAAGTATGAGTTTTCACCATTACTTTTGTATTTTCATATAAGCGACATGTTAAAACGTGTTAATATTTGTCTCTTGCAAAATTACAGTATTGGCGGTTACACCGTTTTTTAAAGCGTCGACATATACATAGCACTCTTTGTGACAAGCAGCTATAAACAATGTTCTACATTGATGCATTTTCATTATCGATTAATACAATTTTAAGCTTATTTGGTTTGTTTTAGTTTATTTTACTGTGTCGAATAATGTTTTTTTTTTTTTTACTAATGTATAGATTTCACCAAATAAATGTATTATTGGGGTTTGCAGTTAAGCGTTTTCACTCTAGTGAGAAATTGTGAAAATAAACGAAATGTACATAATATTTATTATTTACTTTTATTATCTAGCGGTTTTATATCATTTTCGACATCACATCGCATTTTCAGAAATATTTGACTTTCAAATATAACATAATTATCAAATGTAAAAATGAACCACTTCACTACAGCAAGTAGTGAAGTGGTTCAGTTAAATATTTCTGAAAATGCGATGTGATCTCGAAAATGACATAAAACCGCTAACATTATCTTTGAATAATAATTCACAATCGATATACCCTTAAACCAAAAGGAAAACAAAAAGCTTACTACGATCTCAACACATTTACAATGTTTTTTATATGGGAGCCGGAAAAAGTGTACATTTCGTTTATAATTCGCGCAATTTTTCAGTACCATCTGTTGATATTTCACAATGCCAATACCACTGAATAATTATAATAATATAAATACATTTATGTGATGATTTTTATATTAACAAAGAACACACAGAAGTAAATTCAAAATGGCTGCTTGGAAAAACTCTTAATTAAAAACTTAAAAAGGTAATAGCCAAAATTATACATTTTGAATTTGATTCGAAAGTGTTCTAATTTGTTTTTGTATACTATTTTATGACCATGTTACCAACATAAGTATAATGGACAATGTGTTGGCGTCAATTTGATAGTATTGTTTGAATAATGACTTTGTCTTTGACAAATTATATAAATATAAAATCAGAGCTGTGAAAAATGAATTGATTAGATAAGGTAAATTTATAATGACAAATATTTACAATTGCGATTGTTTTTAGTAAAAACATTTTTTTCAGTTCTGACAATATTTGGTTTTGCAACATAATTGTTTGTGTGCGCATCATGGTTTGTGTGTTTTGCATAAATATTGTTTGTTTTTGAATCAGATACTTATATACACAATTACTCAAATACTTCATGTTCTATTTATTGATTTTTTAGTTGATACACATTTTTCATTTCATCATTTATCCCAGAAAATACAATCATACAAATATATGTACCGTGCGTTTTCAATAAATTGTATTCTATGACAGTGACTGTTTTCTTTATTACAAGTATTTTTTAAAGCTTTATTTCATGATTATAATTTCTTGTAGTAAACTTTATTTTGAATTTATATCAAAAATTAAAATTGCAGATTGGTAGTGCTCTGCTCTGACTAGATGAGCCAATTATTGACTGATACATTACATTATTGTTCACGTGACTGTCACTTAAATGAGAAATATAGTTGAATGATAATTATCTCTATTTGAATGAAGTAAATATCAATATCAAATGAAGGATCTAATTGATTAAATAGTATAGTTGGTTTTATCCAGAGCATTAAATTAAATTCTGATTTAAAATAAAATGTTGATACAATAAACAAGAAATTAGGAATTGAAATAGGCCTTATATATTTCGGTGGTGTAAAACTTTTATTTGTCGACATATAGTATCAATTTTTTGTTCATAATAATATTTAGTTTACTTATAACAGGTTTAAATAATCAAAAACTACTTAAATGCTGTGGAATATGTTTATTGTTTTGTATATATTTCAATACATTTTAATACTGTTAAATCGTTGAATAAAATAAAAACGTATTTAAGTATAAATTGAAAAAAATAAATAATAAGCTTATTAAATAACTGGATACATTTTATATTGTTCAATTATTTAAAGAGTAGTTTTAAATATATTTTTGCATTATTATATTAATATATAAAATAAACATATTTGATGAAAAATAAGATACGTAATTATCTAGACAAAAACGTTACCAGTATGGAATAATAATACAATTTTATAACTGGCAACGTAACAATTATGTATATATTATTAATAGTAATGGATTTGTTACTAAAAAATCGACCACTTTCAAAATTCAATGCGCAAGCGCTAAATGCAAACGGATGTGCCAACTAGTCATCAAAAGCTTACAGATTAACTATTTACACAATTTTAGAATGAAATCTAGCTGTTCCCAATCATAAGCGTATACGAAATAAAAAAAATACAAACATGTATCATTTTGAAAATGGTCTACTACCGGTAGCTCTCGGTTTACGACGGTTCGTTTTGGGTAATTCACATTCGCCGCCTACGAAATACTAAATTAACATGATATTATATATCTTGTAACTCTACATTGTATAATAGGTGCCGTTTTACGCCGATTCGGCTTGTGCCCGTTCGTTCTAGACCATAACTGCCGCTAAGCCGAGGGCTACCTGTACTTGAGAATTAAAAAAAAACAATCTCAAACAAGTGCATTTTAGCAACAAATCAACTAATAATAAACAAACCTAGATCTGGTTATCAGGTGAGCTCATTTGCTGTACATCTTTTTGCAATTCTAACATAATCCCCGCCATATCATCATCAGGATCAATTTCCGCCAAATCAGTCTCGGTAGGCTCATCAGTCACCTCTATATCCATAACTTCAACATCTTGTTCCATTGCCAATTGTTCCGCATTGAAATGCGAACTGTTCGTGTCATCTTGTCCCGAACCAATCGCACCAAACACGAGATTATCATCCACCGATGTGACATCAATGTCATTCACATCTTTAATGTAATCATCTGATGCGTTGTCGATGTCGAGTAAATCTTTACTATCAGCATCGAACATGTCTAGCTTATCATTATAATCGTGCGATCCAGGGAAACGGTTGGCGAAATTCATGATTGGTACTGCACCTGTTGAGGTGGCTGCTTTCGAGTCGCAAGACGAAGACGCCATCATGTCAAGTACGTGTTGATCGTGAGTATCGGAGGAGTCTTCCATATCAGAGTCGTCGAAAGTCTACGGAAAAGGTTTGTAGAATTATATTATATATTATAGGGAAATTAATTATAAAATGCCCTATTAATATTTGCCTCGATTGACACTACGTTGGACAACATCCGCTACATATAGTTAGGTTTTATTTATTGAATGTTGAATATAATAAGGATACACCTGTGTATATCTCGTTCTCTGCCCAGCAACTGTAAATATTTATTAATTTCTGACATATTAAGTTTTGATAAGTAATTTTTCGTTATAATAAAATATGCCATATTGTAGTTATTGTATGGTTCTAGTTGGCACAGTTTGCGAAATTATTTATATAAAGCTAAATGTATCAAAAATTAATAGATATTCACTGTTGCTAGATAGACGAGGTAGTAAAAAGTGTTGCCTCTTAAAAATAAGTTATTCACACTTTCAATGTTTCGACACCACGTGTGTCATCATCAGGAGTGTGTTAGTCATAATGTCATATATTATTAAATCTTATGCCGATGTCCCACTATCATTCATATGACTGATGGGTGAATGAGAAATAAGAAGAGTTTTTGACCGTAAATAATGAAATTAATGTTTTATTCTCGTTTTATTGTGCACAAAATACGAATGAAGTTCGCCGTGACTGATGGTGAATGACCAAAAGATTACGGCGCGTTAAAATTTCATGATTCCACGGATCAGTTCTTCTTATTTATCATTCACCATCAGTCATATGAATGATAGTGGGACATCGGCATTACATATTATTAAAAAGTAACTTTTTATGAAGAATATATTTAATGTATAAGTTTAAATATATTTATCCATACTTTATTTGTACTGTACAGGCTGTTTTTAATAATGAGTGAACAATAATTATGAAGCATAAGTACCAATGCCATCATTTCACCGTAAAAGTATAATCTATTTGGTGCTATTTAATTTTTTATTTATATAATTTTTTTTTTAAGGAAGACGACTTATTTATACTACTGATTTTTAAAGATATCAAATAATAGTGAAATTGAAATCAATTGTTATTGTTTGGTTGACAAACTTGGTATACAGAATTGATTGTTGCAAACATGCGAACAATCAACTCACGCATGTGTATGCGTTACAACATTTTAGATTTTAAAATTATTAATAATCTTTTTCACAACCTCCAATAACGTTATAGATATAAAATATCTCTTTTTAAAGACTTTTTTGGTATATTTGAAATATAATTGAATGAATATCTAATATTTTGTATAGCCTTTGGGTTCACAATTAAAAAAAATATTGTAGACAAAATATATTAGAATTATTTGGTAATTTCAAATATTGCCTAGGGTAAAATTAACGAGAGCCCAAAATTTTGAGGCCTTATAACTCCGAAAGCTTATGGGCGATCGGATTTAAACTGAACTCTGTTAAGAATTTATAACTATAACTGTTTTGAATTAACTATCGTACGACGGTATAAACAGTCGACAGAATGGAAATAAAACCTGGCTGAAAATGTTAAAACTTTAAAAACAAACATGCATTAAAACGTTATATATATTTTGTTTATTAATATTAATGTGTACACTCCTAATGATGACACACGTCGAAACGTTGAACAGTGTAAACAAAAAAAAAAATTAAACAACTAGGAAACAATAAACCCTTGTTATATTGAAAGTAAACCCGAAATAATTCAATACTAGAAAAATAGTTTTATTAAATATACAATATACATACTCTGGTTTCACCATAATTTCGGATGGCCGGCAAGTCTGTGTGATATTTGCACGTGGGATCTTTAAAGATCGCCAGTACAGACTCATTACACTCGAAATCGGCTTGAAGACGGCTACACCGTTTGAAGAGGACTTGTTGTCGATCATAAAGGACATGTTTACGACAGTGCTTCGCCATTGGTAGTGCTCGTTCACCACATTTAACACCGTCTTCACTATACGTGCATTTTGTGAATGTTTGTGGTTTTGCAGCTGATCCGTCTGTCAACTAAAACCAATGATTTTAATATATAATAATTTAATTGAACTCGTTTGAAGTTATATTTTGATCGGCTAGATTATCGAATAATGTGTAGAACGCTTTTTTGTAAAAATTAAAACTGGCATGAGCAGGAATCGAACTCCAACTTCCACAGTGAAAGTGTTACCATTACGCCACAGCTTTAATTGAATGTTTGTGCAGATATTCCAAACATATGTAAACATTTAATTGGCGGGCTAAAATATTTTAAAATGATCTTTAATGGCTTTTTAAAATATGGCCATTTATCACTTTTAAAAAATGCTGCGACTGCAAAATTCAAAGTCTACACAGACACACACACAGACGTCATTCCGGAAATAGTCAGATTTGATTTAGGAATGGTTAAAACGTGTATTTCTATTAAAATCTCGAATCCGAAAATGTTTATGATTACAATATTTTCTATTTGATTTCGTCGAAAATAAAAATAACTTCAAAAGAACAAATACTCAAATATTTAAAATAAATTATGTTAAAATAATATACAGTACGGTTTTTAAAAATGTGTTTGAATTACCTTAGCTCGTAAATCGATAAACTTTTTATTCATAATCGCATCTATTCCATGTTTTTTGTGATAGTGGTGCAAGGCCTTTAGTTTATTGTACATACGTTTTTCTTTTGGTGTATCACGAATTTGATCATGAATATTTGCTAAAATATGAAATGTTTTATTTTTACTAAAAAACTATTATGAACAAGTTATTTTACTTAGATCAAGTACACAATAAGTTTACACAAATATGCTATAGAATAACTTACACAAAGAATCTTTTTCTCGCTTCAAGGAATGTAAGTATTTTCGTCTTCGTTCTTTTAAAACGTGTTGCAAATGCTTGAATTGCTCAATATACAAAGATTGCAAACGAATTAGCTTGTCTCGAGTTACACTAGTTACTTCTTCGGCAGTATAAATGCCAGCATGCCTAAAATAAATCATTTCAAAATGTTATAATATAAATAAATTTTCCAAATATTATACACAGCCGGAAATCCCTTACTTTAAATTATCTGCTTGATCCGAATCAATACTCTCATCATCCGAACTATCCGCATTTGCGTCATGCCATACAGACGGATAAGTGGTTGCTTCAACATCGCTTTCAGATTCACTACCAAAATCCAGAACACGATTTCTTGAGTTGTTTATCGCAGTTGGAGAAATTTCCGCTAAAAGAGATAGTTTCTTAAATATGTAACACATTCATTTATAAAAACGAACGCTGACTATGAAAATAATTAGATAGATTCAGTAACTGCCAAAAAGTGTATTTCCGTTAAATTTTTGTGTTAGAAGATTTTCATGATTACAATACTTTCTTATATACAATCGTATAAGGAAGTAACAAGATTCGGTACGTACAACGCACTGATGCGTAGAGCTCGCCTTTAGGTAAGATATGCGTTACGTGCAACGGTTTTAAATTATATGGCCTTTATTTTACTTTAATTTTTAACAATTTTTAGTGCATAATTTAAAATTCAAAATTATAATACTTAATAATTTCTTTCGGGCTTTGGGTTAAAAATATGAAAAAATATTGTAGGCATAAAATATCTTAGAATTTTTAGTAGAATTTTTGGATATTTTAATTATTTTTGTAAGGGCAGTATTAAGGGGGGCTCCAAATTTTGGGGCCCTATAACTCGGGAAGTATACGGGCGATTGGATATAAACTGCGAGTGGATTCAAATGGGATGCCAAATAATATGTGTACCAAATTTGGAATTAATCGCTCCGGTACCTTCAGAGGAGTAGAGGGCACAAATTTGGTCTCACGAACGAGAGATCGACGACGAACATCCAAGTATATGAGTTATATATATTTTTGGATTCAAACACTTTTTGTTAAGAAAATGTTTTGATCCGAGAATGCTACAGACACACGACCGATTTCTTTAGCTTCTTCGGTGAGCTAAAAATATCAGTCGATCCGTAGTTGCATAAATAATTCCTGGTAGAAATATATATTTTTTTGAACCTAAAGTTTCGGAAATAAAAGCTAAAAACCTCCAAAATAGGCCATTTGGTATTTGATATGAAGAATATCATAGTTTTTGTAGGAATTTAGTGATATAATATTATGTTATCTATTGACAAAGATATCTAACTTGTGTTGTACAGATATAAGTGATAACAAAAGTTTCTTAGTCACATTCGATTCAGGGAAGATCAAAACGTGTATATCCGTTGAAATCTCGAGTTCGGCATTTTTCATGATTACAGTACTAACTTATTACTTCGTAAAAGAAAGTAATAACATAATTTTGGAAATTTTTATTTGTTATCTCCGAACCTATTTTTACTAGGAATTGTTTATATATAAATGTATGTTCAATTTTTTTTCTTTTTATCATGATAGGATGTGGGTAGTTTTATGGAATTAAGAAGTATAGCTATGATCAAAAGTATAACATTGTTTCCGAAATGCCTATTTAGTCATTATTCGTAAGAATATCTTACAAGAGAGACAAGGCCGTTTTCTGCCATTTTATCAACGGCGACTTCAAAAATGACCAAAAAGTAAACGAAAATACTCAGTCTTCCACATTATCGATGTGAACTATGTATGATCTCTTTCTTTAGTTACTGTGTTAAGGGAGTTGATATTATTGTTCGCGCAGAAAAAAGTTTGGAGAAGGGTAATACTCAGTGGCAAACGGTAAGTTTCAGTTGTAAGTTGAGAGTCGGAAGAATAAAATATAAATTCGACTTACTGTAAGGATCTATGAATTTGGTAGCTTTAATATCTTCTTCTTTAACATCGTCAACAGGTTCTTGTTTAGTTGCTTTTACATTGTTAGGCACAACATAATGTGATAAAGAATCAAGTAACGTTTCTATAGAGTTTGTTGGTTGATGACGAGTAGCAGCTCTGACTCGCGTTAAATGTGATTTAAACGCATGCTCTGAGCAATATACAGGCTCTTTTTTCTCGCCTTTTGGTGCGGGCAAATGACAACGTTTACCGTTGTTATTGTAAATATAATTACATTGACGAAATGGCGCATTTTTATCCTCCATTATGTGGCGCAAACAAAAATCGTATCCATCCAATGTTAATTGCGTACATTCGTGTGGTTGATACGTGCATAATTTCTTACTTTCCAGTTCTTGGTGCAGTTGTGCGCGCAAGGCAGCAGCTGCTTTCTTAGCTGCTGCCGTTATCGGATACTTTTGTTGTCGAATCATACTATCTAATCTATAAGTTCAAAAATTGTCAAATATATTTTTTTTATATTCGTATATAGTTTTGGTGCAAATTCTACTAGGACTTCTAAGGCAATTTTACTACCAATATTTTAATTTTCGCGCAAAAACAATTTTTAGAAAATGGTTTTCTTTTTCATTACTAACTTGTTTAAACATTTGCAGTTATTTATCGAGCGTGCACATTGAAATATAATATCTATAATCCTGTCAGATGAGAATAGGTCCAGCAACTGCGTTAAAAATAAATAGACTGGTAAGGCTTAAATTAGGTTTGTCGATTGCATTCAAAATTTTCTAACAGTATTTTTTAAAAATAAACCTAACGAACAAGCGAATAAATTTGTATTACTAATGTTTACTTGCAGAAAAGTCAATCAGACACTAAAGAACCGTCAACTGTCTAATAGTCCGTCAAGAATTCGCATACAGTTTTGATCCTTGACGAACTTTTAGACAATTGCCGGTTTGTTAGTATCTGACCATTTTTTTGCAATCGGGCATTAATTGCTTACTACAAAGATAGTGTTGCTATGTATGTGTGATTTTAGAATAAGTTTACAATTTTTTTAGTTGTTCGTGCTATAGATTTTTTTTAAATCTCCAATTTTGACTCGATTTTCTTATATTTAATTTCCACTATAATGTAATTGTGTTTTAAATTCTTTATACAATTGCAGGGCTTCCACAGCAATTTTGTATACAAAAAAGTGAAATAGTGTAGTTTTTAAAGGATAAAAGTGAAATAAGTGACTGAAAAAAGATAAAAAAATTAATAATAATGAATAAAATATTCATTTTGTAGACGCCATTTTGTTTTTAGACCGATTTTGATGCCAGATTCGTAATCTGTGACCCCAAAAACTTTGTTTTATCAAATTTCAGACAATTGTTGAAACATATTTTATATACATATTTTAATTAAATGTATTAATAAAAGCTGGAGTGGCCTGCAGCCGACTTTCTTTTACGTAATTTTACTAGAAAAAACAGAATATTAACAGGCACAAATCATAATATGATTGATTAAACTAAATGCAAATACATAAAATATTAATTTTGAAAACGCCATTTTGTTTTTAGACCGATTTTGAAGCCAGATTCGGAATCTGCGACCCCAAAAACCTTGTGTTATCAAGTTTTAGACAATTGATTAAATAAATAAAAGAGTTATACATATTTTAATTAAGAGTGTATTTAAAAAGTAGAGTGGCCTGTACTCGACTTTCTTTTACGTAGTTTTTACACAAATCATAATATGATTGATTAAACTATATGCAAATACATGGCAACATAAATAAGATATTTGAGATTTTCCGTAGCAGTTTTCTCGTAACTGGTACATTTCTTGAAGAAACTTTTAAAACAAAAATTGTGTGAAATATTAATATCTATCATTATGAATATAACTAATTTTGCCACAAGTGCAGCCGTTCTAGTGATATTGGAAATAGAACAAAAAATGCATAGAGTAAACATGCACTTCCGGTTTCTTAAGTTTGAAGTTTCACAATTTAACGTTTATCACTATTTGCTCTATGTAAAAATCGGTTTTGAGTTAGAACATTCGACGAATTTTTAGCGTCTTTAATACTTTTCATACATTTATGACATGAATATAATGAATAAAATTTTAAAATAGTGATCGATTTCGGAAAAAGTGAATAAAAGTGGAAATAGTGAATGCGTGGAAGCCCTGACAATAGCCATGAAATGGAAACGTAAATATAATATGGCAATAATTTCAGTAGTACATTATTCGAAAAAGGTTCTCTTACAAAAGTTAAAAAAATGAAGGCTGCGATCGAAATGGTTTTTGTGGGAAACAGCACATCCTGTATTAACCCATTCAGCCCTGAATTTTTAATATTGAAAATTAAAAAGGAAATATTATGTACAGTAAGCTGAGCCCCGTAAATTTATGGTGGCAAAAATGCAGGTAATAACTGCCGATATAGCACAGAATGCGTAAAGACGTAATAAAGACGTCTAATAGATGAAATATTTTAAGATGTCGTCTATTGGACGTCTTTATTACGTCTTTAAGACATTCTGTGCTATATAAACGCTATATTCATCTAATGTCTAATACATTGCTCCAATTTATTATTCCCAAATAATGTTATGGCATATATAGTAAGTTTTAGTTAGTATTTGAGTCGAAAACACCTTTTCATCATAGATATCTTACGTGTTTAGTTATTGCCTGCATTTTAATACAGAATGTGCTGTTTTCCGCCAAAACAATTTCGATCGCAGCCTTAATATCTTTAGCCTTGTATAAGATTCACCTTTTCTTCTGTACTATTCGAAATGTGCAAAAAATACACGAATAAACAAGTACTGCCGGTTGTAATATCCTTTTCAAAAAGAGGTTTTCTTTCCTGGAATATAATCATCATTTATATGTACAATGTAAGTTGTTGTAGAGCGTTCACAGCGTTTCCATTAAAATATCGAGGTATTTTTACGTATTTGAAAGTAAAAATTAAACAAATACATACATTAAATAGTTTGTTAAACGTGTTCGCCGTTTTGAATTTCGCGCCTTTTTATCAAATGCGAGTTCAAAGAGGGTTTATAGCAAATATGCAAACATTTAACACACACCAACGATGAACGTAAAATGACAATTTAAAATTGCGATCTATTAATAATGCGAGGATTATCGCCAAAATATCGCTTGGTTTACGTTGTTTGTTTCATGAACAAATCAATCTATTTGTGCCAAATTGCCTTGAATAACACGATATTAAAAATAGCCGATGTACTACCAATACACTATTTAAAATGTCTAAATAGATAATAAACCATAAATTACATAGCATTGAGGGTAAGCATCTTCTGTAACCCAGAAACTATTGCAGCGTAATCGTGATTTATTAAATTAACACAATATTTATTAATAATTAATGATTTGATGAGTATTAAAGGTATAAACTTTGATTTAAAAGCGTTTAAATAATAAAGAAAATTAACAGATAAAGTTGTTATTTTTAAAAGCAGCGGTACTTTCCGCCATGTTTGTTTACGGTAAACGGGCGGAAGTGACACTGGTCAAGCTGAGTCATTTTAAGTTTATATTTCTATAGTAACCTGAACATTAAACAATGTGTAACCCCTAAATATTGACAAATAAAATGTATAATATATTTTTGGTAAAAATAGTGTAATGATAGAAATGTGTTGATGTAGTGAAAGTGTGAATTTTGGTTTGTGTGGTGCGTCAGCCATCATCGTGTAACGAATAACATCAATGGACTAATTTGTGTATGTATTACAATTTTATTGATAAACTACCTCGCACATAAAATAAATACGCGCAAACACTAAATTATACTCTAAACAAAATACCTGAATAATCTGATAAGTAACGTGACCACTGAAAGTACCTTTAAAACTTGATATTGTGACGGTTTGCATCAACGTTGGAAAAACCCGAACGCATGACGACACATGATGAACTTGTAAAAAGATTGAAGCAGTAAGCGATATTGTGATAACAAACGGTTGTAATTTATTTATGATTTATTTATTTATATAGAATCTCATGAAATTTTTATTGAAATGCTAGTGATGTGGTGTTTTCGTGTGTAACATTTATTGTAATAAACTGATCAAATGTACGGAATAGTTTCGGTTGCGCGTGGCGACATCTGCATTCTTTTGCTTTGTGCTGAACGTAAATGGCTGCCGATGAGAAATGGTATTTTACGAAAGAGCAGCTGCAAAATACGCCAAGTAGACTATGTGGTTTCGACGCGGACAAGGAATTGTCCTACAGACAACAGGCCGCTAATTTTATACAGGATATGGGCCAGAAACTTCAGGTGTATCCTTGATTTGTGCTGTACGTGTACGTGATCGTGAAATTGAACCGAACGCGTGAGCTGTTGTATGTATGACCGACGGGCATGCATGCCACTTTCACACACACACACACACCTTTTACCCATTCAATCCTACATTTATTTCTCTAAAAGATTCAAACCTAAACATTTCTCGGTTCTCAGTTTACCTATTCGCATTTACAACTCGTCTTTTAAAATAGATCATCCTTCGACGCCATTTTGTATTATGTACGCAATGTTTTTTTTTTTTTTTTTATAACTACCGAACGTCATATTTCACAGAATTCAAATCTGTTTATGTTCAACAATCATCAACAAGGTCGCGGGATTATAAACATTTGTTGTTTCAAATCGATTGCACAAAAATTCCTATACGTTTAACCCATTACTGCCCAATACTAGTTCTCATTTAATTCAAGCTTTTCATATTATAAGAATGCATATTTTCGTATTATACGTTTGCAAAAGTTATGCATAACAAACACAAACGTATATACTATTTACGATGATAATCAATTGTGGAAATGAGGTTATGTATATTAGTATCAAATTTAGGATATATTTTTGAATACCGTATCCATAATTTATTTCCCTATTATTGATTATAGCGTAAAAGTAATTTAATTGCAACAACCATTTTTATTATACGAAAATTTTAACAGCAAATTATGCATAAAATTCCATTCAAGTGTAAATAAAATCGCTAACAGCAACTTTTTTGTTCAATTTCATTTAAATTTTGTGTTATAATCTTTATTAGTCACTATATATTTAAAGATAATAAATCCAATAATAGTGGACACTAGTGGGTTAAATGCCTACAATAATTAATTTTCAGATATTCCCAAATTTTTCTTCTTTTAGCTAAACTACTCTACGTTGTTTTCATTTTGTTTATTATTTGTTTTGCAAAACTAGTCAGTTTATTTATTGTTGCACCAATCATTATGTATTATAGCAGTTTATCAAACAATTATTGTTATCACCAATTATTAGAGAAATAAAAACTATTTATTTACAAACAAACAAAACAGTTGTAGCTTTCATTTTAGTCCAAACAATTAAAATTTTTGTGTTATTTTTCTCTCTTTACATTTAGCAGCACCAGTCAACAGAATAGAATAAAATTGAGCAACTAATAAAATTAATAAAAGTTTTATGAATTTGTTCATTTATACAATTGATTTGTTTTTGTCATTATTTTCAATAATCCTACGTTTCTACCAGAAACCAAACCAAACGTACAGTACATCTTACTCACGAAGTCATTCGAGTCATTAATTATTGAGTAGAAAAAAAAAACAAGTTGTATTATTCTTTCATTGTTGGACGCGGATGTTGTCGGCATCTTTATCTAGCTGTAGCCATGACGTAGACTGCTTCATAAGTGAGATGTACTGTGTAGTCTACCATTAGAAATGTTTAAAAACACAAATGATCTTAGCCAAATATTTGAAAATTCATTACTGTAATTTTATAGATTTGAATTTCCACGATTTTAGTAATATCAGTCTATTTAAAACTTAAACTGCTTTTTGACTTTGTAATTGAATTGATCTTAAACCAAAGACTTGAAAATCATTTAAAAGAACATAACTGCATTTTTATATATCGGAATATTCACGATTAAGTGTGCGTCACTCGCCTAGTTGGACTTCGTAAAACGAGCCGTCTATAGTCTAGACCATACAATAACTATAATATGGCATATTTTTTTATAACGATTTTTAATATTGTAAAATGGCAAATATATATATATATATATATATATATATATATATATATATATATATATATAAATATATATATATATATATATAAATATATATATATATATATATATATATATATATATATATATATCTAATTTTACAGTTGAATGGAGGAAGATTGTAAGATTGAAAAGGGTTGTATATAATAGGGCATATTGTAGACATTACATAGGTCACGTTTTACGAAATTATGTATATAAAGTTTAATATGTCAGTAATAAATAAATATTTACTGTTGCTAGACAGAGAAAAAGTTATAAACAGGTGTAATATTACAATGGGTGTCTTCGTTGGTCATGAACTGATTGTTCAGTTCATGATTTGTCTCTTTTCCACTTATAATAACGAAAAAGGACAAATTATGAACTGAGCAAGAGATGCAGAACAAACGAAGAAACCATAACATTGAGTTTTATGTTGTTAAAAGTAAGGAAAAGCTGGTAGGCCGGTGAGAAGAAGAACCTGGGTTCAAATCCCGGCATTGTCGATAGTATTTTTCAAAATAATGATCACTGTATAACCGAAAAACTTAATACGATCGATAAAACATCAAGGAAAATAATATTTTTTTCAAATTTCAGACTATTTGGACAAGCAGAGATTTTAATACATTTGTATAAATCTTGAAGAAGGGAAGTTTCTGGTTGTCCGAAACGAAATTGAATAAATATTATTTTTCTTACATTTAATAACAAAATGCAGATACGTGTAGAATTTCGATAGGGCACATTGATTTCGGGTGGAGATTTGAAACCGTTTAAGGGTTTACAAACCTTTAACCACGTTATCCGAAACGTTGAGAATTTGTATAAATATTATTTCGAAATCCAGTTTTTTTGCTTATATTCTAATTAATGCGTGATTTGCGGAGCCCTATACGGTTTCAAATCTCCATGCCATATCGAAATTCTATACACATAGCTACGTGTAGAATTTCGATATGACGCGTTGATTTCAAATAAAAATTGTAGAATTTTATAACTCACATTAATTCCGTGTCGACGTTTGAATCAAAATAGAGCTCCATTGTTTATAACTAAGATGGCGACGAGGAGCAACTATTTCTATGATATATCCTACTCACTTGTTTTCAAAGTTGATTATTTTTAATTCACTTTATTTTATCAATTATTAGTTTTACTAAATTATTAATAATGCAATATATCTATATATTAAGTATTTTCACATAAACAAAAGACTGTTAACTTTATAGATCACTGCTCAAACTGAACTTTGAGACTTGCATTGAACAACTCGTAATTCATAGTTAGAAGTGTCCCTCTGATGACGTAATAGTGAAATAGTCAATTCAGTTACAACTATAACCTAGAATATGCTCAATCTAAATACTTATAGATTTATAGAATCAGTCCCGAAACTTATAGTACGATTTTGAGCAAATCAGACCTGAAAGTGTTTAACAATATTTGAATTTAATTGCAAAAAAAAACTATTGAATTTTCAAAACACAATAATACTTAATTCAAATAATTCTTATTTTATGCAATGGATTATATTTAAATAAATATGCATTAAATAGCTGTGCGTTTATAGAAATTTTAACTGATTTGCTTACAATCGCACCATTAGCGCGAACGAATTTTTTTTTTTTTTTTTTGTATTCAATTTGTTCTTTAATCTTATTCTATAAAATGCAGAT
This sequence comes from Leistus spinibarbis, assembly GCA_933228885.1. Classification (NCBI taxonomy): domain Eukaryota; kingdom Metazoa; phylum Arthropoda; class Insecta; order Coleoptera; family Carabidae; genus Leistus; species Leistus spinibarbis. Next base: position 6,289,940 of record OW121791.1, read on the forward strand.
ACGTTCTTTAGAGCTAACAGGGCCAATACAGATCATAATAAATATATAATTTTATAAAAATATATAGTTAATTTTTCAAATATGATGCATAAAAAACGCTGTATGAGATTATATATATATATATATATATTTTACATATTCGCGATCAGATTAATTGCTCGCTATCGGAGAAATTTCAAACAGTTCGCCCCGAATAGAAGCCATGTGACGATAATTCTAGTCAATCAACTCATTTTAAATGCGTATTTTTCAAATGATTTCATAATTTTGTGACGGAATGTATTATAAACAAATTTTTACGTCCATAATAACATAATGCACACTCGTGTCGAATATAACCAACAAACTACAGTTAACAGTGCCCCTTACAGCGTTTAATTTTAATTAATCTCTATATATATATATATATATATATATATCGAGATTAATTTATATATATATATATATCGAGATTAATTTATATATATATATATATATATATATATATATCGAGATTAATTTATATATATATATATATATATATATATATATATATATATATATATATATATATATCGAGATTAATTTATATATATATATATATATATATATATATATATATCGAGATTAATTTATATATATATATATATATATATATATATCGAGATTAATTTATATATATATATATATATATATATATATATATATATATATAAAATGAGTAATAAAATTTTGGATAACAAGAAATATGAGAATAGAATACTTCTAGGCCATACACTTTTCGTACCGATTTTATTACGCAAATTTTAAAATCATTTTATATATTATCAGTAATTATGATGGTTTATGCTAAATGCGATAAATATCAACGACGATGCACGAACGATTTCGTGAGAGTTCGTAGAATGGGTGATTGTAGGTATTTGTATTTTTATTTTTTACTAAATGAACATTTTCTACTATATATAAGATATAATGAAAATATTAAAAAAGAAAATATTTTTTTATTGTAAATTTTGTTTCAAAACATTTTTAAACTATTAATGTCAGAAGAATGCATTACGACTTATAGTTTTTTTGATTGGTTAATAAGTAAAGTCGATTATTTTCCATGTAGTGAATTATTTATTATTGTTTTGATTTTTTTTTTCTTAATGTATTTTGTTAAACAAAATTGTAAAAATAAATGTATTAATGTACTAAGAAAAACATTCAGCTATGAAAATAAACAAAATTATTCAACCAAATTTTACTTTTGTTTTACTTGTAAATGATTAGCTTTTTTTTTGAAGAAATTATTTTTTATTATTAATATTCAACTCATTAACGTTGCTTATCAACATGCAAGTTGCTTATATAATAAGTAAAATTAAATTTATGTTACAAATGATACGTCGTTTGTAGTAATCAACGTTTTTGATTACAACAATGTTGTCCGTACTGTTGTAGCGCGCTCTACAATAGGAATCTAGCACTAGTCTATTTTGATTGTTTTCTTAATACGGGATCAACGCTTGTTATTACTACAATAATCTTTATTATTCTAATTAAATGTTTATAATAGTTTAGGGTTTCTTTACATACTTAAGTATGTATAACTATTGAATCTTTTAGAACAAATTATTTTCCCTTGGGTATAGCCAAAGAAGGGTTAAAACTATTGGGGTAATTGTTTTGTTTAATTGTTTTTATTAGGTTTGAAACATCAATTGTTTTTTGGCTATACCCTGTTTTCTGTTTACCTAAAACAATTACCTGTACGAATGAGAATAATTGAAATGTGCAAATATTGTCTTTATTTTCCTTAACTAGAATTTATACAGGTCACAACTCTGTATTAATACAGCAATTGTGTATATGCATCGCTTCTATATGTTCCATTCTTTTACACATTTTCCATGGAATACTATTGCAGCTGCATCATTTTTCTTGGCTGCCAAGGTAATATTTATTGTTATTTTATAATTATAAGGTAATAATTGAGCTGACTCGGGTGTATATATGTTGTTTATTTTAAAATTACTACTTATTATTTAAAAAAAAATGTAAGTGCATTTCTTATAATAATTGCATAGGCACTGGGTATACAAAAATAAAGTTAATAAATAATTTTATTTGTTTCTTAATATTTTTATTACACGAACAGCTCAGTTATATCTTATTTTTATCAACTATATTATGATAAGCATTTACTATAATTTGTCGTTAGTAACCACAATTGCAACAGCAACTTTTTAGTTCGCCGTACGAAGTACCGAAAATGTTAAAGCATTCGGTCGTGTGTCTGTAGCATTCTCGAATCAAAAAATTTCATTAACAAAAAATGTTCGCCCTGAATCAAAAATGTATATAACTTATATACTTGGATGTTAGTCGTCGCTCGCTCGTAAGATTAAATTTGTGCCCTCTACTCCTCTGAAGGTACCGGAGCGATTCACTCCAAATTTGGTACACATATTATTTGGCATCCCATTTGAATCCGCTCGCTGTTTAAATCCAATCGCCCGTATACTTCCCGAGTTATAGGGCCCCAAAATTTGCAGCCCCCCTTAATACTGCCCTTATATAAAAAATTAAAACCCTTAAAAATTCTACTAAAAATTCTAAGATATTTTATGTCTACAAGATTTTTTCATATTGTTAACCCAAAGGCCATAAAAAAATATTAAATATTATAATTTTTAATTTTATAATATGCACTAAAACATTCCTTTTTAACAAAATAATCTACAAAAAATTGTAAGACTTTTTATATCTATAACATTTTTTGCAAATTGTTAACCAAAAGGCCATAATAATTAAAAACCACTGCTCGCAACGCATATCTTACCTAACGGCGAGCTCTACGCGTTGGTGCGTTTTACGCGTACCAAATCTTGTTTTTTAAGGCTACGATCGAAATTCTCTTGGCGGGAAACAATACATTCTGTTTTAAAATATAAGTAACAATTAAATACGTAAAATTTCTACGATAAAAAAGTGTTCTTGGTTTAAATACTACCTAAAACTATAAGTCACAAAATTATTTAGGAATAGTAAATTGGAGAATTGCATTAGATATTAGACAATATAACGTTTAAATGCAATAAACATCTATTTATCGCCTAGAGAATTTCGATCGCAGCCTTAAACAAAATTTATATTAATAAGAAGTATATATTATATGAATGATTTTGTTCCTGTTGCATTTTAAATTCAATAACCCATATACTTCTAGAGTTATGCCTGAAGAACAGAGCCCTTCTTAATAGAACCCTTAGAGATTGTTTGCATATATTAAATAAACCTACAAAAATTATAATATTTATATTGTATATAAAGTTTTTTCAGATAAAGCCAAAAGCGATAAAAATTCATTAAAAATATACATTTTGAAATTTAACATATATAATAAAACAATTGCTGTTGTGTTTTGAATTGTTTTATGCGCCCAGTCAAGTTTTACATTCAATTGTTTGATTACACAAATCATATGAATTTGTCAAATGTAACGGAGGAAAAACGGAATTATGTATTGTTAATTAATAAAACTTGTTTATGAAATAAAATCCAAATTTAAATTAAGAAAAACAAGATTAGCTCCATGCCGTTTTTAATTATTATACAATTAGTTTCACAATTTGAGAAAATGTTATAAATATAAAAAATCTTACAATTTTTGGTAGATTTTTTAATATACAAATAAAAAATGTGCATATATTTAAATTCAAAATTATATATTTTTTATGGCCTTTGGGTTACCAATATGAAGAAACCTTGTTGATATAAAATATCTTAGAATTTTTGGATTTTTAAATTATTTTTCTAAGGGTCGTATTAAGGGGGGCTCCAAATTTTAATTCAAATAGTTTCGGCAGCTTTAGAGGGCACAAATTTGGTCTTACGAGCTTACGACCGAGCTCCAACTATATGAGTTATATACTACTTGTTTAGGATTTTTTTTTTTTAATCCAAGAATGCTACAGACACAACCGAATACATTAGCTCTGATGTACTTCGTACTGCAGGCTAAAAAATGATTATGTCGTATACTGAAATATTGGTCAGAATTTCAAAACGAGCACTTAAAGTTTTTAAATAGTTTTGTGGATTGCGGGAATTGAATTGGTCTTATAGAAAATGGTTGTATCTAGGTTGAAGAACAGCCAAGAAAATTGGAACATGTGATCCGAGTTGCGAACCACTGTTTGCATCGTGACCAACCGACAACATTCGATGCCAAGTCGGAACAATATGCGGCACAATCGCAAGATTTGGTGTTCAATGAAAACGCTCTATTACAAACGTTAGGTTTCGATGTGGCCATCGACCACCCCCATACACACGTGGTACGCTGTTGTCACCTTGTGAGAGGTATGTTAATCAAACTTTAATAATAATAAATAAGAAAAGAAAAACATTTATTCAATTGTTCCTTGAATTTCTTTGTTGCTTCGCATGTGTGTGTGTATTTCATAAAAACAAAACAAAAATAAGGTGAATTATTATAAAAGTTGTTAGCTTACAAAGTGAATGATTGTATTTCAGCATCCAAAGACCTTGCCCAGACTTCGTACTTTATGGCTTCCAATAGGTCAGTATTTTATTTCATATTTTGACAGCTGATTAGTTTATTCTTTGTAGAAATTAGTTGTGTTTTGTCTTTATATGTTTCTGGTGTTCTAATCCGATTTATTTTCAAATGTGGTTTGTGTAATATTTCAGTTTGCATCTGACCACAATGTGTCTTCAATATAAGCCTACAGTTGTGGCTTGTTTCTGTATACATTTGGCGTGCAAATGGTCAAATTGGCAGGTTAGTACTTATATACTTTCATCCCTATTCTGTAACTTCTGAGCCACTATTTTCCATTTATTGACTGGTGCTAAGTCATGTTGATGACTTACGAGTAGCACCATCGGGTTGAGATTTTAACAATAAATGTTGGTGTTCAATTTTGCTAGTTTGACAATTGTCAATGATTAGTATATGAAACTTTGGTTTTAAGAGGAATCCCTACCCAGTATCATGAAAACAAAAATCATCGTTCCGCTCTTGACGTTTTCTGATCCTAAATTAAAATATAATCGTTCCAAAAAAATTTATGTCGCTTAAGTATGATCTAATACACGTTTGTACAGACAAAATTTTACAAAATTTATATATTTTACAAATAAAAATAAATGAAACATTTTGCAAAAATTGATTATTTTCATTAGAGGTTTATTATGAATTGAAGAACGATATTCGCAATTTACGGCTGTACATGCCTAGATTGAACTTTTAACTTGCAATTATTAACAGAAATATCTTTTAAAAATACATTTTATAGTCATATTTTGAAAAACTGTAGGAGCATTTTCAAGGTAACTATTCTAATTTAGCTAGTGCCTCTAGCGGTAACATTTGTAAAAACTGCGGTACAGTTGAAACGCAAGCATTTCAATATCTGGTTTTTATGTATTTTATATATTGTTATATTTGTGCTACTGAATAATGCTGATAGCGAAAAGTGAGCTCGGTAGGGATTCCTCTTAAAGTAAGTTTTTGGGTTTAAAAACAAAAACTAGCTGTTAGCACTCGTTATACATGGCCGATTATACGTTATCCCTTGACGTAATCACTATCAAAACCTAACACGAGTTGCTAGCATTGCTACATACAGAATAGGGGATACTATAATTCGTTATGCTTTCCAAGATTGTTTTATCAATATTAATCATATGGAACGGTTACTTGTATTTCCTAACGACCAAGTTTGGTAGAGTTACAGAATAAGGGTGTATAATTTTCTATAAAAGTGATGTAGGCTACTATAGTTAGTTTAATAATTGTATAATAAATAATTCTGGACAAGTAACTTGTTTTATTTTTAATCTAATTGTAATTAATATTGTTATTAACAATAACTTGGTCCTCAAATACAAAAAGATTGTTCGAGTAAATTCTTTATACATTAACCCTGACTGCACACTAGCTTAAAATCACAAAGTTTATTTCTATTGCAATGTAATTGATTGAGCTATGTTTATGTTCTAGATTCCTAAATCAAACGAAGGTAAAGACTGGTTTTACTATGTGGATAAGAGTGTATCGTCGGAATTATTGGAACAGTTGACAGCTGAATTCTTAAAAATATTCGATAAGTGTCCATCAAGATTAAAACGTAAAATCACATCGATATCAAATGTAAACCAGAACCACAGTACTCAGACGATAGATCAGTTACATGCGGCTGCAAATTCAAATTCACCATTTGTAAGTGTCACTACTACTACTACTACTACTACTACTGGGAAATGTACATTGGTGTATGGCTATTTCTCATGGGTGTGGTGATTTTTAGGATCCAGATTCTAGAAAATTTCATAGCCTTGATATCAAGGACAATAGTGGACCCACTTTTCTACCAAGAACTCATCATGAGCCCAAGCCAGGTTTGTTTTTCTTACGCACACATATTGTCTTTATAAGCACTTCAGTGGTGACCTATGGTCTCAGATCGACTGGTTATTATTTTTATTGTATAAGTACGTTTTTTGTCTATTGAATTTAAAAAAGGGTTGTTCATTGTCAGTAAATGCACGTCTCAATGTTTCGACACCACATGTGTCATCATCAGGAGTGTGGTAATCACTAATATAAAAAATCTGGAGTGCCCTTTACTCGACTTTGTTTTACTTGGTTTTCACTAAATATATATAAATATAATGTTATCATAATTATATATTGATGTTGTTTCATGACAACCGTAGAATTAATTTAAGCCCCAAAAAAGCTATATAGCTTTATTGGGGCTTAAATTAATTTTACGGTTGTCATGAAACAACATCAATATATAATTATGATAACATTATTCGAAATAACTTCTAACAATAGTGTGATGATACGAGTAAACAAGCACTTGAATTTATTTTTCAAAAATATTTGTTTAATGCTATTGACTGTAGAACATTCACAGATGTCGTTGAAAAAATAATCAAAATGTATTCAAGGACCCCCAAAACGGATATTTCCATTATAATTTTGAGCTCCATTTATTTTTATCCCAATTCATTTATACATTATGTATAAAACAGTAAAAATATATGTAACATTTTATTATGAATACATTAAAATATTAATAATAAAATGTTACATATAATATTTATATTACAGACTAAAACTTTACAGATGCTGATACCGAAATGTTGAAACTTATACATAATATATTTTCAAATAACTGATTCATGTCACCACTGCCTTATATATTTTATATTCTATTGGTGTTGGTTAATGTTTCGAATGTCTTGATTGCGTGTATATTAGGTTTACTCGCGACACCAGAAGATCCGCATAAGAAACCTCAACGGCAGCATGATCCGTCTACGTCGCAGCCACAACAACCTCAGCCGCGTGGTGATTATCGTGAGTATCGGGAAAAAAAGGAGAGAGAGAGACTGGAACGAGAAAAATCGGCACAGCAACACCACGGAAGCAGCAGTGGTGGCGCCGGAAAAGTGGCCGTGCCGCCCGCATCCGTAGGTAAGCATATGGCACCGAGTGGCACCATACCTGCTACCTCCACGTCAAGCAAACCATCGCATAGTAACCACCATCGGCCTTCGATGTCCGGTGTCGATCCTGCTAAGATGAAAATGCACCATCGACCCGCAGCGGACACAATTCCAGCCATGTCTGGTGGACACAGAGAACACAGTGCTGGTAAAGATATGCTGAATGGGCGAGAGCAACACGCGCATCCGCGCGAACATCCGGTGAACAAGGACACGGTAGTGAAAGTGGACAGTGCTAGTACTGACAACAGTAAACAACGGTACGACACGAACAGACAAAAAGTGGTCGATCCTAACAAGTTACAAATGAAACAACACGATCCAAACAGACATAGACGCGACGTTGACCCAAACAAATACCAGAAACAACGGCCCGATGGGCAACAGACAGTGTCGTCAAATAGTAGTAGTGTAAATCTCGGTGGTGATAATAAAAAACCTGGCTTAGTGTCTAGTAGTGCTCAGGACAAACAAAATACTTTTATGAATAAACAAATGAATTCTACCTCTCAAAGACATAAGTCGCCCTTCCCAGATGCGGCCAAATCCGTCCCCGTGCCGACTTCGGTACAGACTAATAAAACAGACACGCGTAACGGTAATCATAGTGCGACCGCGCAACTGCTCTCGTCTCTACCCGCGTCCGACGTGAAACAGTGGCCAGCGGATAGTCCACAGGACGTCGATCCTGGACTGTCTACGCCGCCACCAATAGCGTTGAAAAAGACTTCGTCGTTGTTCTCGCCCGAGAAAACACCACCGCATAAAAAAGCGTGGAACACTAAAACGCCACCGAACTCCGGTAAAAGATCTACCGACACTCCACAGTTACCCATGCAAACCCCGTTGCCACTACCTATTTCACCATTCACATCGCCCCCACCGAAATTACCAGTGCCGCCATCTTTACCGAAACGATCGCGCACATCCAGTTCCGGGTCAGAGCCAGAACTGCGGCCAGTCGTGAAGAAACTGGATCAGATATCTGGTTTTGAGAATATCATTCGTGATTCAAAGATGGGAATAAAATTACCCAAAGTTCCTGATATTATTCAGCCGATTTGCGATCGGACGACTAGTGCACCATTAGAGCCTTCTATATCGAAAGAACTGAAACCACCTGACATTATAAAGCCTTTCAATACTTCCAGTTCGGAGAGTATACCACTGTCGCAACCGCTTGTCAACGGTATCGAGACAGATCCCGCGGTCATAAGTACGTTATTGAAGGAGGCTGTGCCACCTATTAATCATCTAGTGGGTGATGTTAAAATAACAGAGATGCAACCTATTGGTACTAGTGCGATTGTTGGAACGAGTGTTGTAATCGCACTAGAGCCAGATAAACATAAATCGGAACACCACCATAAGTCTGAGAAGAAGAAAAAGAAGGATAAACATAAACATAAAGACAAGGATAAAAGTAAAGACGAGAAAAAGAAAAAGCATAAAGACAAGGATAAGGAACGTCATAAAATAAAACCAGAAAAGAATGACCAGCCTGAAGTTGAAGTGCCTCTGAAAATAACGATATCTAAAAATAATTATCAGCCACCGAGTGAGTCTACGCCTGCCCTTAGTAGTGGGGCAGGTTCCGGACTTAAGGTGAAAATCTCTAAAGATCGATTAAAGTCGGACGTGATCAATGAACCACCGGTCAAGATAAAGATATTAAAAGATCAGATGCAGTTTCACTCTATAGTGGACAACAATACCAGTTCGAGGAAACGAGAACGGGACAAATCTTCACAGGGAGTTCCAACACCGCCGCTGAAGATCGCCAAAACCAGCTACAATCGAAATCAAGACAACTCGCGACAGAACGGTCGTAACTCCTACAACAAGGTAAGTTATCAGAACCACAACCATAATCACATAATGCGCGGTAGATATGGTAATAACAATATGACACCTAGGATGCAGCTGCCCCCTCAGCTCCCACCAATGTACCCACAAAATGTCCCTCCGCATCCCCAGCAGTTTTTCATACCAAATTATCCGCCCCCTAATTACATGTTTCCGGCAGATCCTAATATGTTCCATCAATATTATGCCGCTAGTTACCAAATGTATCCGACTCATGAGATGTTTGTTCCTCAACCAATGCCTCTTCCCGTCATTCCTCCCAGCCATGAACCGCCCCCATTACCCGATGGCCCACCTCCAAACATACCCCCACCCCCTCCGCCTGAGTAGTAATACACACACAGTAGTGGCTGCCGCAACCAATAGATGTAGTTGTTAGTAGTAATCCACCAACATTTAAGGTCCACATAGTTTATGCACCGTAACGCTCAAACCAAATAAGGTATCTGCGCATATGTATACCTATGCGCAGAAACTGTATTTGGTGTGTGTGCTACGATATAACTAAATTGCGTTGCGAAAACTATAAACCTATAAGCGCATAGTTTGTAGATAATAAAAAAAAATTGTATACGTGTCAACTTCTTTGGCACGTTTATAATGCAAATTAATATTTTTTAATAATTCTGAGGGTGCTGCGTTATTTAGAATTTCAATTTAATTTTCTAGTACTGAACAATATTGTTACGTTTTGCTGTGAATGTAGTGAAAATGAATAAATTTGATACCATGTTAACATTATTATTGTTTAATACATGTTATAACTAATTATTATTTATCAGATATTATATTCTTGTTACATTTATATTTATTATTCCTAAGGAATAAAAAGGAAAAAAATATTAGGATTTTGTACGAGTGCTTTATAAACTCTATAAATTTAAACATTGTATAAATAACAAAAGTGATATTTATAAATTTACAACAACAAAAAAATATATAAAAAGAAACAAAAACTAAATATACAATTATTAAATTTACTATATTTTTATACAAAAATTATAATCAATTGAAGATTACTAATCATAAACTAATTTCTCAATAACAATTCATTGTGTTTGTATATAAAATCATGAAATTATACATAGAGCTTCCTTATTTATTTATTTTACTATAAGCATGTTTAAACGGTTTTGCCCCAGTTAAGCCGTTCACAAATACATTTAAATGTAAACTATAACTCAATCTATAAAAACTGTTAACTTGATCCTAATTTATAAAAATGGTAAACACATATTCTAGGATCTAGCTTATGACAGTCTCGGTTTGATAACGGCTTTTCTGGGATTAAAACCTAAACGTAGTTTCGTTGTGTCAACTATTTCTAATGAGGCTCGTGATTTATAAACATTATTAGTAAATTGTGCATGTTTCACAATAATATTCTTCCATCTATAATAATTTTCCGTTATTTTAACAATCTAAATAATCTATTAATATATTTATTACATTTTTAATGTTTACTATATAATTTATTATAACTTTTAATTTTGTTGTTGATTTATTAGAAATGTGGCTTATTTTGCTAGTAAACAATGGCTTTAGTGATACTCTTGTCCTATTGTAGCTTTCAAAGACATAGCCTCTTCAAACGCAGAGATATCTTAAGAAAACAACTTAATAAGTTGTAGAATATCTCTTTGGCTATGCTTTAATGTGTCATATATGTTTGTGTATATTTTTATCATAGTATCCAATGAAAAAAAAAATTGTTTATAATAAGATCATAATTGCGACCTTTCACCATATTTTAAGTTTCTTGGACGATGTCTAAAAGACTGTATTGCAATCATGAACATTTTCGAAAATTTACTCTTTCAACTTTGTTACTATCTCTAAAACGGCACGAGTTAAAGAAAAAGTGATAGATATAAAAGTTAAAGATAGTAAAATTTCTTATTTACGTAGAATTTACTTGAAATTAGTACATCAATTGATTTCCTGATAATCGCAATTTCAACGTATATCAAAATTTGAAACTATTATGAGAGATTTATCAAAATAGCTGCACATAATTATGTTCTAGCAATAAAACATGCATAGGCACCTATGCCTTTAGCTCGCCGAATAAATGCAATAAAAAAATGCCCGTTGTACCCAACTTCGCCTATGCGTATAGTATATACGTATATTATAAATTTAAAAATTACTATTTTTAATTATTATGGCCTTTGAGTTTTGAATCTGCAAACATGTGATTGATATAAAAATCTTACAATATTTCGAATATTTGTTTGGAAAAACGTATATTTTGAAATTCATAATTGTTATTTTTAATATTGTTTCCTGATCTTTGAGTTCACAATATGAAGAAATTTTGTAGGCAAAAGTATCTTAGAATTTCTGGTAAAAATTTTCGAATATTTAATTATTTTTTTACGGACAGTATTAAGGGACCTTATAACTCCAGAAGTATAAAGGCGATTGGATTTAAATGGGATACCATAATAAATGTAGCAAATTTGGTTCAAATCGCTTCAGTATCTTCAGAGTAGAGGGCACAAATTTAAGCGACGACTAATATCTAAGTAAATGAGTTATATAGATTTTTGGGTTCAGGGAAACGAGACAAGAAGTTTTTGTTAAAGATATTTTTTGATCCGAGAACGTTACAGACACACGACCGAATGCTTTAGCTCTTCTGTACTTCGTATGGCGAGCTAATATAAACATGCCACAAAATATCTAAATATCGGCATATTCTTTGATTATACGTATAAGAAAATCCAGTGTAAGACACTGCAGATTTTCATACCTTCAACATCACTGCTGTTCTGATTAACAACTGTTAAATTAAACTGATTATTGTTCTTTTCTATTTATTATATTAAGCTTGAATTACATTATAACCAATCGGGATAGAAATGAATTCAAGTTTTTAAACTTGTTTTTAGTAATGCCAACTTGGATAGTGTAAATCAGATAAAATCGAATCAATTTTGTTACTAGAAACCAAGTTTCGAAATAGGATTGAACCTATTTTTCATCCAATTTGAATAGTACAATCCGGGAATATTATATCGACTATTTTTCTTATATTTCTTCTTTTTACAATCACAAATAATGTATTAAGGATTTTTCACAGCGAAACACTTAGTAATTAAGCTTAGAAAATTACAAATAATAATCTAGTTTGTATTATGACAAGCAATGTTAACATTCCAAGCAACACAATTTATGATAAATTTTGTTGCTGTGAACGTTAACTTTGTATGTCATACAACAAACTGGAATTATTACTTATAATTTCTAAGCTTAATTACTAATTCTTTAGCTGTGAACAATCCTTAACTAGCACCAATTCATATTAATTGCAATTGCAACCAGTAGTCTGATTTGAGATAATAAAGCTTATTAAAAGTTTGAAACGTTTAAAGAAAACTTGAAATATCAAATAACAGATCAGAAAACAAAACAGCAATGGCATCTAGTAATAAAATAATCCTATTATCTACTTGCAATGTCCTAAAACTACATATTCAAAAGACCAGAAAAGTATGACGTCATAAATCCTTGACGGGAATATATTTAAAAATGCATATCTCAGAAACTAGAGGCTTTATAAAAAAAAAATGGTAATTTTAGAATTTTTTAATCTTGCATAAAACAATTAAAACGACTCATCCCAATTGTAAGATTCAAAACAAAATGTATTTATTATTATACGATAATCAGCACGAACTGATCTAGATAAATGAAACTAATTTATTAAAATGTGGAGCATTAAATAAGTTAGTTTTGTTGAATTTTGTAATAAATTATATTTTTAGACATTGAGCTTCGGTAATCTTAACATACAGATATATTATTGCGATTATTTAGATGCTCAATTGTGTTCAGTTCGTTATTTTTTGATGGTGAAATGTTCACGATTTAAAATTATGATCTTGTTATAAGCAATAATGCACCATGGGTAACATTTTTTTGCTGTCGAATTGATAAATATTTGTCCGTTTGTTTGCATCGTAAATGTTTTTGTTTGAGTTGCGATACATCTGGTGTTTGGTGCTTTGCAGGTGTCGCAGCTGGGTGACGGAGAAGCCTCGCAACTCAGGTTGGCCGAATCTAAGTATCACAGCAAAGGTGCATCAAAAGCGTCCTAGTAGCTATAAAATAATGAATAAATAAAAACAAAATAATAAAAAAATGCGTGACTTTAAAACTATATAATTCACTATTCAATCCAAAGATGGAATTGAACACGTGTACAACATAGCTCTACATTATTTCGTGGCAGCTTCCATCGATATTTTTTTGGGAACACTGTGTTGCTAACTTAAAAAACTTAACTCGTCATTTATAACAATATAGTTAAACTATTATTTCAGTGTTCCTAACTTAAAATGTTGTAATTGGCTTCCATGGAAAACAGGTTGTCGTACCGTATTTTTTATATTTCACATCTTACTTTTTCATAAAGCCAATCATTATTGTTACATTAAAATTAAAATCGCGAATTTTTTGAGCAGTGTTGCTTACTTATACAAATAATTACTAAAAATTAGTACTTATTTTTGTAAGCCATCAACACTAATAAAAAAGATTCGTATTTTTTCGATGAAATATTTCTACCACGAAATCGTTTGGTAATTCGAATCGGGTTGCTCTTTTTACTCGTCTGTGATCTTGTCGTTCGGAAATTATATTTGAACGCATGAAATAACCGAATGACACACAAAGGAGCTAAAATAGTAGCTCGATTTGTATTACCGACCGCAGCGTATGGTTATATTGTGCACGATATTCTCTCTTGTAATATTTTATCTTTGTTTTTTACGTTTCTACTACATACGATGTTGTGCTCAGAAATTCGTAAACACTCAGGTTTTTTTTTTATTATTATGATTATTATAATTTAATTTGTTATAACTATAGCGCTTTAAATAAATTGAAGTTTTTTTTTATTATTACCAAATGCAATAATGTGTTCAAAATCATGTGACATTATTGCAATAATGTGAATAATTGTATAATATGTATGTATATATTTAATAATTTTATTACCTATAAATTATTATGATTTTCGAGTGCAACGTTGTCGTATGTACCAAGTAAAAAGAAAAAAATATATATGTTTTCCAACCAAAATTCCAAAGTGAATATATTTATATTGCTTGATATCTAGATTGCGCCAACTGATTGGGCATATATTGTTATATGTTGGGAAGGTTTCTTGTGGTTCGTGTCTCATATCATTTAAAAAAAAAAAAAAGTTGAATTGTTTATTGCCAATGACCAAGTATTAAAAATAAACGAAAACGTGCAAGTAACATTTTGGAATCATTAAACTATTTGTTTTTGGTCGTCTGCAATTTTCATATTGTATATATTTGCAACGATACAAGATAAACTGCATTCAATTGTTTATCTTGTACGGCATTATCATAGTCCTCATATAAATCATATTTAACATCATTTAACTTTAAATTATAAGTTACCTTTTTTTACTATTTACTTTTTATATTTTATTCTTTGGTTATAACTTATTTATATTAGCATTCATGAAGCTTTCCTAACATAATCTTCAATTACAATTAGTAAATCTGGCTCACGTTAAGTAAAATTATGTGCAAATTGAAAATTGAAAAAGTGCAGTTCCAATGGACTGAAATTGCTAATTTCAATTAGCAATGTGTTGGAACAGTGTTCAAAAACATCATTATATTGCTATTGTAAAATGAAATATATCGACACAAAAAGCACTTCTGAAATATTATATTATATGAAGAAAATATAGCTAAATTTATTTCAAATATAAAAAAATGAAAAAAGATATATATTTATCAAAAAAATGTAGATTTTATGATATAGGTATTACATTAAAATTAATTTTCGCTTTCACAGCAATTTTTTATTATTATATTGGTTGTAAAATTCAATTTGATCTATTTGATAATCTAATGTTATTCTAAAAAGATGTTCGAAATTGATCAAATAGTTTAAGAAATCAACTTATGAAAGAATTAATTTGTTTAAAAATCTGCCTGGTTTATTCTTATAATGATAATAATTATGAAAAATATAATATTTAAGTTTCGAGAAGAAAGACAATTGTTTTACAACAAATTATATAGTTTACAGTTAACTATTTGTTTTATTTAGGGCCAACCTGTGTACGACTTCCATTTATATACTAAATTATATAAAAATAAAAGAATCGAAACAAAAATTGCGTTTTTTACTTTATACCTTAATAAAATCATTTCTGTTCGAAATTGCATATTTTCTTTCAACAAATACAACTGGAACTCGTACAACTGGGTCTAATAATTGTTATTCTTTAGAAACTTATACATAAAAATTGTGAAAATTTTAAACTATTTCCTAACTAAAACCAGTGCATTTTAACGAATTTATAAACTTATAAAAATAAATGAATTTGTATTTTGTCTATAAATAGATAGATTTTAATTCTATTGTTTAACTACAATAACAACAAAAAAGTTTAATGATATTCATTGCTTTTTTCAATGTATACTATTTATCTCAAACGAGAACAAAAAAAAAAAAAAACACTAAAATGAGAGAAAAAACAAAAAAAAAACTAAGTTATATAAATTTAAAATGTGGTGTGATTACTTTCAGATGCATAGGTCCTTATGTTTGTGGTTGGCAGGGTAGATCTCTTCTTAAACAATTTGCTTAAACAACAATTGTAAAAAAATATTGCTCAGAATATTGTACAGATTATATAATTACCTAACTAAGATTTTTGTAATTTATTTTATAATTTTATAATGATTTCAGATCATTCATCTGTAAATATCAGAGAACGACTGTATGTTTTTATTAAACTTTTGTTCTCTGGTTCATTAATTAAAACAAAATATTTAATTGTTATGGATAAGTAACAGTTGTTAAAAGTACGACATTCTTATGTCATTGAATTATTTGACTGGATATCTTTTTTTTTAACCTACTATTCATACATTCTTATTTGTTTCAGTTGTACTAATAATAGAACAATTAATAAAATGTAAATACATTTAAAATAACTATTTGTTTTATTTTATTTCTCCATTATTTCCTTTGTATCCAGATTTGTTCATTTGTTTATGGTTCTAGTATCAATTACTAAGTTTATTGGAACTGCTTTAGTTTGATTTAGTTAGCCTTGATATTTTCTCAGTGGATTGAAAACAAGATGCCGGACGATTTTCATAGTAAAATAGATCATTTAAGTTCAAAAGGGAGATGGGCCGTTATTTTGTATTTAGAAACCGTTTACGAATAGAAAAGCAATATAGCAATAAAGTGAAACATTGTTTTGAAAACGGATCATTCTCTAGAATGACCAAAAAACGGTTATTATAACACAAAATCCTCTTATTGCTAAAGAAAATCTTATCCATGTGATAGATCCGTTTTTAGCAACAAAATGTCGTTATTGATCAATAAAACGAAGTAAGTATTGTAATCACGAAAAATTTCGAACTCGAGATATCAACGGATATACACGTTTTCAACTTCTCTGAATCGAATGTAAATATTTCGTCGAACGTAAAATTGTGAAATTTCAAACTTAAGACTTTTATATGGTCTAGATGTGCATCTCTTATTTTTAAAAAGAATATTCAAACCGGAAGTACATTTTTTGTTCTATCTCCAATATCACTAGAACGGCTGCACTTATGGCAAAAATAGTTATGTTCATAATGAAAAATATTCATATTTCGCACAACTTTTGTTTGAAAAGTTTCTTTAGAAAATGTACCAGTTGCGAGAAAATCACAATGAATTTTTTTTTTATTTAAATTGTCATATTTTTGTTTCTGTCAGTTAATGACAATTTTATATTATTTTATATCCTGTACTTTTATAACAAATATATATATTTATGGATAGTTCATTGCTACAAAATAATGATTTGCAAATCGATAAAAATAGTCTAAGCAATTTGAAAGTTTTATAGATTCTAGATATAGATCTTTGACAAAATTGAAATTTCGTTATGCTAAATTTGAATAATGGCACGAAAACACATTCCGTATATTAATGCTCGAGAAATTTCGTCAAATTAAAAAATTAATATCTTTTTATCGCATCAAAAATTAAAAAAAGCGTCCACGCATCCCTGGGTAATTCTTATGGGACGCACCGATAACCGATACTATATAGGCCGACATTCTCTTATGTGTTAAGTTATTGAAAATTTGAGAAATCTAGTGACAAATTTAAACAGTTTCAATATAATGTCGGGAACATTGGGGAACATGTTTAAAAAGTGTTCATTTCTAAATTAAAGATAAATGCAAATTCTTTCTTTCATAACTTGCATCGACAATGCAATGCGCAATTGTATTACCGAAACTGGCTCTCTGATTCGTCCATACAAAATATCTGAGTTGCCGAACATGCAGATTGCAGGTTTCGGCTGATTTCGGCTCGTTTCGGTTATTAAAACGATCTGTCATGGCTGACTCAGTTACTTTCTGTTCTGTCGTGTTTGTTTGTTGTTAGAAATGCACACTTATTAAACATGTTCCCGACATTATATTGAAGCTGTTTCAATTTGTCACTATCAGATTTCTCATATTTACATTAACTTAACACATAAGGGAATTCCAGCCTAAAGGATTGTTCACAGCGAAACAATCAGTAATTAAGCTTAGAAATTATAAATAATAATTTCAGTTTGTTGTATGACATACAAGGTTAACGTTCACAGCAACAAAATTTATTATAAATTGTGTTGCTTGGAATGCTTACATTTGCTTGTCATAATACAAACTAGATTATTATTTGTAATTTTCTAAGCTTAATTACTAACTGTTTCGCTGTGAACAATCTTTAAGGTAAAGGATGGTTCACAGTTAAGCAATTAGTAATTAAACTTAGAAAATTACAAATAATAATCTAGTTTGTATTATGACAAGGAATGCTAACATTCCAAGCAACAAAATTTATCAAACATTGTGTTAATTTTGTTGCTTGGAATGCTAGCATTGCTTGCCATAATACAAACTAGATTGTTATTTGTAATTATCTAAGCTTAATTACTGATTGTTTCGCTGTGAACAATCCTTAATAGTCTCATAAGAGTAACTCAGGATCACGCGTTGAGCGGACCGATTTTCGTAATTCGCGGGCTGAAATAGACGGATGTGACGTGCCCACTTTTTATATAAGGTGGTGCACGGAGCCCCGAAATCCATTTCGATGTAACGCTACTGTTATTGCGTTGCGTACTAGAGTAATCTGGTTTATCAACCAAAGCCGACTGTCAAGTGACGTGTGTGTTTATGTGGGTTGAGGTTTTTTATTTTTGACAAAATTAATACTATTTTTTAAGCATATACATTTAAAAATGTAAATAGAAATACGTGTCTTAATAACGTACAAAATTTATTCTATGGTAGGTTTGAATGTTTACATACATTAATTAATATTATGAAACTATAATGCCTGCTTTTATCAATATATTAAAAAAATGTATAGATTATCCGAAATACTAACTTGTTAATCAATTTAAATATAATTCCATTTATTACGCATAATGTTTTAGTGTGCATTGTTGTGATTTCTGTACAACCAATGTCGAAAGTAAGTATAGTAATGATGTATATATGATTACAGATAAATAATAAAAATGGGAACCGCAGTGAGTAGAAATGTAGAATTATCAACGAATGAATATTTAATTCGGTTTGTGTCCAAAGAACATATTTCCCCAAATGATCCGTTTTGGAATAGATTTCTTGCTTTCAACATATCACCACCTGTCACCTCGTATGTTATTCATTAAATATATATATATTATCAGTTTACTGAATGACAATTATCAATTTTAGACACGATCAATTGTCGTTAGACACACGGTTAGAGCCGCTATGCCAGCAAATACTGTCAAACAATTTGACATCTGGCAATGTGGGTTCGCTGATACAAGTGTTTTTAGTCCGTGCTTCCGAACTACTGGCGTCTGCTAATGCGGAAAAGTAAGTTACATTTTTTCAAATATTACCATAGTTTTTTTTTAAATATATTTAAAACTATAATCGAGATACTGAGAGTTCGGACTTGCGTCATCAACCTGTAATTAACTGATAAAAATTAAATGATTTACTATTTTATAATAAATATATACGCTTCAAAAAATTATGAATAATGATATACACAAGCTTACAATATTTATTTCATTCCAGAATTATTTAATTTTATATATTTTATGCCTTGATTTGGCAGTTTAGTAAATCTTTTTATAAAGTAGTAAAATATTTTTATACGACGTTTGTACTAAAGGGGGCATTCACCTTTAGAGCACGAAAAAAAGGCAGTTTTTTAACATTTTTTTTCCCAGGGTACGTTCGAGATATTCGCACGCGGTTTTTCGTATCGTATTTATTCAGCTTTTCTCTTTAATAAGGTATTTTTTAAAGTCGGGTACGTGCAGCCCCGGCGAAGATGTCCAGGTCCAAAGTGGGCAGCTCAATTTAGGCGCGCGGTAGCATAACTCTAGTCCCAGTTGTTTAAAACAAGAAAAGAAAAAAAAGGTTTTAAAGTATATTAAATTGTCTAGGAATTGACCCTCGGGTGGTTCATTTGGACCATAATAAGCATAATGGCTACCTTCGTACGAAAAGTGTCATTTTTTGCCACTTTTTTTCTTCTTTGGCGGGCCTTAAAAAATATTAATAATTGTCGGACACACTTCGTCGAGGATCAACTCCTAGAGAGAGAGGTTAGTTCGTTGTTGAGATATTCTACTGCGCGATTTAAAAAATATGGTTTCGAGAAAAACGCGTTTAAAGTTTCAACTTCAGACAACTGACGCGTGCGAAAACGCCGTATTGAGCAAAAACATTGTTTTGTTTAAATCGCAATTTCACATATTTCCAAATCGAATTTCGAAAAACGGCTTCAGAAACCCATAGACAACACTTCAAAGTGTCCGATTCTACAAAAAAAAAAAAAAAACGATTTTTTGAATCCGCTAAAGGTGAATGCCCCCTAAAGTGCGTTTACATATGCTATTAGCTCGCCGTACGAAGTACCGAAGAAGCTAAAGTATTCGGTCGTGTGTCTGTAGCATTCCTTAACAAAAAGTGTTTGTCTCGTCGACCTGATTCCAAATATATATATATATATATATATATATATATATATATATATATATATAACTCATATACTTGGATGTTAGTCGTCGCTCGCTCGTTATACCAAATTTGTGCCTGTTACTCCTCTGAAGGTTCCGAAGCAGATTTGAACCAAATTTGGTACACATATTATTTAGCTTCCCATTTAAATCTGTGCGCAATTTAAAACCATTCGCCCGCATACTTC
The DNA here is from genome assembly GCA_933228885.1 of Leistus spinibarbis. NCBI lineage: Eukaryota > Metazoa > Arthropoda > Insecta > Coleoptera > Carabidae > Leistus > Leistus spinibarbis. The sequence continues at coordinate 6,310,604 of OW121791.1, forward strand.
CCGAGTTATAGGGCCCCAAAATTTGAAACCCCCCTTATACTGCCCATATAAAAATAATTAAAACACCCAAAAATTCTACTAATAATTCTAAGATATTTTATGTCTACAAGATTTTTTCATATTGTTAACCCAAAGGCCATAAAAAATTATTAAATATTATAATTTTGAATTTTAAAATATGCACTATTTTTTTTTAATCTAAATAATTACAAAAAATTGGAGGACTTTTTATATTTATATAATTTTTTCAAATTATTAACCAAAAGGCCATAATAATTAAAAACCGCTGCTCGCATCGCATATATTACTTATAAGGCGAGCTCGACGCGTAGGTGCGTTGTACCTGTGATTGTTCTTTATATCGTTTGACTATAATTTGGCAGTTTATGTTTTCGTTTAATATGCTAGCTATATTCTTTCATATTTCTATTTCTTATCAGTGTTCAAGATTAATTCATTGGTTTTAGTAGTGTAACGTTTTCACTTAGTACGTCATCAATCTAGTAACTTTTGACTATGTCGTAAGTCCATCGCCTCAGTATCTTGACTATATATATATAAGCAATTGTTTAGGAAACATAGAATCACATTTATGTTTTGATTACAGTAATATGTTTGCATGGCAAACTTTTAATACGTTATTTATTATAAGATGCATAACAAAATATTTAGTTGAAACTGTTTCGGAGGAGCAATTAATTGCTCATTTTGAAGCAACTCATCCTGATTCACATGTGAAAAGTAAACATGAAACTGTAGGAAAATTAGAATCGTTTTTAGATGCGTTGATTGAACTTGTTGTGGATGTACCATTAAGGTAGTTATACAGTGTCGACTCGGTTAATGCTACATAGGCGTTTTATACATCTATTATTTAATATCAGTACTCATTACATTGTGATTTATGTAATTTTTTGTATATTATTATATATATATATAGTAGAACCCCGGTTAACCGAAATAAAGGGGAGGAAGCTGTTTCGGATAACGAATTTTTCAGTTAAGCCATGAATATTTAGTACAGCGCCTATTCTGCAAGGTTTTGAAGTTCAAATAAAGTCAAAATTCTCTTTGCGGGCTAACTGCTAATGCTCAATCAATCAATATATACTTAATAATTTATAGTACATATGAATTACTCATTAAAGAAAATCAGTAATTTTTGTATAAAGTGCTTCCCATAACTCGGGTTTCGGTTGACCCGAGTTCGGTTAAATGGAGGGGGTCTAAAATTTGAAATTCTAGTTACAAAATTCAAAAAATTCAATATTGAATTTTAACGTTTCAAAGTAAATTGATACAAATTATAGTAATTAAATAACTAAAAAATTAATATTTAAATATTTATACATAATTATTTCGATGTAAATGGTATGTTTTTGACTTTAAACAAAGTAGAAGAAATTTCAATATCTTTAACTTTTTGATAATATTCAATTTTTCTCAAGTAACTAAAGCATACTTTTACTACCGGTAATGTGTAAAACGCATATGTTCCGTAAGTCTAGTTATCTCGTTATAATAATGTGTATACAAATTTATTTTACAAAACTATGTTACAATTTTAGAGATTTTACTTATGCAGTTCATTTAGAAGCGATAAATTGTCTTTTGATATTATTAAGTATTACATTATATTCGCAACAAAGAGCCGATAATTCGACAATATATCGTCTTATGATGCAAGGCAGATATGCTATACATGCACCACTGCTTATCAAAATGTTACTTCAACACTTTATCGAACAGAAAAAAGCACCACCTGGGCTATATGGCAACAGTGGCGGTAACAGCATAGTTTTAGGCATTGCAGGTAAGATTTATGTAACATTTATGAATTTTTATTAAACATGTGTAAACAATGGGTGTGTTTTTAAACAATCGATGCATCGTTGAATAAAAAGACTCGCCTAATATATTGATTTAAAATAGATACAAACTCCATGCCTATCTTTTTTTTAAATTATTAATTTTTTTATAAGAAGTAGAATATTTCTATTATATCGTGTTTGCACATATAGGGCATGTTTTTTAATTCAATTTAAAAACTGCGATGTATTTTGTAATTGCGTTGGAATTTGTGAAATAGCTACGCACAGTTGATTGCAGAACTGCGTAGATTGATAAAAAAAAAAGTATTTTTTGTACACTACAATTTTTTTTCCATGTTTGTAATTTTTCCGCACCCGACACTTAAACACATGCGCTATTAAACCTTATCTCAATCACAGTCAAACTACGATTTTCGTGCGTATAAATCTGCCTGCTAAGATGCAGTATCTTTCAAGTTGGTTGCATATCTGCGAAGAAGTCGTTGAAATATTTACTCAGCAGCGTTAATAAAAAAAGAAATCGGTTGTAGCCAACACAAAACTTTCTTTAACGTTTTATTTCTTATTGTTTTGTAATTTCGTTTTACCTATCTTAAAACAACTTTTATTGAATAAAAGCCAATTCATAAACATATAATTGTCGAGATTTAACGAAATTTCCCGAGTATTGATATGCGGAATGTGTTTTCGTTCCATAATTCAAATTTAGCATCACGAGATTTTAAAACTACTCATATATATGTATTCGTCATAGTGTTATATGAAAAATGGACCTAGTTTTATATTACTTAATTTCACAATCAATATTATTAATTTATTATCAGTAATAGTTAACTTCGATTAATAAAAAATTTAAATTATTTAAATAGCAATTTTTTAGAGAATGGTACTACAGTTTAGGAGAAAACTTTTGAAATAAAAGTTGTTTAAAATTGGAATATCTTGACTTTTTATATCTATAAGTTTTTCTGTAAAGGCAGTCGTTGCCAAGATAGTTAGGGGGCATTCACCTTTTGAGCACAAAAAAAAAAGCTGTTTTTTCAGGGTACGTTCGAGATATTCGCATGCGGTTTTTTGTATCGTATTTATTCAACTTTTCTCTTTCATAAGGTATTTTTTAAAGTTGGGTACGTTCAGCCCCGGCGAAGATGTCCAGGTCCAAAGTGGGCAGCTCAATTTAGGCGCGCGGTAGCATAACTCTGGTCCCAGTTGTTTGAAAAAAAATAAGAAATAAGGGTTTTAAAGTATATTAAATTGTCTAAGAATTGATCCTGGAGTGGTCCGTTTGGACCATAATTTGCAAAATGGCGACCATCGTACGAAAAAAGTTATGTTTTGCCACTTTTTTTCTCCTTTGGCGGGCCTTAAAAAATATTAACAACTGTCGGACACACTTCGTCGAGGATCAACTCCTAGAGAATTTTATTACCTTTAAGATGCACTTATCGAGAGTTAAATCGGTTAATTTGTTGTCGAAATATTCTACCGCGCGACTTAAAAAATATGGTTTCGAGAAAAACGCGTTTAAAGTTTCACCTTCAGACTGACGCGCGCGAAAACGCCGTGCTTGAGCAAAAACATTGTTTTGTTTAAATCGCAATTTCACATATTTCCAACTCGAATTTCAAAAAACCGCTTCAGATACTTATAGTCAACACTTCAAAGTGTCCTATTCTGCAAAAAAAAAATCGATTTTTTGAATCCGCAAAAGGTGAATGCCCCCTTAAAAAAGGACATGAGTAAACGAGCACTTTCGGTTGAAATATCCTTTTCAAAATAGGTTCTACTATGGGGTACACAAATCTAAAATTCAAAACATCATATTTTTACGTTGAACGCTATAGGCTGTAGAGCGTTCACAGGCACATTGACAACATTGAGAAAATAACCAAAATGGACATTTCCATTATAATCTCGAGATCGATTGTTTTGATGATCTCTATACTTATTATTTCATAAAAAGAAAGTAAAGACAGTTATCTGCAATGCAGCCAAAAGATGTAACAATAAAAACTGTCTTTTTGCACAAACATGCATATAATATATCTGCTGAATAAAGAAACATGCCCAATAAAAAATACCTTCCTGCCCAGATATGCGTACAAGTTGTATATCTACTGAATAAAAAACATGCCCATAATTTGAGCGGTAGACGATCCCCTTAAACCCATTAACAATATTGTATATTTTGTTTGTATCCTAAATTAAAGTATGTGATTCTGTTAGCGGAACTTTGGTCGATAATAACTTTCAATAAAAAAGTCGAAACCAGCGAATCTGTTGATGGTGTAAATAACATCAAAATAGAGGCACCGCTAGCAAACCAAGCATTATTATTAATTCTCGTATTAGCTAATCATTGTACAACACAAGTGAATCCATACCGACAAAGTTTGTTTTCTTGTGCCAATTCTCAAGGTAGACAAATACTAACTTAGCCTCTTTTAAGTATAAAAAGGTTCAGATCAAATCGGTTCAAGCTATAGCGAATCACTGACCAAATAATGCAACCAATCTGATCTGATCAGTTCTTATACCCGAAAGAACAATATATTTATTATTCTAATCGTTTGGTTTTGATTTATTAAATTATTTTTTAGATAATGTCCCTATACCGCCAACGAAAGCGACGACTATGTTTAAAATCGATTATTCATCTTTGTATACAACGCTTTGTAAATATGTAAGCAAAGATTCTACCACGTTACTTTTATATTTATTATTGCATCGAAATCAGTCGTTTAGAAACTATATTATGACAAGAACTGATTTGGAACAACTGGTATGTTATTGTGGTAATGTTGTACAATGGAAACTTTTGATGGTTTTGATTTTTAGGTCATACCAATTTTGAAAACTTTATATAATGCCCCAAATAGTAACTCTCACCATATCTATATGTCTCTAATTATTCTGTTGATATTAAGTGAGGATGATATATTTAATAAAACTATTCATGAAACTGTAAGTATAAATTCAACATTACATTGAACTATACATGTCATGTTTTTAAATCATTACTAAAAGCGCTTTCCTCTCAACGCTCAGATTACCTCTGAGTTGATTTGCAATTATAAATTCCATTCGGTCACCCTACATCTTTTTAATTTTTATGCTTTGAATTCAAGTCCAGTTCTGTGTGCAAGCAACAATGCTTTCAGCTCACCGTATGGAGAATATGATATCTGTTAACTAGCCTGACTGTGGACCTGATTTTGTTCTCAAACTTTTTTTCATATACCATTTTATGTAAATTGCTACATTTCTATCCGGAACTCTATGTAAATCTTACGAACTAACATACATAACCCATGAGTAAACGTATTCATTGTAAAAGAACGTTATTTTTAGCTACCCGTGCGTAGTACCGAAGAAGCTAAAGCATTCGGTCGTGTGTCTGTAGCATTCTCGGATCAAAAAATTTCATTAACAAAAACTGTTTGTTTCGTCGCCCTGAATCCAAAAATATATATAACTTATATACTTGGATGTTAGTCGTCGCTCGCTCGTAAGACCAAATTTGTGCCCTCTACTCCTCTGAAGGTACCGGAACGATTCACACCAAATTTGGTACACATATTATTTGGCATCCCATTTGAATCCGCTCGCAGTTTAAATCTAATCGCCCGTATACTTCCCGAGTTATAGGGCCCCAAGATTTGGAGCTCTCTTAATAATGCTCTTATAAAAATAATTATAACACTCAATAATTCTACTAAAAAATCTAAGATAGTTTATAGAGCCCCTCTTAATACTGCCCTTATAAAAATAATTATAACACTCAATAATTCTACTAAAAAATCTAAGATGTTTATGTCTACAAGATTTTTTCATATTGTTAACCTAAAGCCCGAAAAAATGTATTAAATATTATAATTTTCAATTTTAAATATGCACTAATAATTTTTTTTATCAATATAATTACAAAAAATTGTAAGCCTTTTTTATATATATATAACATTTTTTCAAATTGTTAACGAAAAGGCCATAATAATTAAAGACCACTGCTCGCAACGCATATCTTACCTAAAGGCGAGCTCTACGCATTGGTGCGTTTTACGCGTACAAAATCTTGTTTTTTAAATTTTCATACTCCATGAAACAGAAATCGATATATTAAAACAATATTTCTCATAACCGACGTGTCTTATACAACTCATTTTCATCTATATTATAATCTACTTAATTATTTATACAACTTGATATGCAACAAAAAGTTGCCATTTATTCAAAAATCAAATAATAGATGTAAAGTTTCGTAAACAACCAGTGCCGCTACTGTAAAATGCCCTGGCTCCGCCACTGGTAATAACCATAGAAACATAAACAAAGCATTCTACACACACATTTATATATATATTTATATATATTTATATATATATATATATATATATATATATATATATATATATATATATCTTTGTATATATATATATATATATATATATATATATATATATATATATATATATATATATATATATATATATATATATCTTTGTATATATATATATATATATATATATATATATATATATATATATATATATATATATATCTTTGTATATATATATATATATATATATATATATATATATATACAAAGAAATAAATCAGGATGTTTATATATATATGTGTCGTTTCTTACCGAAATTAAAATTAGGTAAACGACAACTTCAAGTCTTATTGTTAAAAGTTTCTTTGTATTGTGTACTTTTAGATTTAACCGATTTTATTTAACTACTATACATATTACTTATTGAATTTGCACGAATGTAATTAATAGTTGTGATTTTAAAACACGATATATATACAGATCAAGAAAATGCCGTACGACGGCTTAATTTAGTTTGATTAATATTTATATGAATTTAATCTAGAAACTAAAAGGTATTTTATGGTATACCGAACGAACAATATCTGAAATAACGTTAGGTGGTTTATTAATACTAGTCGTCATTCGTACAATACAGTACAATATGTTAAAAATGCGCGACAAATATTTGCATACGAATTGTTTGGCTGCACTTGCAAATATGTCCGGACAATTTCGGTCATTACATCCGTATGTCAGTCAACGTCTAGTCTCATTGTTTGAAACATTAGCGAAAAAATATATGCGATTAGAACTTCAACTACAATCACAAAATGCAGAAGATGCGGTTGCCGTTAATGTAAACGGGGCTGAACCAGATGCCAGTGAAAATTTGGTGAGTCATAAAATATTTAATCTTTTTGCATTTGGTATAATAGGTATATTTAGTAAATATGGTGTATCCATAGGATTTAATTATACTAATTTCAAAAGCGACCTATCTTATGTCCTCTACAGGAGTTTAAAATATTTCTTAAGAATAAAAATTGTACAAGAAGTGGTTTAGTTATTAATTGTTAGTAATAACTTTGAATGAATTTTAAGGAACAGGATTTATCGGTTCTTGAAGAAGTATTACGAATGGTTCTAGAAATATTTAATTCTTGTTTATCGAATCAACTGGTTTACAATCCGAATTTGGTTTATACGTTACTGTACAAAAAGCACATTTTTGAACCATTTCGAGGGAACACCGCATTCCAGGATATTATCCATAATATTGATCTGATCATTCGATATTATACAGAGTTACTGGATAGAATAACGCATTCACATGACTTGGATGTACAAGAAGTATTAAAAACTATCCAAAATGGTGCTAAGGGCTGGCCAAAAGATAAATTAAGAGTAAGTTTTTAAGAAATTCTTCATATTTAAGGGGGAACAACACGGTGACGGCCGAAAAAATTGCTCATTTTCATGAATTTTTTTCTCTGAACTTAGAAATAGTTGATTGGTGGGGTGTGCGGCATTAAATAAGGTATACATCGAAGGTTTTTCAGGATTTTTTTTATTGAAAAATAATAATAGCTTCACGCTTTTTTTTGCGTTGTCGAGAAGCAGCTCAAAGAGGAGGTAGCTTCATGGTTATGGATGTAGCTCAGATTGTAATTATTTCATAAAAAAAAAAACAAGATATTTTCTTAAGGGGGTAGTACTCCTTTGAACTTTCAAAAAATCGTTTTTTTTTTTTGGGCTTTAAAAAATCCTTGGGGTGTCTACTTTATTGTAAACTTTACCCGAAATCCGCCAACAACTCCGTTAAAAAGTTACAGGCCAATTAGTGGACCTGTGCACTCATGTACGGGCCCATGTTCTACACATAATTATCTGTCGAGGTACATATTCGTTTTTCGATTGGTTGAAAAATGGCTTTTTGGTGCACGCTTTTATCTCAATTTTTGGGGGCGAAAAACTAACTTTTTTTTCAAAGTGCTCCCTATTTTTTATTTTTCAACATTTCTCAAAATCCCTATGTACCTCGACAGAAAATCTATCTAAGAACCGGAAATATTTTTTTTTTGTTGCACCTTGACCTGGACCACGTGGGGATGTCCCACCAGTAAGCGCAGTTCGGGCTGCAGCGTCGCGCTGCACCTGGTGCAGCGGCTACGGGAGTGACTCAAACATCGCAAAAAAAATGGAAATTAAAGACGAAATATCAATAAAGATCGCTGTGTTTTCCGTTTTCCAATCGGTTGTTATTTGTTCTTAAAAAAAATTCGCAAAAAACGCCATATTTTTTGGCCTCAAAGGAGTACTACCCCCTTAATCTATATAGATGTAATTTCAGTTGTACGTAGGATTTTTCAACAAAAATTTTTTTTTCGCGAAATAGTGGACATTAAAAATTACCTATTTTTTTCCCCATTTTCTTATCCGAAAAGGATACTAAATATCAAAATAAAAAATAAACCTACTTACAACTGAAGCCAATTTTATAAGCTTCAAGCTAAATTAAAATATTTTAGGGATACATTCTTTAAAATTATATAAAAAAGAAAAATTTAACTACCCAGCAAGACATTTTAGTATAAGTTATATATCTGTGATGTAGCTGAAACGTAACATGTACCTGCTACGTCACTGCGACATCACCAGGGTACAATATGAAATAATATGTTTACGAAACACTAATTTATTTTGTCTTTTTGTTAAGAAATTCCCTGATTTAAAATTCAAATACGTCGAAGAAGATCAACCTGAAGAATTCTTTATTCCGTATGTGTGGTCGTTAGTATGTCATGGTTCCGTGCTTTGTTGGAGTTCAGAAAACATAAAATTATTTAATTTAAATGATGTTGTGGTTTGCTGATTTTAATCTAATATTTGAAATATTAGTAACTTAATGATTTTTGTCAAAGGAGCAGGATAGGTTTTAAATGAATGCAAGTCAAATGTCACAAAATAAATATTTTTAAACTGTACTAAATAACTTAATCTATTTCTTTTAATTATAAATAAATAATTTCAAGACTGACATCATTGAAACATAATCATGGTATACATAAAATAGTTTGTAACAGTGAATGTGTAAAAAATTTATTTAGAATATTTTCTTCCTGCTGCTAAATCTTAATTTGTAAATAAAATAAAGTTTACCTTTTGTAGTATGTATAATTTTGTTGAAGTGATATATTATTGCAACTTACCTGTTGTATTTTATTTATTAATTCATTGGGTACATATTTTTTATTTATTAAATAAATTGTATTTATTTTGTTTTCGTTCTTTACTTTAGAACCCGATTTTTCAGTAATAATACTGGATAAATATTCCACAAATGGATTTAGGAAAGATTATTATTACAAATAATTACTATCGCCTCGCCAGGTCTAACTTATGGTATCTAGAATTTGTTGCTAGTAACAAATATCGTAGAGTAAATAAAAATATTTGCTACTATTTAGGAAAAGCCGTGATGCTATTTATTTTATTATTATTTAAAATATTTTCGTGTATTGCATGTTTTTATGACAGCTAAAATAAATAGAATTGGGAAATAATATTACGAATAATTTCTGGCTCCCTCGCCAGGTCCAACTTATGAAATTTATGATTTGTTGCTTGTAACGAATGTCTTAGGATAAATATTTGCTACCTCTTTTATTGAAGAAATGGTGTGATGCTACTTATTTTATTACTAGGTTAACCTTGTGCCCATATCATATACAGAATACTGTTTACTCACTGAAGATGTGAAGTTACTTATTTTATTACTAGGTTTACCATGTGCCCATATCATACAGAATACCGTTTACTCCACATCGAACCATCTGTCTAATTGAATAATTTTACGGATGGCGAATTTTCTTTCTTTTACGAAGTAATAAGTAAGTATTGTAATCATAAAAAATTTCGAACTCGAGATTTCAACGGATATACATGTTTTGACCTTCCCTGAATCGAATATGACTATTTTCGGAATGACTGTGTGTGTGTGTGTGTCTGGGAACGCTCTAGGGCCAAAACTGTCGAACGTAAAATTATGAAACTTCAAACTGAAGACTTGTATATGCCCTAGATGTGCACCTCCTATTTTTGAACAGAATATTCAAACTGGTAGTGCATCTTTACTCTATAAATTTTTTGTTCTATCTCCAATATCACTAGAACGGCTACACTTACGGCAAAAATAGTTATGTTCATAATGAAAGATGTTAATATTTCGAACAACTTTTGTTTGAAAAATTTCTTCAAAAAATGTGCCAGTTGCGAGAAACATGCTACGAAACATTATAAATATTTTGCTTACGTTGCCATGGATTCGCATGTAGCTTAATAAATCGGATCATCTGTGCTTTTGACAGGAAAACAAAATAGACTCAATTAGATAAATGACATTTCAGGATATTTCTGTAGAGTATTGGTTAGTTTGACTGCTTATTTTGGTTATATATATGTATATAGTAAAAACTGCGTAAAAGAAAGTCGAATGCAGGCCACTCCAGATATGTTTATAAACGTAGACCTAATCATGGTTACACTATATAAATAAGGCATCTCCCTTACGCGGTATTTCCTTGTGAGCACGGTTTTGTATTATATATAATACAAAACCAAATATTAATTTGAAGATTTGATGTGTGTTGTGTAGTTTGTAGATAGTGGCATCTAATATATATATTAGATGCCACTATCTACAAAATACACATCAAAATAATATTTGAATACATTTTTGCCAGTTTGCAATTATAATATATATATTAGATGCCACTATCTACAAACTACACAACACACAAAATACACATCAAATCTTCAAATTAATATTTGAATACATTTTTGCCAGTTTGCAATTTTACAAAAAAAACGTTCTACACGTAAGTTTAAACACATACATCTGAGTGCTTATATATATATATATATATATATATATAAATATATTTAAAATATCTGACTTTATTGAATGTTTTCAGGACAGGACAGATTTATCAGTGTAATTTAGAAATATTGTATAGATTTGTTACTGATACAACTGCAATAATCATATAATTATAATTTGTTAATATCCAAATAATTTACATCAAATTAAATTTCTTCCATTATCTCTATAAATTCTGTTTAAATATAACCGCAAAAAGATAGTAACGAAAAGCAAAGATAGAGCTGTCACCCTACAGCTGTTTTGTATTTAAAAGTAATTTCTTATCTCTGTCAAAACAATTCGTGAACAATTTTGGCTCATTTGGATATGTAAATGAACATAATTATTTGATAATCAGCGATGGGTTTTACCAGTATAAAGCAGCCATGACTATTAGACAAGTGTTCATAAAAATGATTTCTAGTTTATAATATTTGGTATATTGGCGTAGTAACTTTATTTAGAATAAAAAAAAGTCATGGAACCATTTTATTGCGAACATCATCGCGACCTTACGAACGACAAACACATATTATTAGACGATGAAAACGCTCTGTTGGTGAACGGGGATTGTCGTACGTGTATTCGTTGCCGTAAACAAACAACAAATGGTATGAATTTAACAGCGACAACAACAGTGCCATTATTTAATATCGAGGATGCCAACTGGCGTTCTGATAGAAATGGTTCGTTGCCGAATACAATATTTGCGAATACGACAATAAACGCGGAGAGTAGGTTATCTATAAACTCCACGGATAGCTTAGATGCCCCGCTTCTACTGAATGTAAGTGATTTATGATGAATTCGGTTGAGATTGTGTTGGAATAATATGATTCACAGGAACGATATAACGAGTTTGATGGTACTGAGGAATTTCACTGCCATATTAATAGGTTACAACCCCGAGACAATAAAGCTCTGAGAAAATTATGGGCTGCATCTTGCATGTGCTTGTTTTTCATGGTAAATTTTGTACAGTAATCAAATGTAGGTAATAACCCTTTACTGCACCGGGTATTTCATTCAATTACAAAGTATTTTCATTTAAAAAAAAAATCTCGGATCAAAATATTTCCCTGAATCCAAAAATATAATATACAGTGCTTCCACGCATTCACTATTTCACTTTTCCGAAATCGATCACTATTTTAAAATTTTATTCACTATATTCATGTCAAAGTGTATGAAACGTATTAAAGACGCTAATAATTCGTCAATGTTCTAACTTCGTTGACTAAAAACCCATTTTTAACATTTTTTTGTTTCGGCAAAAGTTTATAGAAAAGTTCCCCATAGGTAGGAAGGTGTGTTTTTTATTTTTTCAATTGTCAATTAGCCAATATGTGTTTCTACTTACTTTTATAAAGTAATAAGTAAGTCTTGTAATCATGAAAAATTTCGAACTCGAATTTCAACGGATATACACGTTTTGACCTTCCCTGAATCGAATGTGACTATTTTCGGAATGTCGTGTGTGTCTGTCTGTGAACGCTCTTGAGCAAATACTGTCAAACTTTAAATTGTGAAACCGGAATTGCATGTTTGTGTGTCTGTCTGTCTGTCTGTGAACACTAGAGCCAAAACTGTTGAACGTAAAATTATGAAACTTCAAACTTGAGACTTGTATATGTCCTAGATATGCTTCGCCGTCCGAAGTACCGAAGAAGCTAAAGCATTCGGTCGTGTGTCTGTAGCATTATCGGATCAAAAAATTTCACTACTAAAAAGTGTTTGTCTCGTCGCCCTGAATCCAAAAATATATATATATATATATATATATATATATATATATATATATATATATATATGTATATATATGTATATATATATATATATATATATATATATATATATATATATATATATATATTTGGATTCAGGGCGACGAGACAAACACTTTTTAGTAGTGAAATTTTTTGATCCGATATATTTATATATATATATATAACACTTATATACTAGGATGTTAGTCGTCGCTCGTAAGACCAAATTTGTGCCCTCTACTCCTCTGAAGGTACCGGAGCGATTCACACCAAATTTGCTACACATATTATTTGGCATCCCATTTGAATCTGCTAAATTCAAACAAAAGTTGCTATAAATTTCAATATCTTTAACTTTTATGGTAAATATTTTTAGCTCGCCGTACGAAGTACCGAAGAAGCTACAGCATTCGGTGTGTCTGTAGCATTCTCAGATCAAAAAATTTCATTAACAAAAAGTGTTTATCTCGTCGCCCTGAATCCAAAAATGTATATAACTTATATACTTGGATGTTAGTCGTCGCTCGCTCGTAAGACCAAATTTGTGCCCTCTACTCCGCTGAAGGTACCGGAGCGATTCACACCAAATTTGCTACACATATTATTTGGCATCCCATTTGAATCCGCTAGCAGTTTAAATTTAATCGCCCGTATACTTCCTGAGTTATAGGGCCCCAAAATTTAGAGCCCCCCCTTAATACTGCCCTTATAAAAATAATTAAAACACTCAAAAAGTCTACTAAAATTTTTAAGATATTGTATCTACAAGATATTTTCATATTGTTAAACCAAAGCCCAAAAAAATTTTTTATCAATATAATTACAAAAAAATTGTAAGGCTTTTTATATCTATAACATTTATTCAAATTGTTAGCCAAAAGGCCGTAATAATTAAAAACCACTGCTCGCAACGCATATCTTACCTAAAGGTGCGTTTTACAAGTACCACATCTTGTTGAAAAGAATATTCATACCGGAAGTGCATGTTTACTCTATGCATCTCCAATATCACTAGAACGGCTGCACTTATAACAAAAATAGTTATGTACATAATGTAAGATATTAATACTTCGCACAACTTTTGTTTGAAAAGTTACTTTAAAAAATGTACCAATTACGAGAATATGGCTATGGAAAATCTTGAAATTCCTATTTATATTGTCATGGAAATGCATTTGTGATATTTTTTTAGAGATATCATTACTGATTTCTGAAAGAAAACAAATGCTAGATAAACAAAACATAAATATTGTATGTCATTTTGCTCACAAATGGATCACCTGAAAAGGTGAATTTTATAGAATCAACATCTATGTTTCATATTGAAGAACCAATATTTCATAACATAATAAAATAATAAGCTAATTAGTACAATTTCAGGGTATTACTATGGAGTATTGGTATGTTTTGACTGTTTCTTTGGAATATATATTTCTAATAAAAAGTACGTAAAAGAAAGTTATGTGTTAGGCACAACCGATTATTTATGGAAAATAATCGCACAGCGATAGTAATATCTATGGAAACGTAAATGTAACAAAGTTATTTTTAAAGGCGATTATTCAGTAACTTGTACAATTTACGAAAAACTTTTCGAACAAAAGTTGCTAGATATTTTAATATTTTTAACATTTATAAGAATCAATTTTTCTCTAACTTGCGCCTATTTTGAGAGAAATAATAACACGTATTAATATGCACTTCCGGTTGAAATATCCTTTTCGAAATAGGGATATATAAATCTTAAATTCAAACAATCAAATTTATATGTTCAACGGTATATGATGTAGAGCGTTCACACACACACGCACACAGACTTCATTGCGATAATAGTCAATAAAAATCATTAGTTTCGAGGTTGATTTTTTTTTGTGAACAAAATACTTATATATATTTACGTAGTAAATATATTTCTGGTAACAGTAATATATTTTTGGTGCTCAAGCAATCTTTTGGCAACCAATAATTAAAATTGTCAGTAAAAGTTGATGCTCAAAAATTACTTCGGCGCTTATTTAAATTATTCCCTTTTTAATTTAATCAATTCCCCCCCCCCCCGATTTCTGCCAGTATGCGAATTTTAAAAATTGCAGTAAAAGGTTATGTAATTACTAATCTAACAATCTAACGAATGCATATGATTTTGTATTGAATATATTTAATTTACAGACCACAGAAATAATTGGGGGATATTTAGCGAATAGTTTATCAGTGATGACAGATGCTGCGCATTTGATGTCTGATTTTATTGGGTTTTTGGTATCGTTGTTCTCGATATGGATCGGTCAGAGAGCACGAACGAAACAAATGTCGTTTGGGTTTCACAGGGCCGAAGTTTTGGGCGCTCTGTTTAGTATAATTGTTGTGTGGGTGTTGACCGGAATATTTATATATCTTGCATTATTCCGGCTCATAAATGGAATATATGAGATTCATGCTGATACCATGATGATTGTATCTGCTATTGGCGTTTTTATTAACATTGTGTAAGCTTGATTTTTTGCTAACTCATTTTTGTAGTTTACACTCGACTTTCTTATACGGCATAAATTATTCTCAGTAATAGCCATAATAAATAATTATTATTTTTATATTTCATATATTATATACGCGTATGATGCCACCGGGCTAGATTTGTTATTTCATAACAGGCTGTGTAGTACGCCCTGCGCTCTTTGCATTTATTTCCTTAACAAAATGTTCTTGTCTCGTCGCCCTGAATCCAAAAATATATATCTCATATACTTGGAAAGACCAAATTTGTACTCTCTACTCTTCTGAAGGAAAAATTTGGAACAAATTTGCTACAAATATTTTGTTGTATTTGAATCCGCTCTCAGATTAAATACAATCGTCTGCATACTTCCGGAGGTCCTCAAAATTTGGAGCATCCCTTATTACTGCCCTTAGGAAAAATAAATTCAAATTCAAAGAAATTCTAAGATATTCAAACATACTTTTTATAAAAATACAATTTTTTCAAATTGTGAACCCAATGGCCCTTATAATTAAAAACTTATTTTTAAATTTAAAATATGCGGATGCGTGGTATTGCGGGGGGAAGAGTCCTCTGCTTCCATTGCATATATTTCTTAAAAGGCATGCTAAAAGCATAGGTACCTGTACTATAGTATAAATATAAAACTAGTGGCGACACTATCAAAATCCAAAATACCAGTTTTAATTTTTTACTGCGCATCTAATCGTGCATATAAATCTAGAAGATGGTTACCAAAATGAAAAAGTTAATCAGGCCAGCAATAGATGGCATTACAATCACCGATATTGTATATAGATATACAAATACAATCCGAGTCATTGTTAATTTTAATATATATTAAAAAAAACTGATAACACGGGCTTCTTAATATTTTTCCAATTAGAATACTTATTCCTAAACATTTATCAATTATATATATATATATATATATATATATATATATATATATATATATAAAAATATATATATATATATATATATATATATATATATAAAAATATATATATAAAAATATATATATAAAAATATATATATATATATATATATAAATATATATATAAATATATATATAAATATATATAAATATATATAAATATATATAAATATATATAAATATATATAAATATATATAAATATATATAAATATATATAATATATATATATATATATATATATATATATATATATATATATATATATATATATATATATATATATATATATATATACGAGAGCTGTCCAACAAGTACTTAGCCTCACCGGCTTATGGCGCCACTGTCGCAAGAGACATAACCTATTGTGTAGTACATTATCTTAGTCGGCTTAGTCCCACTTTCACACGCGGTCAAAACAAAACTACGAGTCCGATTCGGCTGAAATTTTTACAGTAGCCGTCTAAGATAATGTACTACACAATAGGTTATGTCTCTTGCGACAGTGGCGCCATAGGCCGCTGAGGCTAAGTACTTGTATATATATATATATATATATATATATATATATATATATATATATATATATATATATATATATATCGAAAACATGCCAAAAGGTAAAGCTAGGTCAGCAATAGAAGGTTATTACACAACATGTATAACTTGGTGTATGCTGGTTGCGTACAAATATAAATCAGCAAAATGGTCGCTCTATCAAATACGCCGACAATATCTGACGCTACTGGTTTTATATTGATATTGTGCCTGTTTTAATACATATATAACGCTTTTTAACCAATTAAGGGTGGTAGCAAGGTTGGATAGTATGATATTTATATTAATTCTATGACATGTAATACCTGTAATATATAGACACTGAAGGATTGAATTTTTGCAAATTATGACAAAATTTTAATTCTTCGTAATCGTTTTAATACTTTATTACTATATAAAAGTTTTCATATAAATATCATATAACGTAGGTTCATTTTCAAATGTAAATATAACCAAATAGCTTTAATCATATTTGAGAGGTACAATATTCGCAAAAGAAAAAATAAATCTTTTTTGCCCTGAAACTTCGACGTATGTGGGATATAATTTACTGACCACAACTGCTTCCTCATCATTTAACGTTGCAAATGTATTTATTACGTATAAGAAAGTTAACTGTCTACTTTCTGTATGCAGTTGTAGTATCTAAAATAACGTATTTGGTGTTATTTAGAATGGGTATTACATTACATGGCAGTTGTTCACTGCCGCATAATCATAGTCACGGTGCTGGGAACCACAGCCACAGTCACACACATGGCGCGCATCCTCCTTCGGCGCTCGCATCGCCCGAAACTAATATAAATGTCAGAGCAGCAGTAATACACGTACTTGGCGATCTTATACAAAGTATTGGCGTGTTTTCTGCTGCCCTGATTATTAAATTTTATGTAAGTTTATTTTAATATTTAAAACGAACATTAAGGTGAGTTTATAATTGAAAAGAGTTGTGAAGTAATTTAAGTTTAGACGTAATATGGATTGATACCGTTTATAATTAGGATGTGAAATATACTTCCAGCCAAACGTTAAGATTATTTTTTGACTGTAAGATAATTTGGCGGCAGGGTTTATACTAATTTTGATAGTTCTAGATCTATACTGTTTTGTTTAAAATATGGATAATGATTTCAATATTATAGATATATGTGTAGAAAATATGCACTTTTGATTTTGGCGTTTACATAAACAATACGTACTACAGCGCAGCTTGGTGGCACCGCTACAAGACCTTGTATATGATTGGTTGGATTTTAGGAAGTAATTTTGAAAAATTGTAAACAACCATTTTTGAGTTATTATTAACGCTTAACCACAAATATGTATATTTATCTTCCCTAAATTATGTCATTAAATTATTTCCTTAAGATAAACTATCAGCTACGTATAGATCGAAGTAAAGCCGCTCCGCTCTGGGCTATTTCTGATGACGGCGCCACTCATCAACTTCGCATATTAATGTAGCCAGTATTAGAAATATGCTATTTATATGCTACAATCGAAGTTATTCCTTCGAATAATAATGACTGTTTAATGAATAAAATTTCTTAATTTCATGAAACTAAGAAAACTCGACCTAAGTTATTTGTATATTAAAAAAGAAACAGTTGACGGGTATTTGTAAAAAAAAAACCTGGTTATTTTTTTGAAATTATCAGTTTCTGGGATAAAACTATAAAAAAGAGCATATTTTGGAGGTTTTAATTTTTTATCTCCGAAACTGTGTATTCAAATATATATACATATATTTACCAGATGCTGGTATTTTTAGCTCGCCGTACGATGTACCGAAGAAGCATTTGGTCGTGTGTCTGTAGCATTATTGGATCAAAAAATTTTCGCAACAAAAAGTTCTCGTATTTTCGCCCTGAATCCAAAAAAGTATATATAACTTATATACTTGGATGTTAGACGTCGCTCGCTCGTAAGACCAAATTTGTGCCCTCTACTCCTCTGAAGGTACCGAAGCGATTCACACCAAATTTGGTACACATTATTTGGCATCCCATTTGAATCCGCTCGCAGTTTAAATCCAATCGCCCGTATACTTCCCGAGTTATAGGGCCTCAAAACTTGGAGCCTCCTTTAATACTGCCCTTATAAAAATAATTTAAGCACCCAAAAATTTTCCTAAAAATTCTAAGATATTTTATATCTACAAGATTTTTTCATATTGCTAACCCAAAGCCCGTAATAAATTATTAAACAATATAATTTTGAATTTTAAAATATGCATTAATTATTTTTTATCAATATAATCTACAAAAATTGTAATGCTTTTTTAAATTGTTAACCAAAAGGCCATAATAATTAAAAAGCACTGTTCGCAACGCATATCTTACCTTTTTTTCGATGTTGATGCTGAATTTAAATTACTTCACTACATTTTCAATTATATACCAGCTTTTAGGACATATTCGATCGAAATTTTATTAGATATAATTTAACTAAACTAATTCAATTAGCTTAACATTTCATTACAATCCCGAACTCAACCTGAACCAGTGTGAAACAAATTACAAAATGATCAATTATTTTATTATTACAAATGTATAAGAGTAAAGGACTTGCTCATATTCGCGATCGAGTTTAATTTCTCGCTATCTAGCGAAAAATTCAAATATAGTCTGCCTCAAATAAAAGCAAAATTTTTACTAAACATAGGAAACAAAAGTCGTTACATACCAAAAGAAAAATAAGTCAAACGGCAGCCTTAAGAGCGCTATAACAAGACTACGTTAAATTATTAACGTAATAACGATTAAAAAATTGTAAATATTTTGTATAACTATACATTCACACTGAGTTTCAACCAACCTAATTATACATAGTAATAATCATAACTAACATTACATATTTGTAATTAATAGATCTTGCTGTTGGCACTTGTTGAAACATTTTTAATAAAATTTGCAATAAAAACACTCGTTAAGTTTCAAAGAATTTGTTTATTGTTAATACGTATTTCGGCTTCTTATGCCATCATTGAAATTACATTGTAATTTTCTTGTATATGTTCTGATGATGGCCTAAGAAGCCGAAATACGTATTAACAATAAACAAATTCTTTGAAACTTAACGAGTGTTTTTATTGCAAATTTTATTACATATTTGCATATTAGATTCAATTATAAATCGCTTTATTGAGATATCTTACAAAATTTCGATCAAGTGCTTTGCCCCAGTGTGGGACTATACCAATCGCATTACGTTATAATGACATATTTTTGGGTATCCTCACGAAGATATCCGATGTGTCGTTATATAATTGCTATGCGATAGACAGAGTCTCAGCACTGGCCTCTACACGTAAACTAGTTTTAATAGTGAACGTTGACTACTTTTGTTTATGTATATTTAGCCTAGTGCAAAAATAGCAGATCCTATATGTACATTTATATTCTCAATTATTGTGATTTTTACAACAAAAAATGTATTACGCGACACTTTAAATGTGTTGATGGAAGGCTTCCCTATTGGTGTAGACTACAATAGCGTAGCTGGCGCTCTAGCGGCCATTGTTGGAGTTAGACATGTACATGGACTACATATATGGTCACTTACGCTAAACAAAATTGCACTTACAGTACATCTGGCTGTTGGTAAGTTACTAAACATTATTTCATTTATAAATGTAACACCACTATCGTTGTCATCATGTAGATTATTCACATATTTTTATTTTCAACTTTAACCCTTTGTGTGTTAGTGGTTCCACTTAGAGACCATATCTTACCTAAAGGCGAGCTCTACGCATTGGTACGTTTTCGTGTACCAAATCTTGTTAATTTGAAATTGTGTATGTGGCACAACATTAAAACGGTTTTTGTATATACTTATGATCTTAAAAAACTCATAATGAATACCAACTGCTATTTTATATCAAATCTTCATTTCTTACAGATAAAACATTAGAAGTATGACAGATGTGATTTCTTTTAACAAAGATCACTTCTGTCTACGTAAAATGGTAAATTTTAAGATCATAATTTGAGAGTTAATTAACATGTTTACCGCATATTACTTACACAATTTCAAATAAAACATGTATTAAGCGTCATATTAATAACATGTTATGTAACACGGAAAGAGATAACTATATAAATAAAAAAAGGTCTATTAATCAAGATTCAATTAATTACGCAAGTAGTATTCTCATTGCCCATCAAAATCAGAAAATTTTAATTTAGAATTATGTTATGTTCAATATGTTGTTTGATGGACATTTAACTTTTAATATTCAAACAAATAACATACAATTCAATGAGGTACGTTCATTTGGCCTTACCGGCGTTTTGCCGTCCCAGATGAAATACCTTACCCTCAAATGTTATTCTCGGCGTTTACCCGTCTTTGGAAAACGCTAAGAAGATTTTTTGACGGTAAGTTCATTTGAAAGAGAAGCTCATTTGAGCGGAAGGCCAAAGGCCAACACGGCAAAACGCCGGGTATTATACTTGAGGATATGGTATTTCGCCTGGGCCGGCCAAATGCCGATACGGCTAAACTCCGAGAATAACATATGAGGATAACGTATTTCGTCTGAAACGGCAAAATGCCGCATCTCCATTTCAAGGAATGCTGTTTAATTGGTTTACCACTACTTATAATTCAAGTAATTATAATTACATTAATCATAATCACATATGGAATGAACACGACTGATGTTTCTCAAGATAATGACTTTTGTTGAAATAAATGGTTTTATGTATATAATAATTTTCATGCATTTTTAGATAAATTTTGTGATAAAGAAGAGGTTCTTAGTCAAGCAACACGTTTAGTAAAACATAAATTCTCCATATCAAACGTCACAATTCAAATAGAAAAATATAAGGAGGATGTAATCTCCAGTTGTATGGAGTGCCAGTTGCCAAAAGAATAAATACTATTTGTAAAAAGAAGGTATAATGATACAAAAAAGGAAAAAAACAAATACATTTTTTATCAATGTCGAATACCTCCAAGTGCAATTTTACCAAACATCAAGCAAAAAAAAAGGAAATTAGATGTCTCTTCTCATGTAACTGTTGTAAATATCTGTGATGTATTTTTTGTCATATCATTCATAGTTTATTGCAAATTTTATTTTTTTAACGTACTAATTAGATTCTTACGCATTTAACCAAAGTATATTATATTATACAACTTTTATTAATATGTTTTAATCGGTGGTGGTGTGCAATTCCAACATTGGATTTAGTTTTAATATTCTTGTTATTATTTAAGACTGAAATACTGTAGGGCGCAGAAAATATGAGCTATGGGGTAATTTGGGTCATTTTAAGAATATTAATACATTTAATTAAAAATAAACAAAATGGATTCAAATAATTAAATAAATAGTGAAAAATATATTAAAGATAAAAAAAAAAAAATTCGTATCGGAAATCCAAATAGCCCCATAGAATTAACCCTGTTCTACGATAGCAATATTATTAATTGTCATTTATTTAGTTTTAAAAAAATATGAATCAGATTCACTCTTCCTCGAAGTTAGTGTTTCCCAACCGATGTGTCTGATATCCTCAGGTGGTCCGCAATTTTTTGTTTTAAATTCTTATTTATGGTGGATGTATAGAGACAAATTAACATTAAAATTAAATTAGAAGCTAAAATTAAACTAAGAAACTGCCGTTTATACGGAAATTGTATTTTATAGTTGGACGCATGCCTAATTACTTATTGTAAATGTTAATTTGTCAAAATTGGGTTAACATTAAATTAGAAAAAAGTCACGATGAATGACAAATGGAAACCTATTGAATATTGTTCAGCATTGTCCTAAAAATTATTGCCAAATTTGATAGTGGAATATTGAATAATTAAAAATACTGTAACCCAACGCATAACAATGTGTTCTACGCATGCGCATTAACCGAAAGAATTAACTAAACTAAAAAGCTAAAAGTTTGTCCACTTTTAATTTTGTTCTTAATTTTCTGTTTGAACGTTGTCATTCGTTTTATATTGTTCTATCTTAGGCTGGGTTTAAACAAATTGTTTAACGTATTAATGTTAATTCTTAGTTAAATTTTTACTGGTTTAAGGATTGTTCACAGCGAAACAATTAGTAAATAAGCTTAGAAAATTACAAATAATAATCTGGTTTGCATTATGACCAGCAATGTTAACATTCAAAGCAACAAAACTCAATTTATGATAAATTTTGTTGCTGTGAACGCTAACCTTGTATGTCATACAACAAACTGGAATTATTACTTATGATTTCTAAGCTTAATTACTAATTCTTTAGCTGTGAACAATCCTTTAAACCCAGCATTATTAATTCTAATTCTTAGTTTAATTTTGGCTTATATAAATCCACCATTAGAGATTATATTTAGTTATTTATTTTATTTTTTCTGAAAATCAGGTGTGTTGTACAAAACTGTAATTGCTTGGGTGTGTTATCAAGCAAAGGTTAGGAAACACTGCTCTAAGTATAAAATACTAGTATAGTCAAATCACAAATTATTTTTATTTCACTGCTAGTCAAAATATGAATTGTTTAAATTGTAAAATAATTATTAACTACAAGGTGTCTCAGCCATGGTTTAAACTTAAAAATAGTTCAACTGTCATAAATTTAGTTCAAATGATAACCTTAGTTTAGAATAAAAGTCATGATTGAAAAATGGACCCATTCAGAACAAATTACAATATAGTTTCTTTTTAAAAAATACGAATTTTAATAATGCTAATAATTATAAAAATACTTAATACATCTATATTAGTGGTGCGCAACCTACTCACCGGACGTTCTATGAGAAACCGAAGCCAATGAGGGTTGCTCAACACTACTTTACATGTGTCCCATTATTTGTGTGTGTACAAACAAAAAAAATAGGTAACATTAACAATAATAGTCTCGCATTTATATGTTGTGATAGATTTCTACTTAGGTTTTATTATATCAAAATATAAAAATATATTACAACAAAATATATGAATACTTTATTGTACACTACAAAATACAATATTTTGATAACTATTGATACAAATGTGTTTTTATTTACTTATGTTATTTTATATATTAATTTATTAATTAAAGTCCCATTCATATGTTTGTAAACTTAGTTCGGCAAATTTTTGTGCCGCTTCGAAAGACGCTACATCATCTATAAAGAAAATAATGTTTCTAATACTAACAAGTACAGCTATTTCCGTAATTTAAAACTAGAAAATTTTCATAACTCCACTATTTTCACTAAACCAGATTTTTATTTTCAGTAGTACAGTGCTCCCTCTATAATTCTGCCCTCTGTAACTCTCGTATAAACCTGATTTTGAGGGTGAACCTAAACCTCCCTCCACATGAGGGCCGACTAGCGGTGAACTTAACACTTGCGTCTATGCCCGCCCCTTTTCTCTCCACTGTCATGTGAGCGAAGTATCCTTTCTTTCTATTCTCCGTCTCCTATGGTATAATGAAGGCCTCCTGTATCTCGTACTCGTCCGAAAATTATAGAGGGAGCACTGTATAACTAATAATTCTTGAAGTCTATTTTTTAAATTCTTTCCATTACAAATTATTGGCGCTGGCATCAAATTAAAATAGTATTTCAACAAATTTAAATCTGCTCTGTAAATTTAAGCTTGAATCCGTTTCAAAATACAAAGAATTAATTAAAAGAAACACGTAGAAATCCACTTTTAAAATTTCAAAATCATCCAGTTTTATTAACAAAATTTGACAACCTATTTTGCTTTGGATTACTGGGTTATACGCAGTCAGGATTTTCAAAAAATTGTTTTTTGTTTAATTTCATTTTCGTAATGTACATATATTTAAGAATATACACAGAAAATTTCATGTCAATCCGACGAATATTTACACGCATATTTGTAAAAAAATATTTACTATGTGTTAAGTGTGTTTGAGACTTTGAACGCGTTTCTTTCATAATTATGTTTGTAAAGTCGGTCAGTAAAATATTTCGGAAACGGCTGAACCGATCAGTCTCAAATTTGTACACAAGCTTAATAAATATATTTTTTAGTGATTAATCGGAGGTTTTTTCTCGCCGGTAAATAGTTTTCATTTTATAAACAATTTAAGGCCAAAATTGTTATCGAAAATCGCAATTTTGTGTCTAAGAAGCCGCCATTTTGTAAAAAATAATATTTTGCTTATTGCTTCGATTAAATACCAGATAATACCTTATATTAACGAATTTATTTTTGTTTTTTCATTTTAAAAGATCCAGTCCAGATATATCGTGCACACCGCAAAACCCCTTTTTTTAGAGAAGCTCCCAGAGATCGGCTATGGCAGCTTCAAAAATCATTATTTTTACAAATAAAATATATCAATATAAAGTTAATAGCTACCACAATATGTATATAAATGTTTACATTAATAAATTAAGATATCTATCCAGGGAAAATTCTTGAAAAATCGCTTTTATTCGGCCTCCTGACTGCGTATAACCCCTTAAATTAAAATAATTTATGAACATACCTGGATTATTAGCTATTCTATCACTCATAGGAATAACAGGATGCAGCAATTCGATCATGTTATGATTTCGGCGGCAAGGTTTAAAAAATGAATGCGTTAAGAGTTGTGCAGCTGTTGGTCGATCAGCGGAATTTCGTAATAAGCACAACTCGTTGAATTGGTGAAACGATTCGCTAAAATTACGCTCGGCGTAGATCTGATGTTTTAACAACAGTTGCGAACTACTCCTCGGTAAATTTTCACCTTCAGCATAATGGACTGCCATATAAAATTAGTTTATTTTACTTATATTTACACAATATGTATTTCGTTTTGATTATATTCTTTAAAAAGTGGTCTTCACTCGACTTTTTTTTTGGACTTTCAAAATCTGTATTTATAATAATGCTTTATTTTGTTTTAAACCCATTCTACGGTAGATATGAAACAAAATCAATATGTATTGTAACTAGGGATACGTAAATATAAAATAATGAAACTCAAACGCGATTTGTCATTAGGGTTCTCAAGCCTTTTTTAAATTTATTTTAAATTGAAAACCTCCTTACTGAAGACATGTTTAATTTTTTTTTTAAATTAATTAATTAAACTTAAGTAAATTATTTAAAAAACAAGTTCTGTTGAATAAAATTAATATTCAGTGCGCAGAAAAACCATTGCACATCTTAAAAATTAGCAAAATGATACACGAAGTATTGAAAAATACTATTTTGAATGGAAATAATAGAGCAAATTGAATGAAAATAACAGTATATAAACACAAAATAAAGACACGAACACTAATTAAGCAATAATGGCGGTTTGTGTGATATCGACCGTTACCACTCTCGGTTTGTTGAGCTGTATAAAAGCGGTTTACCATAGCAATGCTCTTTTAAAATGTATCGCTTATTAGTGGGAAGAGCACTAACTGAATCTGTTCATGAAACAGAGTATAATTAAAATAAATATTGAATTTTAGCGTTTTAAAGTATTTGATTCGGTTTATAGTAAATATAAGGCTACAAAATTAATATGTATGTCATTTTTCCTTTAGCAAATAATTGCCACATGCCTATTATGGCTGGCAAAACTAACCGGTTACTATGATTTTTGAAAAGAAACTAATCGGTTATCCGGTTAATTTAAAGCGGTTATCCGGTAATCAGTAATCGGTTACGACTGATCAGCTGACCGACTGACCCGACTAAACGGTTTATATATATATACACTCGTACCTCGCCTAGTGCACGGCATTAAATTCAGAATTCTCCGCCTAGTGCACCGACTGAGGAGAGGCCGGTCTATCCCCATCACGCGCAACGAGCTAGGATATTGATTATTTCCAAATAATGCAGAGATAAGAGTTTAATGTTTGAGTCGGTTCAACATGGACATAAAAAATAGTTCTATTAAAATATAAATTAATGGCCACGTTAAAAATAAAGAGTTCCCATCATAACTATTCGTAAAACACGAAATAAATGCTTGGAATACCATTTGTAACATTGCGAGCGACACTACGGTCGGAGTGGGGGAACTCGGAGGGGTGACGTGACGCCGGTGTACTAG
The DNA here is from genome assembly GCA_933228885.1 of Leistus spinibarbis. NCBI lineage: Eukaryota > Metazoa > Arthropoda > Insecta > Coleoptera > Carabidae > Leistus > Leistus spinibarbis. The sequence goes on from OW121791.1 coordinate 6,337,446, forward strand.
GCGAGGATTAGCTCGTGTTCTAGGCGGGGGGTGCACTAGGCGAGGTACGAGTGTATATATATATATATATATATATATATCCAAAAAAATCGGTTATCGGTTAGCCAAGTAACCGGTTAACCGTATAGTAACCGGTTTTTCAGGTAACTGTAATTTTAATAACCGATTAATGTTTTCGGCTGTTATTGACAGTCCTATTATTGTGTTAATCAGCTGTTTATTTGTGTGAATGTTTTAAAAATATTTAAAAGATATATTTATTAATTTTAAAGGAAAACAGATAGTTACCGTTATTGATGTGATCATTTTCAATGTGATCAATTGACACTGTTGAGCTATCTAACAAAGAAGGCGGTATACCTTTGACTTTTTCGGTAAGCATTAACGTCTTCGACGTACCCTCAAATGGTATAATACCATTTGCTAATTCACAAGTAGTAATACCGACACTGTATATATCGGATTTTTCGTTATATCCCTGTAAATTCTATAAGAAAATTATATTAAACTGCGCAATATCTATTAAACCAAAAGCTCTAATAGCGTTTTCCATTCAATAAAATTAAATTAATTCAATCGCACTAAGAATAAGAAAGTCACACTAAAATTCGTGGAAAACGCTATAAATACGCTGTAAACACATACTTGTTCTAACAATTCGGGACTGAGCCAATTTAAATTTCTGGCCGTGCTTGCTGGAAACGAATGAATTTTCTTTTGCCATTTACCATTTTGTATAATGTGGCAAGCGTAACGCAGTCCTGTTAAACATACGCGGCCGTTTGCCGCGACTAATATGTGACTTGCTCGAATCGCTCGATGAATGAAACCTTTTCTGTGTATATAATCTAATCCGTCCAAAACATCTCTAAGTATAAGCGCAATTGCAATTTCAGGCAAGCCTAATATCGAAATAAAAATGATAATCATCCAAATTCGTTAGTTAACAGTTTGTGTTCAATAACACAAAAAAAAAAATGAATTAATTAAAATCATAAAATACACATTTATAACATCTAATATTGCATAAAAGCATGACGAACGTCTATTACCATAGGTAATAGTATTATCGTGATAGACGTTAGTCGGGTGCCGCTAAAAGAAATCCCAAAAATTTCAAGACCTGAGATTCCCCCTATCATCTATAACATCAAAAACAATGTTTTTACTTTCTTTTATAAAGAGATTTCAACGGATATACACGTTTTCGTCTTCCCTGAATTAAATATGACTATTTTCGGAATGACGTCTGTGTGTGAACGCTTATTAGATAAATGACATTTCAGGATATTTCTGTAGAGTATTGGTTAGTTTGATAGCTGGTTTTGGTTATATATATATATTTAATATATATATATATATATATATATATATATATATATATATATATATATATATATATATATATATCCTGAAATGTCATTTATCTATTTGAGTCTATTTTATTTTCCTGTCAAAATAGCAGATGATCCGATTTTATAAGCTACATGCGAATCCATGGCAACGTAAACAACATATTTATAATGTTTCGTAGCATTTTCTCGCAACTGGCACATTTTTTGAAGAAATGTTTCAAACAAAAGTTGTGCGAAATATTAATATCTTTTCTATTTCGTTATCAAATACTGTTACTTACTAATATTCACCTTATATATATATTCAAATATTATATTTAATATGTACTGTTTTTCAATATTTATTTTCAATAACCAATCCACGCGAAACACTTTGTCAGTCGATCTATTTGTGGTAATCAAATTCAAATGAAAAATATCAAATTATTTAAATCTATTTTGCTTTCCTATCAAAATGTTGCCTAGAATTGTTTCTTATGATTTATTAAATATAATCCCCATACTTGCGTATATATGGCAACATAAATAAGAAATTTAAGATTTTCCGTAGCAATTTCCTCGTAACTAATACATTTTTTTAAGAAACTTTTCAAACAAAAGTTGTGCGAAATATATATATATATATATATATATATATATATATATATATATATATATATATATATATATATATAACCAAAACAAGCAGTTAAACTAACCAATACTCTACAGAAATATTCTGAAATGTCATTTATCTAATTGAGTCTATTTTGTTTCCTATCAAAGGCGCAGATGATTCGATTTATTAAGCTACACGCGAATCCATGGCAACGTAAACAAGATATTTATAATGTTTCGTAGCATTTTTCTCGCAACTGGCACATTTTTTGAAGAAATGTTTCAAACAAAAGTTGTCCGAAATATTACTATCTTTCATTATGAACATAACTATCTTTGCCGTAAGTGTAGCCGTTCTAGTGATATTGGAGATAGAACAAAAAATGTATAGAGTAAACATGCACTACCGGTTTGAATATTCTTTTCAAAAATAGGAGGTGCACATCTAGGGCATATACAAGTCTTAAGTATGAAGTTTCATAATTTTTCGTTCGACAGTTTTGACCCTAGAGCGTTCACAGACACACATACACACAGACAGACAGAAAATAGTTACATTCGATTCAGAGAAGGTCAAAACGTGTATATCCGTTGAAATCTCGAGTTCGAAATTTTTCATGATTACAAGACTTAAAGAAAATTGTAAGATTGTCCTCTACAAAATGTCAATTTCGTCCCTAAATAATCAAAAATGATTGTTACCTTCTGTAAAATGATTCCGTAATAAATCCCTACATGAACCAAAAGACAACAACGGACTAACAACACAAACTTCTGGACCGCTTACAAACGCTGCAAGATATGTTATTATATTCGGGTGTTGTAGCTGTCGCGTTAGAATAATTTCTTGCTAAATTGGACAAAATTCAACAATTATTCGGTTGAAAAAATCATTTCGAATTAATTTATAAACCTGTATAAGAATGGCTTCCTCCTTAACTTTGTCCATATTAAATTTTTTGACGGCAACCAGTGTATCGGAAGGTAAATGTTTTGCCAAATGTACAATTGCCAATCCATCGCAGCAATGACCAAGTATAGATATTGTCTTATAATGTGAATTATCAGTCTCAAACATTTTTCTGTAAAATCTGTAACATTTCCGGACGACTTAACCTTATATTTATTGTTATACGAGATATATTGTTGAATATCTCAACAATGATTATTAGGATACCTTTCTTAAGTTATGAACACAACAAAATAAATGGTTTATTAAGTTTTAATTGTTTAATTCACATATTTTACAACAATAATAAAGCACGTAAACAACTTCTTTGACATATGAAATTGCGGTCTTTTTGAAATGAAAACATACAGAAAAAGTAAATAAATATTTAAACAATTAATTAATAACTCTCGGTGAGGTTTCACTATAAATGTTATTAATTACTACTAGTTTCGGCTGTTAATAAAATTTATAATGAAACGTGAAACCTCACCGAGAGTTATTATTTAATTGTTATAATGCATCATCCATTCAATTTATTAAATAAATATTTATTAAAATTAATATCTGATTTATATATATTATGTCAAACTTTTAAAATAAATTATATCTATTCAGTTTCAGTTTAATTTTATTATGACATAAAACTCAGTGCCGGATTTACGTCTAGGCAATTTTGGTTCGAGTCCCGCGGTTTTGGGCGGCCTCGTGCTATTCGGGATTATGCGTTATTGTTATATTCATTTTGAACCCAACCATCTTTAAGGGCCCATTTTGTCCTCTACAGTCATCATGATTAAACAAACTTTTTTTAGCTCGCCGTACGTAGTACCGAAGAAGCTAAAGCATTCGGTCGTGTGTCTGTAGCATTCTCGGATCAAAAAATTTCATTAACAAAAATTATTCGTCTCGTCGCCCTGAATCCAAAAATGTATATAACTTATATACTTGTCGCTCGTAAGACCAAATTTGTGCCCTCTATTCCTCTGAAGGTACCGGAGCGATTCACTCCAAATTTGGTACACATATTATTTGGTATCCCATTTGAATCCGCTCGCAGTTTAACTCCAATCGCCCGTATACTTCCCGAGCTATAGGGCCCCAGAATTTGGAGCCCCCCTTAATACTGCCCTTATAAAAATAATTGAAACACTTAAGAATTCTGCTAAAAATTCTAAGATATTTTTTGTCTACAATATTTTTTTTAATTTTGTTAACCCAAAGCCCGAAAAAAATTATTAAATATTATAATTTTGAATTTTTTAAATATGCACTAACATTTTTTTTTTATCAATATAATCTAAAATGTAAGACTTTTTACAACTGTAACATATTTTCAAATTGTTAACCAAAAGGCCATAAGAATTAAAAACCACTGCTCGCAACGCATATTTTACCTAAGGGTGAGCTCTACGCGTTGGTGCGTTTTACGCGTACCAAATCTTGTTTATAAAATAAAAAAATGGGTTGTGGCCAACGCGGGACTTTCTTTTACGTAGTTTTCATCAATATTTATTGATGATAAAAAGATAATATTAAGAAATAATAATCCAGCAGAAACAATATAAAAAACCAAGCTTACCTTATATAAATGAATGGGATGAAAATTATACCAATACCAATTTGTAATGGTTTCGAAGTACTAACTATCAAAACTAAACAATTCTCTACAGAAATATTCTGAAATGTCATTTATCTAATTCAGACCATTTTGTTTTCTTGTCGAAATATTGACAGGCGCAGATGATCCGATTAATTAAGCTACATTCAAATCCATGACAACGTAAACAAGAATCTTAAAATTTTCGGTAGCGGTTTTCTCGTAACTGGTACATTTATTGAAGAAACTTTTCAAACAAAAGTTGTGCGAAATATTAATATCTTTCATTATGAACATAACTATTTTTGCCGTAAGTGCAGCCGTTCTAGTGATATTGGAGATAGAACAAAAAATGCATAGAGTAAACATGCACTGCCGGTTTGAATATTCTTTTCAAAAATAGGAGGTGCACAACTAGACCATATACAAGTCTTAAGTTTGAAGTCTCATAATTTTACGTTGGACAGTTTCGGCTCTAGAGCGTTCACATACACACACACACACGCACACACACACACACACACACACACACACACACACAGACGTCACTCCGAAAATAGTCACATTCGATTCAGGAAAGCTCAAAACGTGTATATCCGTTGAAATCTCGAGTTCGATTTTTTTGGTGATCCCTATACTTACTTATTACTCTGTAAAAGAAAGTAAAAATAAGTGAATTCGTATTTGCATAAATAATGCCTGGTAAAAATGTTAATTTTTTTGTATCTATAGTTTCGGAGATAAAAAATGAAAATTATAATAAATGACCTATTTTGGAGGTTTTTATTTTTTATCTCTGAAACTGTAAACACAAAAAAGTATTACCAGGCATTATTTATGCAATTACGATATTTTTTTATAAAAAAGAAGTTGGTAGGTTTTTTTCGAGCTTGATGTTTGACCTTAAGGCCCCTAAGGGGCTAAGTGTTAATCAGATTTACGTGTAATTTTAATTTTTATATTAATTTTGGGTTCCACCTTCTTTAGAGGTCCATTTTATTCATTCGGCCTAGGGCCCATATAAATACCTTAATTCGGCACTGATAAGACTGCGTGAAATATATTTTTTCTATATACTATTCGAATATGTATAGTTGAATAAGTGAATTTTTTGTTTATGAGTAATTTGGATTTTCATGAAAACAATTGTTTACATAGTCATAACAGTAGGGGCAATAATAACATAATTTTAAATAATATTAATTCTAATAAATGTAGAAAAAAAAATTGTCATATTGTTTAAAAATTATTCAATGATTTACCGAAAGAAATAAAAAATTACTCTCTCTTTAAAAATAAATTAAAATTATGTGTTAAGGAAAATGTATTTTAGTTAATAATGTATTGTTGTTCTATTTACATTTAATTTTCTATGTTTATTTTGTTGTTAATATTTGTATTATATTTGATTGTTAATTGTTTTAAAAATAGTTTCCTTATACCATGTAAATGTTTGGAGCTTAAATAAAAATGACTTTATTGGCATATCTTATAATGATATATTTCCATAAAATTATAGCACTAGAGTTTGACAGGGAATAATTATAAAAAAATATTGTTTCATAAAATTGTATCACATTTATTTGTTATATTTAAGTACATATTAAATAACAAAATATTATAATTCATCGTCAAAACCAACATCATAGTCATCTTCGGCTTCTGGAAGTGTATGTGAACACAACTGTGCTTCTTCGGAACAAACTCTAATATCGATATTATCTGAACTATTTTTATAATGTTTGATTATTGAATCCTCGAAATCATCTACAATTCCTTCGCACTATAAAATGTATACATATATTTAAAGTTCATCGAAATAATCAAAACGTATATTTAATAAATAATTATATATTTTGAAAAAAAAAAAATATATATATATATATATATATATATATATATATATAAAAGCTATGGATTAAACAAAATTCGTTTCATATATGGCCTCACAATTTATTAATATGATAAAAAAATGTTCATAATTTGAATTGGATATATTCGCGATGAAAAAAATAATGCTAGGGAAATATTGGGATCGTAACACGAAGTGACTGTGGCATTTGGTACCCATTTTTTGAATTAATATTAATTTCAGTGATTATGTGATTTACTGTATTAAATAATATATATATATATATATAAACTGCATAGTTTTCGCAAACGTATCACAATGTGGAAATTATGAATAATACCACAGACTCTACATATACAGATGGCTAACGTAATGCATAAGCTATACAGCGTTTTCTTGTGTAGTTCCATTCCCGGACTACAGGAGGCCACACTAAAAATATTCCAGCAAATCACAAACTAAAAGTATTTAATGAATTTTTAATGTTTAATTAGTGAAACACAGTGTTTAGTTTCACTAATTAAACGATTTTATTTTGGAATTGCGGGAATATTTTTAGTGTGGTCCGGGAATGGAACTACACAAGAAATCGCTGTATATCTTATGAAATATGTGTGTATGTTTTCTTCGTAAACTTTGTTATCTATCGTGATTTTAATGTGCACCGAACTGCCACCTGGATTCATGTGACGTTCCCAATTTATATCCCTTGCACAAAATAAATATATAACCAGTAGCGACAGTTATTGTCAGCGCTTTAATCAAGCGCAAGTGTTATCAGGCGGTTTGAAATTCCAACATGTTTGAAATTTAAGGATGCTCGATCGCACTTGATAGTTTTTTTGAATCTGCGCATGCTCTGATCAGTTGTGGCAGCATTCACCAAGACATCATTTTGAATTTATAATTGTATATTAATTTTAGAATTATTAAAGATATTAAAGTTTCTGAAATTTGGATAATGTATGAAATTGCAAATAATTATTATTTAGATAAAATTATGTAATTAAAACAATTATTTCTGATAACGGAGTCGGTTAGAAGCGCAGTAATTTAAAATTATGGTTAATACTACTAGATAGCACTTCATGCGTACATCGGTTTGCTTGATTGTACTCGGTGTTGCACGTACACGATCGCGCTGTTTGTAGTGTGACCACGGCCTAAAGAATGTAACAGGATCGGGGATTGCAGAGCCATCTATTGCTGCCCTGATTTTTTTAAATTTAAAATCTTATTGGCAGTGTCGCTCTGCTTATATATTTATACTGTGTCCCTTATTGTTTGAAAGCATCGCCAAACACACCGCTTTAACGGATGTTAATTTATATTCTATTATTGTTTTTATTTTGAGTATATACTTAAACTATGATATTTTTGCCAGCAATGCTAATTTCTCATAAAAAATGTCTTTTTATTTTATTTTTTAACGTGATCTTAAAATTTAAGTGACGAGCCATTAATAAATCGATATTAAAATGATAGGTGTAAATGTTAAGACTGCGTTCGGAGTTCTCTTGGCGGGAAACAGAATATTCTGTATTATAATGTAGGTAACACCTAAATACGTGAGATTTCCAAAATAAATAAGAGTCTTTTGCCTAGATAGTGTCAAAAACTGACTTTCTTGGTCAAAATCTAAAAAGAAATATTGAAATCATGAAATTTTTTGAATCCAAAGTAAAAAATACACATTTGACCATCCAAGAATCGAATTTTTTCGAGATGACGCTTGTGTGTGCGTGTGTCTGTGTGAATGAACGCTATAGAACCAGAACTGTTGAAGGTAAAATTATGAAAATTTAAACTTGTATCTAGGCCGGATGTGCACCTTCTATTTTTGAACACAATATCTTAACCGGAAATAACAGTTTACACTTCCTACTTTTTCAATATCTCGAAAACAACATGACTTAGAGAAACAAGATTTGGTACGCGTAAAACGCACCAACGCGGAGAGCTCGCCTTTAGGTAACATATGCGTTGCGAGCAGTGGTTTTTAATTATTATAACCTTTTGGTAAACAATTTAATAAATTATTATAGATATAAAAGTCTTACAATTTTTTTTAGATTATAATGATAAAAAAAAATTAAATTAAAAAATTATAATATTCAATAATTTTTTTCGGGCTTTGGGTTAACAATATGAAAAAATCTTGTAGGCATAAAATATCTTAGAATTTTTATTAGAATTTTTGGGTGTTTTAATTATTTTTATAAGGGCAGTATTAAGGGGGGCTCCAAATTTTGGGGCCCTATAACTCGGGAAGTATACGGGCGATTGGATTTAAACTGCGAGCGGATTTAAATGGGATGCCAAATAATATGTGTACCAAATTTGGTGTGAATCGCTCCGGTACCTTCAGAGAAGTAGTGGGCACAAATTTGGTCTTACGAGCGACGACTAACATCCAAGTATATAAGTTATATACATTTTTGGATTCAGGGCGACGAGACAAACACTTTTTGTAAATTAAATTTTTTGATCTGTGAATGCTACAGACACACGGCCGAATGCTTTAGCTTCTTCGGTACAACGTACGGCGAGCAAAAAATATTTCCCATAAAAGTTGAAGATATTGAAATTTATAGCAACTTTTGTTTGAATAATTTTTTTTGTAAAATGTACCATTTACTTAAATATCGCCTTTGGAAATGATTATTCAATATCTACGTTTCCATAGTTAGAATACATATAATTTTTGTTTCATGGGGTGAATTTAAAACAAAATAAAACATTATTGAAAATACAGATAATGAAAAAGCATAAGAAAGTCAAGTGCTTTTTACTTTCTTTTAAGAAGTAGTAAGTATTGTATTTAAATCATGAATAATTTCGAACTCGAAATTTCAACGGATATACACGTTTAAACCTTCGCTGAATCGAATGTGACTATTTTTAAAAAGACATCTGTGTATCCGTGTGTATCTGCCTCTGTGTATGTGTGTGTGTGTATGTTTGTCTATGAACGCTCCAGAGCCAAAACTGTCGAACCTAAAATTGTGAAACTTCAAACTTAAGACTAGTATATAGTCCTTTATCCAATATCACTAGAACGGCTGCACTTATGGCAAAAATAGTTATGAAAAATATTTCGCACAACTTTTGTTTGAAAAGTTTCTTTAAAAAATATTACGAGAAAAATATCTTATTTTATATTTGATATTTGTCATTTTACACCGGCCAACACAAATAGATCGAGTAAAGGATTGTTCACAGCGAAACAATTAGTAATTAAGCTTAAAAAATTACAAATAATAATCTAGTTTGTATTATGACAAGAGCAATGTTAACATTCCAAGCAACACAATTATGATAAATTTTGTTGCTGTGAACGTTAACTTTGTATGTCATAAGACAAACTGGAATTATTACTTATAATTTCTAAGCTTAATTACTAATTCTTTAGCTGTGAACAATCCTTAAAGGATTGTTCACAGCTAAAAAATTAGCAATTAAACTTAGAAATTATAACTAATAATTCCAGTTTGTTGCACGACATACAAGGTTAACGTTCACAGCAACAAAATTTATCATAAAATTAAGCAATGTTAGCATTCTAAGCAACAAAACTAGCACAGTTTTGTTGCTTAGAATGCTAACATTGCTTATCATAATAGAAACTAGATTATTATTTGTAATTTGCTAAGCCTAATTACTAAATAATTCGCTGTGAAGAATCCTTAAAGGATTGTTCACAGCGAAACAATTAGAAATTAGACTTAGATAATTACAAATAATAATCTAGTTTGTATTATGACAAGTAATGTTAACATTCCAAGCAACACAATTAATGATTAATTTTGTTGCTGTGAACGTTAACCTTGTATGTCATACAACAAACTGGAATTATTACTTATAATTTCTAAGCTTAAGAAAAACCATCAGGTCCATCTAGTTCGAAGTAATGCCGCTCCGCTCTCGGCTATTTTAGATGGTGGCGCTACCATCGACTTTGAATGTTCAAGCAACCAGTGATAGAAATCATGAATGCACAGTATTAGAAATTAGCTATTTTTACGCTATAATCAAAGATATTCCATCGAATAATGACTGTTTATTGAATATAAAGGCATTACGGACACATTGTTACACTTTTGGTCAAAGTTATATTGCTTAATTACATAAAACTACTCAAAACCTATCAAGATTAAACAAACCTCGATTACGCAAAAAAAAACCGACTCACCCTTATAAAAAAAAAATATCAGTGAATTTGTAATTGCATAAATAAGGCCTGGTAAAAATATTTATTTTTTTAAACGCACAGTTTCGAAGATAAAAAATAAAAATCCCAAAAATAGGTCATTTTTTATAGTTTTTAGCTCGCCGTACGTAGTACCGAAGAGGCTAAAGCATTCGGTCGTGTGTCTGTAGCATTCTCGTATCAAAAAATTTCATTAAGAAAAAGTGTTCGTCTCGTCGCCCTGATTCCGAAAATGTATATAACTTATATACTTGGATGTTAGTCGTCGTTCGTAAGACCAAATTTGTGCCCTCTACTCCTCTGAAGGTACCGGAGCGATTCAATCCAAATTTGGTACACATATTATTTGGCATCCCATTTGAATCCGCTCGCAGTTTAAATCCAATCGCCCGTATACTTCCCGAGTTATAGGGCCCTAAAATTTGGAGCCCCCCTTAATACTGCCCTTATAAAAATAATTGAAACACTTAAAAATTCTACTAAAAATTCTAAGATATTTATTGTCTACAAGATTTTTTCAATTTGTTAACCAAAAGCCCGAAAAAAATTATTAAATATTATAATTTTGAATTTTGAAATATGCACTAAATTATTTTTTTATCAATATAATCTAAATTTGGTACACATATTATTTAGCATCCTATTTGAATCCGCTCGCAGTTTAAATCCAATTGCCCCTATACTTCCCGAGTTATAGGGCCCCAAAATTTGGAGCCCCCTTAATACTGCCCTTATAAAAATAATTAATACACTTAAAAATTCTACTAAAAATTCTAAGATATTTTATGTCTACAAGATTTTTTCATTTTGTTAATCCAAAGCCCGAAAAAAAATATTAAGTATTATAATTTTGAATTTTAAAATATGAACTAAAATTTTTTTTTATCAATATAATCTAAAATTAAATGTAAGACTTTTTACACTTATAACATATTTTCAAATTGTTAACCAAAAGGCCATAATAATTAAAAAGCACTGCTCGCAACGCATATTTTACCTAAGGGCGAGCTCTGCGCGTTGGTGCGTTTTACGCGTACCAAATCTTGTTATTTTTTATCTTCGAAACTGTACGTTTCAAAAAATAAACATTTTTACCAGGCATTATTTATGCAATTACGAATTCACTGATATTTTTTTCTATAAGGGTTAGTCGTTTTTTTTTTTTTTAGAGCTTGATGTTTGACCTTAATTACTAATTCTTTAGCTGTGAACAATCCTTAGGACTTTAAAATCATAAGTATTTAGTTGTTAGCTACATTTTAATACTGAATGTGCTGTTTCCCGCCAAGAAAACTCTGAACACGCTACTTTAAAGCAAATTAAGATTTTCTTAAGTTCGCAATACTGGACAGTGTTGCCAAAGCAAGAAAAAAAGTAAATTGATCCACTAGGAACAAAGTGCGGTTAATTTATGTGTAAACTGATAGTGTCTTGAATATTTTGTAATTTATATATCATAAAATAATTTCGATTTAAAATGCTTACATAATATTTAAGGCTTTTGTTCAAATCCCCATCTTGTATAATATCAACGCGACTCATGTCATTATTCATTTTTCCATCATGCCCCATCATACGTAATAACGTCAACTGTCCATTGGTTTTCCATGTCGCCCGAACGTAATCGTCCATTTTTTCACAAATGCCATCAATAAGTTCCGATAAAAATATTTCCGATTTTACCTGTGGTACAGTCTTTACTTTCGCATTCCCTGATGGATCTAATCGGTATCCGCCGATTTCGACTGTTCTTTTCGGATCAATTTTCGAAATTTCATTCTCAAGCTCCTCAATTGTTGCTTGACAAACTACAATATTTTCATTGTTGTTACATTTTTACCAGTAACCATTATTTACACAAACACTCGGCGATATAAAAATAATTATTTGTTATATGCCTACCTAAGCATTTTAATTGTTTTGAGTCAATTTTTGTGCAACAGATCAAATCACCAAATAAACATATTACAAAAATAATGTATATTGATTTCATTGTATAAAAATACTAGTATTAGCGCGCCCGTTTAGCAAATTTGTGATGTCTTTTTGAGTAAATTTAGGTATGAAATTTTAATTTACTGTTAAATGTACACGTTTACTTGTTATTTTCTAACCTACACGTTTCATTGTTCTGATTGGTTAATCAAGTTACATATGGGTTAACATTTAAACCAATCAGCTGTATTTGACATTATTCATAAAATAAATTAAATTTATGCATTTTTATCACGTGTTTTGTTGTTATATGATATAAAAGTAATAATAAATGATAATGCCCTAGATTTTTTATGTATTTTATACAAATATTAAAATTGCTTTGTTTCAAGTACTAAATATGAGCAATTGCATTTAAATATTTTTTGAGATATTGAATGAGGAATATCCGATTTTTATAAATATATTTGCATGCAGGAGGATCATATTATTATAGTAATATTGTAATTGTGTAATTAATTTTTCCGCGTAAATTTGTGTATCGTGGCGCCTCTAGAGATTGCAACGTACATTAAAATGAAAGGCGAACCAATATGGGCAAGTCCATTATATAACACGGGTGAATCAGGCAACACTGTTTTATATATCAAATAACTTTAAATTCGTTACGTATATCAGGGTCCTAAGAATAAGTAAATCTTAAATGAAATTCATTGTTTTAATTCTGGAATATTTATTGAATGTATCGACATTTCGAAAATATGTGTAAAACTTTAAATTGTTTGACGGATGGACTGTCACAGTGGACTCCTCCAAACAAGCTACAGAGATTCTTCAACAGCCAGTCGCCAGTCGGTCACCAAAGTAGACGGTCTGTTACAGAATGTTTCAAAGTGTGAAAACAAAAAATTTATTCAATTACATTCAATTATCGTGTGATAATCGATTGGACATTGTTAGTGTTGTGTTTGAAAAGTATTTATTGCCGAACATTTCGAAAATCGTGGCTTTTGTAAGGTAAGCAACATATTTCTAATGAATCACTAGCATCAAGTATGTCCTATTTTGTATATTTCAATTCAAATCAAAAGCATTTGCACCCACTATACGAAAATTCATTGAATTATATATGAAAATTCGTTTGAAATCGTATTGTTACATGTGAAAATAACAAGGTACACAAATCTTTTTTTATGTCGTCCAAAATTAGCTCACAACGTATTTCATAGCAGGAGGTGCACTATATTGAATGCCGTTGTTATATTTTGTGTTTATTTATACATTGGTCGATTTTATACCAAATTTAGTGTTTGTTTTATCATCTCGACGTTGCAGTTACGTGACATGGCAACTGCGCGAAGCATGTACTAAAAGATCGAGATTTGCCCGTAAACTTGGCAACTTCGGCTGAACAATGAAGGCGTAGTATTTTTTTGCCGCAAAAATTTGTTCTCAAAGTCAACACAGTTACTATGCCCAAACACTCAACACACACACACACACACATTATTCTCTTTATCTATGGTTACCTATAATACGCATCATATTTTATTTAAAATTATACCCTGTTGATTATAATCGTGCATAATAGAATTTGTTCGAATATTACGAACAATTACGAATATGTTGTTTACGGATGATGGTTTTGTATATAGAAAAGCCGAATGGCCTATTTACATAGTGGTTAATTTCGCGTATTGTCGACGCTTGAGTCAGTGCAGTATGCAGAGGGTCTAGCGATGGCTGTAAGGACGATAGTCGCGTGTTGCACACATACATCGTCTATCGATTTGTAAGCGGGCCAATGGGGAGCCTAGGTTCTTGAATCGCGGGAGCGTCCACTGGTACCTGCGTTGTCACATATAGCCCTCTGCTGCGCACAAAAGTGTTGGGTGAAAGCCGCGGTGCGACGTCGCAACGTTGCCCTGTGTGTGAGACGAGAGAGCGAGATTGCTTGCCTGTCCTGTCCTGTCCGTCGTTGCCAGTTTGTAAACAAGTAAAAATATTGCGTTTGCGTTTCATACCACACCACGAACCGACGAACGACACCACTGGATGTTGTGTGTAGCAGACGCATAAAATGGCTTCAATTGTACATACGCTCAGTTACCAACACTGTTTTATTTATTAAAACTTACACCAATTGCATTTTGTCGTCATAATTATACGAATTATACTCCAGTGTTTACGGAAAATGACTTGTGTTGTTTATAATAATAAATGTGTACGGGTTACGTTAAATTGGTTGTTTAAAACGAGAATTATTGTGCATACGCGTAAAAGCAAACATTTCCAGGTGTTGTTGTTGTGTCGATTTTTCAATGTGTTTGAAATGATACCAACTAGGCTGTGATATGTGATTTGGAAAAGTATCATATGGTAAATATAAACGAGCAGATGTGCGTTTTATTTGTATCCTAGTTTGTTGTACGAGACGGAGACACGACCCACTTGTTCAAATCATATGCAATATCGACATTATTTTTGTTTTAACAGTTAATAGTGAAATATTAAACGAGATAAATCGCAATTTAGTGTAAAATTAGCCTAATTTTGTTCCCAAAATACAATTAAACCTAAGTTCCACTTAAAGTTCGACAAAGAAAAAGAATACTGTTTTAAGTTCCGAATTAAACCGAGTTCTGAATTAATAGCCTTCGTTTGCACGTGTTTTGTTGGCTTATCTTCAATTCGCCCAATAAGTAAAAATACCATTACATAAACGCTGTTGTTTATCAAATATCAAATGTTTGGCAACACATATATGCACCTTTTTCGTGCATATGTAGCGAAAAATACAGGTCATTATGACGTCACACACAAATGTGTTTATATTTTCACAATGGATAATCCATGCAAAGCGATCAATGTCTTTTGTTTGAGTAACTTTTTGTTTGACTAAATGTTTCTCGAGGTGTATTTTGTTTTTGTTTTAACGTATCGCGTGTAAATTGCAAAGCATTGCAGTCGCAGACGTACCATTTCTGCGGAACTCCATTATTGGTTGGCGGCCGGTGGCCGGTGGTTTCAACGTCCAATGGTACGCCGGCTGCGTACTGCGCGCGCATACCTTATTGTGATTAAAAAGACTAATCAAGTCGGAACGCCCCCCTCTTTTGCTCTTCCTTATATACTTGATATTGCGTAATGCCTAATTGTTGACACAGCCATATTCTTGTTGTCATAGTGGAGATAACCCGATAAATACAAATGTATCAACCATTTACACACACACACCTATCACCGTATTTTAGCCCGCTGAACAAACTTTGTTTTTATGGTTATTTATACACTTTTACGCTAGCAGCCACACACACGTTCATATGTTTTCGTACTATAGTTTGACCTTTTTGCTCTCTACTTTTTCAAATCAGATTATTATTGTTGGTTACGGAAGCGTAAAAGGGCCACAAACAAAAAACATATTCGTTAATTATTTATTTTTATACATTAATATAAATGTAAAATTACACATATTTTGAATATACAATTTACTTCCTGTAATTTCACACAAAATTAACCTACTGCACTAAGGTAAAAAAGGTATTCTATATTATCGACAAAAAAAAGTTTTTCAAATATAATAATACGAAACAATTTTGTGTTTTTCGTTCTAGAAGTATCAAATTAATAGATATATACCATACTTTTTTTTTATAATAGAAGTAAATTCACAATTGATTCTAAACTAACCTACTCAACTTTATCAGGCGTAACCTAACCACGAGTTCTATATTACCGACTGAGTATTTTATTGTTTATCAATACTATAATCTGTAAACATATAACCTGTAGTGGCCTTCACTCGACTTTAACATAATTTTTATGATAAATATATGTATATATATACAACATTGCTTTATTTTGTTTAAAATTCTTATCACGATTGCCATGCAACAATATGTGTGGAAACTAGGGAAACGTGAATGTGTAAACCATTTTCAAAGACGGTTTTTCAGTAAATTAATAACTTTTCCAACAAAAATGCTTTAACTTTTATAAGAAAATAATTTTCCCTAACTCTTGCCGTATTCGCGATATTGAAAAAGTAGCTGTAATAAACACTTTCGGTTATAATATTGTTTCAAAAAGCTGGAGTGGTCTTCACTCAACTTATACTTCTATTATCTTTAATATAATATTGTTTTATTTTGTTTTAAATTCATCCTAAGATTGCCGTGAAACAATATCAATATGTATTGAAACGTAAATGTAACATTGCTATTTTCCTAATCGCATTTTTATATTCGAGCAAGTGGCCTGCACTCGACTTTCTTTTACGTTATTTTCATTAGAAATATATATCCCTAACAAATTGTCAAAAAATAACAATACTCCACATTGAACCATTTTGCTTATTATTTTATTACGTTATCAAATATTGTTTCTTCAATATAAAACAGCGAAAGAATCAGTAATTAAGCTTAGAAATTATAAGTAATAATTCCAGTTTGTTGTATGACATACAAAGTAAACGTTCACACCAACAAAATTTATCATATATTGTGTTAATTTTGTTGCTTGGAATGTTGACATTACTTGTCATAATACAAACTAAATTATTATTTGTAATTTTCTAATCTTAATTACTATTTGGTTCGCTGTGAACAATCCTTTAATATTCACCTTATCACTATATTCAATTATAATTTTGAATACATACTGTTTTTCAAAATGTATTTCAATATTTATCTGAAATTAACATAACATTAGAACACGTTCTCCGTATCTATTTGTGTTAATCAGTGAAAAATAACACAAATAATTTCATTCTTTTTTGCTTCTCTGCCAAAATATTTTCATGCATAGTTCATACGGTTTAATAAAAAAATATCTCATATATACATTTTTATGACAACATAAATAAGAATTTTAAGATTTTCTTTAACGGTTTTCTAGTAACTGGTACATTTTTTAAAGAAACTTTTTAAACAAAAGTTGTACAAAATATGAATATCTTTCATTATGAACATAACTATTTTTGCCATAAGTGCAGCCGTTCTAGTGATATTGGAGATAGAACAAACATGCATACTGTAAACATGCACTTCCGGTTTGATTATTCTTTTCAAACATAGGAGGTGCACATCTAGACCATATACAAGTTTGAAGTTTTACAATGTTCCGTTCGACAATTTTGGCTCTAGAGCGTTCACTCACACACATATTCACTCCGAAAATAGTCACATTCGATTCAACGATGGCCAAAACGTGTATATCCGTTGATATATTTTTAAAAAAAATAGTAGGTGCATATCTAGACCATATAAGTCTTAAGTTTGAAGTTTCACAATTTTACGTTACACAGTTTCGGCTCTAGAGCGTTCACACACACACATTCACTCCGAAAATAGTAATATTCGATTCCTCGATTGTCAAAACGTGTATATCCGTTGATATATTCTTTTAAAAAATAGTAGATGCACATCTAGACCATATACAATTCTTAAGTATGAAGTTTCACAATTTTCCGTTCGACAATTTTGGCTCTAGAGCGTTCACACACATATTCACTCCAAAAATAGTCACATTCAAAACAGCAATAGTCAAAACGTGTATATCCGTTGATATATTCTTTTAAAAAATAGGAGGTGCACATCTAGACCATATACAAGTCTTAAGTTAGAAGTTTCACAATTTTACGTTCCACAGTTTCGACTTTAGAGCGTTTACACACACACAAACACTCCGAAAATAGTCATATTTGATTCAGCGAGGGCCAAAACGTGTATATCCGTTGATATATTCTATTAAAAAGAATAGTAGATGCACATTTAGACTATATACAAGTTTTAAGTTTGGAGTTTCACAATTTGCCGTTCCACAGTTTTGATTCTAGAGCGTTCACACACACACGCATCCACTCCGAAAATAGTCACATTCGATTCAGCGATGGTCAAAACGTGTATATCCGTTGATATATTCTTTTTAAAAATATTAGGTGCACATCTAGACCATATACAAGTCTTAAGTATGAAGATTCACAATTTTACGTTCGACAATTTTGGCCCTAGAGCGTTCACACACACAGGCGTCATTCCGCAAATAGTCACATTCGATTTAGGGATATTTCCATTAAAATTTCGAGGTCGATTTTTTTGGGGAACTCTATACTTATTTATTACTTTGTAAAAGGAAGTAAAAATTAGATAATAATTGCGCGATATTATAATATCTTTAACTTCTATAAGATTTATTTAACTTTTAGAGATATACAAGAAGTAATAATTGTTTTTCCGGGGCATATACAAGTCTTTCCGTTGAAATTTCGTTTTTTTTTTTTGTAATTATAAGAAAGTAAGAAATTATAGTTATTATTTTAAATGGCGATAAATATTGAAGTTATGTTATTTAATATTTTAACCATTATTCGTGTTTTATGTTTTCAAACCATTTGCGAGTTTTTATTAATTTGTTAAGTAATACACACATTATTGTGGTCTGTTCGAAATAATGTAATAATTTGATTTGATATTTTCTATAGATTAAAATAGTAATTAAATGTGTTGTGTTCACAACAAATATGAATAATTAGTAGGACTTTACATATATTTTTTGTTTGTGTCATTATCAACATAGTAACCTTATGTTATCAATAGTTCCGTTGTTCTTGTTGATGTAAACAAAACAAAGTTTTGACAACGACACAAATTTTAGGTTAACATTTGTTTGTTGAAACGTCAATATTTTTCGTTAGTGTAAAAAAAATCTGCAAAATAAGTACCATAGGTGTTATAGGTATATTGAAAATTTATTTTATTTTAATTTGATCATTTTTTTAAAAGAACTTATGTAAAGCAAAATGGTTTCGCAAGCATATTGAATCATTTTGGTTCAATAAAAAGAAAGTGTTTTTATAAGGAGACGAACAAAAAGTGTGTGTTTAATATTGTCCAAAATACTTCTAAATATTTGTAAAATTATTCACCTGTTTTATATACACTATACGTATTTTCTTTTAGTAATATTATCAATCAAAACGTGGTTTATTAATATTTAAACCATTGTAACCATTGGAAACTAATCTTTTAAAATAATCTGTATGTAGAAAATGGAAAGTTTATTTTGTTGTTTAAATATTTTTGGTTAAGTTTTATTTGAATTTTAAAGGAAAGTGGTTTATTTCGTAAATATAAACTAAACTAAAAATAAATAATGATCTCAGTACACGATCTAATCAACTTCTAATTTATAACTTTTGATAATTTTTAAGCATTTATTAAATGTTTTTATAAATTTAATATTTTTATAAATATTGGAATATGTTTAAATATAATTTGAATTTAGGACTTCTATTTTTTTTATATTTTAACCCGAAATCGAAGATATATTGTAACATTTTAACATATATAAAATATGTGAAATTGAATAGTGGCTGAATTGGTGCTTTGAGATCTTCAATTATAATGTAAAATTTGTTATATTATATATATTTTTAAATAATTTTGAGCAAGGCTGTTATGATTTTAAATCATTGATTTAAAACATTGATTTAAATGGTGATTTAAAACATGATTTATTTAAAAAAATCGTTGATTTAAATCAATAATTAAAATTTTAACATTAAAATTAACAAATTTGTTAGGTAAAATAAATTAAAATCAATGATTTAAATCGTGATTTAAAACACATTGATTTAAATCGTGATGTAAAACATGATTTATTTTATAAAATCGTTGATTTAAATCAATGATTTAAATCGTGATTTAAAACACATTGATTTAAATCGTGATTTAAAACATGATTTATTTTATAAAATCGTTGATTTAAATCAATAATTAAAATTAACAAATTTGTTCTGTAAAATGAATTGTCGGTGACTATTTGTTATGTGTTTTAAATCACACGATTTAAATCAATGATTTAAATCGTGATTTAAAACACATTGATTTAAATCAATGATTTAAATCGTGATTTAAAACACATTGATTTAAATCGTGACTTAAAACACTTTGATTTAAATCGTGATTTAAAACATGATTTATTTTATAAAATCGTTGATTTAAATCAATAATTAAAATTAACAAATTTGTTATGTAAAATGAATTCTCGGTGACTATTTGTTATGTGTTTTAAATCGTGATTTTAAACACATTGACTTAAATCGTGATTTAAAACATGATTTATTTTTAAAAATCATTGATTTAAATCAATAATTAAAATTAATAATTAAAATTTTAACATTAAAATTAACAAATTTGTTATGTAAAATGAATTCTCGGTGACTATTTGTTATGTGCTTTAAATCACACAATTTAAATCAATGATTTAAATCACACAATTTAAATCAATGATTTAAATCAATGATTTAAATCGTGATTTAAAACACATTGACTTAAATCGTGATTTAAATCGTGATTTAAAACACATTGACTTAAATCGTGATTTAAAACATGATTTATTTTAAAAAATCGTTGATTTTAAATCAATAATTAAAATTTAACATTAAAATTAACAATTTTGTTATGTAAAATGAATTCTCGGTAACTATTTGTTATGTGTTTTAAATCACACGATTTAAATCGAGATTTAAAACACATGATTTATCTAAAGAAATCGTTGATTTAAATCACATGATTTATTTAAAAAAAATCGTTGATTTAAATCAATAATTAAAATTATAACATTAAAATTAACAAATTTGTTATGTAAAATGAATTCTCGATGACTATTTATGGTTGTAGCATTTTTTAAGAAAATGGTAAAAATGATACTTATGAGTATCCAGTATGGATTCAAATAAGTAAGAGTATACGATATATATTATATTTAATTTTTCACAAAACTCTTTCAAAATAATCTTTCAAACCTGATATAATCAACGCTCTGAGCGAAGCAAAACATAAATCTTTATAATCGATATTCAAAACACTCAAATATACGAGTCCTCTACAATGGACTATTAATAATGATAAAAATCAAAAAAATCCTATTTAAATCAAAAGAATAAGTTTTTTTTTAAATTTAAATCATGATTTTTAACAACCCTAATATTGTATATATTTTTGTTTGCAGCCGTACCGATGTGATTTGAAATGAAACGTGCGCGTGTGGATGAGACAGCATTGAAAGACGTCGGTGGTCATCCACAGCCAAATCTGTCAACGAATTCTTCATTTGCCGGCAGAACACTCTCAGCTTCTGTCGGTTCTGTGCATCGGCAGATTATATCCACATCTCAGCATAATACCAGTAAATATACATTTTTTCGCCTTTCAATTAGTCTGGCCTGATGGTTGAGCTTCGACAAGACGAGACAAGTCTTGGTCTCGACTTCATGAGTCATTGTCTTGAGTGAGTCTTGATTTTGCAAGTCTTGGTCTCGAAATGTGAAATATGAAGTTAATTAGTATATAACTTTACATAAAATATTAGATTCCAAAGACTCTTGAAACGAGTTTCGAGACTAGTCTTGGTCTTGTGCGAAGCTCTACCAATGGGATCGTCACGAAATGACACCTGGTGGTGATGCTTGGTACTCTTGAAGCTAGGAGCACAATTTATTGAAGTAATGTTAATATGATTTTCTGTGTTAAATAATATATATATATAAGAATGTAAAGAGTATTGCTCTGTTCCACAAAATATGTAAATGATACGAATGTATATTTTCCACACCAAATGTTGTTATCTGCACCGATTTGCCACCTGGGTACCTATTCTGAGTATCTCAACTCAACCAGATCTCACTCAAAAACGCTGTTGCCATCTATTGGATTCATTGCGTAAACATGATATGACGTCATGGATCTCAATCAATTCGTAAATTTATCTCACTACCTCGGTAGGTAGTGGGACCAGAAAAGTTACTAGTGAGAAAATTGACAGATTATTAGTTGTGTGCCATGACATCTTTGTACAAGTGCAGAGTTTAATGAAATCGCTTGAACTGACTGTTACCCATTTATTACTTGTGAAATCTTTTGCTGGTCTCTTTGTGTTTTTTGTATTTTGTGTTTTCCTTGTTTTGTGTTGTTTAAAACTCACTTACAAACATTTCCGGGCTATTATATATATATAATATTTGTATTTACTGTAGTTTTAAATCTTTTTAAAATAATAATTGTAACAAGTGTTGTAAACTTGAAGTCAGAAAAATCCCTAAAGATCTCACATGCGCGTCTCACTAGTGGTACGTCATCGTTATCTCAAATCTCACGTCAATATATTTAGTTGAGACACTCAGAATAGGGGTCCTGGATTCGTGTGACGTTCCCAAATTGTACCAACAATATACAGCAGGCGTTCAATAGGAATGTGATAAGCTTTTACTATTGAGAAAACGACATACATATTATTTTTTTTAACCTTATAATTACTATAAACCGTATAAATTTACTATAAAACGCTAAAATGCAATATTTATTTAATGCTGTAATTTGTAACTAGAAATTCAAATTTTAGAACTAGATTTTTGTACGTCCTCTACTTTATTATAGTAACAGCGTTGCCATTAAAGTGTAAATCAATTTTAAAACAGTTATACTTATATTGGCGGCCGATGTTATCTGTCAACATTTACTTACTTGTAATCAGCTTTGCTAACTAAATGTAGTTGTGTTGCTATTCTATTTTGTAATAAATAAATAAATAATAATTAAAACCAAGGGTGTTCACAAAATGGAATTGAAAATAATCGAAAGTTTATTTAAAAGTGTTTAATAATTGTTATTTCATGTTTATAATACATTAAACTATTGGTTTATTTGTTTTCGCACTTTCCTATTAGCCAAATATTTTACGAATGCCTTTTCTTTGCATTTTATAGAACTTCAGGAATTCAAATTTTACTGCTCATATAATGAAGTATTCACATAACTAAGCACCTAATTTTCAAATTATGTTTACCAAAGAAGCATTCCTTTGACCCGTAAAATATTTTTATTTGAATTAAACTTTTAGAATATTCCGGTAGAAAAATTGTCAATGTATCCTTGTCTAGTTTTGAATTTTTAAATTTGTCATTCAATAAAAACTGTGACCATTTGATAATTGGGTAAATATAGAACAATATAAAAAATATCAGGAGTGGCCTGCACTCGACTTTCTTTTACGCAGTTTTCACACTATATATATATATATATATATATATATATATATATATATATATATATATATATATATATATATAAATAACCAGCTATCAAACTAACCAATACTCTACAGAATTATCCAGAAATGTCATTTATCTAATTGAGTCTATTTTGTTTTCCTGTCAAACTAACCAATACTCTACAGAATTATCCAGAAATGTCATTTATCTAATTGAGTCTATTTTGTTTTCCTGTCAAAATAGCAGATGATCCGATTTTATAAGCTACATGCGAATCCATGGCAACGCTCTAGAGCCAAAACTGTCGAACCTAAAATTATGAAACTTCAAATTTAAGACTTGCATATCCCCTAGATGTGCACTTGCTATTTTTGTAAAGAATATTCTAACCGGAAGTGCATGTTTACTCCAATATCACTAGAACTTACTTACGGCAAATATAGTTATGTTCATAATGAAAGATATTAATATTTCGGACAACTTTTGTTTGAAACATTTCTTCAAAAAATGTACCAGTTGCGAGAAAAATGCTACGAAACATTATAAATATCTTGTTTACGTTGCCATGGATTCGCATGTAGCTTATAAAATCGGATCATCTGTTATTTTGACAGAAAAACAAAATAGTCTCAATTAGATAAATGACATTTCAGAATATTTCTGTAGAGTATTGGTTAGTTTGACAGCAGGTTTTGGAGATGTTTCGGTTGTTTTATATATGTTTGTAATTTTGATACATTCGTAGGTAGTATTTTCTTTATATTTTTGGCAATAGCAAAAACGGGAAGAATATTGAGAAATTAAATATATTGTCGGCATAACATAAAGAATAGGCAAAAACTGCAATTCTGTGTGCTTCCATCTAGCAAAATAATGATGCGAAGAACCCCGCAATTTGTATAGTTGTTGTGGCACCCACTGAGACATTTTACACACATGTATTATAGTAAACAAATACAATCACCAATTCTTTTGTTTCTACTCCCCACATAATTGGTTGAATCATTCCACGCATAAAAACGCGCATACACTCTTAAAAATAATGCATACGCATATAACTGTATGAATCACACAGTACGCAGCAAATAATATCTACAGTTTACTGCAGATTAATGTAATTAAATTTGCGGTTTATTAACTAGCCTGTAGGCTTACAAAAGTTGCCTGATTATTTAATTTTTATATATATATTATTATTATTTTTTTAGCATCTATAGCGTACTCGTCCAGTGGTGGCGTCAAGGTTATAGAGCCCCCTGGCTCCGGGGGCATGCAGTCTAGCTTGTATACAAGTGCACCAGTGAGCTACTCTGGGGCTATGCCCTCGGCGACGGCGCCCCATTCGGGCAAACCCCAGGCCATGCAACCGCTACCCATATCGCAGCATGGCCAGTTGCGTAATAAGGTAAACAATCATTTATTTTGAATTTACAATATTTTATATTGTAAAACGAGTTAAAAAATATTCTCGAAATCAGAAACAAATCACACTAGTTGGTTTTAAATTAGTTTAAATCAAAACTCCTGTTATTTTTAAGTATATCGAAAACGGCAGTTAAGGGGTTATACGCAATCAGGATTTTCAAAAAATATTTTTTTTTTAAATGTACATATATTTAAGTATATACACAGAAAATTTCATGTCAATCCGACGAATATTCTCGAAGTTACTCGCATATTTGTAAAAAATATTTACCATGTGTGTTTTTGAAACTGAACGCGTTTCTCTCAAAACTATGTTTGTAAAGTCGGTGTGAGCAAGATATTTCGGAAATGGCTGAACCGATCAGTCTCAAATTTGTACACATGCTTAATAAATATATTTTTTAGTGATTAATCGAAGCATTTTTCTCGCCGATAAATAGTTTTCATTTTATAAACAATTTAAGGCCAAAATTGTTACCGAAAATAGCAATTTTGTGTTAGAGAAGCCGCCATTTTGCAAAAAAATTATGTTTTGCTTATTCCTTCGATTAAATACTAGATAATACCTTATATTAACGAATTTATTTTTGTTTTTTTCATATTAAAAGATCCAGTCCAGATATATTGTGCACACACCGCAAAACCCCTTTTTTTTTAAAGAAGCCCCCGGAGATCGGCTATGGCAGCTTCAAAAATCATTATTAATACAAATAAAAAATATCAAAATAAAGTTAATAGCTACCACAATATGCATATAAATTTTTACATTAATAAATTAAGATATCTATCCAGGAAAAAATCTTGTAACTGCGTATAACCCCTTAAAGAACAATTAATACATTTATAAGTAAAAATATTAAGATTACTTGTAAGTTTTGTTTGAATAATTTTTTAAAAACTTACTATTTACTGAAAAATCGCTTTCAAAAGTAGTAAATTTATGTTGTATCCATGGTTACTTCATATTTACTAAATTATTTCATTATAATCGCCCATATAAACGAATGCCAAAATTTAAAACAATATGAAGATTTTAGCAAAATATTCTAATTTTCTTTTTATATTAACTTTGATTATACGGACAGTTTAGATTACGACAGATTTAAAAAAAAAAACTCATTTTCTAGAATAGAATCAGTAGTGGTGGGAAAATATAATTAAAAAACTTAAGTATGTATTTTATTTTTCGTGACCAGTGCCTGTTTAGTAGTATAAATTTATTTCCAATAACTATAAAATTGTGCAATACTTCGATTCGTTATGCTGTGTTTATATTAATACAATATTATTCTTGTTCAATAGAGCCATTGTGGTGGTGGCGGTGGTTCTCAGAGTCCACCAACGGCAGCTGCTTCTTCGGCCCCACAAGGTCCGCAACAGCAGTCTCCCAGCAGCTGCCAGCGACTCAAGGTGGAGGATGCACTCTCGTACTTGGACCAGGTCAAATACAAATTCGGCAATCAGCCGCAGGTTTACAACGATTTCCTGGACATCATGAAAGAGTTCAAAAGTCAAAGGTGCGTACATTCACTTTTCGAGTTATTCCTAATTCTAATCACAAACATTTCCTAGAATATTTTAATTAGTTTGGAAATCAAACACTGATTAAAAATAGTTTTATGTATTTCGGTAAATAACTGCTTCAGTTTATCTATTTTCTCCATTTTTATTTTCTTGGAAGAAGTCTAAAAAGGAAGTATTGTAATCATGAAGACTCAACATTTTAACAGAAATACACGGTTTGACCCGTTGTCTTTGAAAATAATAGTTTACTCTTGCTAATTTTCACATATCTCGAAAACAACACGAGTTAGAGAAAACGTGGTTATTAAATAAGAAACACAGCATTATTATAAATACAAATAGTGAATGGATAAGAAAGTCGAGTGAAGGCCACTCCATTTTTTTTAATTATTATTGCGAAAGTAGATATTATTTTTAGCTACGTGTTTTTTAACCTTCATATTAGAAAATAGTAATGTAAAATTTCCGGGAATTTTTAAATAATTAACCTTTCCAATAACATTTTTCGGAAACTTACGCCATTATAAATCTTGTTGTAAAATTTGAAATTTTGTTACAATTTTCTATATAAATTAAATAGTAATATTAACGTTTTTAAGTTTGTACGGTTTATACTAATTATAAGGCTACAAAATGTCTATTGCAAATCAAACATTAATTGAATAAACTAATACATCGAACATAATTATAGTTTTCTGCAGTTAATTATATATTTAAATATGTACTAATTAATGAACAACAGACTAAAATAAAAATGTACTAATTATAATATATAAAATAAGAATGATTACTTTAAATTTCAGTATTGATACCCCGGGCGTCATAGGGCGTGTCTCGAACTTATTCAAGGGTCATCCTGAGTTGATTGTTGGCTTTAACACATTTCTACCATCCGGTTACAAGATTGAAGTACAAGCAAACGATCAGGGGTACGCGTTTCAGGTGTCTGTGAGCATGCCCTCGCCAAATCCACCCTCTATATCTTCGGGTAACGTGTCGCATTCGGGTGCAGGCGGCGGAGGATCTGTTACCGCGGGCCAAAGTGGTAAACCGGCCGTTCTTCAAATTCTCCAAGGGTAAGTTTATTTTATTTGAATTATTTCGTTTTTGATATGGATGTGACATTTTGTTTCTAGTGTTGTGGTACGGTAAATTATTTGTTTTTGTTGAACTTCTCAAGGAATGTCTTGTCTCAAAATTGATAAAAATACGTGTATAATAAAATATATATATATAGATTAATCATTTTTGTTGTTAGTTATTTTTATGTTTAAAATTGTTGCTAAGAATAAAATCACAATGTCAATGTCAATGAAGAATATTATCCACTAGTAAGTCATTTCACACTATTGAGGATTAATAATTTAATATTTTTAAATATCAGAGTGTTTCTTGAGTAATAATGATCCATTTTATATTCTATTGTTAGGAAAATCTACTTATACAATAAAGTCTATTAAAAACAAAAACAAAAAAAAGCTTATGATATATGTAAAAAGAAACAACTATTGAATTATATATTGATTTTGGGAATAAATATATTTTTTTATGATGATTCAGTCAAGGTTTCGCAAATTTTTCATCTGAAATTTATTGATGAACAACTTGGCAGACTGATTAGTATTCAAAAAATTGTTTTCATCATAGCATGTTGTGCATTTCCATAAAATATCGTTGTTGACACTTTGCTTGTACGTAACCACTGAACGTAGTGCCGTAATTTTGTGGATGTTTTTAAGTAATGCTTGTTGAATGTTTCACGTAATGCAAAATAATATGATTTTCGGTTACAGTTCGGGCACTATAATTCACTCGAATATGGGGTCTGGTGCTCCCCAGAATATCTCTGGGACGTCACTGAACTCGAGCTCCAGTAGCGGCGGTTCACTGGGCACCATGGGCCACGCCCCTTCTTCAGGCGGCGGTGGTACTCTGCCTCCGAGCATCTCCCCAGCTGCGGCCACTTCGTTGCCGCCTCATCACTCCAACAACCCGTATCAGTCTAACAACATGGTACCCCACAATAATCAACATCATCATACTATGTCCCAGGTAATATTAATGGTAACGCTTTTTAGCGGGGTAAATATTATTGTCGTTTTCTAAATGAAATAGTATGTCTCAGTTTAAAAATATATAGATATTTATTAAAAATTGTGCAATTTTTGTAAATTTTAAATGCATTTATTTTGGTTGGTAGCGTTTTTTTTTTTTTAGCAACAATTATATAAATATCAGGTTTTTAAAATAGAATTTGTCAGAAATAAGGTGTTTTAAACTTTGATCAAACCGGATGCATGGGTTGGATAATCTCTATAGAGTAACATACTATACGAGTGCCATAAATATGCTACATTAAAATTAAATTAAAGTGAGTTTTTGATGAGCATATATAACCAAAGACTTTCATCAATTTGTGACAATTTGTTCATTCTCTAAGGCTGACGTTTACGTATCTCCTATTTCGGCAGTTAACCAATTTTTTTTATTTTCTCAACTTTGCAAAAGTAAAATCAAACGATTATGTTCCTCAAAATTTATTAAATAAATGGAGTGATATTTACTCGACATTCTTATACTGTAACTATCTACAAATAATATTGCTTTATTTAGTTTTAAATTGTATCTTCGATTGAGATGAAATTATACCAATATGTAAATGTAACAAGTCTGCATTCTTACACTAGTTTTCACAAGAAATATATATCCCAAACAAACTATCAAACCAACCAATACTCCATAGTAATACTCTGAAATTGTGCCATTTAGCTTATTATTTTATTTCGTTATCAAATACTATTTTTTAACATTCACCTTATAAATATATTCAATTATTTTATTTAATATGTACTGTTTTTCAATAGTCCATCCACGAAACACGTTCTCAGTCGATCTATTTGTAGTAATCAATTTCAACTCAATTTGTTTTCCTATCAAAATGTTGCCTGGAATAAGGGTTTCCCGCATTTTTTAAAAGTAATTTTAATCGAAATAATGCTTACTGAAGACATATTCAAAACATGTTTAGTTTTTCTTAATTCATTAATTAAACTACAATAAATTATTAAAAAGCCATATTTCGTTTATGATTTATTAAATATAAATGTATTAAATAAGAAATTTAAGTTTTTCCGTAGCAGTTTCTCGTAACTGGTACATTTTTTTGAAGAAACTTTTCAAACATGTGCAAAATATTAATATCTTTAATTATGAAAATAACTATTTTTGTCATAAGTGCAGTCGTTCTAGTGTTATTGACGAAAAAAAAAAAAAAATGCATTGAGTTCCGGTTTGAATATTCTTTTTTAAAAATAGGAGGTCTATATCCTAGACCATATACAAATCTTAAGTTTGAAATTTCACAATTTTAGGTTCGACACTTTTGGCTACAGACACACAGACACCAAAATAGTCACATTCGATACAGAGAAGGTCAAACGTGTATATCCGTTAAAACTGGAATTCGAAATTTTCATGATTACAAGAATACTTATTAAATATAAATTATTTTCAAGTAAACGGTG
Source organism: Leistus spinibarbis (assembly GCA_933228885.1). Lineage (NCBI taxonomy): Eukaryota > Metazoa > Arthropoda > Insecta > Coleoptera > Carabidae > Leistus > Leistus spinibarbis. Next base: position 6,367,470 of record OW121791.1, read on the forward strand.
CATTTTAAAAATAAACTTTAAAGTATAAAGTTTCTAGAAATATTAATATCTTCAACTTTTATATGTTTAACTTTTTCTCTAACTCATGTCGTTTTCGAATTATTGAAAAAGTAACAAGAGCAAATCACTACTCTGGTTAAGTTATTGTTTTCAAAAGTAGATTTTCTTCATTAACAGTTTTACTGTAGAGCGTTCACAGATACACAGACGTCATTTCGAAAATGATCAGAAACTATTCCTGGCGGATCAAAACTTGTATTTCCTTTAAAATTTCTACGCCTGAATTTTTCGTAATTACATAATTTTATTATATACATTCGTATATGAATGAAGTAGTCTTATAGCCTTAGGTTGTAGTTTTTTTAACAAACATTTTGGGATATGTTAAGAGACTATTTTTGTTTACATATATATATTTAAAAAAAAAAAGTTTAGGTATTTGCAAATTTAATGTTTAAAAAAACTATTAAGTTGTTCCCTATATAAGATAAAAGAAATCCTTTAATAAAATTAAATATCTGGAGTGGCCTACACTCAACTTTCTTTTACGCAGTTTTCACTGATTATTGAATATAAAAATATAAAATTAGAAAATAATAATCTAACAGAAACAATATGAAAAAAAAAAGCTTACCTTATATAAATGAATGGGTGGAAAATTATACCAATACCAATTTGTAATGGTTTGGAAGTACTAGCTATCAAAACTAACTAAAATGTCATTTATCTAATTGAGTCAAAATAGCAGATGATCCGATTTTATAAGCTACATGCGAATCCATGGCAACGTAAACAACATATTTATAATGTTTTGTAGCATTTTTCTCGCAACTGGTACATTTTTTGAAGAAATGTTTCAAACAAAAATTGTGCGAAATATTAATCTCTTTTATTATGAACATAACTATTTTTGCCGTAAGTCTAGCCGTTCTAGTGATATTGGAGATAGAACAAAAAATGTATAGAGTAAACATGCGCACTTCCGGTTTGAATATTCTTTTCAAAAATAGGAGGTGCACATCTAGGGCATATACAAATCTTAAGTTTAATATTTCACAATTTTACGTTCGACAGTTTTGGCTCTAGAGCGTCCACAGACATACAGACAGACGTCATTCCGAAAATAGTCACATTCGATTCAGGGAAAGTCAAAACATGTATATACGTTGAAATCTCGAGTTCGAAATTTTTCATGATTACAATACTTACTTATTACTCTGCAAAAGAAAGTAAAAACCATTTTATATTTAAAAGAACATACGTCTAAAAAAGACACGCGTGCTGTACTTTAACATAGCTGTTGCAAAGTGACCAACACATGATGTGTGATCTATTTACGAGCTAAAGCAGTGACAAAATGCAGTTATATCAAATTAATAATATAATATTAATAAATGATATATAAATATATATTTTTCAAATATATGTTAAAAATGTAAATATTATTTAACTTCCTTAGTCGTAGGTACTAAAGAGCCTAGTGATTCTTATAAAAGTTGAAGAAATTAAAATCTACAAAACTTGTTTGAAAAGTTCTCTTAAAAATGTACTACAAAATTTGTTTGTGATATTAGTGCGTTTTTTAATTCGAATCGGTTTCATTTTTCACTGTTTTGTGACTCAGACGTTCGGATATTGCATTTGAACACATTAAATAACCGAATATGAAGGTCAGAAAGTACAGAGTTAGAGTGTAACAACAACGAACAACTAGTTAACCGCTTTGACTATACATATTTATTTAAAATTTTATAAATGATGAGTATATCTTCTTTCAACTTACAATGTCAACACTATTTTCGCTTAGGCCCAGGCAGCCCAACAAGCTGTAAGCCAAGCGCTATCCCATGTTGAAACCGGTGTGGTCCACCATCCGCCCCAGAATCAACCAGTTGAATTCAACCATGCCATCAACTACGTGAATAAGATCAAAGTAATACCCCCCGGATTCGGATTTCGTCCCGAAATTAAACTAACCATACTTTTACGTTTTCACTTAGAATCGATTTCAAGGTCAGCCAGAAAAGTACAAACGATTTCTGGAGATACTTCATACGTATCAAAAGGAACAAAAGATCTTGAAAGAAGGCCATCACCCGATCAGCGGTATGGGGCCTCATACGGGCGCGCTTAGCTCAGCCGGGAAACATTTGACCGAAGCTGAGGTCTATAGTCAAGTTGCCAAGTTGTTTGAGAACCAGGAGGATTTACTGGCGGAGTTCGGGCAGTTTTTGCCCGATGCTACAAGTCATCAAGCGGCATTGGTAAGATTATTATCATTATTGTACTTTTTTAGCTCGCCGTACGAAGTATCGCAGAAGCTAAAGCATTCGGTCGTGTGTCTGTAGCATTCTCGGATCAAAAAAATATCATTAACAATAAGTGCTTCTCTCGCCGCTCTGAATCCAAAAAAAAAAATATATAACATATACTTCTATGTTAGTCGTCGCTCGTAAGACCAAACTTATATACTTGGATGTTAGTCGTCGCTCGCTCGTAAGACCAAATGTGTGCCCTCTACTCTTCTGAAGGTACCGGAGCGATTCACACCAAATTTGGTACACATATTATTTGGCATTCCATTTGAATCCGCTCGCACTTTAAATACAATCGCCCGTATACTTCCCGAGTTATAGGGCCCCAAATAAAAATAATTAAAACACTCAAAAATTCTACTAAAAATTCTAAGATATTTTATGTCTACAAGATTTTTTCACATTGTTAACCCAACGCCCGAAAAATATCTACCTATAAAAATCACTTAATAATGAGTTACACCAACTAAAAATAATAATTTTATTCCAGAATGATTTAATTTAATATATTTTACGCCTTGAATTGACGGTTTTGTAAATATTTTTATAAAATAGATAAAATAGTAAAAAAAAAATGTTACGTTGGTACTAAGTACGTTTACATCTGTTTTGCGTTATTGTTAATATCGATTCGACGTATATGCCTATTTCAAATCAGTGTTTTTCAAGATTATTTCATTGAGCCTCACTTTCTTGTAGATTTAGCTCGTCGTACGGAGTATCGAAGAAGCTAAAGCATTCGGTCGTGTGTCTGTAGCATTCTCGAATCAAAAAATGACCTTAACAAAAAAATGTTTGTCTCGGCGCCCTGAATCCAAAAATATATACAACTTATATACTTGGATGTTAGTCGTCGCTCGTAAGATCAAATTTGTCCCTCTACTCTGAAGGTATCGGAGCAATTTACACCAAATTTGGTACACATATTATTTGGCATCCTATTTGAATCCGCTCGCAGATCCAATCGCTTGTATACTTACCGAATTATAGGGCTCCAATATTTGGAGCCCCCCGTAATACTGCTCTTAGAAAAATAATTAAAATACCCAAAATTTCTACAATTTCTTTTTAAGATATTTTATATCTACAATATTTTTTGCATATTGACAACCCAAAGGCCGTAAAAAAAAAAATTCAAACTAATTTAGTATTTTACAATATTCACAAAAAATATAATTTAGTATTTCAAAATATTCACTAAAAATATATATTTCAAAATAATCTGCAAAAAATTGTAAGCCATTTATTTCGATAACAGTTTTTTATATTGTTAACCAAAAGGCTATAATAATTAAAAACAATAATTTTTTAAATTAAAAAGTTTGCTGCTTGCATCGCATATATTAATTATAAATTTAGTATTTCAAAATATTCACTAAAAATATATATTTCAAAATTATCTACAAAAAATTGTAAGAATTTATATCGATAACATTTTTTTTTAAATTGTTAACTAAAATGCCAAAAAATTAAAAACAATTATTTTTTAATTTAAACAGTTCGCTGCTCGCATCGCATATATTAATTATAAATTTAGTATTTCAAAATATTCACTAAAAATATTTATTTCAAAATAATCTGCAAAAAATATATATTTCAAAATAATCTGCAAAAAATTGTAAGCCATTTATATCGATAACAGTTTTTTAAATTGTTAACTAAAATGCCATAAAAATGAAAAACAATTATTTTTTAATTTAAAATGTTCGCTATAAATTTAGTATTTCAAAATATTCACTAAAAATATATATTTCAAAATAATCTGCAAAAAATTTATATTTCAAAATAATCTACAAAAAATTGTAAGACATTTATATCGATAACAGTTTTGCCATAAAAATTAAAAACAATTATTTTTTAATTTAAAATGTTTGCTGCTCGCAGCGCATATAATAATTGAAAATTTAGTATTTCAAAATATTCACTAAAAATATTTATTTCAAAATAATCTGCAAAAAATATATATTTCAAAATAATCAGCAAAAAATTGTTAACCAAAAGGCCATAATAATTAAAAACAATTATTTTTTAATTTAAGAAGTTCGCTGCTCGCATCGCATATATTACTTATAAATTTAGTATTTCAAAATAATCACTAAAAATATATATTTCAAAATAATCTGCAAAAAATTGTAGGCCATTTATATCGATAACAGTTTTTTAAATTGTTAACTAAAATGCCATCAAAATTAAAAACAATTATTTTTTAATTAAAAAAGTTCGCTGCTCGAATCGCATATATTACTTATAAATCGTGTGGTTCTTCGCCATAAAATTAAAATAATATAAATCTATGTATGAAATCAAGATTATTTTATACATTAAAGTTAAGCCGCATTCACAACCCATTTAAATTTCAAAACATTCTAGTTTGGCTATAGGATATACCTGTAACCATTCACAAACACTCTTAATTGAATTTTCTAAATTACAATTTGCCTTGGTCTCTTATTTTAGATACAATAGGCCTTGGTATCTGTCAATTAACTATTTTGTTGGTTATGTACTTCTTTTTACAAGTTGTGCCGGTAGTTAGTGCAGTTAATAAAATCAACAAATATATGCAAACTGTTTAAGAAGTTATAATAATCTTATCCATCATATATTAGAACTATTACACTTTAAAAAGCTAAATTGATTGTGAACTGTTTAATGTGAATGATCTTAAATGATTGAAAGTGAAATTTCTAAACATTTTCAATTTGATTGTGTATGTTGCTTTAATTCTATAAATTAGCTAAATGTGTATTGTTTTTCGTAAAATTTATGAGTAGGGGGGCACTCGTTTGTTTTTTATTGAAAAAACAATTGGTGTTTGACGTTTAGATGTGAGGTTATGTTTTTATTTTTAATTATTTTTATTATGCCTTCACTTGCTGGACTCGTGTTTAATTAAAGTTTCTTTCACTATTCTATTTAAAATTATATATTTTATAAAATAAATCATAAAATTAAATGTTTCTTTGACTTTTTATGAATTTTTTTTGACTTTTTATGAAACTTTTTTGACATTTTTAAAAACTTTTTTACTTTTTTAAAAACTTTTTTGACTTTTTAAAACTTTTTTGACTTTTTTAAAAACTTTTTTGACATTTTTAAAAACTTTATTGACTTTTTTAAAAATTATTGACTTTTTTAAAAATTATAGACTTTTTAAATCTTTTTTGACTTTTTTAAAACTTTTTTTTTTATATGAGTGAAATGTACTTTACATAAAATAATATTTATTTAACTAATTTATAGAACTAAATAATGATCTTAATTTTCAACACAGATTTATATTATCGTCTCTATAATTATTTACTTTAATTATATAGCGAAGTATATATTTGTTTTTATAGTTTATGTTTAACGCAACTGTTTGAGGACCTCAAAACTTGATAAAATTCTCTTAATATATTGTATGAACGCTCTAAAGCCAAAATTGTCGAACCTAAAATTGTAAACTTCAAACTTATTACATGGTCTAGATGTGCACCTTTTATTATTGAAAAGAATATTCAAACCCGAAGTGCATGTTTACTCTATTAATTTTTTGTTCTATCTCTAATATCACTAGAACGGTTGCACTTATGGCAAAAATAGTTATGTTCATAATGAAAGATATTAATATTTTGCACAACTTTTGTTTGCAACATTTCTTCAAAAAATGTACCAGTTACGAGAAAACTACGAATAATCATAAATATTTTGTTTATGTTGCCATGGATTCGCATTTAGATTAATAAATCGGATCATCTGCGCCTGTTAATATTTTGGCTAAACAAAATAGACTCAATTAGATAAATGACATTTCAGAGTATTCCTGTGTAGAGCAGTGGTTCTCAATTTTTTTGAAGTCTGGGAACACTAAACTCTGATATTTCATTTGCGCGGAACACTTACAACATAAGCTTTTAACTTTGCATTGATTTTTCTTTTGCAAAACAATTTTTAATTGTGTATTTGATTTTTTCGCGAAACACATGAAGGGGCTTCACGGAGCATCAGTGTTCCGCGGACCACGGATTGAGAACCACTAGTGTAGAGTATTGGTTAGTTTGACAGTTGGTTTGGGATATATATATATAGATGATTAGCTTTAAAAATATCTGGAGTGGCCTGCACTCGACTTTCTTTTACGTAATTTTCACTTGAAATAAATAAATATATGTATATATATATTTTTTTTAAATGTAAATTACGTAAAAGAAAGTCGAGTGCAGGTCACTCCAGATATTATTTTAAGCTAATCATTATTATTGTTATATAGTCTTTTTCGATTTGATAGTTTTGTTTCGTCTTAAATCTTCCTAATTGTAAGATTAAAATTGTTAAGAGTATTCATACATCTAGATTCGACAGAGAGGATCTGTAATACCTAAGTTTGAGATACACTGTTTCTGCAATATTATTTGTCTCTTGCTGTGAATTGTGACTTCTATATACTTTATTTTTATTTTTTGTTTCTTTGTGTTTATATTCGTTTGCATGAAATTTGCATTTCATTTGCAAGTACAGTGAAAATATTTAAACTTGAAACTGCGAACAGAATCATAAAACTTTCTTCATTCTACCGATATTTCTTGACGCAAATTGTATTAATATTTAATAATATTAAAATAATAATAATAATAATTATATATTGTTTTATTTGCGCGTTGCATAAATTAAATTATTTGATACAAAAATTGTTACTAATAAAATTAAAAAAATAACTTCGTTTTTCATGCCTGTGCAATATAAAAATTCAGTTTTCATTTCCAATTTTGAGTTGTATTCACATTATTCGTGTTACTTTACTTTAAAAAAATCGTTTATTTTCATAATATGTCATTGTTTTACTAATCTATTCTTACTACGAAAAGTGTGAACAACTCCGAAATAGTATTGCAAATACTAAATCGCGACTCCACTGTATTTTCGAACATGTATATATCAGCTCAATTGAAATCGAATCAATTTAGTAGACAACGAATTTTAAAACCAATTGTCTATCATAATGAGATCAGTGAGAATTTCAATCAATTTGTATCTTTTCTATTTTCATATAAAACGATTATTTTCATACCCTTTGAATATAGATTATATTAATCATAGATGATATAATCGCTGTTAGCACTAAGTTATTTAGAGTTTTAATTAATAATTAAATTGAATTTAAACAGAGTGGCAAATCTCTATCGAATGATCACTCGTCTATTGTGAAAAAACCAGTGTTGAAGCCGTACAACAATACCAACACGATACGCGACAGAGAGCACCGCGAGCGTGAACATCGGGAGGTCCTAAACATGGAACGTGAACGAGAGATTCGTGACCGTGAGCGTGAACGACATCAAAGTCTTTCAGGTATGCACTACTTGAATATCTAATCATATGTCGTTGTAACTTAATTCATTTATGCTTGGTTTCATCTTTGAAGAGATAGAATTTAATACAAATTGATTTGTTACATAAAATCAATATTGTATTACTTATTATTTAAAAAAAATATATATATTATTACCTTGCTTCTCTTATGTTTACATTTCTCGGCTTACGAACATTCGATTTGCGAACACGAATTCGTTCATAAACCGAGAGTTGTCTGTAATCTAAAAAATATAAACAATCAATTCTGTAAAAATTATAAAAGTTTCTTGTTTTTTAGCTCATCGTACAGAATGTACAAAAGATCTATATTGATGTGTCTGTAAAATTCTTGGATAAAGAATAATTAAAAATAATAGTTTTGAAATTTAAAATATTGTAGCGATCGCATTAAAAGACTGGCTATTGTTGAAATCAATCAATAACAATGTTATTATCTTTTACATTTTATCTCTTCAAAGTTCAGTGTTAATAATTAATAGGTTTTCATTTTTAATTATCAGTGGTTAAAGAAATGTTATCTATATTAAAAAAAAAAAACTAAAACATCCACTGAATAGATAATACCACGAATTAATGGCATTGGTGCCCGCACCTATACTTGTTTAACTGACTATGTTTAACCCGTACATTTATATAATGAAAAATTAATTTGTTACTTACCGATGTAAAAATTAAGTAAACAATCCTTAAAATGGCATATTGATTCCTTTAAGTGGATAAAAAAATCACGCTGCTATTTATTTTGCAGTCGAAAACAAAAATCATTCTAATAATAATTTTGTTGATGAAGATTAATAATCTATTTCTCGTAACGCGTATTTTAAAATATAGATATTTATAATATGTCTATTTTGGGACAATAAACAAAATTCCATCAATTAACAATCATTATACATTATTAAAATATCGGAAAATAACAAAACTTGTTTGGAAATCACATGTTTTGTATTTTCTATACTATGATGTTTTATTTTTTTTTATTATTTTATTTGAAGTAACATGATTCTTTTATAGTAAAATTGCTTATGTTTAGATATTAGGTGAAATTTAAAATTCTACTGTACATGTTAAAACCTGTCCAAATTAGTTTTCAGTTAAGGACGAGCAACGAACAGTTGAAATATGTAAAAATTCAAGGATATTTTATGTCTATTAATTTTCTTTAAATTGTTAGACCAATAAATAATTAAAAACAATTTTGAAAATTAAAATATTTAGTTTTATAATATTTATAAAAAAAAAACCTATATATATATATATATATATATATATATATATATATATATATATATATAAATATATATAAAGTTTCTTGGATCGTGGGCCCAAAGGCGAAAAGGAAATTATGAGAAATAATTATTTTGAAATTGAATGTTTTGTTGTAATCAATCAATTGTTTGGTTCCTACATATTTTTTTTTTTTTGTGAACTTTTATAAATACGATTGAAAGTAATTCACATATTCTTTAAATATTCTATATAAAAAAAAAAAAAGGAATTAAATTTACATAATTGCAATAAAGTAAAATATGGCGAGATATTGAACATAACGTAAATATTTTTATGATGATTCAGTCAAGGTTTCGCATATTTTTCATCTGAAATTTACAATGCTGAACAACTTGGCAGACTGAAAATATTTTGAAATATGAATCTATTCAAGTTGAGATGTGTTTTTCGACTGTAGTAATTAATGAGAATGGATCGTGTCTTCTTGTGTTCAATCTCCTTTAAAATGAAACATGTTCGAATGCAAGAATAACAAATGTCCGAAACGTCGACAAATAATAAAATTTAGTTTTATTTTAAAGGAGACTTAAACCTGAAAATACTATTCATCCTTGTTATTCTTTTTCCCTTCCTTTTATAGTTATATTAATCGCATACATTATTTTATGTACAAAATGTATTTGCAAACATAAACATTGTCAATGTATGTTTTTTATAGGGCAAAAACCGGGACACACTTCTGGCCAAATAAAGCGTTCGCCTACGTTCGGTCTGAACGCAACCCTTTCGAATCTTCACCGAACCGAAGCACCGCCAGCGAAAAAGCACAAAATCATCTCGTGTCGCGATGTGACGCTCGCGGAAGCCGGCAAATATGGTACGCTAAACGATTACGCGTTCTTTGACAAAGTTCGAAAAGCGTTACGGTCCCAGGAAGTTTACGATAACTTCTTGCGGTGTTTAACGTTATTTAATTCGGAAGTGATATCGAAAAGTGAGTTGGTGCAACTTGCCACACCATTCCTCGGTAAATTCCCCGAACTTTTCAAATGGTTCAAAGAGTTTATGGGGCACAGTGACCAAGGCATCGAGACCATACCAAACAATGTCGCCCGACAAGAACGGCCCCAAGGGGACAACGCTATGGAAATTGGTGAGCTGACTTTTTGTTTAATATCTATCTTATAGTTTTTTTTATAAAGTAATCTCAACCTTTTAAGAATCACGGTTCCCATTAACAATATTTATATCGCGTATCCACCCTAGGAAAATACATCAATTGGCATTTGCAGTTAACCAATCTCACTTTCGTGAGTCTGACTGTGTGTCTGCATAGATTGTTAGTTACTAATTGCTTAAGCCATTAAAAATAATCATTTTGAAATATAAAATATTTATAAATGTTTGGAATATCTCAATATTGTTAGCAATTTTCTTGAGTAAACACAGAAAATCAATTATTATTTCAATAATGGTTGAGACTCTCGTCTTTCACCGTTAAGGCCTGGGGTTCTATTCCTGCCCATGCCAATTTGCATTTAAAAAAAGAACGTTCTATGCATTCTGTGTATATATATATATAATGAACTGTAAAAATATTCGTGCAATTTTTTAGTGCCAACTGTTGATTTTTTACACAATGCCATTTTATAGAAACACAAAATGAATATATGGTATTTGAAATAAAGTAGACTAGTTTGTAATGTAAAATCAATATGTAGAGGTAACTTGAATATTCTCTAGACAGCAAATGTCGATAGCAATTTAATTTTAAGTTATATTTTTAGTTAATTTTTTTAGCCTTATCGCTTTTTTTATATTAAATTTCATAGAAACTATTTTTATTGGTTAAAAAAATTAATCCATTTAGAAAAGAACATTTATCATAAAGAAACGTTTAATGTTGGAAAATTGCATTAGAGCTTTATTCAAATTACATAGATATTTTCGTTTAAAAACTTCAAATACAATCGAAATTCTATTATATGCATTTTTATTTTATAAAATTTCATAGAAATTGTATTTTTATTGGTTAAAAAAACTTAATCCATTTAAAAAAAGAACATTTATCCATTATAAAGAAACGTTTAATGTCGGAAAATTGCATTAAGAGGAATCCCTACCCAGTAGCATGAAAACAAAAATCATCGTTCCGCTCTTGACATTTTCTGATCCTAAATTAAAATATATTCGTTCCAAAAAAATATATGTCGCTTAAGACTGATCTAATGCACGTGTCTGTACAGACGAAATTTTACAAAATGTATATATTTTACATATAAAAATAAATGAAACATGTGCCAAAAATTGATGATTTTCATAAGAGGTTTATTATGAATTGAATAGCGATATTCGCAATTTACGTCTGTACATGCCTAGATTGAACTTTTAACTTGCAATAATTATCAGAAATATCTTTAAAAAATACATTTTATAGTCATATTTTGAAATATTGTAAGAGCATTTTCAAGCAAACTGTATTCTAATTTAGTTACTGCCTTTAGCGGTAACATTTGTAAACACTGCGGTACAGTTGAAACACAAGCATTTCAATATCTGGTTTTTATGTATTTTATATATTGTTATATTTGTGCTCCTGAATAATGCTGATAGCGAAAAGTGACCTCTTAGAGCTTTATTCAAATTACATAGATATTTTCTTTTAAAAACTTCTAATACAATCGAATTTTTTTTATATGCATATGATAATTTGACTAATGGCAAATCGAATGTACAAATTAATTCAAAAAATTGCCAAAAAGTGTAAACCTTACATTAATAATAACAAAAAAAAACCTTTTTCTTATGCTATCGATAGATTTGACAACATGTAAAAGACTGGGTGCAAGTTATTGCGCGTTACCGAAGAACCAAGAAGGTCGTAAGTGTTCGGGCCGAACGCAATTATGCAAAGAAGTGCTGAATGATCAATGGGTGTCGTTCCCCACCTGGTCGGAGGATTCAACGTTTGTGACGTCACGGAAAACACAGTACGAAGAATACATTTATAGATGCGAAGACGAACGGTTCGAGGTATGTTTGCTTTTGTAGTTAATTTTGGCTGCTTTTGGTGTGTGTATTCAGTGTTTATATTGGCACTGGTATCACTACCTTTAGTAGTTTTATCGTAGTTAAGTTGGTATACCTCCAGTGCCCAAAGTAATTGCAGATTATTGCTAGTCGCTAGCTAAGTAGCTTGAGACTGTCTCAAATCTGTTACATTGAGCTTGTTTGTTTTTGTGTGACTATTGTTTACTTTTCTGATTGGTTTTGTTTTGAAAACATTTTTAACTTGAGTGTTTATTTTGTTTAATTTATTTTTAAATCTGTTTCTAGTTTTGTTTTAGAGTTTACGTTGTTTCTAAAATAAACAACAATTTAAGTTTACAAAATTGCGTAATTTTTAATAGATATTAAACATAATTAACTGAAGAATATTACTTATTTTACAAAATAATACTAGATATATTTAAAACATTTTATAAACAAGGAGAATTTAAAACAACCCCGAAAATGTGGCCAAAAAAACTTAGAGATATAGAAAATTCGAGCTTTAGTGAAATAATTCTATTTATATCATTTAATATGCATAAAACTCACTCGCAAAATAATCGACTCAAGTTAATATTCGAGTTATGGCAGTTTGATTGTAATTGCATATCTGCGGTCTTAAATGTAATCCGGCTTTTATACGTGTTCTCATGTTTGTTTCAGTATGTAATTGAAAAAAACTATTTAATATTATAAATACCTTCGTATATGGTTTAAGATTTTTAAACTATCCTCCGAGGATGATTTTAAATTAAATTCAAACGTCAGCGTATTTAAAATATTTTATTTCTATTCAACCTATCCAATCTCCGACTATACAACACTCTTAAATTTTTAATAACATTCAATTAAAAATCGTATTTTTGTTGCACAAAATAAATAAATAATCTTATTTTGTATTAAATTCTTCGTTTTTGAATTAAAAAAAAACTCGTTAATTATGATATTTATAAATAAAAATGAAGCAGTATTAGTAATACGCATTCATTAATATAATTACCCAGTGTGTGTAGAACGCTTTTTTTTTTGTAAAAATACAAATTTACATAGACAGGGATCGAACTCACGACCTCCAGGGTGAAAGGCAAAAGGCTCTTAACCTCTGCGCCATGGCGACTGTTAATGTTACACAAAAAATTAAAAAACCTTATACTGTTCAGTTCAGTCTGCTTTGAAATAGACAAAATCGAATCAAACGTCAGAATGAAATGTCAAAAAAGTTTTTGTGATGAATCTTCAATTAATTTGATGATTTGAAGTGTATTCAGTGTGTTGTGTACTTTACACAGAGTGGCATCTGCTATATTATATTGATATTGTATGTCAATGATAAATATAAATAATTGTTAGTTAATAAAATTAAGTTTTATTTATTCTAATTTGAAGTTTGTGAATGTCGCTATTAAGCATTTATGTTAAAATGACCGACCAAAGAACAAATATAAATAAAAGTGCTACCACGTGAGCGTCAAAAACAGTATTTCAATGTGAATTAGTGACGTACGAGTTACGGAAACATTGTTTGAATTGTAAATCCTAAGTTTAAGGGGAGTTAGATGTTATTATTCAATTTTGAAGTATTTAAAAGTGCATATTTTTGCCTAATTAGCATATATTTTTAGCAAATACGTGTTTCCGTCCATTTATCAGTCAAAACTGACCTATGTACTGTATACCATATGGGCACATGGTGCCCACGGGTGACCCTAGTTACTTATAAAGAAAATAATATAGAACTGTAGAAATACACTAAAATAACGTCAAAATTAATAAAAACCAACATTCAATGTTATTAGTTATTAAATTAGAGTATATATAAAACTCTTGATAATTAAAAAATCTTAATTATGCATGATCTACTTTTATCATAATTACCTGTAATTAAACAATTAGTTCTTATAATCGTATAGAATAATCACTCTTTGAAGATATTGAGACAAATATCCAAAATTTGAGTCAGTTGAGTCGGTTGTACTTTATAAATTCTTATGAAAATAAACCGTAAACATTATACACTTACGATTCTGAACAAGTTTTTAAGGAAAATTATTATATTAAAAGTTTTAAGATTTTAAATGAATTGCATATGAAATATTATTTGAATTAACTATATATATGGAATATAATTTGTGTTTTATTCAATAAATTATAATTTGATGTTTTAATTGAAGATTTTACAGATATATAGGTGTGCTTAAAATCGCACCATTAATTTATATTTTCCAATAATGTACAATGTACTATATTTTTTGTTTCTTTCAGTTGGATGTCGTAATCGAAACAAACGCATCCACAATCCGAGTACTAGAAGGTGTCCAGAAGAAGTTGAACCGCATGAGCCCCGAAGAAGTATCACGGTTTCGACTGGACGATTGCCTGGGAGGCAATTCACCCGTCATCCACCAACGTGCCCTCAAACGAATCTACGGGGACAAAGCGCAAGACATCATCGAAGGTCTGAAGCGAAATCCTGCGGTCGGCGTTCAAGTCGTGCTGCGGCGACTCAAAGCGAAGGAGGAAGAATGGCGGGAAGCACAGAAGGGTTTCAACAAAATTTGGCGGGAACAAAACGAAAAGTACTACTTGAAGTCACTCGACCACCAGGGTATCAATTTCAAACAGAATGACGTGAAAGCGTTGCGATCGAAGAGTCTTTTCAACGAAATTGAAACGTTATATGATGAGGTACTTATTTTCTACTATTGGGATTTGACATTGTTGTGAACTTTCAGCTTAATTTAGTAGTTGAATATATTCAGATATTACATTATAGTTAGATTTCTTACCAGTATATATCGTTAAAACAGTTCCAACTAGTTTTGTTTAGTTTAGGTAAATTAAAGCTAGGATAGATTAGTTTTGAAGGATTTCATCGGAAATAAACGTTTTGACCATCCCTGAATCGAAGCTGACTATTCACGGAATGACGTCTGTGTGTGTGTGTGTGAACGCCCTAAAGACAAAACTGTTGAAGGAAAAATTATGAAACAAGACGAGTGTACACCTCCTATTTTTTGAAAACAATACCTTAACCGAAAGTAGCAGTTTAGTCTTGTATATCTCTATATTTCAAATAACTTTTGTTTGAATAATATATCTGAAAATTGTACAATTTACTGAAAAATCGACATTGAAAATGATTATTTTATATTTACTTTTCACTACATATCGATTTTCTTTCATAGAACTCGTAGAGTGAATTTAAAACAAAATTAAACCAATACAGTTAGTTAGAACAGGCAAGGTCGAGTGATGGCCACTCCAGTTTCTTTGCTTGTTTGTTTATTATGCAGGAGAGAAGTTTTTAGAAATCGAACATAATTTAAATATATTTATAAAGATCTAAAAGAAAATTATTAGTATAATTTAGTAGCTGGATATTTTGTATAATAGGGTCATTGACCTGGAAAAGTTAAAATTTCAACATAGAACAGTCAATGTGTTGAAAGCAATTAAATTTTTAATAATTTTTACTATGTAATAATAACTAATGCATTTAATTTAAACTATTTTGGTCTATTGATGCTAAAATAGCAAGTATGAATGCTAAATTAAAGAACAAATTAATGTGAGTTTATGGTTTTATATTATACAAAATCTTTCATCAATTTGATACAAACAATTATTAATAATATAACATATTGTTTACTAACTAGCAAATTTATTATTGTTGAGTTAGTTCATTTACTAACATTTACCATAAATTGGTCTAACTTTAAATATCTTTGTGTCTAATAATACCAAATATAAAAAAGATAAGATTCGGTTATTTTTAACTATTCTGAATTTTCACCGGCGGGGTCAGATTGAATAAAATGAACAAAATAGGAAAATAGAATAAAGATTTTAGACCGAAAAACAAGTATTGCTACTATAAATAATGTTTAATTTTGTGTAGCGCCATGAACAAAACGAAGAAGGTGGCGGTGAACCATCCACAGGACCTCACTTAACGCTTCCTTACCGCGATAAAACAATTCTGGATGATGCAGCAAACCTCTTAATACACCATGTAAAACGACAAACCGGCATCCAGAAAAACGAGAAACAACGAATCAAACATATACTACGAACGTTTGTACCCGATTTGTTTTTCCACCCGAGGCAGCAACTAAGCGACGATGAACGCGAAGATGACGGTAAGAAGCAATTCAAACATTATATTTTATTTTGCTTGAAAGTAAAATATAATTTACGTCATTCATTTCTTTTTCTTTGTTGGTTTAGATGAAAAAGATGACGCAGACACCGAAAGTACAAATTGTGCGTCGAGTCCGACGGAAGTGAAATCGAAATCGGCCGGAAGTAGTCCGTCAGCGGCCGGAAAATCGCCGTCTAGAGCGTCCGGTGAGCGGACGGGTGGTGCCGGGAGCACGCACACTGATACTGGTAGTGGCGGAGGCAAATCACCGAGTGCAGGTGGCGCGACACCGCTGGCAGGTGATCAGTTTGATGAGAAACCAATTAATTTGGATTGTGTAAAGGAGGAGGATGTCAAAGTTCCGCCACATGCCATAAGCACCGACCCGGTAAGGTTCATTAATTATCATCAATTTAAAAAAAAAAAAAACAATTCTCTCATCGTCATATATTTGTTTTTATTCTTGTTCGATTCAGTATATTTGTGTATCTAATACTTAGCACAGTAGTAGTATACAAAATTTAAAGAATTATTATATTTAAATACACATGTCTTAAATATATAATTTCAAACGAAAATCGAAAATGAGAAAAATTCAACGGTTGTCGCTAAAACTTCGAACCTTTGGATTACATGTCCAACGGTCTAATCTAGCGAATAAACCGATAACTTTCTCATTTTCAAAAAAGAAACCTTGTTAGTTATTGCCTTTCAATATGTAAAATTGATATAATTTGATTATTATATTTTAACGCCTTAGCTACAGGTTATGTAGTGCATTAATTAAATATATTAGGTATTTATATTTATATACTACGTGTAATATGGTTTTATCTTTTATAAATATCACATTATCACCATAAAATCAAAAGAATTTAAAAAACATCATTTAATTTGTTCGGATGCACGGGATGGATAAACTCAATAGAGTAACATTCTATATGAGTACCACAAATGTGCTAAATTAAAATTAAATTAAAGTGAGTTTTTGATGAGAATATAACCAAAAACTTTCATCAATTTGTGACATTTTTATCTATTTTTTAAAGTGGTCCACTTAACTTTTATTTCGACTATTAACAACTTAATTGTTATCTCTTTTTTGGCAACAATTTTAATGCCTTCTATTCTATATATTGTAACGTTTATATAGACTCGTTGAAGAATTATATTTACTTAAACGCTACTTATGTTATCTATTTATTACTACAATAATAATAATTTTGATTATCGATATTTATTTTAACTATAAAATATTTATGTAACACCAATATTAACTTATATTCACTTCACTTATTGTGATTTATCACGAATTGTTTATTTGTCTCTCTTCGACTATTGATTTCTGCCTGACTCAATAACCGTCTAACTGATCGACTACGCTTTTGTAAAACATCGACTTCTACAAGGCTCTAGAACAATCTACGGCGCAGCCCAAATTCTAGGCCCTATAAATTCCGTTGCAATATGCTAACAAATGTTTCATATAAAATTTATTAAAAATCAGCTCGTAAAATCTACTTTACGGCTGTCCTAACAAAAGTCTCGTGATATTTTAAAGGAAATAACACCGATTCTATGAAACTATTTAATAAATTTTATGGGATATATTTGCTAACATATACACAATCATCGATTTTTGCTAAATATAGTGAAAAATAATAATAATAAAATCGTTACTTACCGAAATAAAAGTTAGATAATTGACAGTTTTCCGAAACGATTTTGTCACTCCATTAAGTCGCAATATGATCATTGAAAGTGAACTGCTTTTATATTGTTAATTGAACTGAACGTTCAAATAGAATTTCCCAATCAGCCACAAATTGTTTCTTGTTAATAATACAATTTTTTATGGTTGTAGGAGGAAGCGTACAGTTTATTTATGGTAAACAATAACTGGTACGTGTTCTTACGGTTGCATGCCATTCTATGTGAACGATTAACGAAGATGTATGAAAGAGCGCTCGTTCTGGTGGAAGAAGAAACAAAATTACGAACATCGAGGAAAGAAAGTACCGCTGTTGCACTCAGGCTCAAACCGAAAAGTAAGTTAAGCTTATTATATGTTTAAAATTAAATGCGACAGAAATTGCTCTAATTTCAAAAACAACTATCGTGGCTAGGATCGCGCGTCCGTACTTTATTGGCAAAATAAACAATTTCACTCTGGCGGGATTTTTTTTTTTTTTTGGAAATAAACGAAGTGTACGTAATATTTATAATTCATCCAATGGCTGTATTTTTTAAGAATTCTGCCATTATTAACGTAAATAGTGAAATTAATGGTGGAATTCTGAGCTAATCTGTAAGTCTATAAGGATAATCTATAAATATTTAACCGCTTATAGTTTCAAAATGATTATATTTTGCAGAAAAATTTTGTAGATAAATCAGACAATGTTCAGTTTATTAAGTAAAGTCAATAATAAAATTATTTTTTAAATTTGTAAAACTGTTATAACGTTGTCAATAATATATAGAATTCTTTATAGATTTATAGATTTACTCAGAATTCCACAATAATATAGTATTTTATGTAAGTATGCAGTTTGAAATATGTGCTACAGCATATAATTTTCGAGAACATATCGCATTTTCAGAAATATTAAACTTTCAAACATGACAGCCCTATAATATTCGATACATACAGTCCAGAACTTATTTCTTGGGACATTAATAATGCAGACAGAATATCGGAAGAATTGAAACAAAATAGTTGAATCGTCTGAGTGCAGCTATTACAATTTATACTATCAACCTATTCTTTAAAGTGTAATTTATGAACTTAATTAGCTTAAACACTATCTATCTATAATAATCTTCAATAATATTAAATCTATATATTCTAAAACCGAAATGAAAATAAAAAGTTTACCACGATGTCAACATTTACGATATTTATACGAGTACTGTCTAAAACTGCCTACTTCGTTTATAATTCACGCAATTTTGCAGAGCCATCTTTGTCTTTAAATGAAAATATTATATTAGTAATTATTTAGCTATTTCTCGCTTTTTGCTATAATAAAATTTCTTTGTAGACGACTACGAAGTTGAAGACTACTATCCCGCATTCCTAGAAATGATAAAAAATGTTCTGGATGGAAATATGGATTCGAATTCGTATGAGGACACGCTCAGAGATATGTTCGGTATCCACGCGTATATTGCCTTCACCCTCGACAAAGTTGTGTCGTACGCGGTGCGACAGTTACAGCACTGTGTCACGGAACGCGGTGCCACCTCGTGCATGGACCTCTATCATCGGGAACAGCGTCGGACGGCCGCCGGGGGTCTCTGTTCCACCGCCCACCGACGGATACACGTCGAACTTGCCTATCAACGAAAAGCCGAGGCCAGTTTACGGGACGAGAATTGTTTTAAAATTTACATTGTAAGTTGTAATTTTTAGAGAGAGGGAACAGGATTTTTACAGAAGTTGATGATATTGAAATTTCTAGAAACTATTGTTTGTTTTTATCTTCAAAAAAATGTACCATTTATTTAAATATTGCTTTTGAAATTAGTTATTTTATATTTACATTTACCAATACGTATTTAAAACAAATTAAGCAATATTATATAAAATGAAAACTTCGTATACGAAAATTGAGCTTTGTTCGTTTTGTTTTAAGTATGTATTATATTTAAGAATGTTTTGAATTGTCTGGTTACAGTATAAGAAAGACTGCCGAATGACAGTAGAATTATTAGACACGGAAAACGATGACGGCGGTGCGGAGAATGTAACAGACGCGGAAAAATGGAGTACTTACGTTGAACAGTATGCGGATAGTAGTGTGCCAAATGCCAGAAATTCGGATCACCGGAAATCGAGGGATTCGCACGCAGGTGATCATTCTGACCAGGAACCAGATGGGGTAAGTTTTTTTTTAGAGATTTAGTTCATGTTTTATTTTATTTTTTGTGTTATGAGAGTTTATCCGTAGAATGGTATGAGTAAATGTGCCTGTAGAAAAGTGTATGAATGCAGCAGTTAAGTTGATTTGTATGTGAATGAGTGACATTTATTTTTATCACTTCATTTTGTGTGTATGTATTATTTAACAATATCTTTTCTTGTGTTCGTCATTTTAAGTAATTATTAGGAATATGTAGAATTAGATGAAGTGATTGATTGAATTTCGCATAATAATATTATTGTAATTTGATTTCAGAAAAGATATTGTTGAATCATTATGTTGATCATAAACGCCAGCATCCAATCTTGCACCATATATTTTTATCTTTCATTTTCTTTCTGTTGGTTTTTCATACATTATATTTATTCATTTCTTTATTTTAATTTGTTATTTATCATTTTGTTACAAAACAGTTGCGAACAATTGTTGTTCAAAGAGAAATTTAACGAAATATTTAATTTATCTTCGGGTGTTCAATTTAACTCTGCTTAATAATCCATTCTCAGCGAGCCGTTTAGAAATTACCAAAAAAATAACCCACCTTGTTTAATACACCAACAAATAATTCTAGCTTTCACAACAACAATTTTTATAATTAATGTATATATTTTGTTGCTATAATTTGTAATTTCTAATCATAATTACTTATTAACTCGCTAAGAATGAACTTTAAAGGATCGTTCACAGCGAAACAATCAGTAATTAAGCTTAGAAATTATAAGTAATAATTCCAGTTTGTTGTATGATATACAAAGTTAACATTCACAGCAACAAAACTTATAATTTATTGTGTTAATTTTGTTGCTTGGAATAGTAGCACTGCTTGTCATAATACAAACTAGATTATTATTTGTAATTTTCTAATCTTAATTACTATTTACTTCGCTGTGAACACGCCTTAAAAGAATGTTTACAGCGACACATTTAGTACTTAAACTTAGAAAATTACAAATAATAATCTAATTTGTATTAAGCAACACAATTTATGATAAATTTTGTTGCTGTGAACGTTAACCTTGTATGCCATACAACAAACTGGAATTATTACTTATAATTTCTAAGCTTAATTACTAATTCTGTAGCTGTGAACAATCCTTAAGCCTAGTTATTTTAGAATTCGATTTGGTTTAGGGATTTGTCGTAAATAGAATATAGAAAATGTGGAAATTTAACTTTTACATATTGTTGTGAAACTCTCTGAGCTTTAATATATAGTCAAATAATAGTACTATTTATTCATTTAGTCATAGTAATTTTGAAATAAATAATAAAAATGTTGTATATTTTTATGATATCGCTAGTACACTTTACAAATGGTTGATTTAAGTATTACTTAAAATAAGCCTAACTTAAATAATTCAATTAATTGCGAATATATTTTATTCAAAACAATTGTTTTTAATTAATAATACTATTTTAAATATCTTTTATTTTTATGTATGCGTTTCACTATTTATTGGTTTACGACGCATATTGATTGCTAGATCATTATTCTTTAGAACGTCTCAAACGAATTCATAAAAAGAAAACGATATTTAAATATATTATATATTAAAATTTATGTAAAGATGAATCATTACTGAAATATGCAATACATTTATTTAAAGTACACTTTCGTAGCTTCACTATACAATATTTAATTTAAGAGTTACATAATCAAAAGTAGGACTAATTTTCTGTTCTTCTAATTATTATTTAACCAACGTTTGGACAACACAGGAGTTCTCATTTGGAAGCCAAGCAAAATATAAAATTCATTCATTTATACTACGTTTATTTATTTATTTATTATAATTTTATGTTTTCGTAATTTCTATTTTATTTTCTTTATTTTGATTATTAAATTTTAATTTCCAGGATGTGAGATCGGGTACAGGCAGTAAGGCAGTATTCCTTTCCAGAAATCTTCGCTCGTTCCTACACCATGGAGTGTCCTCTTCCCGAAGAGTTAACGCCACCGCCATCAGCACAACAATAGCACCAGGAGCTCAAGGGGCGGTGGTACCAGCTAGTAGGGTAGACGATACAACAACCGCTGGGCGATCAACATCAGTCTCAACTACTGCGTCGACGTCTTCGTCAGCAGGCATTGGTGATCGGACAGATAAGGAATCCACGATACTTAATGCGCCGTCGGCTTCGCCAGCGGTAGATGCGATGGATGGTTTGGAGCGGAAATTGAATGATAAGGGAATGCCACAACGAGTCAATAACACACCGAATAACAGCGGACTTGTTGCGGCCGATCACACCCAGTGCAAACTCAATTCCACCACGTCCAAAATGCTCTTTGTCGTCAACAAGGAGAACTATTTGTATAAACAAAACGCCTTAATGAGAGCCAGAAAGGTAATCAATTAATAAGACCAAGTTTTTTTTTTTTTAATCGGTAAAAAGATAAATGTAACATTTATCTTTTTAATACATTCACTGTACATGCGTTATATGTAATAGAAAATAAATTGAATGATAGTTATATATATTCAAGCAACAATTGATCTTTTTATGATGATTCAGTCAAGGTTTCGCATATTTTTCATCTGAAATTTATTGATGAACAACTTGGCAGACTGAAATTACTTTTTTTCGATTTTGCTGCTTCATGGGTTGCAATTTTTATATGGCAGTTTATATTTTTAAAAGTCGTAACAGTAATAATTTATGTTATATTAATTTTAAAAGTTTCTGTGACGCAAGTACAGGACAGTTTCTGTATTTCCTACTAGATAGTTTTTTTTATTGTCAAAATAAGATAAAAATGAGATATTTGTAACTTAAAACGGTATCACTAGTTGTCGCTAGTATTTATACATATCAAAACAACACAATAACTATATTTCATTATAACTTACATTATATCACAGCATCATCTAACTTTTATTTCGATAAGTAACGACTTCACAACAATTCTCTCTCTTCTTTTAAAATTCATTAAAAATATTCTCAAATAATCTGCATTTTTCTAAGAGAGACTATTTTTAATATTTGGTAATATATTTGTTAACATATAGAATAATCGGCCTATAGCAAAATTGTTGCTAAACATAAAGAACCAAATAAAAATAATGTTTCCTATCAAAATAAAGTTAAGTAAACTACAGTTTCAAGTTTTTATATAATATATAGGTATTTATAATCAACATATATATACTCAGATGTATGAATTTGTATGAATTTATGCATATATGTGTAGAACGCTTTGCTTATAAAAATGTAAACTGTATGCCAGGCATGTACTTTACCGCGCGGCTATAGCTAATAATTTTTTAAGATTTCAAATGCTGTGTATTGCAGTGTTGTAAATAAATAAAATAATACCCACTCGCGTTAAATTAAACCAACAAATTGCATATGTTTGCCCCGTATAGTGACCATCTTACGACGTGCATTAGCGGCACCAATGATATTTTCGCGCATACAACGACGAGCTTGATAGTTGAAATTTGTTAAAACAATCGTGATTAGTTTGCAACGTTACAAGCGGACAATTTGGAAATACACCGCAATTTTCGCCTTTTTTTTTTTTTTTTTTTTTTCGCAATTTAAGGCAATAATTTTATGAATTTAGGGAAGTTAAATAAACATAGTAGTGATTAAGAGTTTATAATAGAAGTATTTAAATGAAATAGTGAAATAATTCAAAAGATTATTATTTTCATGATTTCTAAATTACTTCCTAAAGTCCAGCCAATCATATACAAAGTCTTGTAGTGGACTAACAAGGTGTACTGTAGTACATATTGTATAGTAATTTAATAAATTAATATTGTATTAATATAGTATTAAAATCATAAGCAGAATGTAAGTACGTATTTTTCTCAATATTTTTTATACACATACTATTCATTATATTGAAATCTGATGAATTAATGAAATATATCCATATTTAAGCAAAACAGTATTATTTGCAAAACTGATATAATTAATATAAAATCTGCAGCCAAAGTACCTTAGTCAAACAAAAGAAATTCTATTGACTGGAAATAAATTTCACATCTAAATTATAAACGGTATTAAAACGCCTAAATTTGAATCAATAAATTTCTCTTCGTAAATGACTACTAAATTTTCAATTTTATATTAAACTGTTAGTTTAAATCTGTTAATTTTAAAATGAAAATAGGTACATAAATGATCACTATTTAAAAGTATATTAACATCAAATTCATCAACAAGAAGTATATTTATATATCCAGATTTTCATTTGTTTATAATTTTGTTCCAGTGCCATCCCAATGTAACAAAACGGTTAAACTCGAGGTTCCGAACATGGCATAAGCAGTGGTCTGGCACGTTTATCAGCGACCAACAACAAAAATCGTGCACCGATTGGCTGATGGGCCGTCTCGAAGGTGTTGTCGCGAATCGGACACGAGTGATTACGAACAATGATTTAAAACGGACACCGTACACACCGTACAATCGGTACAAAGTGGAACGATTAAATGTTGTTGATAGTTCGTAGTGAAAAGTGACATGATACACAAAGTGAGTGATTATACAACACCAGTTAACCACTGGTTATGTTACGTGACTTTGTTTGTTCAACCGACTGCGCGCAAACGCTCACCAAATTCAATAATAAAACACTTTAAATTTTTGTCTACGAAACAACACCGAAATTTCTACTCCCAAATTTTTTACTTTTTTTCCCCAATATAAGGCAATTAGCTTTGCCTTCGATTTTTTCGCTGTAATTTTATCGTCTGTGTTTTATTATTTTATTATAAATGCACAAGAAAAGTGTTGTTTTCTCCCGTGCTATAATTTATTTATCTAAAGAAAAATGAAAATCCCAAGACTCGAGTGTGTGAGGTGCTGTTTTTTACTGTTTATGAGAAAACTTTAAGAAACATTTAAATTATATATATTGAAACGTTTTATTTTTAATTTAAGAACAAAACTATTAGTTATTAAATACGTTTTTTCTTTTCTCCTTGTTTATGATTATTTTTGTTGTACAGTGGTTAATTTTTTTTATGAATGAGTGGATGTAATATATTATTTTTTAATCGGAAAATAATAATAACAGTTCTGTTTTCAATTTGTTTTGCATTATTTTAATATTTTATCTTAAACATGTGAATCTACGTATTTATTTTGTCAACTTCTTTTCTTTTTATTTTTACTTTAATAAGTAACAATAAAAATGAAAATATGTTCGTATATTTTTATATATATATATATTTCGGATTGATTCTCTAAGCCCAGCGGTATAAAATTACATTATTTATTTATATTTGATGCATTTTTATTTATTGTGTAATTGAGGTAGGAGAAGAATTTTTTTTAAATATTTATATTGTCGATCAATTGTATTCGGTATTATATGTGGTGATTGATTTTGATGTAATGATCACATCAATGTCGGTAGTTGGACGTAATTTGAATTCTATTTTTGAAAATAATTTCCTTCTTTTCCTATAATTGAGATAAATACAATAATCACACAAGAAATGAATTAACTAAGTCAAAATTTCATAATATTTTTAAGCCATATATAAAATTCGTTTAAGCGTCCAAGAATACGAATATTATCGGTTTTTATTACATATGTTTGTCACAAGTCTATCTATATTATTGTTAAAACCACATTTAAGAAAATCTATGAACTTTGGCAAAATCGTAAGATTCTAATATTATCTTACTCATTAGACGGCGCTGTTTAAAAGTATATTCCAAAATTATCTTCCAAATTGCCAAAATTCAAACCAACATTCAAACACTTTTCATTTAATTTAAAATTCTAAATAAATATCATATTTCTCATGCAATGGGAATATGTTTTGTATTGCAAATATTAGTTCATTATCAACAAGTTTTAAGAATAGAGTCTGTTTTGTATTTTGTCTAAAATTATATTACAACTTGTTAAAATTTAAAACACGTTTATTTGTTTTGATTCCAAAACTTTAAGAGACCACACTTGTTTATATCTCGTTCTCTGTCTGTCAACGGTAAACATTAATATCTGATTTAAGTTTTTTTTAGCGATTAACTTGTTCAATAACGGTTTAAAACACTTCAAACCGGTTATTTTCGAGTTGCAACGGTGACTTCGATATGTAACTAGTTAAACCGTGTTTAAACCGATTTGAACAACGGTTCAAAACAGTATACATATGAGTGGGGGAAATATTTCAATTACATATAACATTTGAGCATATATATATTATCAATTTCTTTAATTTTTCATTTTATAGCTACAATAATATTTCTTTGTAATAAATTTGTCACATAGATATTACATGGTTCTAGACGGCATGTTTTACGAAATGATATACAACTTAATATGCCAGGGCTTAATGCTATTTATTGTTGCTAGATGGAGAACGTGATATAAACAAATACAACTTTAGTTATGAGATAAATAACAATTTTTAATATTAAGAACAATTAGAATGTCCACTCAATTGAAATGTTATAAAACGCTTGCAGAATCGAACCGATTTCCGTCAATTTTAACTTGTGCAATAATACTTATTTTTGTTGTCTTCATATATCAGAAGTCCTAGGTTCCCGTAGAAGGTATTGGTTCACATGTATAAAATAAAAATAAAACTCGTCGCTGTACATTGAAAACATTTAAAAATACGGTTAAATAGTACAAAGGTTTTCTATAAGTTACATTCTTTTTTCGTATGTGTTTTGTATATATTTAAAATTGTTCGTCGAATTTTCGTTTTTTTACAAATGACTAAACAAATTGTTCGTTATACAAAAATATAGCGGCCTATTATTAATATTTTATTATTATAAACTTTCCAATTTTGTTATTTTATATTTCCGTTTATTTTTTTTTTAAATAAATGTTGACATATCAATTATTTATTTGTAGTAAAACATCAGTTTTATGTTGTTCCAAACTACCCGGGAAAAAATGTAATAATTAATATTAATAATATATGTAAATTTAAAGACAAATTTTTACAAGAAATGTGCCAGTTTTCATTGTCAAATGAAATACTTTGACTGATTTAATAATCTCGTCGTGGCAATATTTGCAAAACTTACTCAGGCATATGTCAAAATTGAAGATAATATATTCAAAATTATATATTTTTATAATAAAATTGAAAAAATGAAAAAAATATAAAGATTTTGCAATGCCAGCGATGTAAAAAAGATATGTCAGCATTGAAATAATAATAAAAATCTGCTTTGTAAATACTGAAAGAAAAATAGTTTTTAAGTTCTTATAGAAGAGATATAATTCAAAATGGCAGCCCTTTACGTACGGTGAAACACACAAATTTTTAAATTATATTTTGATTATACAAAAAGTAAAAGATAAATTGTTATATAAAAAAAATAAATTAAACGCTTGTATATTACAACATTCCAGTGCTACAAATTGTTGGTAACAAAAAATAACTAGTGTTTCACTATACGTATTTGTGTCGTTTTAAATCGAAACATTTTAAACTGATCCACCCGAATCTGTATGTACATATTTTTGTACTCAAATTTGCGTACTTTTTAAATAAAAACTGATCTATTACAATACTGTGGATCGGATAAATAATAGAATAAATTGTATAGAAAAGACCTCCCCCTTTTATTAAGAAAAAAACAAATAGATTTAATAAAAATGTGCAACACTCTATTATTGTAAATAGAATTTGTAAACAAGATTCTTACAAATTAACGACGTTGTATTATATAATTTTTAATTTTTTATATAGTGATCGCGTTAGCCTTGACGAAAATATATACATATTATAAAAGAAAACAGATATATAAGTGTTTTGAAATTCATTTATTAAATTTTATTTGTATTTTTGTTTTACAAATTGTTTTCAAGTTGGTAGAGTTAAGATTTCTACACTATTGTTTGTTATAAGTACAGTATGTTCACATTGGGCAGATCTTGCATTATCTGATGTTATGGCTGTCCAACCATCTTCAAGTACGGTTATTTCTTCATCGCCTTGAGTCAACGCCGGTTCTATCGTGAACGTCATTCCTGGTTTCATAATTCCGGGATAGTTATTGCCTGTTTTAATAAATTAAAATAATTGTAATTAATTCGATCGAAGCAGAACCGCTGCGGCAACACTGGCAACCCACCGACAACATTGCAAATTTTACGTGTTATATTTCAATTCCACACTATATGAGTTTTATCTTACAAAATCCAATAAAAGAATGGATTTAAAATTCGAGAAACAAAAACTAATTATTTTCCAGAATTAACAATATTGAATATATGGAACGATATAACATAATGAAAACCCGAAATATGAAGATGGCAAAACCGAGTTGAATCGAATCTTCCCGAACAATATCCGAAGTGTGAGTATAGTATCCTAATAATTTTTTTTAATGCAACAATTGTTTATTATAAATTAAGTACATTTAGTTTTTTTTTTTTTTTTTTAATGTTGATTCATCTTATTGTTGCAAAAATACATACCACAATGATAAATATCTGGTGGTCCATGAAAATATTCACCGATTCCATGCCCAACTAGCGCCGGAACCACATTGTAGCCTAAAGCGTTTGCGCGATGTTCAATATAATTTCCTATCGCACAAAATTTCATTCCTGGTCTACACATTTCAATCGCTTCTTTTAAACAAAGCTCTGTAGCTTCGACTAGTGCTTTGCCTTGTTCGTCTACATCGCCGACTAAAAATGTTTTTGAGCAATCCCCATGATAACCATTATAATAAACCTGTAAATTAAACTTATTATTTTCGTTTTACCAATAGCACTGCGCATGTGTAAAATATAAGATGTTCTTAAAGATAAATCTCTCTATTTTTACAATGTTAAAAAGCTTAATTTAAAAGTGGAAGTACTTTTATAAGTGACTATTTTGGTTTAGTTTCACCAATACTCATGATTTTAGTTTAGGACGAATCCCCATAGTTGTCTGTTCTTACAGGTCGGTGTAAAGAGGGAAGCGCACGAATATCGTAGCATTATTAGAGCCAATACTATTTACTTCTCATTTGAAGCGTTTGACCCTTACAATACTTGCTAATACATTTTTTTGAATAAAACTTTTAGAATATTCCGGTAGAAAAATAGTCAATGTACGCTTGTCTAGTTTTGAATTTTTAAATTTGTCTTCTCAATAAAAACTATGGAATTTGAAAATAGGGTAAATATAGAATATTAAAAAAAATCTAAGCAAAAACTTGAAAATCGAAATCTAGAGAAGGCTAGAGCGAAGTATTGGCTATATGAAAAAAAAAAAAAAAAACCATTTTGGTGTTGTAATAAAGGAGTTATAAGGGTTCGACGAAACTTTGTTTAGCTATGTTTGCAGCGGCTATGGGGATTCCTCTTAAGATTGCGATCGAAATTGTCTTGGTGGGAAACAATACATTCTGTATTAAAATGCAGGCAATAATTAAATACGTAAGATATACAAAAGATGTTCTCCACTTAAATACTAACTAAAACTTGTTACATATACCATAAAATTATTTGGGAATATCAAATTGAAGCAATGTATTAGACAGTAAACAGTATAGCGTCAAACATCAAGCTCGAAAAAAAAACACAGACTCGGGCTTTATAAAAAAAAATTGCATGCCTGTTAAAAATCTTTTTTTTGATCTTACAGTTTCGGAGATAAAAAATAAAAACTATAATAAATTACCAATTTTGGAGGTTTTTATTTTTTATCTCCGAAACTGTAAGCGTAAAAATAGCTAATTTCTAATACTGTGCGCATGATTTCTATCACATTCGAAGTCGAACTAGATGGACCTGATGGTTTGTCTTAAGAGGAATCCCTACCTAAGAGCGTGAAAATAAAAATCGTTCCGTTCTTGACGTTTTCTGATCCTAAATTAAAATATATTCGTTCCAAAAAAATATATGTCGCTTAAGTATGATCTATTGCACAAGTGTACAGGCGAAATTTGACAAAATTATGTATTTTACATATAAAAATAAATTAATCATTTTCCAAAAATTGATAATTTTTATAAGAGGTTTATTATGAATTGAAAACCATGTCAGTAAAGTTATCCAATGTTTTCTCCGGCCACGATTTCTGTTACCAACCTAAAAATAACAAAATCCCCTTGATTGATTTTGGCGCTACTATTAAAACAAAATTACTTCCCATCACTTAAAAATTAGACAACCACAAACAGCGAAAATGTAAATAATTCGTTTGTACACAAAATCTGTTTGTGGTTACGTTGTGGTTGTCTAATTTTTAAGTGATGGGAAGTAATTTTGTTTTAATAGTAGCGCCAAAACCAATCAAGGGGATTTTGTTTATTTTAGGTTGGTAACAGAAATTGTGGCCGGAAAAACGTGTGGATAACTTTACTGACATTGAAGAACGATATTCACAATTTACGGCTATACATGAACTTTTAACTTGCAATTATTTAACAGAAATATTTACTAAAAATACATTTTATAGTCATACTTCGAAAAATCAAAGAGCATTTTCAAGCAAGCTGTTTCGAATGTAGCTAGTGCCTCTCTGCTCTCTTATGTGTTAAGTTATTGAAAATTTGAGAAATCTGATAGTGACAAATTTAAACAGCTTTAATATAATGTCGGGAACATGTTTAATAAGCGTGCATTTCTAAATTAAAGATAAATGCAAATTCTTTCTTTCATAACTTGCAACGGCAATGCAATGCGCAATTGTATTACCGAAAGTGGCTCTGTGATTCGTCCATTAAAAATTTCTGACTTGCCGAACATGCAGATTTCAGGTTTCGGCTGATTTCGGCTCGTTTCGGTTATTAAAACGATCTGTCATGGCTGACTCAGTTACTTTCTATTCTGTCGTGTTTGTTTGTTGTTAGAAATGCACACTTATTAAACATGTTCCCGACAGTATATTGAAGCTGTTTAAATTTGTCACTATCAGTTTTCTCAAATTTTCAAAAACTTAGTACATAAGAGAATTTCGGCCTAAAGTAATAGTACCATAAGAATAACCCGGGGTCACGCGTTGAGCGGACCAATTTTCATATTTCGCGGGCTGAAATAAACGGATGTGTCACTTTTTCAGTCCATTTCGATCGCAGCAAATGCGTGTACTTAAAAGTTCAAAGTCGATATATAAATATTTAAGTTGGTATACCGTAATATCAATGTTTATTAGGTCGCCATTTTGTAAAGCACGATCATCAGGGATTCCATGGCATGCTACATTGTTTACCGAAGTGCAAACCGACTTCGGGAAACTTCGGTAATTTAATGGCGACGGATATGCATTGCTTTTTAAGCATAGTTCGTGCAAAAGATTATCGATCTCGTCTGTTGTTTGACCTATCTAAGAAATACTATATTATGTAAATTTCTAATAAATATTTATGTCTTAATTGCGCTATTCGCGTTATACTTTAATATTCGCTCCAATTTCGTGCAATATATTACTAGCTAATTTACAACTATCACGCATTTTACGAATCTGTTCATCATTTTTCACTTCCGGTTCAAGGGGGCCACACGTAGGTATGCCGGTTCCGTAATAACTAGGCTTGTTTATGTGACTGGGAATAGATTTTTGTGCAGAAACTGTACCAGGTTGTACGATTTCGTACCGGCCGAACCCTAATCTAGAACAACATACAACAAATATTGATTTAAAACAATATTATTAAAATACTTATGTACATACTTCTTTTTCTTCCAAAAATGGCGAATTGTTGTATAATACAGGTGTTTAAACATGGTTTTTAATAGTTAACCTATAATACTTCAAAAACACATGAAATTATTAAAAAATTATTTTTGTGCGTTTAATCAATAATTTGAAATTTTTGTGCCCATTTTAATATTAAATCAGTGATGTAATATTTTGAAAAATATAAATTAACCAGTGTTTGCCCCCCTGTTTTTTAAAGATGAACAAATTTTGTTTGAGTAGCACTGGTTAAACCAGGGACGGAATTACGAATATAGTGAATATGTAAACTTGCACAATGATCAGATTAGTAAAACCAAAAATTACTCAAATTTATTTAATTTAGCAGCTGTTCGCTCAAATATTGTTTACAAATTTTAATTATGGCTCAGTTTTAGTGTTCTTTTTACTTTCTTTTACGAAGTAGTAAGTAAGTCTTGTAATCATGAAAAATTTCGAATTCGAATGTGACTATTTTCGGAATGACGTCTGTCTGTCTGTGTGTGTGTGTCTGTGAACGCTCTAGAGCCAAAACTGTCGAACGAAAAATTATGAAACTTCAAACTTAAGACTTGTATATGCCTTAGATGTGCACCTCCTATTATGAAATGAATATTGAAACCGGAAGTGCATGTTTACTCTATACATCTTTTGTTCTATCTCCAATATCACTAGAACGGCTACACTTACGGCAAATATAGTTATGTTCATAATGAAAGATATTAATATTTCGCACAACTTTTGTTTGAAAAGATTCTTCAAAAAATGTACCAGTTGCGAGAAAATTGCTACGAAACATTATAAATATGTTGTTTACGTTGCCATGGATTCGCATGTTGCTTATAAAATCGGATCATCTGTTATTTAACAGGAAAACAAAATAGACTCAATTAGATAATGACATTTTAGAATATTTCTGTAGAGTATTGGTTAGTTTGATCGCTGGTTTTGGGTATATATATATATATATATATACCCAAAACCAGCGATCAAACTAACCAATACTCTACATACTCTACTCTACTCTATATATATATATATATATATATATATATATATATATATATATATATATATATATATATATATATATATATATAAATATATATATATATATATATATATATATATATATATATATAACCAAAACCAGCAATCAAACTAACCAATACTCTACAGAAATATTCTAAAATGTCATTTATCTAATTGAGTCTATTTTGTTTTCCTGTCAAAATAACAGATGATCCGATTTTATATATATATATATATAAAATCGGATCATCATATATATGTATATATATATATATATTAATATCTAGTGAAAATTGCGTAAAAGAAAGTCGAGTGCAGACCACTCCCGATATTTTATTTGTAAGTTTTATTCGCTAGTCCAATCCTGTTTGTAATTACCCCTACTACAGTGGCCAGACGGCGTCGGTCGTCTGTCAGTTTTCGGTCACGTGACCCACCTAAAAAGATTCCTCGCTCTCCTCGCTTGATATCTACCACATTATTCGTTGGTATAAAAAATTTCATCTATATTTATGTTGATTTTGAATTCTGTGCACTTTAGTTTAGCGAATTACGTTGTAGCAACATTCTTGTGTATGCTCTAGGCATTTATCAGTGTGCCCTAGTGTTTTTCGTAAACAGTACCAAACCAACCAACCAACCAAAGTGCGCTTTGCTCGTTGCGCGACGGCGGTCTTCACAATATTTTGTTTGATGTCTGTGTATGATTATCAATGCGTTTTTCAACAGTAAACATGTTCATTATTGACGTATTTCTAAGGTATGTTGTTACAATAACTAACAAAAGGGTTCATTATTGTTTGTTAGAATAATTACACATGTTTTGAGATCGATATATTACAACCCGTATTACATGATACAAATTAGCTTATTTACACCCTTTTGCCTGGCACACAACATTGCCATTTTTACCAATCGGGCAATCAACAAAATTATATCTTAATTAACAATTAAAGTGTATCAGCAATTTTAATAACAAAGTTCATTTTATATTAATATTCCTTCGTTTTACATTTGATCAAAGTTCTATAATTGTATAATTACTGTATTTCGAATGTCTACAAAATTTACAATAAATCAGGTAATTTTTTAAAACAATATTAAATAACACTAAAAACGATCATTATTTTTTATCAAATGTCTATAATAATTTTAATACGCATTTTTATATATAATTATATACATAACATAACCACCCAGATGTATGTGTTTGTGTGAATTAATGTATGTGTAGAACGCTTTAATTTATACGTTACGTATAAATAAAGCGTTCTACACATACATACATTCACATATACGTTTCTATGGTTATTATCAGTGGCGGGGATAGACTATTTTTTACAGTGGCTCGAGTCATTGCGATGTAATTTTAAATATGCCAAAACATCGAGAAAATTAGTATTTCAAAAAATGATGTGCCACTGCAAAAATGATTAAAATGTCAAAATTAAAATAGTAGTGAGTGAGGTTATTAATGTGCATTGTATAATCTATTCAAATACAAAATAGTAGCAGTAAGTAAATTTATAATTGTCATTTTTGAAGAGATAATAATGGATTTATTAACAAATAATACAAAATAGATTACAAAAATACAATTCAATGTCTCACTACACGCATACGTGTGAGTGCATATGCTTTATTTATATGGTATATCCATGATTACGTCTACATTTCCAAATAGTTACTTGAATAATCGCTTCCCGTCAAATTATTCATTTAGATCAATGGATAGGTGAAAAGTGACCTGTATTCTGTATATGATATGGGGCATGGTGCCCACTGGTTACTCTAGTTGCCCCTAGATTAATTCAGGACTTAAATTTTTGTGTAAGTTTGTTTTAATGGCTTTTGCCTATTTTTTTGAAGCAAATTTAAAAATTGTTGTGATTATATGTACCAAAATTTAAGCAACCGCATAAATGCATTGTCAATAAAGTTGATTTAACAAGATTCGGTACGTACAACGCACCGATGCGTCCAGCTCGCCTTATATGTAAGATATGCGATGCGAGCAGCGGTTTTTAATTATAATGGCGTTTTGATTAACAATTTGAAAACATGTTATAGATATAAACAGTCTTACCATTTTTTGTAGATTATTTTAATAAAAAGAATTTTTTTAGTGCATATTATAAAATTCAAAATTATAATATTTAATTTTTTTTTGTGGGCTTTGGACAATATGAAAAAATGTTGTAGACATAAAATATCTTAGAATTTTTAGTAGAATTTTTGAAGGCTCGCCGTACAAAGTACCAAAGAAGCTAAAGCAATCGGCCGTGTGTCTGTAGCATTCTCGGATCAAAAAATTTCATTATCAAAAACTGTTTGTCTCGTCGCACTAAATCCAAAAATATATATAACTTATATACTTGGATGTTAGTCGTCGCTCCTCTACTCCTCTGAAGGTACCAGAGCGATTCACACCAAATTTGGTACACATATTATTTGGCATCCCATTTGAATCCGCTCACAGTTTAAATACAATCGCCCGTATACTTCTCGACTTATAGGGCCCCAAAATTTGGAGCTCCCCTTAATACTGCACTTATATAAATAATTAAAACATTAAAAAATTCTACTATGAATTCTAAGGTATTTTATATCCACAAGATATTTTCTTATTGTTGTAACCCAAAGCCCGAAAATGATTAAATATTATAATTTTGAATTTTAAAATATGTAAGACATTTTATATCTATAACATTTTTTCAAATTGTTAACCAAAAGGCCATAATAATTATATATCGCAACGCATATCTTACCTAAAGGCGAGCTCTACGCGTTGGTGCGTTTTACGCGTACCAAATCTTATTCTGTAACACTTCATTCTACCATTACCATTAAACAATATTAATAAGTAATACAAAGTCGATTTTTGAAACAAAAGTTGCTAAATATTTTAATTTCTTTAACTTTAATAAGTCTCATTTTTTCTGTAATTCGTGGCCTTCTGATAGAAATATCCTTTTCAAAAATACAAATCTTGAATTCAAAACATATTTTTTTGATCAACGGTGTAGGTAGTAGAGCGTTCACACGTGGCCGTATTTGAGAAAATATTCAAAATGGATTCAGGAAATATTTCTATTAAATTTTCGAGGTAGATTTTTTTGTGATCATAATACTTTATTTAATACATAACGTATAAAAACGTAACGACGATTAATTTTTAATACCCCAATTTACTTTTAATTGACTATCACATCAAACGGTACTCAAAAATACCAATTTTATGTATAGTTGACTCACGATAATTAAATTTATAAAATACCCCCGCAATAGATGCATTTAAAATGTAGTCGGAGTAAATATAACGTCCTTATTTATAAAATCTAATACAATTTTGTATGCTGCGTAAAAAATATACTAACAATTATATTTAATAAATTTTACTCATAAATTCCAATTCCAAACTTGATATTTGTGAATAATATATTCGGATTTAACATAAAACACTTTTGTTAGACTTGTATTGTCTTTATTAATTATAAATAACTGGATTAACCCGTGGGCGCCATATAAATAATAATGTAAATTTTAATGAATTTTAATTCAAATTTGTACTTACGTCAGTAGCGTAACTACAGATTTCAACGGATATACACGTTTTAACCTTCCCTGAATCGAATGTGACTATTTTCGGAGTGACGTCTGTGTGTGTGTGAACGTAAAATTGTAAAACTTCAAACATAAGACTTGTTATGGTCTAGATGCGCACCTCCTATTTTTGAAAAGATAGTTCAAACCGGACGTTCATGTTTACTCTATTTTTTGTTCTATCTCCAATATCACTAGAACGGCTGCACTAATGACAAAAATAGTTATGTTCATAATGAAAGATATTCATATTTTGCACAACTTTTGCTTAAAAAGTTTCTTCAAAAAATGTACCTGTTACGAGAAAATTGCTATGGAAAATCTTTATATTCTTATGGAAATATATATGTAAGAATTTTTCTTATAGTTATCGTATTAGTAATGCCTGAAAAAATTTGACAAATAAACAAAATATAAATAATGTATGTAGGTCATATTGCGCTGTTTAACAGATTGAGAAGGTGAATTTTAAAGTATCAACATTTATGTTTCATATTAAAGAAACAATATTCGATAACATAATAAAATAATAAGCTAATTGGTGCAATTCCAGGGTATTACCGATTTTTTATGTTTTAATAAACAATATTATTTTATCTTTTCAATAATCAGGATTATAAATTTACTTACTGCATCTATTTGAATATTTTAAATAGCGTACTTGTATTCAAAACGCAGTTTGGTTATCTTGTGTTTGTTATTTAATAAATTAATTTATTAATAAACTTTCAATTAAAATTCATATTTGTATCTTGCATTTTAGCGTCAAAACGTCGTTTTCGTATTTTCAAATAATTAAAATATTTGGGACCCTCAAAACGGATTACCATTCAAATTTGGAGGTTGATATTTTTTGTGGTCACTATTCTTTCCTTTATACATTATGTACTTTATTTGTCATTTGACGACTGGCTATTTTTTATGTTTCAGCATCGATCAATAACAATATCATTATATCTCTTCAAAAATTAGTATTTTAAATTTACTTACTGCTTCTATTTTGTAATTGGATAGATTCAATGCACAATTCTAATACCCTCATTCAATATAATTATTTAAATTTTAACAATTCCATAAACCACCAGTGGCGGGGGAAGACTTTAAATTTTGTAGTGGTACACATTTTTACGAAGTAATTAGTAAGTCTTGTAATCATGAAAAATTTCAAACTCAAGATTTCAACGCATATACATGTTTTGACCTTTCCTGAATCGAATGTGACTATTTTCGGAATGACGTCTGTCTGTGTGTCTGTGAACGCTTTAGGGCCAAAACTGTCGAACGTAAAATTATGAAACTTAAGACTTATGCCGTAGATGTGCCCCTCCTATTTTTGAAAAGAATGTTCAAACCGGCAGTGCATGTTTACTCTATGCATATATCACCGAAACGGCTACACTTACGGCAAAAATAGTTATGTTCATAATGAAATATATTAATATTTCGCACAACTTTTGTTTGAAACATTTCTTTAAAAAATGTACCAGTTGCGAGAAAAATGCTACGAAACATTATAAATATGTTGTTTACGTTGCCATGGATTCGCATGTAGCTTATAAAATCGGATCATCTGCTATTTTGACAGGAAAAAAAAAAAAACTCACTTAGATAAATGTTATTTCAGGATATTTCTGTAGAGTATTGGTTAGTTTGTTTGAAAAGTTTCTTCAATAAATGTGCCAACTACAGTAATAAAGGTCTGGTAATAACTATAGAGTCTTATAAACAATGCGTTCTACACATACATTCACACATTCATAAATTCCGTTTATCCAAATTTATTGTGTACGTATATAATACGTTTACTTGTATCTGCAACAGTCTTCATATTAATTTAGCATCCTGCATTTCTATAGTTATAAAAGTATCTAGAACATTCTACAATATCTAGAATCTTCTAAAAGTTTCAAACATATGTGTAGTGAGGGTCACCCAATTTGCAGGTATACATGCTTTTATCAGAAAGATCTCAAAGCAATTGTAGTAAAACCAAAGTCACGCATCTGTAGTGTGGGTCACCTGACTTACTTACGTCACATTATTTGCAGGCTACCATAAATGTACGTGAACAAGTATTAAAAAATGAATTTCCTGCAGTTAATATATGTTGTTTTCTTAACATTTCAAAACGTATATTGTAAGTATATTTTTAGGCTCGCATTCATAACTCTTTATTCAATATTTGTTTGTTTAAGTATGTACCTCTTTTGTGCGGTGTTAGATCTTTTTTTTTTGTCAAATAATTAATGTATTATGTATATGTTTTTCATAAAATTGATTTTGAATAAAAAGTTGTGAATATGGGCCGTAGAGTTTGAAAAATGTGTATTATTTATTAATTTGTTAATATTTGTAGTAACAGAGGTCCGATTATGTGCCCGTTCATCTACTACGGTTGCACATAAGACCGATGAGTTCCCAGATGATTATGATACATCGGATGCTGGGGAAGAGGAGGAAAATGATAAATGGAGTACAGATCCAGTGACTGGAATGCAATATGTACAATGTACTAGTCAAACACATCATTGTTATGCCCTTTGGCAGGAAGATGGCAATGGAACTGTCATCATGGGACAAGGTAAGCTTTTTAAAATGATCCCCAAAGATTCGATAATTCGTCAGAACTATATTAAAATTATCACTATTTACATTAAAATCGACAAATTTTTATATGAAATGTAAAACATCCAAGAAATAAAAAATGATACTCTAACAAATATAAATTACAGTTTAAGTATATTGCTTTTAATATTCACTTTCTTATACGAAGTCTATAAGGAAGTATTGTAATCATGAAACATGTCGAACTCGAAATTTTACCGGAAATACACATTTTGTCTCTCCCTGAATCGAATCTGACTATTTTTGGAATAACGTCTGTGCCAAAACTGTTGAAGATAAAATTATGAAATTTTAAACATGTTTGTGGCCTTCCTATTTTTTTCAACAATATCTTAACTGGAAGTAACAGTTTACTTATGATACATTTTCTATTTGTCAGAAACGGCATGCGTTAGAGAAAATATGATTCTTATAAAAGCGGAAGATATCAAACTTTCTAGCAACTTTGGTTTGAAAAGTTATTTCGTAAAATGTACCATTTACTAATGAAAAATCGCCTATGAAAATAGCGTGTTACATGTACGTTTCTCTAGTTAGGGAATCTATTATGGATTTAAAACAAAATTAAGCAATATTATATTAAATAGATAGTGGAAGTTTAAGAAAGTCGAGTGAAGGCGATTTGAGCTTTTATTTTTTTAACGACATAAGTAACTTGTAATTTAAATCTGTTTGATATTGTGGTATTTGTTGTTTTTTATTCAAAGACAAGCACTTGTGTTTGGAAAAAAAAAAGAAAGAAAGATATCCATTTTGTGATTCATAGAGGCCTGTTGCATTTCAAGTGGTTTTGTCAATGTCACACATCTGCATTATTATACAACTGTTTTATATCAATGTTTGACATATTCTTCGTATTTGTAATTTAATTTTACAATCGTCTTATTTTAGAACCATTTTCTTCAATTAAAACATTTGATAATTTAACTGTATCAACTCGAGGTTACTTTGATTAGAAATATATGTGTTTATTTAAATCATATGTTACATGTTTGTTAATATTTGGCAAATCAAATGCAAATGTTTAATATTAAATAGAATAATAGGGTTCTAAACTCAACTGGGTCTTTAAGCAATGTTTAGTTTGTCACTATATTATTGTTAGCTTAAATAATTCAAACAATTTTTTTTTCTAATGTTTCTAAATTTTTTAATTTTTGGTTTGGTACATTTGTTTTGTTATGCCTATAAATACAATTAGTGAAAAGTCAAATAAAAAGTCTTAAAGGCTAGCCCAGTTTTTTTTTAATCAAGGAGGGGTGTGGGGAGCACTAGACATATCAAACTACCGACCCTTGCTACTTGATTAGGGAAAACCCATAAACCAATAAGTGATATATATTTATGTAATTAATCTATGTAGGTAATAAATCAAAATTGTGTAAACTTATCAATGCGTTAATTTAAGGTTGCTGGGAAAGCTCCGGCAAACAAGACTGCGAACGCTCACAATGTGTCTCCGATAAAAAACCCCCAAAAGCCATGAACAACACAAAATTCTGCTGTTGTTCCGGTGATTTTTGCAACACAAACGTTACTGATATTTATGTGCCTATGCCCGAAACTAATGGAGAACCACCACCTGGTAAGTCGCCGAAAACTCCATTCAAATGTAACAACAATTTTAATGGTACAATTCATGTAGCACCGGGCCACTTGGAACAGGCATTGGCGGACCGTCAAACAATGATTGTCTGGTCAGTGACAGTGTGCTCGTTGTTGTTCGCCTTTGCTGCTGCGGTGTTAGTGTACCACGTGTGGCAGGCACGACGATCTAGTTTAGGCGATGCGAAAAATGCTCAACACCCCGACCAAGTACACTTGATGTCGCCTGGGTATACAGCCGGACTGTATTCTGTCGATCATCTTAAGCTAAGTTCCATTGTTGGTGAGTTACCCATTATTTTTTAGCGATGTTAAATCATTAGGCACAAGTTTTATGTATTATGCCAAAAAGGCTATTTAGCAGAGGAAAATTCAAACATAATCCGTCTTATACAGATACAATATGATGACAATTCTTCACAATCAACGTATTAAACTTTAAATATATCATTTTCATTACAATTCATATAATTTATATGAAATGTAGAGTGCCCGAAAGTATTGTAAACGAATGTGTACGTCTATAATAACACAATACACACCCGTGTCAAATATAACCAACAAACTTCAGCTGTCGCGTTCATCAGCGCCATCATCAACGTTATTCTCCATTATATTCCTTGTGGCAGATTTTTAAACTATATCTAATTTCTATGTTCACTTATCGATTTGCTTCTTTAGCTCGCCGTACAGAATGTACAAAAGAGCTATAGTGATTGGTCGTGTATCTGTATCAAGCTCGTATCTAAAAAAAAATCTTAACAAAAAGTTCGTGTATTTTCACCCTGAATCCAAAAATATTTATAACTCATATACTTGGATGTATGTATCTCGCTCGCTCGGTCGGTCGTAAGACCTGAATTTGTGACCGTAACTCCTCTGAAGGTACCGGGCCGATTTTAATGAAATTTGATATACATATAATTTTCACGCCCATGAAGTTCCCGTCGCATTTTAAATCTAATCATCAGTTCAGGGCTGGAGTTATAGGGCCCCAAAATTTGAAACCCTCCTAAATACTGCCCTAGTTAACTTTTACAAATTTCAGTATTTTCTACTAAAAATTCTAAGATATTTTATGTCTTTAAAGTTTTTTCAAATTGTGAGCCCATAGGCTTAAAAAATATATATTTTGAAGTATATCAGACAAGTGAAACGAAGAAGTTATTTTTTTGGTTATATTTTCCAATATATAAACTATTTGCTTTTGCGATTTAATTAATAAAATTAGGAAATGTTCATCAAATCATTTTTAATATCCTTGGCTAATCACGAGACGAACGATATTAACGTTACCCGTGTGTGCAATTTTAAATGTGGAGTTATAGAAATTAATGCTGTTATGGTACAGAAATAAATAAATCTCGGAATTATTGGATTGATTCGGCTCTGTGAGTATAATGTCGATGATTTAGAATTATATACGTAAACTCAGAAATTCGTTTATTTTATATTAAATGTAGAAGAAATGTCATGAAACATTCAAGACAACATAAACCAAATTTTAAAGACTCGTCGTATTTTAATACATTATTGTATAAAACAATAATTTGAATATGTTCCAATAATGAATTGCTATCGCTTTTAGTATTGTATTTATTGCGATTGGGCTCGGCGAGCTGGTAGCACTGGCGCCAGTTCTTGTTTTTTCGGTAAATATCGACTTGATATTTATTTATTTTTCTCTATTCTTAGCCACAATTTTGCAAAAGTAAGGCCAAAAGATTATTGTACATATATTAACAAATATTTAAAAATAGTCTCAGAACTGCCTACAAACTGTCGTATACCTAGCAAAAGTTTCATGTCATATAACAATTAACACCGATTTTTTGAAACTATATTTAATTGATTGTATAGAAAATATTTGTTACATATATAGAATAACAGTTGGGCTTATTTTTGCAAAATTGTGGCTAAGAATTTAAATAAAATCGCTACTTTAGGTAAATGATAAGTAAACGACAGCATTAACAATGTTCGTTACTTGCTTTGATTGATAGAAAATCTAATTTACAGTATCGCTAATTTGTGAACCATTGTTATTGTAAATATAAAACAAGATTTGGTACGCGTAAAACGCACCAACGCGCAGAGCTCGCCCTTAGGTAAAATATGCGTTGCGAGCAGTGCTTTTTAATTATTATGGCCTTTTGGTTAACAATTTGAAAATATGTTATAGGTGTAAAAAGTCTTACATTTAATTTTAGATTATATTGATAAAAAAGAATTGTAGTTCATACTTTAAAATTCAAAATTATAATATTTAATAATTTTTTTCGGGCTTTAGATTAACAAAATGAAAAAATCTTATAGATATAAAATATCTTAGAATTTTTAGTAGAATTTTTAAGTGTATTAATTATTTTTATAAGGGCAGTATTAAGGGGGGCTCTAAATTTTGGGGCCCTATAACTCGGGAAGTATACGGGCGATTGGATTTATACTGCGAGCGGATTCAAATAGGATGCCAAATAATATGTGTACCAAATTTGGAGTGAATCGCTTCGGTACCTTCAGAGGAGTAGAGGGCACAAATTTGGTCTTACGAGCGAGCGACGACTAACATCCAAGTATATAAGTTATATACATTTTCGGAATCAGGGCGACGAGACGAACACTTTTTCTTCATGAAATTTTTTGATCCGAGAATGCTACAGACACACGACCGAATGCTTTAGCCTCTTCGGTACTACGTACGGCGAGCTAAAAAGTGATAATATTAATTTTGCAGGCCAGGGTCGATATGGATCAGTATGGACTGGTATTGTAAACGAACAAGAAGTCGCTGTAAAAATATTCCCAGCACATTACCGTACATATTTTTACAACGAACGTGATATTTACTGCTTGCCGTTTATGGAACATCCATGTCTTTTGTCTTATTTCGGTAACATTCAATTTATAATATGCGTAATTACTATTACTATTATTTTTTTTTACATCTATATTAAAGGTTGTGATGAAAGAACAAATTTAGATGGTCAGACTGAATATTTACTCGTTTTATCGTATGCACCAAACGGCTGTCTTCAAGATTATTTGACTGAAAATATACTCGATTATGCAACATTTTCTAAAATGGCGTTAACAGTTGCGAAAGGGCTAGCTCATCTACACACCGACATCATCAAAGGAGGTAGGAATTTATTTTATATTTCCCAAGATATATTTACAAAGAGCAAATTAGAGTTTGAAGGTGCCCTTTAATCTTCTCGCTAAATGGGTGCACTTACAGCAAAACAGTTAGTTACAAAATTGGAGATTTGAACAACTTTTGCCTAAATATTTTTCTCAAAACGTGTACCATTTGTAAGAAACAGGCATTTGAAATGGATAGACGTTACCATAGCAACCATATATGTATATTGGTTTATATGTTATTTCTAGATAAGGACAAACCATGTGTAAGTCACC
Source organism: Leistus spinibarbis (assembly GCA_933228885.1). NCBI lineage: Eukaryota > Metazoa > Arthropoda > Insecta > Coleoptera > Carabidae > Leistus > Leistus spinibarbis. The sequence goes on from OW121791.1 coordinate 6,411,385, forward strand.
GTGACTTAAATTCCCGCAACATTCTCGTCAAATCCGATTTATCGTGTTGCATTTGCGATCTAGGTTTCGCAATGAAAATCTCCGGCGCAAAATACTATAGTAACGGCGAGGAACAGCACGCCGAAACAAAAAGTATCAACGAAGTCGGTACACGGCGGTACATGGCGCCTGAAGTACTAGAAGGTGCTGTCAACCTGCGCGATTGTGAGACATCGCTCAAACAAATCGATGTGTACGCCTTGGGACTTGTGTTATGGGAACTGGCCACTAGATGTCAGGAGTTTTACACCGTACAAGAGTTGCCACCGTATCGTTTGCCGTTCCAACAAGAAATTGGTCTGCACCCAACGTTGGAACAAATGCAAGCACTTGTATCACGCCGTAAAGCGCGCCCTCTGTTCCCTGGACAGTGGCGCGACTCTACAGCGGCTCGCCTGATTAGAGACACAGCTGAAGATTGCTGGGATCAAGACGCTGAGGCGCGACTCACATCGCTCTGCGTCGAAGAGCGACTCAATGAACTGCCATTACTTCGTGATAGAAATAACAGATGTAAGTTTAATAATATGACACGCACAGAGTATTAAATGCTGCAATAGCTAGTCGAATTCTAAAAGGACAACCTTTATGTTTGGTGTCATCAACATTATATAATTTTATTCTACAATAAAACATATCCGGAGTGGCCTGCACTCAACTTTCTTTTACGCAGTTTTCATTAAATATAAATATAAAACCAGCTCTAGAGCCAAAACTGTCGAACATAAAATTATGAAACTTCAAACTTAAGACTTGTATATGCCCTCCTATTTTGAAAAGAATATTCAAAGCGGAAGTGGATTACTCTATACATTTTTTGTTCTATCTCCAATATCACTAGAACGGCTACACTTACGGCAAATATAGCTATGTTCATAATGAAAGATATTAATATTTCGCACAACTTTTGTTTGAAATATTTCTTCAAAAAATGTACCAGTTGCGAGAAAAATGCTACGAAACATTATAAATATCTTGTTTACGTTGCCATAGATTCGCATGTAGTTTAATAAATCTGAAACTAATATTTGTGAATTGGAGATATTATATATCGTCAAACAACTGTATCCTCTCCCCTTAGATCATAGCCAATAAAAGTACCGATTTATTTTAAATCTAATGATTAACTTTAACTGGCAATAACAAAACCGAGTATTAGTCGGTTGTCGCTAGTGTCAGCCATAATGAATTCAAAACTTGTATAAATAATAACTGATAACTTATTTGAAATTTATAAAACTGTTACCAAAAATATTTTTCAAATATTATGGTATTTTATGATACTTATATAATTTCTATGGGAATGGTACACTTCAACACTTTTTAATTTAATTTTTACTTTCTTTTACGAAGTAATAAGTAAGTCTTGTAATCATGAAAAACTTCCTTCCCTGAATCGAATGTGACTATTTTCGGAATGATGTCTGTGTGTGTGTCTGTGAACGCTCTAGGGCCAAAACTGTCGAACGTAAAATTATGAAGCTTCAATCTTAAGACTTGTATATGCCCTAGATGTGCACCTTCTAATTTGAAAAGAATATTTAAACCGGAAGTGCATGTTTACTGTATGCATTTTTTGTCTATCTTCAATATCAGTAGAATGGTTACACTTACGGCAAAAATAGTTATGTTCATAATGAAAGATATTAATATTTCGCACAACTTTACCTTGAAAAGTTTCTTCAAATAATGTACCAGTTGCGAGAAAACTGCTACGAAACATTATAAATATCTTGTTTACGTTGCCATGGATTCGCATGTAGTTTAATAAATCGGATCATCTGCGCCTGTCAATATTTTGACAGGGAAACAAAATAGACTCAAGTAGATAAATGACATTTTAGAATATTTCTGTAGAGTATTGGTTAGCTTGACAATTATATATCTAGTGAAAACTACGTAAAAGAAAATCGAGTACAGGCCACTCCAGATCTTTTTAATTATAAACATGAAATAATAGAAAAAATCAAATACCATGTATAAAATTGAAATATTTTTATACAGTAACGGTTATTATTATAAGTGTAATATTGTTACAGCGACGATATACTCAACAAGTCCAACATTTAATTCAAATCAATCAAATGGAAATATTATTAATAATAATAATCATTTGAATGTTGGCAACCGGGAAGATATTACTCCGGGACAAACGCCTTCTATTATGGGAAATGGTAATATTAGCAACAGTGTTAAAGATAACATGTATGACGTATCCGAGAGTACAGTCGAAACATTGTTATCGCCTACTGACCCAGGAGATCATCCATGTAAGTTGATTTTTGTACCGATAAAACAACAATCCACAAAAATTAATATACCTGGCATTCGGTTCAGGGTCAAATTATAACTAAATTTTGCCTATGAAAAAATAATAATAATAACCTTTATTGATTTAGCATATGTGCTACATTGATAACTAAACCATACCTTTTTTTTTTGTCTAGTTCCCGTTTCAAAAAACTCTAACGAAACCGCCCCATATATTTCAAACGGTCTAATAACTCAATTCAAACAAGCAGCTGTGAATAACATACCCCTGCAACCGTACCAAGGTCGCAACCCGTGTCTTGAACGAAACTTAATGCTGCCCACCGACTCAACCGACAACCTTCAATACAGCTCGAACCTCGTTGACAAATCATTCAAACACAACACACACTACCGAACCAACTCAAATACCACCGAATCTCAGGGTTTAATCACGCACGATTACCTCAATCAGAACGGTTATAACACAACCATCACCAGTGCAAATCGTCCGGCCACACCCATACCGTACGTTCAAAATGTAGTGTATGACGCGCACCAAAACCTACCAAAACAACACAATACCAATTCATCGAACGCAGAACAACAGCCCCAAATCTCCCAAAAATCGAAATTCCGCTGGACCGGTTTTCGCAAACTATTTGATCGAAAGTTCTTTGGTCGCGAGCGATTAGAATCACTCACAAATATCGAAGAACCAAAGTCGAACTTAATCTCGGATAATAGTTTAGTCAGACGTCAAGATCATGTAGTAAATGTAATGGAGACCCAAGTTAATTTAGTTGGTAAGTTAAACAGTAATGGCGTCGTCACTTCCGTTTTACAAGAAGATTCCAGCGGAAGTAGTACTAGTAGTAGTAGTGGTGGGAAACGCCCGTCTACGCTTCCGCTTGTTGTCAAACCTGATGAACATAATCTCAAAAATTCAAAACTATTAACGCGTAGCGAATCTAATCCGATCCCCGTACAAAAACTAACAGTTGTAATTGGAACTGAGCAGGATCAAACAATGATTAAAGGATCGGATAGTACGTCGGGGATAAGTCAAATAATGCGGCGAAAAAACAGTTTATGCAAACAACAATCGTTGGAGCAGTTTACGGAAGTGTTCTCGAGTACCAGTGATCTGTCGCGATTAAAAGATCCGAACCAGCGAATCAAAACGCCGGGCGATATGCCGCCGTCGGTGCGACGGACACGCGGTAAAACGGCGAATGTTACGCGATTCTCGCTATATGATGACCGTATGATGTCGTACGATTGCAACCATTGGTCCAGCGTTCCTGATGACATTGATAATATAACAGTGGAAACGGAAACGACAACTACTGCTATCTTAAAACCACCGGAAGTAGAGTCACTTAAGTGCAATAGGGACAGCGTAAGTAGTTTTTAAATATATTTTTATTTAGTGTTTTAAATGAAAACGGAAAAAGTGCATTAAATGTACAGTACTGCTTTATTTTTTTGGATTTTTATTTTTATGAAGCGTTCCCGCTAAAGACTGATTTAATCTGCAACAATTTTATGTAATGGATATGCAACAAGGAAAAACGAACACAACATAATCTCATTTTATAGGCCAAATAAATTATTTAAATGAAAATTATTACAATAACTTGTTTGTGTTTAGAGTATATTTAAATTAAATATAAAATATGAAAATTTCTAAGTTATTACATATTTACGAAAGATAGAAAATAATAAATGGTTTCCACGAAATTAAATAAGGAAAATTTGAAAGTAAGCATTTTACATTTAAAACAATCAATATACTGTGAAGAATAAGAAGTTTCCTTTTTAATTTTTTAAATTAATATATTCACTATAAAAAAATAATGAGTGGCCTTTCCCGACTTTCTTTTACGTAGTTTTCATTAGAAATATATATTCCAATCAAACTGTCAACAAATATCAATACTCCACAGTAATACCCTGAAATTGTACCATTTAGCTAATTATTTCTTCAATATGAAACATAGATGTTGATTCTTTAAAATGCACGTTATAAATATATTCAAATATAATTTTGAATACGTGTTTGTGTTAACCGGTGCACAATAACATATACTTTATTTATAATTTGTTTCTAGTAAAATATTTTCCGACATAACCATTACAATCACGTTCTCAGTCGATCTATTTTGTTAACCGATAGAAAATGACATAAATTATTTCTATTTTGTTTCAATCATACGATTTCTTAAAGAAAATATTTCACAAATGCTTAACTATGACAACAAATAAAATATTAATGATTTTCCGTAGCAGTTTTCTCGTAACTGGTATATATTTTGAAAGAACTTTTCAAACAAAAGTTGTGCGAAATATTAATATCTTTCATTATGAATATAGCTATTTTTGCCATAAGTGCAGCCGTTCTAGTGATATTGGAGATAGAACAAAAAATGCATAGAGTAAACATGCACTTCCGGTTTGATAACTCATTTCAAAAATAGAAGTTGCACATCTAGACCAGTTTAAAGTTTCACAATTTTACGTGCTAAAGTTTTGGTTATAGAGCGTACACACACACAGACAGACAGACGTCATTCCGAAAATAGTCACATTCTATTCATCCATTTTATCTCTAGAAATCTCGAGTTTTTCATGATTACAATACTTATTACTTCGTTAAAGAAAGTAATATACGTATTACTTCGTAAAAGAAAGTAATAAAACTGGAGGGACCTTCACTCAACTTTCTTACCCTTTCACTATCTGTATTAATAATAATGCTTATTTTGTTTTAAATTCACCCTACGATTGTTCTGAAGCAAATCCAATATGTATTGTAACGTGCAGACGTAAATATAAAATTACATTTATCAATGGCAATTTTTTAGTAAATGGTACAATTTCCAAACAAAAAATTAACCGAAAGGACGCCGCAGATTCCTTATGGAAATTGTCTCCCGGTCGAATTGGTTGGAATTTCAGAATGTTATAGTACATATCCTCCTGATCGAAAGTTTTCATGGATCCAAATTTTCAACTTTTATAAGAATCCATTTTTTTCTAACTCGTGTTGTTTTCGAGATATACAAAAATTACAAGAGTAAACTGCTACTTTCGATTAAGATATTGTTTCGTCATTCCGAAAATAGTAGGATTCGATTCAGGAATGGTCAAAATGTGCATTTCCGTTAAAATCTCGAGGTGGAAATTTTCATGATTACATCCTTTTAGACTTCGTCCAAGAAAGTCAAAAGGTTATGTTGTGCAAAATACTTGTTCTAAATCTACATATTAATAGTAGTCAAGCTAATCACAGTGTAGCTTAATAAGGCCTAATGAAGTGATTTTTTATTGATATCTATACGCGAGAGTAATCGACGCCATTTTCTTCCTTAAAACATGATGTTAGACAGAAAACGGCGCTTCTGCTCTTGTATTGTGCATATTAACATAAAATATTTCACGAATTAAAGAAGCTTCCAGTATATATTTAATATTCGGTATATTTTATTAAATTGTTTGATGCGAAAATTTAGATAAACAAATCTAGTCTTAATTTATTCGATTGCCATTTTATATAAATCACTTAGCATTGACTGAAAAATTCGTACTTTTGCTTTAGTGGGACGCGTTTACACTGAGTTTTACATACCTAAAACATCAATATATTTATGCTAAATAATGCAATATTTTTATCATTCGCGATTCGCTCCAAGCGACACGATACATACGGACATATTTAGAACTAACAAAGCCCAGGTATTAAAGGTTGTAGCTGCCATTTTTGTGCATTACATTCGATGATTTAAATTGACTAAACAATCACAACTCTAATCTTACTTTCCATGAAAACTAGCGACAGTGGGCTTAACAAACGTGATGTCAAAAGTCCGTCTAAGACTGGTTTCCATGGTAAAGTGTGATTAGACTATTCTATTTTTAGATGGAATCAATTTTTTTAATAAAATCAGTCGCACTGCCGATTAAAATTAAGTTTAACCAAATATTTGACCTTTTGTTAGTTCACTATATTTACCACTAGAACCTGGAGGGAATCGCGAATTCATTTTTATTTGTTTTCCTTACATTGTAATCGATAACAATAAGATATATTTACTAAACCAAAAAAATATATATATAAAACTAAACACTATTCAAGGCATTGCAAACTTACAGAAAATTAATATTTTCAGTGGGAAAATATTAACAAATGAACAACACTTGCGAATTATTTTCAAAAAAAATAGTGATAAATATTTTTAAGCATAAACTTCACAATTATAGACAAAAACCTAAACTTTTTATATGATAGCAAAATGTGATTTTAATTTGTTCGATTTCAAAATCATGTTTTTAATAATATTAGTTTTATTGACAATTAACCCATTTGGCTGTGTTTGAGAGAAATTTGTTTTATTTTTTAACTATTCTACATTCCAACTATAGTATTTGGAATACGTATACGTTAATATTACGAAAAATTAATTTATCACTTAATATTGTAGTGTTTTATTTGTACTTTTTTTTTTAAATAATGTAACAAATACTAACAATTGATTTGAATTTTTATTTGTGTGAAATATTATCCAGAAATATTTTTAATTGTTGTAACAATCGAATCTGTTTTTATGATGAATATATTTACAAATATATTTTTATTTCAACTGCCAAGTACAATAACAAACATTTTTAGTTACATTGCACAGAAAATAAAAACAATAGTCATTTATTTTGTATTACTGTTAGGCACTAAGTACATATATTATAGTTATAATGCCTTTACGAAAAACAAATAAAATGATTTATGTAAAATCTTTTTACAATAAATAATACATCTTTAACTGTAATCATATATTTTTTATTCTTCGACAAAACATATTTTTTAACAATTTATAACCAAATGACACTATACAATATTTTCTACAAAAATATATGAAAATAAATCTCATTTTTATATTATTTATAACCGTCGCGGGCTTACCCACGCTAATCACAAATTATATAAATAGGTAGTTATTCTTGACTCTGTTAAATATAAAAAGGGGTTTCTGTTTCCCAGGAAATGCAATCAGTTGAAAAATATTTTATATATTATTATATTTCATGTGAGTCGTTATCAGGAGTGCTTTAATGAATATTACATTTATTACAAACTTATATTTTACTTAAATTTTAAATATAGTCAATATTAAAACGATTTTTTAATGTACTTTTTGTAAATTTTAACATGGCTTGAATATCAAAATTTAAAGGCAACTTATCAATTAAAATAATCATAAAATGTTCCATATATATTAAGGTCCAATATTACAGTTCAGGTTGAAGGTTTATCTTTACGTTTACATAATTATGATATTTGTGTATCAATGATATTCAAAGGGCACTAAAAACAAAATATGGAAATTAAATCAAAACTGGAGTTTAAACGATGACTAATACCCTAGGATCATACAATTTAATTATTGTACCTGTAAAATTACAATTAGACATATCTTGGACTTAACCATTTTCCAGCTACATTAATAACTTTGTATAAACAAGATTTGGTACGCGTAAAACGCACCAATGCGTAGAGCTCGCCTTTAGGTAAGATATGCGTTGCGAGCAGTGGTTTTTAATTATTTTGGCCTTTTGGCTAACAATTTGAAAAAATGTTATAGATGTTAAAAGACTTATAATTTTTTGTAGATTATATTGATAAAAAAAATTGTGCATATTTTAAAATTCAACATTACAATATTTAATAATTATTTTCGGAATATGGAAAAAAAAAATTGTAGACATAAAATATCTTAGAATTTTTGAGTGTTTTAATTATTTTTATAAGGGCAGTATTAAGGGGGACTCCACATTTTGGGGGCCTATAACTCGGGAAGTATACGGGCGATTGGATTTAAACTGCGAGCGGATTCAAAGGGGATGCCAAATAATATGTGTACCAAATTTGGTCTTACGAGCGACAACTAAAATCCAAGTATATAAGTTATATATATTTTTGGATTCAGGGCGACGAGACAAACACTTTTTGACTATGAAACTTTTTGATCCGAGAATGCTACAGACACACGACCGAATGCTTTAGCTTCTTCGGTACTTCGTAAGGCGAGCTAAAAATATGCCATATTGTAGATATCGTATGGTTTTAGAAAGCACGTTTTACGAATTTATTTATATAAAGCCGAAGTGCATTGTGTACACTTTTGCCTAATTACTCTACGATTTAGAACGGTACGATGAATGACACACGTCAAGTCGAAACGTTGAGATGTGAAAATAAGATATTTTTAAATGACTGCATAACCTGAGGAAAGACACTTTTTTTAAATATGAATTGTTTATATTGCATATAGAAATGTTGGAGATTTCCATTATTAAACTTTACGACGATAATTTAAAATAAGAATTGAGACTAATTTCACACTTTCTTGTATTAAAACTATTGTATTGTGTCAACAACGGCCTTTATTAACAAATATTTACATATAACAAAATTGAAAATACTTATTTCTACAAAAAGAACTATATTATTGTATTGAACACAAATTTGAACTTCAAAAAAGAAAATAATTTATTATATTATACAAAATAATAATAACAATTTAAGTTTGTAAGTTATGTATTAAAAATCCAAAACGGACATTAAATTGTTCATATCTTTCTAAATCTTCCTCCGAAACAGTTTTGGTAACCGTTTGTAATGCGTTGAAAAAATCGCCAATATCAACTGATCGAACTGTTATTCTATCTTGAGGTATTTCATCGATATTTCTCGCAAATGACATTGGTTCAGTTTCTTTAACAGGCATGTATTTGTTTTCTGAAATGTTTACTGTTATAATATCCGATTTTCAGTTCAAATAATTTAGGGTTTTGAGGCGCAACTGGACGGTTATATATTTTAAATATCGACCGAAAGTGATAAAGTTGAATCACAAATATATATAAAAATATAAAATTACCTGTAGTTAACACCCAATATTTGGCATCTTCTAAATCTTTTAACGGTTGGTACATGGCACAGTTCACCAAATCTGAAATATCCGAACCTGACCAACCTTCAGTTTTATTTACTATTTCATCCCATCTTTCAGATGAGAAAAAACTATCTGACGATTCTGTGTTTAGTTTTAATATTTCAAATCGTGTCTCCCTGCCAATATTATAGATAATTTTAGGCACTTATTTTTTATTATATTTGGGGATTCTTGTGTTACCTATCAGGTAGAGGTATATAAATACGACGTTGGAATCTTCGTATAAATGCAGGATCCAGATCCCATGGACAATTTGTTGCAGCTAAGAAAAATGTACTCGTTGTGTTTCTGTCCATTACTGATAATTGGGTAAGCAATTCGGTTTTCACTCTGTTAAATTTTTTAATTTGAGAGCAAAACAAAATTCAAACATGTGTCACTACTTTTTACTAGTACTAGTACTGTTTTCAAATATAAATACACAATAATATAGCTAGGTGCAAAATCAGTTTTTCTTCATCGATTATTTATCACACATACCTTTAACATGCCTAAACATTATTTAGTTATTTTGTATTGTCTTACATGAGTACAAATAATTACTTGATTAATTAGCTGATCGAAATAATATGTGCAAATATTTTTTATTTATTTGTTTTTGACCACTAGTGAGCGTTTTATTAAATAAACAAGAATAGGTACAGGCACCTATGCCATCAGCTCGCCTTACAGGAAATATATGCCCTTGCGCATAAAATTCAATATTTAAAAATAATTGTTGGCTTTTGGGTTCATAATTTGAAATAAATGTTATATATAGATATAAAGTCATACAATATTGTGTAATTATTTTTTGATATACCAAAGAAAAAATATCTGGAGGGACCTGCACTTTCTTTTACGCAGTTTTCACTAGATGTAGATATATAGTTAGTTCGACAGCTTGTTTTGGTTATATATATATATATATATATATATATATATATATATATATATATATATATATATATATATATATATATATATATATATATATAACCAAAGCAAGCTGTCGAACTAACCGCATAATAGAAATATTCTGAAATGTCATTTATCTAATTGAGTATATTTTATTTTCCTGTCAAAATAGCAGATGATCCGATTTTATAAGCTACATGCGAATCCATGCCAACGTAAGATATTTATAATGTTTCGTACCATTTTTCTCGCAACTGGCACATTATTTGAAGAAATTTTTCAAACAAAAGTTGTGCGAAATATTAATCTCTTTCATTATGAACATAACTATTTATTCCGTAAGTGTAGCCGTTCTAGTGATATTGGAGATAGAACAAAAATTGAATAGAGTAAACATGCACTTCCTATTTGAATATTCATTTCAAAATAGAAGGTGCACATCTAAGGCATATACAAGTCTTAAGTTTGAAGTTTCATAATTTTACGTTCGACAGTTTTGGCCTTAGATCGTTCACAGACAGACACACACACACAGAGACGTCATTCCGAAAATAGTCACATTCAATTCAGGGAAGGTCAAAACATGTATATCCGTTGAAATCTCGAGTTCGAAATTTTTCATGATTACAAGACTTACTTATTACTTCGTAAAAGATAGTAAAAAGTTAGTGCATATTTAAAAATTAAAAACTATAATTTTAAATATTTTTGTATGGCTTTGGATTAACAATATGAAGAAATCTTGTAGATATAAAATAACTTAAAAATTTTTGACGCTTAATTATTTTTCTAAGGGCAGTATTTTGGGGGCCTCCACATTTTGGAGCCTTATTACTCCCGAATTAAACGGGTGGTTCATTTAAACTGCGAACGGATTCAAATGAGATGCCAAAAAATATGTGTAGCAAATTTGGTTACCTTCAAAGGAGTAGAGGGCACAAATTTGGTCTTACGAGCAAGCGACGACTAACATCCAAATATATATATATATATAAATATATGGATTTAGGGCGACGAGATAAACACTTTTTTAGGATTTTTTTTTAAATCTGAGTTTGCTACAGGCATGCGACCGAATGCTTTAGGTCGTCTGTACTTCGTACAATAAATATTATATTGAAATTTTATGATAGCAGATTCTTTTGTTGAATCTCTTAAAACACCAACTAGAGACTCGATTATTGTGATATTTTGCATAAAAGAAAATTCATAATTAAATTGATAATTACCTGCGTACATATTCGTCTTCTTTCGAAGATCGTTTACGACATATTCCATCGATTTCGTCAATAAATATAATACAATTTTCTGAACTTTGTTGGCAACTTTGAAATAAAGTTCTAATAGCCCTTATAGTAACAAAAATAAATTATAAAAATAATATGTAATATTTTATACAAATGTTTAAACAATACTTTTCTGATTCTCCGACGAATCGTGATAACAAGTCAGCGTTTGAAACATGATAAAATTGTGCGCATATTTCAGCGGCTATACTATGTGCTAACTGTGTTTTTCCCGTGCCTGGTGGCCCATACAAAAGGGCTTTATTCCAAGGTTTTCGGCTCCCTTTAATTATATTCAAATAAAATATGATTTCGTTAACGGTATTGAAATTTTACCGGAAAATAATTGTGGAAACTGTATCGGCAATAGAACAGCTTGTTTTATTAAACTTTTAACTGTTTTCAAGCCAGCAATATCGCATAATCCACGAGAATTTGGTGTTATTATTGTGTTTTTAATGGCAAGTTCTGAAGATGTTGCATTAACTTTATTCGATTCTGCTATACAATTTTCATTCAAATTAGGAAATTGTTCAGGACTGGGATTTACGACTCGCGTAATAGTTACACCGTTTATCGTTACTTGATCAGTTCGATTTTCAATTATTTTTATATGTTCAACAAGTTCTTCTCGAAAATTCACAAATGCTGTCTGGATAAAGTTTAAAACATTCTTAAGGGGCTAGACTTGTTTAAACCTCAATCTCTGTCTAGCAATAACGGCTAATATTTTTTGATTTCAGACTTATTAAAATTTATATAAATATTCTTGTAACGCAGAAGCCTAGTACCACACAATATCTACAATATGGCGTATTTTTTATAGCAAAATTGTATTATTGTAGCTGTTAATTGGTATAATACAAAAAAAAATCTATATACCAATTTACAGCTACAGTAATGAAATTTCGTTGTAAGAAATATCTGGAGTGGCCTACACTCGACTTTCTTATACGCAGTTTTCACTAGATATATGTATGCATGTATATATAACCAAAACCAGCTATCAAACAGAAATATCCTGAAATAACATTTATCTAAGTGAGTCTATTTTGTTTTCCTGTCAAAATAGCAGATGATCCGATTTTATAAGCTACATGCGAATCCATGGCAACGTAAACAACATATTTATAATGTTTCGTACCCTTTTTCTCGCAACTGGTACATTTTTTGAAGAAATGTTTCAAACAAAAGTTGTGCGGAATATTAATAACTTTCATTATGAACATAACTATATTTGCCGCATGTGTAGCCGTTCTAGTGATATTGGAGATAGAACAAAAAATGTATAGAGTAAACATGCACTTCCGGTTTGAATATTCATTTCAAAAATAGGAGGTGCACATCTAGGGCGTATACACAAGTCTTAAGTTTGAAGTTTCATAATTTTTCGTTCGACAGTTTTGGCCCTAGAGCGTTCACAGACACACACACACACACAGACAGACAGACAGACAGACGTCATTCCGAAAATAGTCATATTCGATTCAGGGAAGGTCAAAACGTGTATATCCGTTGAAATATCGAGTTCGAAATTTTTCATGATTACAAGACTTACTTATTACTACGTACAAGAAAGTAAAAATGCCATACAATATCTACACTTCTACAGAATCTAGATTATTTATATAAATCTTAATAAAACTGAAATTACTTGATATTAATCATTGCTAGACAGAGAATGAGATATAAACAAGCCTTAATTTCTTTGCAATTATCACAAATATGTATAGAAATTAACTTCAAATTATAGTCAATATCAAAATGGCTGATGGAATAACCGCCATTTTGTTTTCGAAATAACTAAACAATTAATTTCAGAAAAAAAAATTATAAAATATTTTTAATTTGGATGTAGACGAATGATTAATGATTGTTAAATAATATAAAGCAATATATTTTTGTAGAAAACATAAAAAAATATATTTTATACTTACGAAATATAAATCAGTATTTTCTAAATTTATCAAATTATTCAATAAATTCATACAATGCGCTTGGCAATCAAGTACATCACTCCAAGATTTATTTTCATTTTTACAGGCTATAACTGTCTGTTCATATTCGTCAAAACTACGAAAATAAATCTATTTAGTTGAATTTAATTGTTAAACAATTCATTTTATAATACCTATTTACTACATTGTCGTAACACATTGTTGAAGTCATGATTATAAAATTTGAAAGACGAGATCAAAAGTTGATAGGAAAACAAACTCGTTGCCAACATGAAAAAAAAAACGAAACAATTATATATCTTACAATCTTTTGATTTGATTAAACACTCATTTTCAGTTAGAAATACACTTAAAATGAATGATTTTGCAGTATTTTTTATAAGTTTGTTGATAAGTTGGGCACACTGAACTCAGTTCATAATCTGTCCTTTTTCAACATTATAAGTGGAAAAGAGACAAATCATGAACTGAACAGTCAGTGCAGGACAAACGAACATTTAAGGGCGGATTCTACGTTTTTAAATTTGAAGCTACTCGATACCTATTTATTTATGTTATGATCTAAATGAATATATTGTTAGTTAATTTGCTATTTTTGTGGTTTATTATTAAATATTTTTTGTATTTGTTAATATATTAGAAGTTTTTTTTTTTAACTACGTAATTCTCCCTCCATGTGAATGTTCTATCCATGAAATGAGGTATGTTGATTCTTGTTCTCGAACATAATTTTGGTGTCGTAGGTCCGCAGTTGAGTCATACAGTGTTTGCATTTCAACATGTCTGCCGGCTCAGTTTTGACGTGTGGGCTGTCCATTTAGTTATATTATTTGGGCGTAAACTAGGTCACACCCTAGTGCAATAATTGTTAAAATACCCTAACAATACTAGTGAAAAACGAAAATTCCAGTGAATATACACATCTGTCAAATACTGGTAAGTTACATGTTGTTTCACGTTTGACGTATATGCAATCTCATGTTTTTGATGTTATTACTTGTATTATATTTGTATTATAAGTTTATGCTTATGCTATTCTGTTTCTATATGCACATTTATCACGCTATATTATTTTTATGTTATGTTTGTACTAGTTTTAAAATTATATTAACATGTGAAAATGTTTGAATAGGGCACAGTTTTATGTAAATTGTGCTCATTAAGCTATTAATTTACATAAATCTTAAGATTAATGCACTTGTGTAACGCTCCGACAATACTTATTTACAGTTGTTCATTTACCGTACGGAAGTATTCTTCAGTGGTTACCGTTTTTTTTTTGTTTTTTTTTTTGTAAGCTTGAAATTAGGTTTGAAACGCCTAGGAATGTTACTTACTTTCCTATCATTTGTATTTCAATAGATGAATGTCAACGCCTTCTTACATCTTTCAATGCAATTTAATTTGCAATTTTAACATTGAAAATTAATTTAATTTGCAATTTTAACATTGAATATTATAATTATTAGTTCAATGAGCCTTGTATAATAAATTTAGTGTTTGATTCGTTCGTGGGCGATTTATCAGATTTACTGCACAAAAAATTATATTTATGACAATACCGATTACATTCAAATACAAAAATCACAAATAAATCCAACTAAAATTTTTAATTAACAAAATTATAATATTCAATATATTTTTTGCTTCATAAATAATTTAAAGAACACAAAAAAAATCTGATTTAAATTTGTGCTGCACAAAAAATTACCATTTAAATATACACCGCATAAAAAAGTTGCTCTTTTAAATACTATTACAAAAAAAATGAGGAGTGGCCTACACTCGACTTTCTTTTAAGTCATGTTCAATAGAAATATATATATCCCAAATAAATTAAAAAAATACAATACTTATAATTTTATTATGTTATCAAATACTGTTTTTACAATATGAAACATAGATGTTAATTCTTTAAAATTCACCTTATAAATATATTCAAATATAATTTTTAATATGTACTGTTTTTCAAAATATATTTCAATTTTTATCTGCAATAACCATTACAAACACGCTCTCAGTTAATTAATGTGTGTTAACCGGTGGACAATGACATATACATTATTTATATTTTGTTTCTGTCAAAATATTTTCTAGCATAGATATAATTTCTTTAAAAAATATATCTTAAATACATAAATAAGATATTTAAGATTTTCTGTAGCAGTTTTCTCGTAACTGGTACATTTTTTGAAGAAACTTTTCTAACAAAAGTTGTTCGAAATATTAATATCTTTCATTATGAATCAAACTATTTTTGATGTAAGTGCAGCCGTTCTAGTGATATTGGGGAAAGGACAAAAAATGGAGTTAAAATCACTAGATTTTCTTGTACCTGTGTTTTAATTTTTAAATTCATTCTACTATTGCCATGAAACCATATTAAAATAGTAACTAAGGAAACGTAAATGTAACTTGGATATTTTCAAAGGCGTATTTTCAGTAAATGATTAATTTTTTGGAAAAAATTCATACAAAAGTTCCTGTATAAATATTAATATCTTTGAATAGTGAAGCTTATAGCTTCACTTTTTCTCTAACTCGTGTCGTATTCGAGATCTGCGTAAAATATCACGGGTAAACAGGCATCATTGAGAAAATAGTAAGGGTCGCTTAAAATGGATATTTACATTACATTTGCGAAGCCGATTTTTTTTGGGTGATCATAAAGGATTGTTCACCGCTAAATAATTAGTAATTAAGCTTAGAAATTATAAGTAATAATTCCAGTTTGTTGTATGACATACAAGGTTAACGTTCACAGCAACAAAATTATCATAAATTGTGTTGCTTGGAATGTTAACATTGCTTGTCATAATACAAACTAGATTATTATTTGTAATTTTCTAAGCTTAATTACTAATTCCTTAGCTGTGAACAATCCTTTATACTTAATAATACGTAATATTTATTGGTAATTTGCTTTTAAAATTTATAAATTCATTTATTGTATTCATTGTGCCATAATCACAATCAAAATATAAGTTTAACTATTATTATGAGAGTTTTATCGGAATATCCGTTCAGTACTATGTTTTTGCAATATAATTAAATATCTATAACACAACATATTTATATATATATATATATATATATATATATATATATATATATATATATATATATATATATATTCATTGATTAATCATACAAAGAATTCCTGTGTATGCGACTGTAAATATATTTTTTGTTGTAATTAAATTCAAGTTTTTAATTTATACGAGTTTCAATTCATTTCACGTCATAAGTGGGCTGTGATAATTATTGTGTGAGATAATAAATACACGTGCTTCCTACTGAATGTTCTATATTAGATGGCATGTTGTACGTATTTCAATACATTTTTCTCATAAGAAATGTTCAATATATATAAAATGTCTCATTGTTTATTTAAATGTGAATGGTTTGCAATGCTGCAATGCAAAAGAAACTGTATTTGGTTTGGTGGTTTTGAGGTCACCATCAGGATGTAACGAGAGTACAGCAATGATGCTGTTATCATTACTTGATTCTTTTTACAATTCAAACTATAATTCACTCAGAAATAGACAGCAGCAGCAGCCTTGGGAGAATTCTTGAAGAAACAATGATCTTGTAATCATTTTCAATTCAATCGATAGCGCATTAACTAGATTATACTAATCCAGTTTTTGTTGACGTCATATTGTCTTTTCGCAAATTATGAAAATTTGTTCTTATAATATTTATATATATATAGGTGACCAGCACAAGACGTAATTACTGATAAAAAATTACTCATGGTTTAAACTCCAGTTTTGGTTTAAGTTCAACATTTTGTTTTAAATTCCTTTTGAATAACATTGGTGCTCAAATTTCGTAACTATAGATAAACCTTAAAACTCTACAGTAATATTAGGCCTTGTGCCCTTTTCACATCACAACTTTAAGACAAGGTGTACTTTAAGTTCGCTGATCTTGAAGTTCGTTTGACACTCACACTAGATATTTAAATCACAAGTGCTGCCATCTATGATTACATATTTATTCTTGGGTTCGCGTTGTCAAAATAATTTTTTTTTAGGTTATTCAATGTTTTGATTAATTGTTTTTGTATTCTATAAAATAAATATCTGGAGTGTCCTGTACTCAACTTTCTTTTATGTAGTTTTCAATAGATAGATATTAATATACATATATATATATATATATATATATATATATATATATATATATATATAAATATATATATATACATATATATATATATATATATATATATATATATATATATATATATACATATATATATATATATATATATATATATATATATATATATATATATATACATATATATATATATATATATATATATACATATATATATATATATATATATATATATATATATAAATTAATAAAACTAACTGGATAATTATACCAATTTATAATGGATCTGTATTTGAAGTATGTACTTATCGTATTCACTCTTAAACTGTCAAACTCCACAGTAAAACTCTGAAATTGTTATTTAATTATGTTAGTAAATATATAATATAAATTGATTCTATCATAATTTACCTGAAACAATGTATTCTAATAAGAAATCAATATTTTAAATAATAATTCATACAGATAACTGTCAATGTCAACAAATGATGTAACTCATGGTTGATTCGTTTTAAAAATAATAAAATTTGTCACAATTGTAGGTATCACCATGGCAACGTAAATAAGATATTTGAGTTTTTTCGTAGCAGTTACCTCATAACTGGTACAAATTATGAAGAAACTTTTCAAACAAAAGTTGTGCGAAATATTAATATCTTTCATTATGAACATAACTATTTTTGCCGTAAGTGTAGCCGTTCTAGTGATATTGGAGATAGAACAAACATGCACCTCCGGTTTGAATATTCTTTTCAAAAATAGAAGGTGCACATCTAGACCATATACAAGTCCTAAGTTTGAAGTCTCATAATTTTACGTTCGACAGTTTCGGCTCTAGAGCGTTCACACTCACAGACGTCACTCCGAAAATAGTCACATTCGATTCAGGGAAGGTTAAAACGTGTATATCCGTTGAAATCTCGAGTTCGATTTTTTGGTGATCCCTATACTTACTTATTACTTTGTAAAAGAAAGTAAAAAGCGAATCTTGCCAACCGAACCGAATTCGCATATAGTGAACTTAAGAGGAATCGCTACCCAGCTCACATTTCGCTATCAGCATTATTCAGGAGCACAAATATAACAATTTATAAAATACATAAAAACCAGACATTGAAATGCTTGCGTTTCAACTGTACCGCATTGTTTTCAAATGTTACCGCTAGAGGCAGTAGCTAAATTAGAATACAGTTACCTTGAAAATGCTCCAACAGTTTTTCAAAATATGACTATAAAATGTAATTTTTAAAGATATTTCTGTTAATAATTGCAAGTTAAAAGTTCAATCTAGGCATGTACAGCCGTAAATTGCGAATATCGTTCTTAAATTCATAATAAACCTCTTATGAAAATCATCAATATTTGGAAAATGTATCATTTATTTTTATATGTAAAATATATAAATTTTGTAAAATTTCGTCTGTACAGTCGTGCAATAGATCAGTCTTAAGCGACATATATTTTTTTTGGAACGAATATATTTTAATTTAGGATCAGAAAATGTCAAGAGCGGAACGATGATTTTTGTTTTCATGCTACTGGGTAGGGATTCCTCTTAAAGATTAAATTTAGTCCATTATAACCGAAATGTCACTATATGCGGATTTATTTTATTGACTTACATTAGATGAAATATGTATTTAGTATATAAGTTCATTATAACCGAGTTGCCACCATATGCGAGTTCACTATAAGTGGATTCCGCTGTATATGTGACCTGGGTGCGCACTTTCAATTTTTGGAAACAATATCTTAACCAAAATGACGGTTTATTTCTGCTACAATATTTCGTAAACGGCATAAGTTAAAGTTAAAGTGATTCTTATAAAAGTTGAAGATATTAAAACTTCTAGCAACTTTTGTTGAAAAAGTTTTTCAGCATGGCCATTTTAAGATTTTGATGAAATAAAAGTTGTACTAGAATGTGCCATTTTTGTGCTACTATTTACTAAAAACCATTTTTCAATAACTGTTAGTTTTATAATCTCTTATTTCAAATAATAACAGAAATGGCCATTTTGTGATATTGAAAAAATAAAAGTTGTGCTGAACTGGACTGCGATAGCCTTGTGCTACTATGTGCCATAATCTGATTGTCTATATAAATGCTTGTTTTCCATATAAACTTTTTACTTTCTTGGCCGGAGTCTAAAAGGAAGTGAAAATTTTCGAACTCAATTCGAATTTAACTATTTCCGTAATGGCGTGTGTGTGTGCGTCTGTGAACGCAATAGAACCAAATAATTGAATATATGTATGGTACTTCAGTTAATTATATTTTTAAAATGGATAATTTGAATACAATCATGTATAGCTGAATTAAAATATTATACCCATTTTATGGTTGATGGAATCTGGAATAGAGGTAGTTTGAATTTGAATGTGATATGTCACACACACATAGTCATTCAGAATATAGTCTAGTCGTACTCAGTGGACCTCGCAACGGATATATTAAAATCTAACAATTGTATTTTTCATGATCCTTATTTATAAGTCAGTAAAAATATCATGCACATTTTATTTTTGCAGAAATATCAATAAAAATGCTACGTATAAATTCTAGTGTAGGTTACTGCAATTTAATTGTATTCAAATTCTTCAAGGTAATAAAACTCTAAATTACAAAAAAGGATTTCAAAAACATAAGATTACTTTAATGCTTTAAATCATAAACATACCTTAAAACAGTGTTTCGCAAACATTAAGCATGAGCGTACCCCTTTTAAAACTTTGATGTTACTTGCGTACCCCATTTTTGGCATACATAATAGGCATGTGGCAAGCTTTTGCTGTGGAGAAAATAATTTAGAACCCATTTAATTACTAAAACCGGTGTCAATTTACTAAATAACGCTCTACTTCAATAGTTATTCAATCTTGAAATTTGTAACTAGAATTTCAAATTTTAGAACCAGATTTTTGTATCCCCTCTTTTTATAGTAACAATGTTGCATGTAATGCAAAAAACAATTTTGAAATACGTAAGTGAGCTTATTGTCTGATTGTGGGTTTCCAATAACCAATATCACTCATGTTTAATAATAATGTACACTTGTAACAATAACCTTTAGAAAAATGATTAATAAAATGGCTTGCAACATGCATATTATAAAGAACATAAGACTAAAAGAGGTTAGGTAACATTTTTCTAACAGCGTTGCCGAATCTGCTTATGAAAACAACTTAATGGTAATAGCCCTATCCCTTATTCCAAATAAGCCTATAGACCTAGTACCGTCGTAGGTCTATAAGGCGCGAAATTTAAATAATTCGTATCTTCTGTAATATGAATATTTCAGATAAGCAAAAAAATATCTATAATTTAAAATATGTTTCTTCCTTTCGAAAAAAAAAAAAAATTATGGCTTGCTACATGCGTATTGTGGCAGAAGAGGAAAGTATTACGTAATTTGCATACATCTGGGTAAATTATACAAAGTACAAAAAAAAAACTGGGGTGGCATTCATTCGATTTTCTTGTCCTTTTCATATTTATAATGTTTTATATTGTTTTAAATTCACCCTACGATTGTTGTGAA